>OY744528.1:58391081-58611081 GCA_963556195.1 Sepiola atlantica
GACATGAGTTGTCTCTTATATTCAACAATAAACATATATGTAGACAGACACATATACATATATATACATATATATACATATATATATATATACACATATACATATACATATACATATATATATATATATATATATACATACACATATATATAAAAAAACATATCTATACATATATATATACACATACACATATACATATATATATACATGAACGCATATATATATATATATATACACATATATCTATACATATATATACATATATATATACATACACATATATATGTGCATGCACATATATATATTTATACATATACATACATATACACACACGTATATACATACACATATATATACATATATATACATATATATATTAACATATGCATACACACATTGATATACACACATATATATATATATATACATACACATATATACATATATATACACACACATATATATACACATTGATATAAACATATATCATGGACTCTCCCGTCGATTTCGACGTATGAGGTCTTGACAACTACAAAATTTGTTTAGTCTACGATGGATGTAGCATGCTTACATTTACTCAATCGTAAATCGCATTTGAGTCCTGCGAGAGATTTGCAAACCAGCCCGCAATGGATGCAAGAAGGAAGATCTTGAGAAAAATCGGCTGGGATACTTGTAGATATTTTTGTTCTTTCGCGTCTTTCGCGCTGTTGATCAATGGCAGTTACAGAGAACCGCCTGATGCAGTCAAATCGCCATTCCTTCCGTCGAGAAGCAAGCTGTTCAAAATCACGATAAGCAATATTGATAGATGTCAAATTCATCTTCAACTTGTCCTTAAAGCGAAGCAGCGGTCGACCCACATTTCGCCTTCCACTGTTGAGCTCGCCATACATCAGTTGCTTTGGTATTCTATCATCTTCCATACGTAAGACATGTCCTGCCCAACGCAGTTGTGATTGCATCAAAAAGCTTTCAATTCCGCCAATACCGCAGCATGTAAATAGGTCCGCATTAGACATCCGATTTCTTAGAGTGACACCACAAATCGTTCTAAGGCAATTTTTGTGAAAGACATCAAGCATCTGAATGTGGCTGCGATAGACTGTCCATGATTCCGATCCATAAAGCAGGGATGTTAGCACAACTGCTCTATACACAAGTACTTTTGTTCTCAAACTTATCCCCCTGTCCTTCCATAACCGATGACGCAGTTTTCCAAAGGCAGTGGTTGCTTTCGCAATTCGGTTAAAGATTTCGTCATCAAGGGAGGCACTCCAATCTATCTTACTCCCAAGATAAGTGAAGTTTTTCACATATTTAAGATCTTTACCGTCCACTTGGATTGGAATATCTGGAAAACAGTGTACAGGTGGTCGTTGCTTTACTGGTGGCCGTTGCTTCACACCCTGAACTTGTTTAGGTATGAGGCATACCATATATACATATATATATATATATATATATATATATATATATATATATATATATATATATATATATATACATACACATATATATATATATATATATATATATATATATACGTACACATGTATATATAAATACTTATATATATATATATATGTATATATATATATATATATATATATATTCTTCTCGAGATACGTTGACGACATTTTGATCCTCACTTCATCCCGAGAGGAAGCTACCTCTATCTTTAATACATTTAATAATACTGACCCCCACATTAAATTCACCATCGAACATCCCAACACCTGAGGCTCTCTCTCACTTCTAGACTTTAAACTTAGCATTAATGACGACGGATCTCTCCACACCACTTTCCATAGAAAACCCGCCTGCAGGAACCTCTTCATCCACTACAAATCCGCACTACCCTCTCAACTCAAAAATTAGTTACGCGCACACCGAAATCACTCGCATACAGGACAAATGCTCATCTACTACCGATAAAACAACACACACTGAAGTCTTCCACCAGACCCTATTAACCAACGGTTTCCCCCTCACTACCATATCCAGCCTCAACAACACCAAAAGACGTAGACACCACACACTCACCAACACTTGCTTCCTTAAGCTCCCCTTCTTTAGCGACCGTATCACTTCCGCTATCCGCAATGCCATACGTAGTGAGAACCTTAACATACAGCTCTCCCGCACGGGCACTTCTCTTCGACAACATTTTTTCAAAAAAAGCCACTACACCCCGAACCCCTGCTCTCTAGCTAATTGCCCCATCTACAACTCTGGCCTCTGCCTCCGCACCTATACAGTGTACGACCTACAATGCGCTAAGTGTCAAAAGTTCTACATCGGTAGCACCGTTACGCCTCTACACCAACGCATTAAAGAGCATCTGAACACCCACATTTCTTCCTTCCACAAACACTTAATATCATGTGGCAACACACATCGCTCTATTAGTGTCCGCATTCTCAACTCTGTCCGCAATATCGGTCAGCTTCGAATTTCGGAAGCTATTCTAATCTCTAAATTTCGTCCAACTGTGAATAACAAATTTGAGTTAAGACAACTTTCATCCTCTGATTCTTACATCCTCACACTCCCACCCCAACTTCCTTGCCTTTGTCTCCTCCTTCTTCCTTTTATTTGCCCAGCGTTTCCACCCCACACCTCAATGCATTTTATCCTGTGTTTAATTTTTACATGTTACATATTTATAAATAAAACATTATAATTATAGACATAAATGTAAACAAGAATGGAATAATGTACACTTTATGTATATATATGTACGCCTGGTGCATGTGTATGCATATATACATGTATGTATATATGGGTGTATTTTCATGTGTGTGTATGTATATGTGGATACATTTATAATCCCTAAACTAAAGTTTGAAATTCAATAAAATAAAATAATAACATTTAAAATAGAAAAAAATAAAAAATAAGTAAAATAATAAAAAAAAGAAATTATAATAATAAAAAAATAAATAAATATATAAATAAATAATAATAACAAAAAAATAGATAAATAAATAGAATAAATTTATATAAATTTAGTTCTAGGAGTATTATACCCTTGAAATACCCTTAAAATAAAATAAATATGTATTTAGATATTTACACTTTATATATATATATATATACATGTGTGTATATTTTTATCTCTTAATTCCCCCCTTCCCTTTCCAACGGTTCCTCATAATTCCCCCCATCCCGTTCCAACGGTTCATTCTTACCCTCATGACATTAATTCCTTCCACAATTGATTTAAATTACTTCTCAAATTTCAAATCTCATTTCTAACCATATTCCGTTTGTTCTAAGTTATCCCTCTTTGACTGCCCATATAATAATAACGGCCCACACGTAAATTTAAAATTTAGAATTGAATAAATAAAGAACAGTTAATAAATCAAATCAAATAAAAAATAATAAAATTATAATAATTAGTATATAATTAAACAGATGTTAATAAGATGTTAACTTTACCTGAATAATTATATAATTAAATTTTGACATTTTCTGCGTTCCTACTCCCAATAGTCTGCGGCAGTGTTTCAACAGTTTGACTCCGGTTTTTCCCGTTTTTTCGACCCTTTCGGTCTTTAATTGTTGTCTTTTGATAATGAAAGTGTTTCTTTCGAAAATTTAAGATTACCTTTTGCCGAACTTTTTATTTACCTGACAGTATTTACTGTTCTGGTATTTAATCAGCTTTTACGTGAAATATTAATAAATCGTTTTGAGATTCCACTCTCGTTTTCTCTCCTCGTTTGTTTCTGTTCACCCTCTCCACCTTCCGGCACCTACATCGCATTGCTACAGCCTCGGATAACAAACCTGCACTTATATTTACCAGCAATGCTTCAAGCAAACTACAATCTCCTTATATATATATATATATATATATATATATATATATATATATATATATATATATATATACATAATAACATATGAGATGAAAATATACTTTTAGAAAATTGAACCTAAAGTAAAATGGGTTAAGCTCAACATACGAGATAAGGTAATAAAGATAAAAGAAAGAAGAAACATATAAATATACATATATATACATATATACACATACATACGTGTTAATATTAGATGCTTACGTTAAGGTCTCCTGTTTTTGTTTCCCTGTTAGATACTTAATCCCCCTTTTTATTTTATTTACTTACTATTATATATTTCATTTATTTATGAATTTTCCAACGAATGTTAAGTCTGCACTATTTTGAATTAAGTTAGTTTCTGTGGGAATTTAAACTGCATTTTCCTTTTTTTTTGTCTTTTTGTTTAAAATAACTCAAAGCTTCTTTGGACTATATATACACACACACACATATATATATATATACATACACATACATATATACACATATATGTATATACATATATGTATATATCTACACATATATATATATATGTGCATGTATATATACATATACATACATATATATGTAAATGTATATATACATATATATACATATGACTATACATGGATATACATATACATACATATACATGTATATATACACACACATATATATACATGTATATATACATATACCTACATATATATATACATATATATATACATACATATATACATCATACATATATATATATACATATACATACATATATATATATATATATATATATATATATATATGATAATTTTATTTACACATACATGTACAAAATCTGCGACACTGGCATGTCGATGTTATCGATCAACAGTTACTATAAACTGAGATCTCATCAGGCAGAGTTAGAATCCGATCTTAACCTCAGATCATATTTGGAGAGAATGAAATGGAGGGATAGAGAAAGAGAAGAAGAAAAGAAATTTAACATTTCAAAAATTGAGGCCGTTAAAAAATTAAAATTAAAAATCTAAAAAATCTAAAAACATATATATATATATATATGTGTGTGTGTATGTTTGTGTGTGTGTGTGTGTGTGTGTATAGTTCAACAGCAAGCATCAGTAAAGACTACGGAGTTCTCTCTCTTCACGATATTTCTTGTCAGTTTCTCGACGCGGCGAGCGATTCTTCGGGTTTCGTGTGTTAACAGGTGGTGTATGGCGCCTAGCGTTGTGTCGTGGGCCATTTCTCTAGCGCTTTCGGTCTTTCGACCGGCTTCGGGAGGCGATGTGAAACCCCTTCCCACAGCAGGAATATGTGACACAAGGTCAGGAAAGTGGGATTTGAAAAGCTAGCGCCCGAGAAGGTGAGCACTCTGGCCTACAAAAAATTGCCCGGGCAGCTCCGTCGGCATTCCCCGGTTGGGGCGCCTCAGGCAGTAAGCGATAAACTTACTCGTCCCCAAAGAGGGGCGACAAAGCCTGGGAGGGTGGACCTCCTAGAACTGCACAGGACAAACCCATAGACCGGCGTCATCAAGCCCCGAAAGCCAAGACGATACCGGTCTATAGGGTGTAGTATTCATCTGAACAGATACTACACTTTGATCTTGGCCAAAATGCTAATAAGACGTTTTTGAGGCGGCTGCGTATTATTGTTACTAAGAACCGTATTTGTAGTTTTATTATTAGTTATATATCTATTCATTTACATATGTATACATATATATATATGTAAATTAAAAAATGGAATAAAGGATAAGCAAATAAAATGTTGACTTCCTTTTGGCTAAGATCAAAGTGTATTATCTGTTCCGATGGATACTGCACCCCATAGACTGGTATTGTCTTGGCCTTCGGGGCTTGATTTACGCCGGTCTATGAGTCTGTCCTGTGCAGTTCTAGGAGGTCCACCCTCCTAGGCTTCGCCCCCCTCTTTGGGGAGGAGTAAGTTTATTGCTTACTGCCTGAGGCGCCCATACCGGGGAATGCCGACGGGGCTGCCCAGGCAATTTTTAAACCTCACTTTCTCGACCCGACCTTGGGTCACATCTTACTTGTGAGAGTAAGATAAAAACTGGCCTTGTGCCTAACTCCTGGAGAAGAGTAAATCAATATCCATTCCGACAGTATGAGGAAAAAGAGAAACAATGTTTCAGACGATATGTAAAAATAAAAATTGAATAAAGGATAAGCAAATAAAATGTTGACTTATCCAGGAAAAAGAGAAACAATGTTTCAGACGATTGTTTCTCTTTTTCCTCATATTGTCAAGTCAACATTTTATTTGCTTATTCTTTATTCCATTTTTATGTTTACATATCGTCTGAAACATTGTTTCTCTTTTTCCTCTAATATATATATATATATATATATATATATATATATATATATATGTTTATTTATTTATTTTTATCATTTTTATTACTATCATTTTATTATTATTATTATTATTATTATTATTATTATTATTATTATCATTATCATTATCATTATCATTATTATTATTATTATTATTATTATTATTATTATTATTATTATTATTATTATTATTATTTATTTATTAATTGTTAAAGACTGATAGGGCGTTAGTATCAGTGGTGAATGCTATTTTATAAATTGTGGGTATTTCGAAGATTTTTAGTCTGTTATTGCAGTTGTTTTTATGTATGATCTTAGTTTTAGTTGTTAATATTTGTCGTAGTTCGGTTGATTTTATGCTTTTTTGTGTGTGGTAGTGCGTCGCTGGATGGCACTAGTATCATTTAAGTAATGCGTAAGGCGTTGGGAGAGGGTTGTAGTTATATGGTCAATATAAGTACTGTTTTTGTCTGTTTCGGTCTTGGGGAAACATTCCTCGAATGGGCATTGGAACAAATACAGTACGTTTCTTTGGTTTAGAGGGGAGTTAGTAGTGTTATTATTTTTGATTATTAAGTTAAAAGTTTTGAATTTTGTGTAGTACATTATTAGTTTTATTTTTTGTTGTTGGTCGGTTGGTTTAGTGTGTCGGTTTATTATGTTAGTTATAGCTTTTTTATCGAGTTTGTAGTTAGAATGCATTTGGTTTTCATAGTACAAGGAAATAGTAGTCATTTATATTGTACTTTTTTGGTGTAAGGGGGGTAGATATAGTTTTATTTGTTGGTCAACGATTCTGTTGGGGGGCTTGTTATTTACTAGGGTTTGTTTGATGTTGGTTAGTTCTTTGTAGAATTTATTTTGGATGAAGATATCGTGTGTGCGCGGTGGACGAGGTTTTTTATTAAGGCAGTTTTATATTTTTGGGGCATTTGCTATGGCAGTTGAGCAAATTAGAATTATTGTTCGTGGGTTTTTTATATGTGGATGTTGTGTATTGAGCAGGGTTGTTAGAGTCGATAATTACGTCGAGGAAGGGGATTATGTTGTTAGTATTTAGTGCATGTGTGAAGGTGTGCACTGAGTGGGTTTCTAGGGTATATTTGAGTTTGTCTATATTATCTAGGGATTCGCTAGCAATGAGGATGTCGTCAACGTATCTGGTGTATATCTGGAATATATATATATAAATATATATACATTATATATACATATATATATATATACACATATATCTATTTACATATATATATACATGTATATATACAGATACATACATATATATATACATATATACATACATATGTATGTATGTATACATATACATATTTACACATATATATATACATATGTATATATGTATACATATACATATATATACATATGTATATATGCATACATATACATATATACATATATATACATATGTATGTATATACATATATATACATATATATACATATGTATATATATACATATATATAAACATATGTATATATATACGTATATACTTACATATATATATATATATATATATATATATATATATATACATATATATATATATATATATATATATATATATATATATATACTACCAAAACCTACCTGCCCTCAGGTCAACAATTAATCGGGGCAAGGGTATAGTTAACTAATATATTTTTTATACTTACCCTAAGTCTGACTGGCACAGGTAAACGTCTAAACGCGTGGGCCTCCCCTTCCCAAAAAATAACGCACATAATAACGCACATAATAACGCACATAATAACGCACAATTTACGTTAAATATATATGAAACTGATACATCACTCTAAATTCTAAAATATTTTTTACTTCTTTCCGTTTTCCACGGTGTTCACAAGTAATCGCCTAAAAAAAGCAGAATATATATATTTTTGCGGTGAGGTGGGGGGATAGCGAAGTGTGTTAACTTGCAAATTTACCCATATTTTTTAAAATCTTATATTTTTAGACTGTACGTCCGTTTTCTTATTTTCATTTTCAGCAATTGAGTTTAGTTGTTTACTTTTCCCGTGAAAATTAAATAAATAGCTTCTTTAAAATTATCTAAATAATTAAATCTCTTATTTTTCATGTATAAATAAAAATATTAAAAGTTTTAGTATTATTGTAGATTTACACCTTCAGCCCCCTACCCCCCCCCAAAAAAAAATGAGATTCTATTTTTGTAGGCGATTACGTGTTGATATCCTGAAAATCCCTGCAGCAATAGAAAACAAAAAAAAAATTATTTCACAATTTAGAGTGGGGCGTCAGTGTTGCATATAAATTTAACGTAAAATGATCCTCTTTATCGGGGCTATTCCAGGGTTTTATGGCAGTTAACTATTTTTTGTTTTGCTATTTGAGACAAATTCTGTGGGTTATTATTGGGGGTGGGCAGATGTCTACTCTTTTAAGCGATTACATGTTGTTTTACGACCTTGCCAGTCGGACTTAGTGTTATTGTTAAAAATATATTAGTTAAAATAACCCTAAAAAGTAGAATCATATTTGTAAAGTGGGAAATTTATCTGAGGGTGTTAATCTACCAATTTACCAATGTTTGTCGTTACAATTATGGAAGTCTCTGAGTAAAAACATTGTTTTAACTCTAAAGCCCCCCTCAATTAATTGGTGGTTTATACAAATATAGGTCGGATCAATGGAAAAACACTTTCGCATTTATTCATTTAGAAAACAGGAAAAAAAACTTAATTAAGTTTAAAAAAAAATATAAATCTATTTTTTTTTTATTTAGAAAGCTGAGAAGATGGTGGAATTTTCTTTTTTCTTTATTATCGCTAATATAATAATATTCAATGGGCATCGTTGTTGTTGTCGTCGTCAAAAACAACAACAAATGTAGTTTTGAATAGAAAGTATGTATCTAAAAAAAAACTTTGTTAGTCATTGCGTTCAATGCAGAGTATATTTTAAAATAAATTATTCCAGATAATCTAAGTTGTTGGTTCGTGTAAACATACGCATGACCGGAAGTAATCATTCAAATATCAAAATCATCATTTTGAATGTTAAATGTTTTTCATAAAATCGTTGGAATTAATATTACTACTATTAATAATAACAACATCAATATGAACAGCGCTTTTAAATATCTATAACGAAACTGTAAAACGAAAATACAAATGAATTGTGCAGAATATTGATTTATTATAGAATGTTTATAAAATTATTATTCAAATGAAGCATCGGGATGAATGTGTTTACGTAGTGTTCCGTTGGGTATATATATATATATATATATATACTGTATTTGAAAATATTTAAATGTATAATTTAATTAAATAAGCTTAATGTTTTTTTATGTAAGTTAGGATAAATGGAAATATGTTCCGCATTTATTCATATATATATATATATATATATATATATATATATATATATATTTAACATAGTTCACCTCAAATAGCGTAAGCTGTCACTGTAAAAACAAGGGATTACTGAGAATTAACGTGAAAGGTTTCGGGGTAATCGTAAATTGGAAGCTGTGCAGCGAGATTCACATTAGTTTTAAATTTCTGCATGTCGGGCAAACACGGAGTAGGGAGAGAGTTCAAAAGGCCGACAGCACGGAGAAATAAGCTATTTGAATAGAAGGCTCTCTGGAATTTGGGGACCTCCACGGTGAATGGGTGGTATTTAGCTGATTGTCAGGTTGGTCGAGTGTATTTACGTCGAAGGGGAACCAGATCAGCAAGGACATTGGAGCACATTTCATTGAAGTGCTTGTAAAACAATCAGAAGGTTGCAACATTGCGTCGATGGGTGGTTAGTGGATAGTGAGGGACCTATTAGATTAGCGACTTTTGAGGTGGACCTTGTCCAAGAGAGAGAGACTTGTTTATGGTGAACCAGCCTAGATGTGGTAAAAATACTCCATGCATAGGCGGATGGTGGCTTTGTAGAGATATAGGATTCTGTCAGGTTTGAGATGTTTTCCAGCACGGTAGAGGGAGCCCTCTTTCTTTGCAGCAGCCTTGGCAATGTCTTCTATGTAATTGTTTCAATTAATGCTATCTGTGAATGTTAAGCAATCGGTGGTTGAAGAGGTTTCTTGTAGTTGAAAACATGAGCTTTGTCTTAGCAGCATTAAATGTTACCATCTACTTATGACCCCATTCCACTACAGACTTGATGTCTCTTTCTAAGGATTTAGCCATTGCCTCAGATATATGCGCGTCCGTTTTCTCCACATCACGAGCGTACAGGGTGGTGTCGTCAGCATTTATATCAGCGAGGTCGCTCATGAAAATCAGGAACAATAGAGGTTCAAGGATCGATCTCTGCATTCATCTCATATTGTTTGGATGAACGGCCATCGAGTACAACCTGGATCTTTCTTTTGGATAGGAGGGATCTAATTATGTTAAATATTCGTCAAGTAATACTATATGAATTGATTTTCATGATTAGCCTTTTATGCCATACCCTGTCCAAGGCTTTGAATATATCAAGTGCTACCGCCATAGATTCACCTGTATTGTTCAGTGTATGGTATATGCGTTCAGAGATGACAGTTAGACTATCCTTGTTCGCCTAAATCCATACTGATGATCAGAAAGAAGTTTAGTATTAACGAGATGACAGACTATCGCTAGATTGATTAAGGATTCAAAGATTTTTGCAAAAAGCAGGAGTAGACTGGTTGGGCGATAATTCTGAGGGGCAGTTCTATCTAAAATTCTTGAAGACTGGTACCACAGAGGCAATTTTCCAGCTATCAGGGAAGTAAGATTCTGTAAGGAATTTGCTGTATAGTTTGAAGAAGACAAGTGCCAAAGTGGGTTTAAAGGGCTGGGCAAGTAGTTCAGTCTTATCAGTTGCCATGCCAACGACATCATTGTGGTTTTATAGCGGATGAATTGCTGATTACCCATTGTTAACCACACTATTGTAGATTTTCCAGAAGTCGTGAGTACCTAGTTTCTTCGACTGAATGCGTTTTCTGGTCATCTACATATAACTTCTATTTGCTTCAGCTATCACAGCATTACAATGTTTTCTTTATGCTATAATTTTCTGTCTAGTTGACTTATGGCGGCCGCATTGCTGCCTCTGAGCAATAGCATTTACACATTTCGAGGTGAACTATTGTGAAGAATTTTCGCATGGGGACATATGCTTTCATGCCTACTTTGACACATTCGGTTAACTCATTTGCGCACTGATCAGCAGGAAGAGAAAAGTTTCACTTCATTGGGCCTCACTAATGTGATCTCTGATGGATTCCCAATCATCACGCTCGTAGTATCTCGTCGTTTTAAGCAACGGCTCATTAGCTTTGGGACAAGATTTTAGAGTGATATCAATCATTACCACAATGTGACCAGCGTTCCCGAGTAAGCTATTGGCATTCGTCACACAAGCCTCAGGCAGTGAAGTCTATAACAGGTCGAGAAGTTAGGCTTGCTGGTCCACACGATCAGGGACACAGGTGGGTAAGTGGCAGTCTGTGAAAGGGAGTGCGCCACGGAGAAACTATACGTAGGGTTACCAGCTGCCAGCTGCGTCTGTATAGCTGGAGAATCCAACCCAGTCACGGTGTTGTGCGTTAAAATCCCAAATACACGTATTTGGGTTCTAGACTAAACTGAGAGTGCTACATCTATGCTTTCAGATACAAGGTTAAGCAGGGTACAGTCCTGGGTCAAAAGTGAACGCTATAAGAAATATAAATAGCTAACCTTGTGCTGTAAGCTTAATCTAAAGCACATGTAGGCTTCGCCATCTGATTCTAGCCTATGTTCATAATGTATACACACTTAGTTCGTGCATATGTTTGTCAGAGTCTTTACGGTAGAGTAGGAGGTAATGAATCATGCCAAAATAGTGTGAGGGGATTGAGGATTGTAGGTTTGTTTCACTTAGTGCTATGATATCTGCACAATGATCAGGTGAGAATGATAATGGCTGCTCAAGATCAAAGCTTGATGACTAGGTCTTTTTAAAAGATGAGTGGTCTCAGCAACAATAACAAGTGCAGGTTCTGCAACACAGAAGTAGAGAGTGTGAGCAACCTGACATCCAGTTGTAAAGTTTTCCTGGTGGATGACTATTATACAATGCGACACAACAGAGTGTGTGAATATCTCCACTGGACTGTATGTAAAAAGTTGAATATCTAGTGTTGCAGCAAGTCCTGCGAGCATATACCTTTGGAGGGGTCAGAAGAACAGTTGGAAATAATTTATACACCATCCACTATGACTATGCAATCTTTACAGCTACATATCTAGAAACCGGAGCTGTTAAACCTGACATCGTAATATGGGAAAAAGGGAAAAGGTAGCAACTCTAGTTGAAGTCTGTGTCCCTAATGATGCAGAATTAAACAGAGCTGGAAAAGAAAAGATTACGAAATACCAAGGTCTAATGTACGACACTAAAAGAAACTGGAATCTTAGAAAAACATCCATAATTCCAGTAATTATAAGAGCAACAGGACTAATGAAAATAAAAATTTCAAAAGCTATCTGGCGAGTGAACACGGTGAACCGAGTGCAAGAGAAATACAAACAATTGCACTTAAAAAGACGGTTAGAATCTTTAAAAGATCTCTAGGCTGGAGTGTCTGAAATAGCCGGTGAATGTCTGGCATCCGGTAGGATGCCCCATCAACAGAAAAAGCAGAAAGATAAGAAAATTAAAAAAATATATATACATACACATATATACATATATATATATACATATATGTATACATATACATATACATACACATATATGTATATACGCATATATACATATATATACAGACACATATATACACATACACATATATACATATATATACATATATATATACATACACGTATGATATATATATATACATACACGTATAGATATAGATATATATATATACACATATATACATATATAAATATACATATATACATATATATATACACACACACATATATATATACATACACATATATACACATATATATACATACACATATATACATATATATATACATATGAACATATATATGTACATATATATACATATATACATACACATATATGCATATATATATATACATATTTATACATATATATACACATACATATATATATACATATACACACACATATATATACATACACATATATAGATATATATATACATATATATACATATATATGCATACACCTATATGTGTATATACACACACACACACATATATATATATATATATATATATATATATATATATATATATATATATATATATATATATATACATACACATCGACCACCGTCAAGGAATGGATACCTCAAATTCAACTAAAGGTTATAGGCAACATTTTAGAAAAGAAAAAACAGCTAAGTTCTTAAATTCTTATTTCTGAACTGTCTCTATCTTAAATAAATGCATTATTTTCGTTGCTGTGACTGGTTATTTAAAAATATTTTTTCCAGATAGCGCAACCACAAAATTACCTTTTATAATGTAACGTCATAGCTAAAGTGCTTCTTCGTTGGACCTACTCAATAGTAGATTAAACGCTCCCACACACCATAATGGCCGGTGAAATGTCCCTACAACAAATTTTACATATAACAGTGTGAAGGAAATTTATCTTTAGTCCTTCATTATATTTAGAAGCCGGTAACTAGACTTATTCTATCTGCATATCTACATGTATGATGATGGACTGTCCCGTCGATTTTGACGTATGAGTGCCCCACCAGGGGCTGCCCGCGCGTGAATTTGTAATTGCAAGGGTTGCGCAATCCCCAACAACCGCTCTCCTGAGTCGGCATTGCTTGATTCCAATGGCAAGTAGTAATACAAGACGACTGGAAACAATGCCGAGATAAGCAGAGAGCACATACAGCACCTAGTATTCCAAAATGGTCACCCATTTAGTACTGGCCATATATATATATATATATATATATATATATATATATATATATATAGATGTGTGCATATGTGATTGGAAAAAAACACTTTTTTTACCTTCGGGGGCTCGGAAATACCCGACTAGTAGACGGGCGCAGGCTATCCTCTCTCGGAGTGTTGGACTCGTAGACTTTGTCAGGTCATTCATCTAAGAGGAGGAAAGCTCTGACAATAAAACCTTGCTACTAACCATTTACGTCTTTGCAGCAAACCGTTGGGGAGGGGGCCTCCTTAGCCTTGATTGACAACCTTCCTAGAGCTGGAATCTCGAACAAAGTATATGGTTTGCAAGCCTATAATTGCTTAAAGAGTAGATTAGCTCTGCCTATCGCCCGGCCTTCGCACCCCTTCTTTGTCTAGTAGCCAGGCGTAGAGGTACAAGCACTGGGACGCCTCTAAAGACGCCTGGTACTTGGCCTTGTTTCTTGACTAGAGCAATGAACGCTGTCTCTCTTTCTCTCTATCCGGGCAATTTGGGGAAAGTTTTTTGTCACTAAGTCTTACATGACTAGTCTGGGTCGCTCTTGTTCCGACAGGTTGAGGGTAAAGGTTAGACAGCTTGTTTGGCTGCTGTTTCCGACTGGTAGTTAGGAGCCCTAACTCATAGGTAGCGCTAAGAACGGCTGCTCCGTCAACAGTTGCACAATATCGTGGGTAACTGTAGTGCCATATCGCGCATGGAAAGTGACCCTACAGTTATCCCGAAGCCACAAACCCCATGGACCAAGCCATGACTAATAGTCTGGTTGTGTGAGCTTACTGGCACTTTGCCCTCCCTACTCTAACACAAAACAAACATGAATTTACAAAATAAAAAAATTAAACCTAAACCAGATACCCAACAAAAAAACATCTTCGCCTCCGCCCTTAAGGCTCACATTCACAAATATCCGGGGAGGGGACTTAGAACCAACATTAACGGCGTAGAAACTTTTCTCTTGACAAACTCCCCGGAAATCCTAGCTCTAAGTGAAACGAACCTTCAATCCTCAATTCCCTCTCACCACTTTGACATGACTGATTACCTTCCACTCTACCGTAAGGACTCTGACAAACATATGCATGGGCTAGGAGTTCGTGTTCGGAACACCCTCCCTCTTCACTAGAGAACATAGGTTCGAATCAGATGACCAATCCTACATGTGCTTTTGATTGACCTTACATCACATAGTTAGTTATTTATATTTCTTATACCGTTCTTCTTCGACCCAGGACTGTTCACTACTTGACTCTGCCTCTGAAAGCTTAGATAGAGCACTCTCACTCGACTCGAATGCCCAAATACATGTATTTGGGGATTTTAATGCACACCACCGTGACTGGCTGGGATTCCCCAGCGTTACTGCTGCAGTTGGGAACTCTACCCTTAAATTCATCCTCAGCTCACGACCTCTCACAGACTGTCACTTTTCCTACCTGCCTTCCGGATCACGTGGACCAGCAAGCCTCACTTCTCGACCTGTTCTTCACTTCACTACCTGAGGCTTGTGTGACGAATGCCCATAGCCCGCTCGGAAACTCTGATCACGTTGTTGTAATGATACATATCACCTTAAAAACTCGTCCAAAAGCTGAAGAGCCGTCTTAAAACGACGAGAAACTATGAGCAAGCTGATTTTGAATCCCTCAGGGATCACATCAGCCACGCCCCATGGAGTCTAACCTTCTCACTCCCTGCTGATTAGTGTGCAAATCAGCTAACTGAATGGGTCAAAGCAAGCATTGATGCTTATGTCCCCACGCGAAAATTCTTCAGCAAATCCTACTCTCCTCAATGGTTCACCTCAGAATGTGCAGCTGCTATTGCTGAGAGGCAGAAGGCATTCCGACAATTCGGCCGCCATAAGTCAACTACGAATAGACAGAAATTTATAGAGACAAGAAATGTTTGCAAAGTAGTGATAGATGAAACAAAGAAAAGGTATACAGAGATAACCAAAAAACGCATTCAGTCACAGAAACTAGGTACTCATGATTTCTCGAAAATTTACAATAGTGTGATGAGCAATGGACAATCGACAATTCCCCCGCTATCTAATCACAAGGCTGAACTACTTGCCCAGCGTTTCACCTTAAACTCTACCCTGGACTCGGCAAACAACCCCTTCCTTAAATTCCCATTGCGGACTGAAGCCACACTTGAGAACCTGGTCATCACCCCGTCTCAAGTGAGAGACATCATAAAAAACCTTGACACCTCCAAAGCCTGTGGGACTGATCTTATACCAGTAATAGTAATAAAGAAATGCTCTGCTGAGCTGGCCTCTGTCCTCTCCAAACTATACAACAAATGCCTTACTGAATCTTGTTTCCCTGATAATTGAAAAATTGCCTCTGTGGTACCAGTCTTCAAGAATTCTGGAGATAGAACTGATCCTCTAAACTACCGCCCAATCAGTCTACTCCCGATCTATGCTAAAATCTTTCAATCATTAATCAATCTAGCGATAGTCAGGCACCTAGTTAATGCTAAACTTCTTTCTGATCATCAATACGGATTCAGACAAGCACGATCTACTGCAGATGTCCTTGCGGTCATCTTTGAACGCATTTACCATACACTGGACAAGGCAGGTGAAGCTAGGGCGGTAGCGCTTGATATATCCAATGCTTTTGACAAGGTCTAGCATTAAGGGCTTCTCCTAAAACTGCATTCATATGGTATTATTGGGCAAATATTTAATATAATTAAATATTTCCTAACAAAACGAAAGATCCAGGTTGTACTCGATGGCCGTTCTTCTAAGCAACATGGCATAAATTCTGGTGTACCCCAGGGATCTATTCTTGGACCTCTACTGTTCCTGATTTTCATAAATGACCTCCCTGATGCCATTGCGACTGAGATAGGAATATTTGCTGACGACACCACGCTCTACTTTTGTCATGTGGGCAAAACGGACGCACACATATCTGAGGCAATGGCTAACTCCTTAGAAAATGACCTGCAGTTTGTAGTGGAATGGGGTAAAAAATGGCGCAAAGACAAAGCTACTTTCCTTCAATCACTACAAGAAACCTCTTCAACCACCGATTGTCATAGCAAATAGCACCCTGCCTGAGAGTTCATCATTCAAACTCCTCGACCTAACTTTCACAGATAACATGAATTGGAATACACACATTGAAAACATTGCCAGGACTGCTGCAAAGAAAGTAGGCTCTCTCTACCGTGCCAGTATAAACTTCCTACACCTGACATTATCGTATATCTCTACAAAGTAACCATCTGCCCACGCATGGAGTAGTGTTGCCACATCTAGGCTTCGGCATCATCCGCTAGTCTCTCCCTCTTAGGTTAAAAAAAGAGTTGCCAACTTGATAGGTCCTTCACTATCCATCAAGCTCTAGTCTCTATCCCATCACCGCAATGTTGAATCATTGTGCCTGTTTTACAAGTACTTCAATGGATTGTGCTCTGATGAGCTTGCTGCTCTGGTACAACCACGACGTAAATTCACTAGACTAACCCGACAATCTGCCAAATCCCATCCATACACTGTGGAGATCCCCAGATGCTGGAGAGCTTTCTACTCCAAAAGCTTCTTTCCTCGTGCTGCTGGACTCTGGAACTCCCTCCCTGCTCCCTACTTTCCTGACGTTGCTGACATGTAGAAATTTAAAACTAATGTAAACATCTCGCTGAGCAGCTCCTAATTTAGGTTGATCCCCCACCCCCCCAAAAACCTTCCACCTTTTTTCTCAGTAGCCCCTTACGTCTACAGTGACAGCCTGCCTTGTTTGGGGTGAACTATGATAATATATATATATATATATATATATATATATATATATATATATATATATATACATACACATATGTATATATATACATGTATATATACATACACATATGTATATATATACATGTATATATATATATACACACGCATATATGTGTGTGTGTATGTATATATATACATGTACATATACATACACATATGTGTATTTATATATTATATATATATATATTTATCTAGACTAGATTATACAGATATGCTTGTTCTCATCCAGTTTCTCCTTTTTAGTTTTAGATTTATCGACATTAGAACCGGAGCTAAAGTCTAATTTTCTTCTTGTATGGAGACCAATAATATACAGGGACACTATTCGGCATTACTTCCGGATTTATGGTTGGGGGAGATTTTGGTTTGTTGTCTGAGACTCTCTAATCTGAGCGGGAGTAACGACGTGACAATACATGTGTTTTCATTTTCACCTAGAGTGGCGCCTTTTTAAGGAACTTGATATTCTTCACACTAAAAACCGACCTTAAGTCTTATTTTACTGTCGTTGAGAGGCAAATAAATAGAGATAATATTGAGCGTGGCCCTCTCCTTTCTAAACGGGGTGGATTTCTTGTCTGTTACACGATCCCTAATTTTTGATAGAGTGCCGACATAGGTGTACAGATATTGTTTTTCCCATTCATAGTCGTTCTTTATGGGGAGCTTAATTTTCATACCATTAAGAAGTAACTGGATCAAGTAAATATGGACAATTGATTTCTCTCCTCTTTTTCTTCTGATCTTTCTCTCTCTGCTCTCTTTTCTTCTGATCTTTCTTTCACTACTCTCTTTTCTTCTGATCTTTCTTTCTCTTCTCTCTTGACTTCTGATCTGTCTTTCTCTCCTCTCTTTTCTTCTGATCTTTCTTTCTTTTCTCTCTTCTCTTTACTTCTGATCTTTCTCCCTCTCCCCTCTTTTCTTCTGATCTGTCTTTCCCTCCTCTCTTTCTTCTGATGTTCCTCTCTCTCGACTCTCTTTTCTTCTGATCTTTCTTTCACTCCTCTCTGTACTTCTGATCTTTATTTCTCTCGTCTCTTTTCTTCTGATCTTTCTCTCTCTCTCCTCTCTTTGCTTCTGATCTTTCTTTATCTCTTTTCTTTACTTCTGATCTTTCTTTCTCTCCTCTCTTTTCTTCTAATCTTTCTCTCTCTCCTCTCTTTTCTTCTGATCTTTCTCTCTATCCTCTCTTTACTTCTGATCTGTCTTTCTCTCCTCTCTTTTCTTCTGGCATTTCTCTCTCTCTCCTCTCTTTTCTTCTAATCTATCTTTCACTCCTCTCTTTACTTCTTATCTTTCTTTCTCTCCTCTTTTTTCTGACCTTTCTTTCTCTCCTCTCTTTTCCTCTGAGCTTTCTCGCTCTCCTCTCTTCTGATCTTTCTCTCTCTCCTCTCTTTTCTTCTTATCTTTCTTTCACTCCTCTCTTTATTTCTGATCTTTTATTAACTCCTCTCTTTACATCTGATCTTTCTCCATCTCCTCTCTTTACTTCTGATCTTTCTTTCACACCTCTCTTTACTTCTGATCTTTCTTTCACTCCTCTCTTTAAATCTGATCTTTCTTACTATCCTCTCTTTTCTTCTGACATTTCTCTCTCTTTTCTCTTTTCTTCTGATCTTTCTTTAACTCCTCTCTTTTCTTCTGATTTTTCTTTCTCTCTTCTTTTTACTTCTGATCTTTCTTTCTCTCCTCTCATTTCTTCTGATATTTCTTTCCTTCTTCTCTTTACTTCTGATCTTTCTCTGTCTCCTCTCTTTCTTCTGATCTGTCTTTTTCTCCTCTCTTTACTTCTGATCTTTCTCTCTCTCCTGTCTTTTCTTCTGATCTTTCTTTTCATCTTCTCTCTTTTCTTCTTATCTTTCTTTCTCTCCTCTTATTACTTCTGATCTGTCTTTCTCTCGTCTCTTTTCTTCTGATCTTTCTCTCTCTCCTCTCTTTTCTTTTGATCTTTCTTTCTCTCCTATCTTTACTTCTGATCTTTCTTTCTCTTCTCTCTTTACTTATGATCTGTCTTTCTCTCTTCTCTTTTCTTCTGACCTTTCTCTCTCTCCTACCTTTACTTCTGATCATTCTTTCTCTCCTATCTTTTTTATTTCTGATCTTTCGATCTCTCTTCTCTTTCCTTCTGATCTTTATTTCTCTTTTCTCTTTACTTATGATCTTTTATTCTTATTTCTCTTTTCTCCTGATCTTCCTTTCTCTCGACTCTCTGTTCTTCTGATGTTTCCTTCACAACTCTCTTTACTTCTGATCTTTCTCTCTCTCCTCGCTTTACTTCTGATCTTTCTTTCTCTCCTCTCTTTTCTTCTGATATTTCTTTCCATCTTCTCTTTACTTCTGATCTTTCTTTCTCTCCTCTTATTACTTCTGATCTTACTTTCTCTCCTCTCTTTACTTCTGATCTTTCTATCTCTCCTCTTTTTCTTCTGATCTTTCTTTCTCTTCTCTTATTACTTCTGATCTGTCTTTCTCTCTTTTCTTTTCTTCTGATCTTTCTCTCTCTCCTCTCTTTTCTATTTATCTTTCTTTCTCTCCTATCTTTACTTCTGATCTTTCTTTTCTCTCTTTACTTATGATCTTTTTCTCTCCTCTCTTTTCTTATGATCTTTCTTTCACTCCTACCTTTACTTCTGATCAGTTTTTCTCTCTTTTCTTTTCTTCTGATCTTTCTTTCTCTCTTCTCTTTACTTATGGTCTTTCTTTCTCTTTTCTCTTTTCTTCTGATCTTCCTTTCTCTCACTTTCTTTTCTTCTGATGTTTCTTTCACTCCTTTCTTTACTCATGAACTTTCTCTTCACCTCTCTTTTCTTCTGGTCTTTCTATCACTCCCCTTCTTTACTTCTGATCTTTCTCTCTCTCTTCTCTTTACTTCTGATCTTTCTTTCTCTTCTTTCGTTTCTTCTGATCTTTTTTTAACTCTTCTCTTTTCTTCTGATCTTTTCTTCTCTCATCTCTGTTCTTCTGATCTTTCCTTAACTCCTCTCTTTTCTTGTGTTATTTCTTTCTCTCCTCTCTTTTCTTCTGATCTTACTGTCACTTTTCTCTTTACTTCTGATCTTTCTTTCTCTCCTCTATTTTCTTCTGATCCTTTTCTCTCTCCTCTCTTTACTTCTGATATTTATTTCTCTCCTCTCTAAACCTTTGACCTTTCTTTCACTACTCTCTTTACTTCTGATCTTTCTCACTCTCCTCTCTTTACTCATGAACTTTCTTACTCTCCTCTCTTTTCTTCTTATCTATCTATTTCTGTTCTCTTTACTTCTGATCTTTCTTACTCTTCTCTCCTTTCGTCGGACATTTCTCTATCTCCTCTCTTTTCTTCTCTATCTTTATTTCTCTCCTCTCTTTTCTTCTGATATATCTTTCTCTATCTCCTCTCTTTTCTATTGATCTTTCTTTCTCGCTTATCTGTACTTCTGATCTTTCTTTCTCTTCTCTCTTTACTTATGATCTTTTTCTCTCTCCTCTCTTTTCTTCTGATCTTTCTCTTTTCTCTTATTACTTCTGATCTGTCTTTCTCTCGTCTCTTTTCTTCTGATCATTCTTTCTCTCTTCTCTTTACTTATGATCTTTCGTTCTCTTTTCTCTTTTCTTCTGATCTTTCTTTCTCTCGACTCTCTTTTCTTCTGATCTTTCTTTTTCTCCTCTATTTACTTCTGATCTTTCTTTCACTCTTCTCTTTACTTCTGATCTTTCTATCACTCCTCTCTTTACTTCTGATCTTTCTCTCTCTCTTCTCTTTACTTCTGATCTTTATTCTCTCCTTACTTTTCTTGTGATCTTTTTTTCAACTTTTCTCGTTTCTTCTGATCTTTTCTTCTTTCATCTCTTTTCTTCTGATTTTTCTTTCACACCTCTCTGTTTTCTTGTGATATTTCTCTCTCTCCTCTCTTTTCTTCTGATCTTTCTTTCACTTTTCTCTTTACTTCTGATCTTGCTTTCTCTCTTCTATTTTCTTCTGATCCTTCTCTCTCTCCTCTCTTTACTTCTGATATTTCTTTCTCTCTTCTCTAAACCACTGATCTTTCTTTCACTCCTCTCTTTTCTTCTGATCTATCTTTTTCTGTTCTCTTTACTTCTGATCTTTCTTACTCTCCTCTCTTTTCGTTGGACATTTTTCTCACTCCTCTCTTTTCTTCTCTATCTTTCTTTCACTCCTCTCTTTACTTCTGATCTTTCTTTCTCCATTCTTTTTTCTTCTGATCTTTCTCCCTCTTCTCACTTTTCTTCTGATCTTATTCAACTCCTCTCTTTACTTCTGATCTTTCTTTCTCTCTCATTTCTTCTGATCTTTCTCTCTCTCCTCTCTTTGGTTGTGATATTTCTTTCTCTCCTCTCTTTACTTCTGATCTTTCTTTCTCTCCTCTCTTATTTTCTGATCTTTCTCTCTCTCCTCTCTTGTCTTCTGATCTTGCTTTCACTCTTCTCCCTTCTTCTGATCTTTATTTATCTCCTCTCTTTTCTTCTGATCTTTCTTTCTCTCTTCTCTGTACTTGTGATCTTTCTCTCTCTCTTCTCTTTTCTTCTGATCTTTCTTACTCTCTTCTCTTTTCTTGTGATATTACTTTCTCCCCTCTCTTTTCTTCTGATCTTTTTTAACCTTTCCCTTTTCTTCTGATCTTTCTTTCTCTCCTCTCTTTTCTTCTGATCTTTCTTTAACTCCTCTTTTTTCTTCTGATCTTTCATTCTCTCCTCTCTTTCCTTCTGATCTTTCTCTCTCTCTTCTCTTTACTTCTGACCTTCTTTTCTCGTCTCTCTTTACTTCTGATCATTCTGTGAATCCTTTCTTTACTTCTGATCTTTCTTTCACTCCTTTTTTACTTCTGATCTTTCTCTCTTTACTCATGATCTTTCTCTCTCTCCTCTCTCTTCTGCTGATCATTCTCTATCTCCTCTCTTTAATTCTGATCTTTCTTACTCTCCTCTCTTTTTGTTGGACATTTCTCTCACTCCTCTCTTTTCTTCTCTATCTTTCTTTCACTCCTCTCTTTACTTCTGATCTTTCTTTCTCCTCTCTCTTTTCTTCTGATCTTTCTCCCTCTTCTCACTTTTCATTCTGATCTTATTCAACTCCTCTCTTTACTTCTGATCTTTCTTTTTCTCATCTCATTTCTTCTGATCTTTCTCTCTCTCCTCTCTTTGATTGTGATATTTCTTTCTCTCGTCTCTTTACTTCTGATCTTTCTCTTTATCCTCTCTTTTCTTCTGATCTTTCTCTTTCTTCTCTCTTTACTTCTGATGTTTCTTTCCTTCCTCTCTTTACTTCTGATCTTTTTTCTCTCCTCTCTTTTCTTCTGATCTTTCTTTCACTCCTCTCTTTTGTTCTGATCTTTCTTTCTCTCCCCTCTTTTCTTCTGATCTTTCTTTCTCTCTTCTCTTTTCTTGTGATATTTCTTTTTCCACTCTCTTTTCTTCTAGTCTTTTTTAACCCTTCTCTTTTCTTCTGATCTTTCTTTCTCTCCTCTCTTTTCTTCTGATCTTTCTTTGACTCCTCTCTTTTCTTCTGATCTTTCTCTGCTCTCTATTCTTGTCTACTTATTTTTTTTTCCTCTCTTCTATTCTGATCTTTCTCTCTCTCCTTTCTTTTTTTCTGATCTTTCTCTCTATACTTCTGATATTTCTCTCTCTGCTCTCTTTTCTTCTGAGCTTTCTTTTTCTCTTCTTCTGTCTTCTGATCATTCTCTCTCTCCTCTCTTTACTTCTTATCTTTCTTTCACTTCTCTCTTGACTTCTGATTTTTTTCTCTCTCTCTTCTCTCTTTTCTTCTGATCTGTCTCTCTCTCGTTTCTTTTATTTTGATCCTTCTCTCTCTCCTCATTTTTCTTCTGATCTTTCTTTCACTTCTCTCTTGACTTCTGATTTTTTTTCTCTCTCTCTTCTCTCTTTTCTTCTGATCTTTCTCTCTCTCGTTTCTTTTATTCTGATCCTTCTCTCTCTCCTCATTTTTCTTCTGATCTTTCTCGCACTCCTCTCTTTACTTCTAGTCTTTCTTTCTCTCCTCACTTTACTTCTTATCTTTCTTTCGCTCTTCTCTTTACTTCTGATCTGTTTTCTCACTTCTCTTTTCTTCTGATCTTTCTCTCTCTCTCCTCTCTTTCTTCTAATCTGTCTTTCTCTTCTTTTTTTACTTCTGATCTTTCTTTCTCTCTTCTCTTTTCTTCTGATCTTTCTCTCTCCTTTCTTTTCTTCTAATATTTATCTCTCTCTTCTATCGACTTCTGATCTTTCTTTCACTCTTTTCTTTACTTCTGATTTTTTTCTCTCTTATTTCTCTCTTTTCTTTTTACTTCTGATCTTTCTTTCACTCCTTCCTTTACTTCTGATCTTTCTTTCACTCCTCTTTACTTCTGATCTTTTTTAACACCCCTCTATTCTTCTTATCTTTCTTTCTCTTTTCTCTTTTCTTCTGATCTTTCTTTCTCTCCTCTTTTTACTTCTGATCTTTCTTTCTCTTCTCTTTTTCTTCATATCCTACTCTAACTCTTATGGTTTCTCCTAATCCTTCTCTCTCTCCTCATTTTTCTTCTGATCTTTCTTTGTCTCCTCTCTTTTTTTCTGATCCTTCTCTCACTCCTCTCTTTACTTCTGATCTTTTTATTCTCTCTTATCTTTACTTTTTATCTTTCTTTCTCTCCTCTCTTTTCTTCTGATCTTTTTTTCTACCCTCTTTTCTTTTAATAATTCTCTCTCTCCTCTCTCTACTTCTGATCTTTCTCTCTCTCTTTACTTTTCTTCTGATCTTTTTTCTCTCCCTTCTTTACCTCTGATCTTTCTTTCACTCCTCTTTTTACTTCTGATCTTTCTTTCACTACTCTCTTTTTTCTGATCTTTCTCTCTCTCCTCATTTTTCTTCTGATCTTTCTTTGTCTCTTCTCTTTTTTTCTGATCCTTCTCTCACTCCTCTCTTTACTTCTGATCTTTTTATTCTCTCTTATCTTTACTTCTTATCATTATTTCTCTCCTCTCTTTTCTTCTGATCTTTTTTTTCTCCCCTCTCTTTTCTTCTGATCTTTCTTTCTCTCCTCTCTTTTCTTCTGATCTTTCTCTCTCCTTTCTTTTCTTCTAATAATTCTCTCTCTCCTCTCTCTACTTCTGATCTTTCTCTCTCTCTCCTTACTTTTCTTCTGATCTTTTTTCTTTCCCTTCTTTACCTCTGATCTTTCTTTCACTCCTTTTTTTACTTCTGATCTTTCTCTCTCTCCAGTCTTTAATTCTGATCTTTCTCTCTCTCCAGTCTTTAATTCTGATCTTTCTTTCTCTCCTCTCTTACTTCTGATCTTTCTTTCACTCTCTTTTTACTTCTGATCTTTTTTTCACACCCCTCTTTTATTCTAATTCTTCTCTCTCTCTCCCCTCTTTACTTCTAATCTTTCTTTCTTTCGTCTCTTTTCTTCTTATCCTTCTCTCTCTTCTCTTTTCTTCTGATCTTTCTTTCTCTTCTCTTTACTGCTGGTCTTTCTCTCTGTCCTCTAGGGTTAGGGTCAAGGTCAAAGTGGAGGTTAGAATTAGGGTTTAGAGTTAGGGTTAGGTTGTTTTGTTTTTTTTCCTTTTTAATTAAAAATATTTATATGTATGGGGGAGGATAAAAAAAATTGAGGGAGGAGTCTAAAGAAATGTTTTTTTTAGTTTTAAACTGAATATATTTCTATTTATAAGGGAGAGTAAAATAATAATCGGGGAAGAGTCGAATTTTTTTTACTTTATTTTCAACTAAAAATATTCTTTGTAATAAACAAAGAAAATCAATGTCTAACCACCCCAGAAATATTACTGGGGCTCCATCGGTTTACGCGCGTGCGTTTATTTATGACGCGGCAACCTAGCAAAAATATGCGACCGGAGGGAGCATATATTTGTTAGTATACATAATATATATATATATATATATATATATATATATATATATATATATATATATATATATAAACCAAAATATGTATATAAATACATAAATATATATATGTATATAAATATATATATACATAAATATATATATATATATATATATATATATATATATATATATAAACAAAAATATGTATATAAATACATAAATATATATATACATAAATATATATATACATAAATATATATATATATATATAAACAAAAATATGTATACATAAATATGTTTACATAAATATATATATATATACATAAATATATATACACATATGTATGCATCAATATATATATATATACATATATATATACATGTATGTATACATAAATATATATATATATATATATATATATATACATAAAAATAAATACATACACAAATATATACACACATATATATACATAAATATATATGCATATATATATATGTATGTATATACACATATACACATATAAATATAAAATAAAAATGGAATAAAGGATAAGCAAATCAACAACTAGCAAAAATATAAACTCAAAAACATATATTGAATCTACCCAAATATTTCAATTATTATGACAATCATCATTAGTTGGCAGCAGAACCTTAATTAAAAACAGAAAAATTTCAAATTTGTACAAAGAACGCAATTTGGAAAAAATATATTCACGTGTAATAAACAGTAGAAAGGGAGAAAGAAAGAAAGAAATGTTGAAAAAGAAAAGAAAAAAAGAAAAAAATCAGTTCCGTTCGGCTTTTACATGCTGAATCAAAGCTAACTGCTGATTAAAAGAAGTACTTATTAACAACGAATTGCTTAATTTTATCGTTAATGAACAAATAAAACTAATGATTCGAAACACGATTAACATATACTATTGTCATCACATAAAACCTAACTTTATATTAGAAGAAAAAGCCATGAAAAATATACATATCGCCAATTGACAATGAAATAAAATTAGACTCATTATCTTTATAAGAAATTTAAAACCCAAAATATTGTAGTAAAAAAAATCGTAGAAGACCCAATGTTGTTTATAAGTTTAAATGTCATTTGGGAGAATGTAACCCCTATAATAATAATAAAGCTAATAGCTACATTGGTTTTACAAGCACTACCCTATCCCGCCGGCTTACCATGCATCTTGTAAATTCTAGCTCAATTTATCAACATCTACAAAAACATAACTGCCCTCCCTCTGATTTAAGACAAATTCTAATTAATAACACAAAGATTAAAAATACTCGAAGCTATCTATATAAAAATACTCGAAGCTATCTATATAAAACCACAACAACCTAAAATTAACAAAATCACATATCAAACCAGTGTTAACATTTTAAAATACTTAACGTTATGCGATTTTGTTATGCGATTTTGTTATGCGTTGCTGAATTAAAATCGTGAACATCTTCCTGGAACAATGCGAAAAAAGCGCATAGGCGCGTTTCTCCGCAGTCTTTTAAAAATTATCTTCATTCTCCAGCTTTTTTATTCATTTGCTTTAGACATCTGAGGATTATTAACGAAGAATCGAAAATGTTTGTGAAACCTGTAGAACATTTATTATTTTTTTATTTAATACAAAAGAAGACCATCAGAAAAATTGAAAAAACAAAAAAACGGTTTAATTCAACAGACGAATTTTGTCATTTAAAACAATGTTTGCATAAACATTATATATATATATATATACATACATATATATATATATGCATATATATACATATATATATATGTGCATATATACATATATGTATATATATATAGATGTACATACATATATATATATATATATACATATATATATATATATATGCATATACATATATGCATAAACATATATATATATATACACATATACACATATATATATATATATATACATATATACATATATACATATACGTATAGATCATGGTAATCCCTACTACAGGCCAGGCAATCGTGCAACTGGGGTCTTTTACTGCGGGCCATGTGAATTTTCTTAAATATTCGATATAGAAGTTGCAAACAAAGGTAAAATTCCTCTGTGAGATTTGTTTGATGTTTTTATGTGTTTAACATACCAAATAATAAGAACCACAATGAGCTAATTGATAAATTTTACAATTATTGACAAATTCCTATAAATGAAGAGACAGGTAATTTTGAATAAACAAAGGCAAATGCATATTTCAATGAAGAATTTTTATTTCAATGTTGGATTTTTTTTTGAGAATTTGTACTTATGTCAAAAGATCATTACTTATATATTGTGGTTAAAAAGAAAAAAGGATCCGCACCAGTTGATGATATCAAGCAGAGAAACAGTTTTTTCAAATGTGATATGTGTTTTACTAACCAAAAACTTAAACTGTCCTCATTTTGATTGTTTTCAACACAACATTTTGACTATAGTTTTCATTTCACATCATAAAATAATCCAAAAATAAAGTTCAAACTAAAATTTCAGCATCCAAATCTCTAGTGTGGTCTCGTAGTCGATTAATCTAAGCAAACAAATTCACTGAAATGGAAGATGGAATTAGAAAAAATAAACAGATTCACTGAAATGGAAGATGAAATGGGATAATACAATGTCCATAGATTAAATAGAAGATTTAATTAAAAATCTATAGGTTATTCTATAAAATGGACAGGGTTCACAGCAATGAGTTACGATAACCAGAATGTTGTGGCAAAACAAGGAGGACACTATTTACAAACATTTCTAAGGAAAGTTCTTCACCTCAAAATCTGAAAGTAGTAATTAAAACTTCTTATTTTAATGTCTCACTAATGACTTGTTATCATCAAGAATCCACCCCAAAGAGTGTTCTTTCTTTTTGCGGTATAGAAAAGAGAAAAAGCACTCCCCGGATCCCCATGCTCCACCATAAAAGAAAAACTCAAAAACTGGAAAAATAATTTTATTCTTTAAAAAGTTTGTACACAATGGTATTGCAGAAACAGTGAGTCCTGTGTTTCTAATGATCAATTACCTTTTCTAACTGATTATAAAGCACTAACAAAAAACTCCCGTATTTAAAAAGAAAGTGAGTTTATTTTTTACAATAAATTAGAAAAAAAGCTTTGACATATATATTCGCACCATATCACAGTATCAACGAGTCCTTTGTTTCTAATGATCAATTATTTTTCACTGATCATGAAGCAAAACCACAAACATTTTTACTGATGAAAATTTAGAAATAAAAGCTTCAAAATCCATATTTATACCATACTGCAAAATTAACAAACAGATTTATTCAATAAGAAAACTATTTTGACTTCAACATGTATTTTACACCAGGCTCTTGCAGAAATAATTAATTCCTTTGTTCTTACAGATCAATAATTATTTATAATTGATCAGTCTGCTAAAATTTCAAGATAATTTCAAAACCTTTAGTGCTGGTTCTTTACTTAATTTGGGAGACTGAAACAAACAATAATTCTTGAAAAATATATTTGATAATATAATTCCATGCACTCTCTTTGTATTTAAATGATACATTTCAGACACCAACATGAAAATTTTTGTTAAAGAATTTCTGCAAACCTTTGATTTGACAGCATTGAACATTATGAAACAGAAAAACACCCACTGTAAGACAATCTTTTTGTGTGATATATCCTACTATATAAAAAAGCGACATTTTAATATCTTTAGGGATACCAGTTTCTAGGTCTGGCAGGTGATCAACTGTTTGGCACGCCAATTCATCCAACAGATATCCGCATTTTGAGCAAGTATGGCCTGGATCATGGCTATACTCTCTAACATCAACTTTCAACCGAAGAAGTAATTTTGTTTTATGAATATGGAATTTCTGAATAACATTTTGTACAGTAATAAAATAAGTACCACTAGAACCTTGTCTCAATTTACAAAATTCAGTTTCAAGATAGTCAGTGGTAAGTTCTCCAAGAATGACAAAATTGAACCTACTGTCAAGTAAATGTCTGCAAACATCAATTAAACCATTACATGTATGCTCGATAGCCATACTAGTGTCTCTTGTTAAGGATGTTATCCTCTTTCCTTGCTTTCCCCTCATTTGTTTTGCCATACTTCCAAAATTTGCAAGAAATGTCAAATTTCCATCATTTCGAACTGATAATACATAAGATTCAGTGGATCATTTGTCTTGACACTTCCATAAATATCTTTTACACTCACTATTTTCCAAAATTTCAAAACTTCTTCAATGAAAGTAACAGTTTCTTTTGTATCATCATCCTGTAATAATGGATGAGTTTTCATTGCAGTTACAGTCTCATCACAAAACACTTTCAAACAGTGGGAAACTTTTTGTCACTCAACTGGTTTTGGAAGAACCGCTACTTCTGTTAGTTTTGATAACTTAACAAATTGATTTTTTTCATGCGCAAAAAGTTGTTTCAGTATTTCCCATTTTGCTGTCATTTCTTTACCATCAGAATAAAACAGCAATTCTGAACAAGCCTCAGTTATCCAGTTATTGCGAATACTTTTAAATATATGTACATAATCGAAAAGCAAGTATATACCATTTTTAGTAACCAAGGCTTATTTTCAACAGTATCAAATTTCTTGAATAAAGCTTGATTAGTCCGATTATTGTCACAAATAACTGCAATTACATGACCTTTAGAATGATCGACTAAATCAACAACATTTCTAACATTCTGAAATAAAAATTCCGAGTTTAGTTTGGCAACTGGGATCATCTTAATCAAAAACTTTGGTCCACCATGTAAACATTTGATCATAATACCCAATACAGTTTTTGCTAATACCTCTTCAGAATATTTGGCACCACCAAATATGTTCCCCCCTTGGTATTGTAAACTCACTTTAACATAAACTTCATCAACTAGGATGATACATTTTTTCTTTTTATCTGACAGTTTGCTAAACACATCACCAAGAAAATTCAGATCATCTACCTTCGAAACTTTTGAGGTCATATTCACTAGTGTTTTCATGTAATGATCTCGAAGAGACCGAGATGTGGCAAAATATTCGAATGCTCGGAAAAGTATTTCCGACTCGTAAACTTTTTTGCCAACTATTCGTGGTGACATAACTTCGATATGTTGTCTCAAAACCTGTTTCTCTTGTTCAATTTCCAAGTTACTTATGTAACGAATCGCTTCCTCAATTTGATACCAATGTTGAAACTTAGGTATTCTGTTTTTCTACAGGGAAGAAATGTGTGTGAGTATACTTGCATGGTAACATTCAAACGTTAAGTTTTCAAAGATTTTAATCATGAACATCGGAATACTTCCAGTAAAAAAATGACAAGACTGGATGAACTGTTGATTGTTAGATTTGTAGCAAGTAACTACTGGCACAAAATCATGATGGTCAATATCAGCACACAAATTTGTAACATTATCAATTCTATCTTTATCTAAGAAATGAGCAAACTCATCATTTTGTACACTTCGCACAGAAGCGGAACTTTTTTTTGTTGTCCTTGGTTTTGGTAAAGGACTTGGTATCACACTTGATGGCAAATTATTAAATATTGATGGAGGATCTTTGGGTCGTGCTTTTCCCATAACAAATACAGTTTCATAACCAGGTGGAAAATGCCTTTCACAAACAACAGTGTCTGAGTGGTTAGGAGTGTTAGCTCTTGGTATTACCTTTTATCATCTTTCTCTCCCATCTTGATCTTTGGGGAGACGAAATACTCGGACCTTATTTTTGCTCATCATAATTGCCTTGACAGGCAACACTTTCTTACCATTTTCAGAAATATTTAACAAATTATTATAAACTAAAAATAAAAGTAAAAGTTATGCGCCGTCAATGAACAGAGCTGTTTACATGTAAATAACACGTTTAAAACATGTGTAATATATTTCCTAAGAATATAGAAAAGATTTGAAATTAATGATGTAAGATTTATTGACAAATTCGCAAAGACAATACTTTTTTTAAACTTAAAAAAAAGTAAAAGTTAAGCGCCGTCAATGAACAGAGCTGTTTACATGTAAATAAAACAAAATTAAATTCTGACAGTATATTCACGAACTTATAATCTAAATGTAAATAATGATAAAATAACAGAACCTCACCTGAAATAAATTTGATGAGTTAAAATTTATTTTGGGAATGAAATTTTCTTGGAGCAGTGAAAAGGAAGTGCTACAAGCTAAAAGTTTATCTGGTGACTGACTGGCCCCCAGTTAAACAGTGAGACGTGCGTTAAGCCGGCCTGCTATAGTTATGGCCATGGTATAGATACATATATATATATATATATATATATATATATATATATATATATATATATATATATATATATATATATACATATACATAGACATATACATATACATATGTATATACATGATATGATGATGGACTCTCCCTTCATATGAGTGCCCACCTAGGGTCTGCCCGCGCATGTAATTGTAATTGCAAGGGCTGCACTATCCCCAACAACTCCTCTCCTGAGTCGAAATAGTTCAAAACGACTGGAAACAATGCCGAGTTAAGCAGAGAGCACATACATAACCTAGTATCCCCAAATAGCCACCCATTTAGTACTGGCAAGGCTCGACGTCGCTTCACTTCAGTGATCTAACGGGGCCCAGTGTGTCAACGTGATTGTGCCGTATACATATACATATATATATATACACATATATATATATACATACATATATATATATATATACAAATACATATATATATACATACATATATATATACATATACATATACATATACATATACATATATATATATACATATATATATACATACATATACAAACATATATATACATACTTAAAAAAAAATATATATATATACACAATATATATACATATATATGAATTTATATACATATATACATACACATATATATGCATACACATATATACATTAACACATATACACATACACATGTATATACATATATATATACATATACACATATATATAAACATATACATACATATTTATACATACATATACATAAATATACATACATATACATATAAATATATATACGTATTAATATATATACATTTATATAAATATAGATATATACATACAACTATATTAATACGTATAAATATATATATATATATATTCATACAACTATATATACACATACATATATATACATATATATATGTACATATATATGCATATATATATAAACATATATATACATATACATATATACATACATATATACATATATATAAATATATATAAATATATATACATATATATATAAACATATATATGCATATAAATATATACATACATATATCCATATATATATAAATATATATAAATATATATACATATATATATATAAATATGTATACCTATATATATACCTATTAATATATACATATACATATAAATACATATATATATAAATATATATACATATATATATATTAATATATATAAATACATATATATATAAATATATATACATATATATATATTAATATATACATATACATATATATATACATATATATATTAATATATACATATACATATATATACATATATATATTAATATATACATATACATATATATACATATATATATTAATATATACATATACATATATATATACATATATATATTAATATATACATATACATATATATATACATATATATATTAATATATACATATACATATACATATAGATACATATATATATCAATATATATATATACATATATATATATATATCAATATATATATATATATCAATATATATATATATATATATATATATATATATATATATATATATATATATATATATATATATACATTTCTTCAAATGGATTTACATATCTGATGAAAGCGGACCACTGCTTGAAACGCGTTATATAAAATTATAAAATGATAAAATAACAAAATAATAAATAAATGTTGAAAAAGCATTTTACAAATGTTGGTAGCCTTATTCCTTTACATATGAACAGTTCGAAAGCAAAACGCGATAAATCCAACTCGTTTAAATTGAGACCTTAAACAATAAAAAAACGAATATATTAAATCTAGACTTTGAATGAAAGCTGATTTTAATTGAAATCAAAAAGAAATTATTTTGGTATCATATTATGTAACACATAGTTTTGGAGTATCGTCGAGTGTTGAAATGTAACACTTTTTGTAGGGACAGTTTCGTGATTTTTGAAATGGTGCATGTAAACTCTTCATATATACTTATATATATATATATATATATATATATATATATATATATATATATATATATATATATATATATAAAATTATTAATGACAATATATGTATTAGTATATCCCACTTTAATCCAAGAACTTTTTAGTCTTTGTGAATTTTTTCTGATGATTTTGTAGTGTTGCAGAGACGATATTGACATAAAAATGTTGTTTGGCACAAGACAAATGAAACGGACCGTAAAACATATATCTCACAGAAATTTTATATTTTTTGGAAATGTGAAAAAATAAAAATAATAAAATAAAACCATGGTTATTGGAATATAATATGAACTGACTTATATATATATATATATATATATATATATATATATACAAGTTAAAAAAAAAACAGTCCTAGCAGATGAACAAATAAAATAATTGATTAGAAACTTAGACAATACTAATAATAATCATCTGAATAATTTCCGCTATATAAATCTATTCTACTGTAGCAAATGCCTCCGAACTTTAAATTGGATAAAAAAGCTTTTAAAACATCTCACAATTAATAATGGGATTCATAAAACTAATCACAACATATTAAAGTTCCTAGCATAGTAATAAACGTTACCAAATCTTTAGCTATTAAGCACTTAAATGTTTTAATTTTAAACGCGCTTAGACGTAATACAAATTCTTAGCGGTTAAGCAATCACACTTTTGAATCTTGCACGCTCTTAGAACGTAATCACGCTCTCATGTAACATCTCAATATTATAGACGCTCCTTTTAAGTTATAATAATAAAAAAACTAAATAGTCAAGACATATTTTTTAAGAAACGGAAACTAACACCGTCTTAAGATGAATGACGAATCAAATCAAAGGAACTCGCGAAAAAAGAAAAAGAAAATAGAACAAGACACCCACGCAATTTGACTGAAACACTAAATGGACCATTTGGAAAGAAAAGTCTTATCAAGCAAAAACACACCGTGTTATTTACTCATTTTTGCCTAGATATAAATACATACACACACACACACACACACACACACACACACACACACACACACACACACACACACATATATATATATATATATATATATATATATATATATATATATATATATATATATAAGTGAATTTATATATATATATAAATTTTTATATATATATCTATAGTTATATTTATATATAAGTATTGTTACATATATATATATATATATATATATATATATATATATATATATATATATATATATATATATATATACTAGCAGGACCCGTGTCCCGGCGTTTCCCGGGGAAATATAACAGCGTGATTTTAATTTTTAAGTTAAATAAATAGATTCAGAAAATAAATCATTTCACTGGAAGTAATTTAGGTAATTAAAATAGGATTTAACACGGAGCTGTGACCTAGCGTTCTTGTGCTTGTTCCAACAGATGTCTCCTTTATAGTGGTAAAAGTTATTCGTACAAAGCTCTTGAACATCCTGCATAAAACTGCCCATGGCTAAAGCAAGGTGAAGTCAAGTTTAGACCAACCACTGCCAATGATTGTCCTTGGGACTTGTTAATTGTTATGGCAAAACACAATTTAACTGGGAACTGAAGCCTTTTAAATTTTATTGCAGAATCCGACGGAATAATGGGTATTCTGGGAAGGAATGTCAGTTTGCCCCTTGCCACACCAGTTAGTATTACAGCTTCTATCACATGAGGTTGCATGCGTTTAACACACAGTCTCATTCCATTACATAGCCTTGGAGCATCAAGATTCCGGAGTAACATAATTGGGCATCCAGCTTTCAGCTGGGTGTTGGCATACCAGACACTTCTAATGAATTTAAAATACTGTAGGGTTTTGTACAGCCTGGTCGTCATCGAGAGTAGAATCCACAGAAGTGAAAGTTTGTTCATCACCTGGAATTTCATCAAGCAGTTGTTGATTGATGACATGCACCATGTCATTTTTAGGAGCTAGAATTGCTGTCTCCGTTAGCCATTCAGGATGCACATAGTTTTCGGCTATATTTGGATAAACTTTGCTACTAAGTTCTGTGAGTGATGAAAAAATTGAGCCAATACCTGGAGTAATAACAATCTTGCCATTGTTGGTTGTTGCAAGCTTTCCATCACCTATTTTTAGGAGGAGGGAGGCAAACTCACCAGCCATTGGGTCACTATTGAGATGCACACGTATGTTTGTAAATAACGTTACAGTCTTAATGTACTTCCATAAATATGACGATTTAATGCAAGCATAAGGCTCATCAGCGGGACTTCCACGTGGAACAATAGGAAGCGTTTGTCGGAAGTCACCTGATAATAAAAGTGTTATACCACCCATAACAACATCACGTCTCTTGAGATCACGCAATGTTTGATCTAGAGCCTCGAACGCTTGTTTATGTGCCATTGTACATTCATCCCATACGATCAAGGAACAATTCTGTAAAACTTTGGCTGAATCGGATCCTCTTTCTATTTGATAAATTGGATCAGCATCTTTTGTTAGATAATAGCAACTTAAATGTGGAGTGAGCTGTCCTACCACCAGGAAGAAGAGTGGCTGCAATGCCAGATAATGTGACTGCCACAGCTATTTTGCTTCGTGTAATGTAGCATCCCAGTGGTTATCATCCTCAAGTAGTCCATGTGCACTACATGGATCCCTGAATGTAGTCCTAACTTGACCATTGATAGTTTTTAGGTCATTAAAGCTCTGTGAACCTCTAACATTGTGTAGAAGCAGTCTCAAACAGAAGCAGTCAAATTGATTTGGATGCACGGTGTATACCCTGCCCAAAACTTCTGTTCTTTTAACCCACGGATAGCCTGGAACTGGCTTACCCTGTAACCGTCGCTTGAAGACCTTAGTTTTAGTGTCCCAGGTATAATAAAGTGGAACTTCTGAGTACAAAAGTGTACGTGCAAAAAAATCTGTTTGACACAATTTGAAGAAAGTTGTTAGAGTAGTTGAAGGTGGATTTGCAACTCTTTCTGCTGCAGTACTTTCAGTAAAGTATATCTGCTGTCCATTTTCTAGATGAATAACTGGGGTATGATGTATATGTATGTGAAAGTTAAGTATTCTCCAAATGGTTTCATTGGTTGATATGTAACGTCCCGTATCGTATCTCTTAACTTCATCATGAGCATTACTTTCAATTGTGAAGATAGCTTGATCACTACCCTTATTTTCATATTTACAAATGTATTTTATTGATTTCATGCTGTTGCAATATTCAACATTGATATGTGCATCAAAAATCTTACAAAGCAGTTTATTATGTGGTACAACCCATCGGTTATCTACAGGAACTGTTATGTTGCCAGGTAGGGTAACTGTCGTCTCAAAACCTCCAGCTAAAGGAGATAGTCGTCGAAGCCATTTCTATCCGATTGAGTTTCACTCAAGAAGTGTCTTGGATATCTCTTACTGCAGTGTCCATCTTTGAGACAGAGTGAACATCTGTTTATGTTTCCACATGGTCCATGAATCATATGGTGCCTAATGAAATCATGTAAAACCGGATCTGCCACTGGATCTGGAATTTCCGCACTGATAACTGAATCTATGTCAGAGGATCTCAATTTTTATCCTCTTTTCTGCCACTCAACAGTGTACATGTATGCTATGACATATAAGGGCAGCAGTTTTTGTCGCCGCTACTTACTGCCACCAAGCACAATCAAGGATTTGGTTTACCCGATTCAAATTAAACAATAGCAAGCCATTAACATTAAAGAGGATTGTCTGCATGTAATGTTCTAAGAAATATTTTTTTTTACTTATTGTTATGCCCCCCCCCCTTACACATGGTGGACCGTACATTTGCTCGCCAGAAGGTGAATCGTAACATAAAACGGGCAGCACTTTTCACGGTCGCCATCGGCATTTGGCTCACGTGACTCAATCGCAGACATGAAAAAAAAATTAGAGAATAGTCTTCATTATTAAAAATAAGCATATAATCGTAATTTTATTGCCCCCCCCCCCCATCCGAATACAATTTGTAATGCTCTGCAGCCTACATTAATTATATTTGTGTGTTTCAGTGGTGCTCATTTTCCATTTTTCTTTTCAGCCAAAAGAAAATAGAATTTATATGCAAAGGTAATAGGGGGATTTTAATGGGGCTATGTAGGCCTCTTTAATTTTCCAAGGGCCCTTATCACAGACAGAGCCGGTGTTTATAAAAAAATAAAAATAAAATTTCTTCAAAGTAAATTGCTTTCAGTATATTAATTTTCATATTAATATTATATTCCCCATCGGTGGGTTAGTGGTTACGACGTTACAGTTTTTGGCGTTCGATCCCATTCTACTAAAACGAATTTTTTTTTTTAATGTTAAACATTTGTCAACACGGTAGCAGGGGGAATTTAAAATTCTATCAGAATAGTCAATAGTGATCGTTTAAAACGAAAATTGATAATTTAAAATGAAAAATTCAGTCTGGCATTTCAGGTTGACTCGGTGGAATGAAGTTGTTTTAACTTTATGTAAATAAGGAAAACGTAAATGTGTTTATTAATTGTTAGAGTTGATTTTTTTTTAATTATTATAATATGAAATATCAGAATTATTCTACTTTTTTTACAATTAAGGTGAATAACTGGGCACTGGTTGTGTTCGTATCGTAGCATGTTTTCGATTGTGAAGGTGGTCGGATTAATGTAATCCGTTATTCGATTACTGTGAAATGTTACGAAAGAAGAATAAGAGAATGATATCCGTCTAATCTGTAAGCGCGGTGGTTTGTTATATTTCTTAAAAAAATGTATCTAATCGGTTTTTTTGCTTTGTTACTTGTCTCAAAGTATTTAGCGGTGAGGGAATTCTTCCCGAAGAAGTTAATCGATTGCGACAATGTTTTTTTTTTATTTAGTAACTTATAAAAACAATGAAAATGTTTTTTTGTTATTGTATGAATTAAAACTTTCGCAAAGTAGTCAACAGTGATTTTTAAAACGAAAATGTATAATTTTCATGAATAGTCAGTGATTTATTTATTGTATGATTGAAAAGTTTCTCAAATTAGTCAACAGTGATATTTTTTATTCTATGAATTAAAATTCTAGCAGAAGAGTCAATAGTGATCGTTTGAAACGAAAATTTATAATTTAAAATTAAACATTCAGTCTGGCACTCGGTGGAATGAATGGAACTCTTCCAAGTGACGTTTGAAATACAGAAGTATCCTTATTTATTACAATAAGATTCAAGCATCTGTTCTTTTGAATGTTTTTTCTCATAGTCGGTAATTGAAATCCCATTTGTAAAAAGTATTTGCTTATTTTATAAACGAATTAAAAAAAAACAGTTCGGTTCAAATAGTGAAGAAGTCACATATTTGTTTGTTTTTAAAATAAGTGATAGGTATAATTATTGGTATATATTGATTCTTGAGTTCTATATTTCGTAACATAAGGAAAACTGAATTTTTTTAATCTTATATTTTAGAGTTGAAATTTTGTAATTTTTGTATTATGTAATCGGTGTTCGGTACGTGAAATAATGAAAAAAATAGAAAAATACGTGTAAACTGAAGCTTTCCCCCCCTCAGAAACATAAAAGTTATTTGGAATATTGTTTAGTATGTAATATAATATGTTTGATGTGTATTCTTTGTGCAAAATAAATTAAACTGTAGTTATATATGTAAGTGGCTGTAGTTCGTAATATGCCACCACCAGTATTTCTCAACTTGTTACTAACGTAAACGGATCTGATTGAGGGTTGTGAAGAGTAAAGTAATGGAAACCTGTAGTATTACATATTAAATCGAATAATGAAGGGGAATGTTCGGTGCAAATTATGTAGACGGAAGAAATGTTGTACTTTCTGTCAGAAGTGTACTAATGTATTTATTATTACAATGAAGTGAATAAATCGTCGTGTTTGCGATTGTCATTGTGTTCAGTTTAATGTAATCTGTTAATCGCTAACGTGAAAATGCTACGTAAAAAAAATAATGGAATGGCAATCGCTTAATCTGTAACCGTTTTTTTTCTGAACATATTACGTTAGTATTGTAGCAGCAATTTTAAGAACTGAAGTAGATGAATGTATAACGGAAATAGCATAACAGGAACGGTGTATTACCTGAAGAAAAGTTAGATCGGTAAGGGAATCGGTATAATTGTTTAAGGGTAGTGAATCTGGCCCGCGTTTCGTGATCTGTAGTTGCTGGTTGAGGCTTAGAGTAGAAGCCTTAATCTTAATTGGCGGAAGTGACGTAGTCAGATGTAAAGAAAGGAAGCGTCTGTTATATTTTCTGTGCAACGTATGCTACTGTGTGGTGAGGTGAAGGCATATTTAACGTAAATAATAAGGTGTAAATTGTGTGAAAGTATCCGTTGTGTAGTTGTTCCCGGTATAGACTGGTAGCGTGGGAGGAGTAAAATATTAGAGAGAAATGTTCTTGCTACTACCTGTATGGTGTCTGGTTTGGGGAGAGTGACTGATTGAGGAACGAAAGTAATAATTTGCCCGAAGTGGATGTAAGAGTCTAGAGTTTGCTAAGAACACGCTCGAGCGAATAAGCTTGATGTTGTAGTGATTGTAGTGACCTATTGAGTTCGAGTTTATTTTCCTATTCGACGCGAAGGTACAGGAGAAAAACGTCTCTACTTTATATATAAGATATATGTATGTATACATATTTATATATATACATATTTAAATCAATATGTACAAATATATATATATATATACATAGATATATGTATATGTTTATATATTTATATATATATATATATGTGTTCATATATATGTTTGTATATATAGTAATCTATATATATACATTTATATATATATATGTGTGTGTTTATAAATATGTGTTTATATATATATGTATTAATATATATATATATATTTATATATATACATTTATATATATATATATATTTATATATATACATTAATTTATATATATATTTATATATATACATTTATATATATATATATATATTTATATATACATTTATATATATACACATTTATATATATATATATTTATATATATTTTTATAAAGATATAGTTATATATATTTGTATATAGATATATTTATACATATTTTATATAGATATATTTATGTATATCTTTATATAGATATATTTATATATATTTTTATATAGATATATTGATATTTATATATATATATTTATATTTATATATATATATTTTATTTTTTCATATATATTTATATGTATATATATATATGTATATATATATTATATGTATATATATTATATATATATATTTTATATATATATATATATTTATATATATTTATATATATGTATATATATTTATATATATATATATATTTATATATATATTCATATGTATATATATATATATTTATATATATATATATATATATATATATATATATATATATATATATTTTATATATATATGATATATATATATATTATATATATTATATATTTATACTAGCGGGGCTACCCGGCGTTGCTCGGGGTCATAAAAACATATAATTGAAGAGAAATCGCGTGTGTAACATTTTTATATTCAAACTTTTATTTCCCCCCTCCTCTATAGCCGTCTCTTTATCTTTCTACCTTTCTCTTCCCTGGTCACCCCATTTCACCGCTACTTTTTAATTTTGCCTTTTGCGAAAGCTGCTTCTTTCCCACCATTTCTCCTACGTTTCCCAGGGCAATAGTATGACATATTTCTATAAAAAGTACCACCTCTATCTGCGCTTTCAATATAGGTACTTATCTCCGCTCCGGTATTCATACTATATACGTATGTATCGCCACCGTGGTGTGCAGACTATATACGTACCTATCGTCGCCCCAGTGCACATACTATATACGTACCTATTGCCGCCACGGTATGCATGCTATACACGTACCTATTACTGCCCCGGTGTGAATGCTACATATACGTACCTATCGCTGCTCCGGTGCAATGCTACATATGTACCTATCGCAGCCCCGGTGCGAATGCGAAATACGTACCTATCACCGGCCCAGTGCGAATACTATACCGCAGAAGCCTCGTGGTCCTATACCGCAGAAGCACCCTACCCCTGGTTGCTATACCGCAGAAGCCTCGTGATTCTATACTGCAGAAGCACCTCCCTGGATGCAAAACCACAGAAGCAGCCCCCTGGTGGCATACCGCAGAAGCCTCAGGTTCCTATACTGAAACCCCCCTCCGAGTGCCCTACAACAGAAGCACCCCCTCCCCCCGTTGCTATACCGAAGAAGCAACCCCCCGGTTGCTATACTGCAGAAGCCTCGTGGTCCTATACCGCAGAAGCACCCCCCACCGGTTGCTATACCGCAGAAGCCTCGTGGTCCTATACTGCAGAAGCACCCCACCCTTGGTTGTTATACCGCAGAAGCTTCAGGTTCCTATACTGCAGGAGCAACCTCCCTGGGTGCCATACCATAGAAGCACCCCCTATACCGCAGAAGCAACCCTGAGTGCCATACCGCAAAAGCCTCAGGCTCCTATACCGCAGAAGCACCCCCCGGTTGCTATACCGCAGAAGCCTCAAGTTTCTATATTGCAGAACCACCCTCCAGTTGCTATACCACAGAAGTACCCCCCCGTTTCTATACCGCAGAGGCACCCCCCGTTTCTATACCGCAGAAGCACCCTCCGAGCGCCATACCACAGAAGCATTCTCCGGGTGCCATACTGCACTAACCTAAGGTTCCTATACCGCAGAAGCACTGCCCCCGGTTTCTATACCGCAGAAGCACCCCCCGGCTGCCATACAGCAGAGGTTTCAAGTTCCTATACCGCAGAAGCACTCCCCTGGTGCCATACCACAGAAGGCTCAGGTTCCTATACCGCAGAAGCACTCCGCAGGTGCAATACCGCAGAAGCTACTACTGAAATAAATCTTACTGACACCCCCCCTCTCCTTTTCATCTGCAAAATAGTCCAAAGGGGAACGAAGATGGCGTTAAAATATTTTCCAAACCTATCACTACAGGAGCTCTATCTAGGATATTGAGCACTTTTCTCCCGGACAACGCCGAGTACTTTGCAAATCAAGGAGGCCTCCTGAGCACTACTGAAATCACTTAGGTATCCTCTCTCCTTCTGATCTGCCAAATAGTCCAAAGGCGAACGAAGATGGCGTTAAAATATTTTCGAGACCTATCACTACAGTAGCTCTATCTAGGATATCTAGATCTTTTCTCCCAGACAACGCCGATTACTTGGAAAATCAAGGAGGCCTCCTGAGCCCTACTGAAATCACTTAGGTATCCTCCTTCCTTTTCATATGCAAAAAAATCCAAAGGGGAACGAATATGGCATTAAAATATTTTCCAAACCTATCACTACAATAGCTCCATCTAAGATATTGAGCACTTTTCTCCCGGACAACGCCGAGTACTTTGAAAATCAAAGGAGGCCTCCTGAGCACTACTGAAATCACTCTTATCGATTCCGCCATCCTTTTCAGCGTAGATGCTGTTAAAATATTATCCAAACATATCACTACAGTAGCCCTATTTGGGACATTGAGCACATTTCTCCTGGACAACGCCGAATAATTTGAATATCAAGGAGGCTTCCTGAGCACTACTGAAATCACTTAGGTATCCTACCTCCTTTTCATCTGCAAAATAGTCCAAAAGAGAAACGAAGATGGCGTTAAAATATTTTCCAAACCTATCACTACAGTAGCTCTATCTACGATATTGAGCACATTTCTCCCGGACTACGCCGAGTACTTTGCAAATAAAGGAGGCCTTCTGAGCACTACTGAAATCACTTAATTATCCTCTCTCCTTCTAATCTACCAAATAGTCTAAAGGCGAACGAAGAAGGCGTTAAAATATTATCCAACCTATCACTACAGTAGCGCTATCTAGGACATTGAGAACTTTTCTCCCGGAAAACGCCGAGTACTTTGAAAATCAAGGAGGCCTCCTGCGCACTACTGAAATCACTTAGGTATCCTCCCTCCCTTACATTTGCAAAATAGTCCAAAGAGGAACGAAGATGGCGTTAAATTATTTTCCAAACCTATCACAACAGTAGCTCTATCTACGATATTGAGCATTTTTCTCTAGGACAACCCCGAGTACTTTGCAAATCAAGGAGGCCTCCTGAGTACTACTGAAATCACTAAGGTATACTCTCTCCTTCTAATCTGCCAAATAGTCTAAAGGCGAAAGAAGATGGCATTAAAATATTATCCAAACTAATCACTACAGTAGCTCTATCCACGATATTGAGCCTTTTTCTCCCGGACAGCGCCGAGTACTTTGAAAATCAAGGAGGCCTACTGAGCACTACTGAAATCACTTAGGTATCCTCCCTCATGTTCATCTGCAAAATAGTCGAAAGGGGAACGAAGATGGCGTTAAAATATTTTCCAAACCTATCACTACAGTAGCTCTATCTTGGATATTGAGCACTTTTCTCCCGGACAACGCCGACTTATTTGAAAATCAATGAGGCCTCCTGAGCACTACTGAAATAACTCTTATCAATTCCCCCATCTTTGTCAGCGTAGATGCTGTTAAAATATTTTCCAAACCTATCACTACAGTAGCTCTATCTAAAACATTGAGCACTCTCTTCCGGACAACGCCGAGTACTTTGCAAATCAAGGAGGCCTCCTGAGCACTACTGAAATCACTTAGGTATCCTCTCTCTTTCTGATCTGCCAAATAGTCCAAAGGCGAACGAAGATGGCGTTAAAATATTTTCGGAACCTATCACTACAGTAGCTCTATCTAGGATATTGAGATCTTTTCTCCCAGACAACGCCGATTACTTGGAAAATCAAGGAGGCCTCCTGAGCCTTACTGAAATCACTCAGGTATCCTCCTTCCTTTTCATATGCAAAATAATCCTAAGGGGAACGAAGATAGCGTTAAAATATTTTCCAAACCTATCACTACAATAGCTCTATCTAGGATATTGAGCACTTTTCTCCCAGACAACGCCGAGTACTTTGAAAATCAAAGGAGGCCTCCTGAGCACTACTGAAATCACTCTTATCGATTCCGCCATCCTTTTCAGCGTAGATGCTGTTAAAATATTATCCAAACATATCACTACAGTAGCCTTATCTGGGACATTGAGCACATTTCTCCTGGACAACGCCGAATACTTTGAATATCAAGGAGGCTTCCTGAGCACTACTGAAATCACTTAGGTATCCTACCTCCTTTTCATCTGCAAAATAGTCCAAAGGGGGACGAAGATGGCGTTAAAATATTTTCCACCCTAACAGTACAGTAGCTCTATCTTGGATACTGAGTACTTTTCTCCCGGACAACGCCGAGTATTTTGAAAATAAATGAGGCATCTTGAGCACTACAGAAATCACTCTTATCGATTCCCCCATCCTTTTCAGCAAAATAGTCTAAAGGGGAACGAATATGGCGTTAAAATATTTTCCAAACCTATCACTACAGTAGCTCTATCTAGGATATTGTGGACTTTTCTCCCAGACAACGCCGAATACTTTTCAAATCAATGGAGGCCTCCTGAGCACTACTGAAATCACTCTTATCGATTCCCCCATCCTTTTCAGCGTAGATGCTGTTAAAATATTACCTCTCACTTCAGTATCTCTATCTAGGATATTGAGCACTTTTCTCCCTCACAACGCCGAGTACTTTGAAAATCAAGGAGGCCTACTGAGCACTACTGAAATCACTTAGGTATCCTCCCTCCTTGTGATCTGCAAAATAGTCCAAAGGGGAACGAAGCTGGCGTTTAAAAATTTTCCAAACTTATCACATCAGTAGCTCTATCTAGGATATTGAGCACTTTTCTCCCGGACAACTCCGAGGACTTTAAAAGTCAAGGAGGCCTCCTGAGCACTACTGAAATCACTCTTATCGATTCCCCCATCCTTTTCAGCGTAGATGCTGTTAAAATATTATCCAAACATATCACTACAGTAGCCCTATCTAGGACGTTGAGCGCTTTTCTCCCAGAGGACGCCGAGTACTTTGAAAACCAAGGAGGAACGAAGATGGCGTTAAAATATTTTCCAAACCTATCACTACAGTAGCTCTATCTACGATATTGAACACTTTTCTCCCGGACAACGCCGAGGACTTTGCAAATCAAGGAGGCCTCCTAAGTACTACTGAAATATCTTAGGTATCCTCTCTCCTTCTAATCTGCCAAATAGTCTAAAGGCGAACGAAGATGGCGTTAAAATATTATCCAAACCTATCACTACAGTAGCTCTATCTAGGACATTGACCACTTTTCTCCCGGACAACGCCGAGTACTTTGAAAATCAAGGAGGCCTACTGAGCACTACTGAAATCACTTAGGTATTCTCCCTCATGTTCATCTGTAAAATAGTCCAAAAGGGAACGAAGATGGCGTTAAAATATTTTCCAAACCTATCACTACAGTAGCTCTATCTTGGATATTGAGCACTTTTCTCCTGGAAAACGCCGAGTAATTTGAAAATCAAGGATGCCTCCTGAGCACTACTGAAATCACTTTTATCGATTCCCCCATCCTTTTCAGCGTAGATGCTGTTAAAATATTATCCAAACCTATCACTTCAGTAGCCCTATCTAGGTAATTGAGCGCTTTTCTCCCGGACGACGCCAAGTACTTTTAAAACCAAGAAGGCCTCCTGGGCACTACTGAAATCACTTAGGTATCCTCCCTCTATTTCATCTGCAAAATAGTCCAAAAGAGAAAAAAGGATGGCGTTAAAATATTTTCCAAACCTATCACTACAGTAGCTCTATCTACGATATTGAGCACATTTCTCCCGGACTACGCCGAGTACTTTGCAAATAAAGGAGGCCTTCTGAGCACTACTGAAATAACTTAGGTATCCTCTCTCCTTCTAATCTGCCAAATAGTCTAAAGGCGAACGAAGATGGCGTTAAAATATTATCCAACCTATCACTACAGTAGCGCTATCTAGGACATTCAGAACATTTCTCCCGGACAACGCCGAGTACTTTGAAAATTAAAGGGGCCTCCTCAGCACTACTGACATCACTTAGGTATCCTCCCTCCCTTTCATCTGCAAAATAGTCTAAAGGGGAACGAAGGTGGCGTTAAAATATTTTCCAAACCTATCACTACAGTAGCTCTTTCTACGATATTGAGCACATTTCTCCCGGACTACGCCGAGTACTTTGCAAATAAAGGAGGCCTACTGAGCACTACTGAAATAACTTAGGTATCCTCTCTCCTATATATTGACCAACCACGGGCGCATACGTTGGATCTTCTGGTGCCTTTCGTCAATTTGTTGGCAGTACTTCTCCGCCGTAATCGTTTCGACTGGATTCAAGAAGCTGTGGTGGATGAGACTGGTCGCAGACCACCAGACAGTCAGCATAATCTTTTTTTGGTGCAATTTCAGCTTCGGGAAGTGTTTTGGAGCTTCGCCGGCATCCAACCACTGTGCCGAACGTCGCCGATTGTCATAGAGAATGCACTTCTCACCACACGTCACAATTCGCTTTAGAAATGGGCAGTTTCTGTTGTGCAGCAAGAGCGTAGAAGACACCTCAAAACGACGATTTATTTTATTATCGTTCAATTCGTGCGGCACCCATTTATCCAGCTTTTTGACTTCCCTATTTGCTTCAAATAACGAACTACTGTTGAGTGGTCGGCCTCGAGTTCATCAGCAACTCCTTGTGTGGTTTTGCGAGGATCGGCTTCAATTAATGCTTTCAGATCTTCGTTATCAACCGCAGTCGGCCGGCCTTGACCGTCTTCATCTTCGAGGCTCCCGTCACCATTGCGAAATTTCTTTAACCAACTTTGTGCCGTACGTTCGTAAGTGGTTCCTGGGCCAAACGCATCATTGATGTCACGAACTGTCTCGGCAGCTTTTCGGCCTAGTTTGAACTGAAACAAGAATATCGTGCGGATTTTAATTTTGCCCATGCTGTCGAAAAGCCTGCAAAAACAATAAATGAAGTGATTAAAAATGGAAACGAATAACACGATTCGATAGAGCGAAACACGTGCTTTAAAATGACCTATCACAACGCTATATTTATCAATAAATTAATTCAGGAAACATATATAAATATAACATATGTGAGAAAACGCCATTGTTTTTGCACCAACTTAATAATAATAATAATAATAATAATAATAATAATAATAATAATAATAATAATGATAAAGATAAAAAAATGATAAATAAACGATTAATAAATAAATAAATGTATAATATATATATATATATATATATATATATATATGTGTGTGTGGGGGTGTGTAAATTAATAGATATATAATCAATAGTAAAAACTATAAATAACGGCTCTTAGTAACGATAAGACAAAACCTCCTTAAGACGACCGAGAGATCGAGATCAGACGAGGAATGGCCCACGACACAACGATAGGTGCCATACTTCACCGGTTAACACCTAAGAACCGCAGAATTGCTCGCCGCGTCGAAGGATTGACACGGAAGATTGTGATGAAACTTGCATAAACAATGACTTGCTCCCGAACTAATATATATATAGCCCCTTCTCGCTTGTGTTCCGCCTTCGAACATAATGTTTTCTGTTGAGCAGTAATCTTTTGTTTACTCCGAGCATCCTGATGCAGGAATCTTCATTTTCTTTTATCTGATCCTCTCGCCATTGATAAATGTGCTGATGGCATTAAATTTATTTAATCATCTGAATCTTATGTTATTATTTAGGTGAACTAATCGTTGTATGTGTGCATTTTAAGTACTTGACCTGTTTTCCATCCTAATATTGCATACGGTGTATCTTTGATGTAATTTTCGATCAAGCATATTTTCGCCGTATATAGATCGGAAGAACGTATATTGATTTGGTCTCAAACATCTCTACCACTGCTACTTATCAAATTGCTCGAAACTCAATATTACCAACAAACTGTCTTTTTAGGAGAGATTATATATATATATATATATATATATATATATATATATATATATATATATATATATATATATATAGGATCAAATATAAACCAAAGTAAAACTTTTAGTAGATGGAACCTATTGTGAAGAGGATTAGCTCAATATACCAGATAGAGCAATTGTAGAGATATAAGAAAAAAAGAGTGATAAATATGCGACGATTGTCCAAATTTATTTCAATTGTTCAATGCAAGGTGTATTCAGTAATAAACTAGTGTTTATTATTCTTTCCTTAAGCCAAGGCTTTTCAAAGATCGAGATCTTATCATCAGAGGAGAAATACAGATAGATAAGTTGGCTTTCGAAAAAACCAAAGTTCAAATATTTGAAAAATATGAAAATTATTATTAAAAAAGTTATTATTAAAAAAACGCAGTGAATGAAAAGAAAAGAAAAGTTCCGTAAAAAAGATATGCAGTTTGTCCGGGTGGTAAATTTCCGTTGAAAGGAAGTCCGATGAATTGTAGAACGTGAAAAAAAATTGTTTGCGTAGGAGCAGTGTGGAGAAAGTGCTCAAAATTACAAGTAAATCCAAACGCACTTAAAAGGGATTGAAAAGAGAAAGACTGGCCATTTTTTATATACTTCCTGGACCAAAAAAGGCAGATGATATCTGGTTCAGAGGTCTAAATCCAAATGAAACAAAACGGTTACATTTGGGGTTAGGGGGAGGGAGGGTTTAAAGCGCTAGGGGTCATGAGGTTCGGAATTGTTTAAATAGCCGCTGTATGAGTTGGGAAGAAATAAAAAAGAAGAAAAAAGAAAAAAGAAAAAAGGGTTGGATATGGGGATGAAGTTAAAGTGACAGGGTGGTTGAGGGTGTGGGTAGGCGATATAGTCAAGGTTAAGATATAGGTTTTTGAGGGTGGGATTAATCTGAAGCGGGAAGGAAGTATAGAGATTGCCGATTCTAAAAATAGAATTCCAAATGAGTGAGCTTCTAACATTTCAAAGGTAACAAGTAAGGCAGCTAAAAGCAAAGTAAATTGTAGTTACTAGTTAGGGTTTCTAGGGATTTAAAAGGGTTAAAACAGAATTAGTTAAAAGCATGGTAAAATAAATAGAGGTATGTGAGAGGGTGAATAATTAAAAATAAAAAATAAAAAATAAAAAATAAAGATTAAAAATTAAAATTTAAAAGGAACTAGAGAATAGTTAATTAAAAAAATTATTTTAAAACCAAATTAAGGGTTAGATGAATAATTTGAAGGGAAATTAAATGACAAAGGAGAAAAGGGGGGGGAAATAAATTAAGGAAAAAAGTTAGTAATATTAAAGATAAAGCCAGTCCTACTCAGTTATATTAAAAATTTAGGAGAGGGGAACAGTATAAGGGATAAGGATAGATTGTTTGAAACAATTTGTGTCGATTATAGGTAATAGGGGGTGGAATTGGGTTAGTTCAATTAAAACTTAAGTGCAGTGTCAGTGTTATAATCTATAGTTTTCATTAAAACCCCAAAAGTGAGTGAGCAGTGACAGGGTAACAATTAGCAATTACAGTTTAAAATTAAATTAGATTTATAAGGGAAGCTTGCAAGAGGTTTCCAAGTAGTTTGAAAATATGATTAGAGGGGATGGGGTAAAACTGGTCAAATATAAGATAAGGTGAGCAAAAGAGAAAAGATCGATAGAAAATGGCTCGCGAGTAGTTAGAGGGATTAGGATTATTCAAAGTAGGCCAAAATATGTAGTCATGCAACTAGCCTGAATCAATTAATTTGTTAAAAAAATTTCTAGGGGGGTATGGAGACTATTAAGGAGATAGGGTAGAAATGCTAGTAACAATTGAATTAATATAAGTGTTATGGGCCAGGGTTTGATTGAAATTAAGAAAACTTACATTTTAAAGCTAGTGTGTTAGAGATCTAATAAGAATTACAGGGGGATATATATGGACCCAATTGGAGGGGAAATCGAAGATCGTAGTTAAAAAGAGGACAAAGAAGTTACAGGAAAAATGTTGCTATTAGGAGGAGTCCAATATAAGGACGATATAGTGGTTGTGTGGAAGATAATAAGGAAGTGAGATTAAGAGGCCATGGAGTAGTTTGTGGGTAGGTTTACGGACAGAAGAAAAAGTGATTAATATAAGAGGTTAGGAGTAGAGCTGAAGTAAAAGGATAGTAGGAGCTATATTGCAGAGGTATAAATGTCTAGATATTAGATATGTTAATGGTCGGTGGGTAGTAGGAGGAATAATGCTAATTCAATCCACGATAGGTGTTACGGGTAGATATAGTTATTAGGTGCAATGGGGAGGAAAACATTTATTGGGAAGGTTAATTGGTGAGATTAGGGGCGTTAAGAATAGAAGTTACAAGATTACCCAGGGATATAGTTAGAGATTTGTCAGATGCTAAAAAAAGTGGGGAGTTATTGGCTGGGAGGAGGAGTGTCAAAGGGAGTAATGAAATTAATGTATTTAAATTTCCGCTTGTGCCTGCAATTTAAGATAAGTTCATTTTTGGAGTTAATAACATTTAAGTTCTTGGGTGCAGCAGCTATCATATAAGTTTCCAAGATACATAGTTGGCAGAAGGCAGAACCAGGGGTATATGAGTTTGACTTTTTTAATATAGACCAACTTAGGGAGTAGGGAATCTTTTTGATGTTAAAGCTTTTTATTAGGTTGGAAAGAGAAGTGCTAGTGGTATTATTATTATTGTGTTTAAAAGAGTAGATATGGTTAGAGATGTGAGTCTTAATGGGGAAAGCACTAGCACCAATATAGGTATGTATTTTGTGGGGGGTTGTTGTTATATTATTTGTGTTGTTTATATTATTGGGGATGCTTACGGTTTGTATGCTCGGATTCTGGTCGAAATTTAAGTTAGGGCTATTGGTTGGGAAGATGGGGTATCTTGGGGGATGAGATCAGATCCATTATTAGTTAGCGGTAGTTGTTGGTCAGTGTGAGGGGTGCTATTTAGTGGAGGGAATTGCTGATGGGGATGGTTGAGGGGAAAGGGGGGAGATTGTATGTTGGTATTATTTTGCATATTGGTATTATTTTGTGTAATGGTGTATTGTTTAACAGTACAGGAATATATAACGTTACTTTGTATGCAATCACCGTTTAATGGGCATTCTCTAGATTTTTGGCAGTTGCAGTTATTAGTAGGGTGTATGGTAGTTGCTGTTTGTTGGGCAGATTTAATTTTGTTGTTGTTAGATATGATGATGTGCTATATTGGGCATTGTGGAGCAAGAACTTTGAATAGAGTTCTTATTTAAAATAGTGCTGTATTAATGTGGGTGCTTGAACGAGTTATCTAAAATTTTGAAAAATTCCTTAGCTATATTAGTTTTTACATTGCAATTATAGGGTGGGTTAAACCAAATATTATTCTTTCTTCTAATTTTTTTATTTTCACTGTGTTCTTGAGAGTTAGCCATTTTAACTATATTAATAGTTTTAGTAGGCCTATTTTATATTTCTTGGCTTTCCTGGGTATCGTGGTGCTAGTTCGTTGTCTATCCTGTGTAGCCATTTTGTAGGTAATAACATTTAAAGGTTTATTCCCCTGGAGAGGGGGATTTTTTTCATATTTAATTTTATCAGTGTATCCCGAGTTAAGGAGTGCGTTATTATAAAAACTAGAATTTTGTTCGAAGATGGGTTTATTAGCTGAAAGTCTTGAAATTCTATTTGAAATTGAAGGGACTATTGAATTAATGATGGATTTAGGGTGGTTAGAATGCTTATGTACGTAAAATAGGGTTAGATTAGGTTTGTGGTAAGGGCTAAATGATTCGGAGTTAAGGTCTAGTGTTAGGTCAAGGAAATTAGATATTCTTTTCTCGGGTACTATAGTTATGGTTAATCCGAAGTTTTTAAAGAAATTGTGTAGGTTTTTTTTTGGTGTTTTTGTATTGTCTGGATCTCTCCCTAGTTATTTCTAGGGAGAGATCCAGACAATACAAAAACACCAAAAAAAACCTACACAATTTCTTTAAAAACTTCGGATTAACCATAACTATAGAACCCGAGAAAAGAATATCTAATTTCCTTGACCTAACACTAGACCTTAACTCCGAATCATTTAGCCCTTACCACAAACCTAATCTAACCCTATTTTACGTACATAAGCATTCTAACCACCCTAAAGCGCATCGTCTCTGTAAAGTCCACCGTGTAAGTGTCTGAATTCAAGCTTTAATTGTCTCAATAAATATAATCCTACTAGGTCAGTAACCTGGGCAGAGTCTGAGGCTCCCATGGTGATATCAAAATTGTTGGGGCTATCCTTCCTAGTCCAAAATTTATTGTCGAATTCTAAAAGGGATCTCCTGGCTAAAATTATTAGATCAGTTTCAGAGTCTGTGATATCCGAATTATTCTTAGCGAAAATAAGAGCTTTGTTTAGTAGGATAGGGGAAATGGACTGATAATAATTGTCAATGTCAAAGGTGATGAAGTTCACGTTAGAATTAGATTTATCTTTGAGGTTTAAGAACCAGTTGGAAACTTCTCCAGATGATTGCCAGAGGGAGTATGTAATTTTAGCTTTTAATGTAGGAATGATTCTATCTAGGATATTTTTGCTTATAATGCCTATGTCTGATTTGGATGGGCAGATTAGTCTAATGGAGGGATTTTCATGAAAATGTATTTTGTGGTCTTTTAAAGTACATCTGGGTTTAGCAGGGGTGAAGATTTCAGCGTAATTCAGGATGTTAAAAGAAGTTAACAAGGATTTTGCCTCATTGTTAATGCTATTTAAAATGTTACCAGAAGAAGTTTTATATGATTTGTTCAATTCTTTGTAGATTAAATCTTTGTAATCAGAGTATTTCAATTTGTAGAAGTTTTTAGTTTTATCCGCTGGGACTATAATGTCAGGGAGTTTTTTGATCTTGTTAGTGAAATTGTTGATTTTTTTGATGAAGGGGTTAGGATGCTTATTGTGTTTTTTGAATTTTATGCGTCTAATTAAGTTGAATAAATCATTTTCAAAGTTATTGAGGAGATCATTTTGCTTGGGAAAAGGAGATTTTTTTAGGCCGTACCTGGATGCAGTTAGGCGTCCCAATTTTTTTAGTTCCCTGGAGGAGTTCATGGGGAGTGTAAATCCTTTGTGTTCTGGAGAAGAGATGGTATTTCCGTCATTTTTCCGGTTGTTATTTTTTGAGTTTAAGTCATAATGGAAGGTCCTCCATCTTACGTTTGTAATACACATTTTCACGGATTATATGAGTTTGCGAATGTAGGCTTCATTTGAAGGGATGGGAATGTTATCTTTGAAAAGCCTTGGCTTAAGGAAAGAATAATAAACACTAGTTTATTACTGAATACACCTTGCATTGAACAATTGAAATTTGAAATAAATTTGGAAAATCGTCGCATATTTATCACTCTTTTTTCTTATATCTCTACAATTGCTCTATCTCGTATATTGAGCTAATCCTCTTCACAATAGGTTCCATCTACTAAAAGTTTTACTTTGGTTTATATTTGATCCTATATATATATATATATATATATATATATATATATATATATATATATATATATATATATATATATATATATATAAATCTCTCCAAAAAAGACAGTTTGTTGGTAATATTGAGTTTCGAGCAATTTGATAAGTAGCAGTGGTAGAGATGTTTGAGACCAAATCAATATACGTTCTTCCGATCTATATACGGCGAAACCATGCTTGATCGAAAATTACATCAAAGATACACCGTATGCAATATTAGGATGGAAAACAGGTCAAGTACTTAAAATGCACACATACAACGATTAGTTCACCTAAAAAATAACATAAGATTCAGATGATTAAATAAATTTAATGCCATCAGCACATTTATCAATGGCGAGAGGATCGGATAAAAGAAAATGAAGATTCCTGCATCAGGATGCTCGGAGTAAACAAAAGATTACTGCTCAACAGAAAACATTATGTTCGAAGGCGGAACACAAGCGAGAAGGGGCGAAAAAAGAGGAAGAAACGTAGGAACTAGAATAATAGAAGAAACAGAAGCAACATCTAACTACGTATTTGACACGAGGGACTCGGAATGTATAAAACAATCAATCAAACTGCAATTACAAACAAAGAATACAAACATTCGTAGCTGAAAAGAAAAAGAGAGAAAATAAGAGAAGAGTGGCTGAACAATTGGAAAATATCAAATGGAAAATAGTGTCAAGCATGTCTATTATTACAAGAAGTAAAAAAGCAGAGCCACAAGGGAACGCCGATAAATCATTCAGAGCGAAATACTTACAAACACAAGGAGCTATAATAATAAAGAAATGGAGAAGCAGGGATTTAGCAAACATCTACAATGGGGAAAACTCTATGTATACTATTTTTCACAATAAGTATGGTAATATACGTAAACTACAGCATCTTAGAAAGTATCAAAAACAGAACAAAATACGAAAGGATAATAACAAATGAACAACAACATTTTTAGTATCGCATGCAATAATTTTCGACGCACCGACGTAGACAGAATTTTGATTCGAGAAGTCGGACGTAAAAAGAATTTAATGAAGAAAGTTTTTAAACTGCTAACACAAATTTAGACATTAATAAACTATGGTGGACAAACTAAGAAAGAAATGGAGGGCAAAACTCTTCATTTTTTTTACTGGCGCCCTGCACCCATAGTTAAATTTAGCAAATGAAATTGTTCGTAATGAAATTGTTCGTAATGAAATTGTTCGTAATGTTAGTTATCATTGGTGTACGTTTGATTATGTTGCAATTCTTCGTAAGAACAATATTGAACAAATATTGTTGCTGATTGTTACATAATGGGTAAACGTATCGTTTCTGCTTATAGAGCGTTGCATGAATTATTTCAGTGGATTCTTATGGTGATACCTTTCTTCTTCAGATGATTCAGCTTTGGTCTAATCATGTTTATGATTGTCGCTTATGAGCCGAACAGCCAGGCCGCTATCCTGAAGTAATTACAGAAACTCTTCCATTCTCCTGAAATTCTTATGCGGCATGAAAAGAAATATAATCTTTACATTCGACCTCGTTATGATCAGAAAGTTTAGGGTAAGACTAAAATGGGTAACAAAACTGCCGGTAAAGCTTTTATGCTTCTTATTCCCGAGCGGCTCTTTGGTTTGATATAAACGCTTGCCCCGAGCATCTACATGCTACCTCTGAGTATTTTCCTGGCACCTTTATAAATGTTTTTAGTTGCATTTAGTGGTGTTGAAGGAAGTATCATTAAAACTTACAGTAACTTTAGCTTGAAGTGCTGTCGTCTTTGTGATTGAGTTCCGAATAGTTCAAAATAAGCAAAAATGACAGAGATTTCTAAGAAATCAAAGCAAATGTGAATTGCTGTTACTCCAGTCACGTGTTTACCATAGGTTTTGAGAGATTTCTTTCGAAAATTAATCTCAATTTAATTTCTGCAATTTGAGAAAGCTTGGTATGATAATGCTAGAGCTAAAACATGTATGCACATATGTAGCCAAAGATGTTTGTATGAATAAAAAGTTATACTATGTCTATCAACCCTCTTTTTCCGTGCGTTTTACTGATTCTTCAACCAAAATATCACTAGGAAAATTAGTCCATTCTTTATTATAGAAAACGTTTCTTTGATTTGACCTTGATTCGAGGAATTCTGCCAGATGGAAATTTGAAATGTTAAAACTGAAATGTATAGAATTTTACTGGGAACTAAACAATCTCATTAATGTATAAATAATGTTCACAAGAAAAAGGAAATTCAAGAAAGCATAACAACAAATTAAGAGTTTTTTTTCTTGAATGGAACTAATCCCAACAAATCCTTAAAAGCCTTTCAATTCAAATGTTTTCTCCTGAGTGAATCGCCTAGACATCTCGACGCATGTTGATAATGACACCATTTTTTTTTCAAGTAGAAATTTAAAAAAATATATAAAACTTACTTTAAATCGACCCATTTATGAGTGACCCTTTGGATTCCTTCACATTTACTTCAAATATGCCTTTTGTATTTCCATAAAATGTTTTCAAGTAGAGTTGAACATCGTTTAACGAACAGCTCCCTTTACGAATCAATCGGTTTAAGAATAAAACTTTCACATAAGTACACCGGTTTATGAAACGCATTTTCGGTTACGGAACACATTAAACGGTGTTGGGTCAATGTTACCTGAGTTATCTCCCTTTGATTTATTCTCGCATTCAAGAGTTTAAAACCCCATTCAAAACTTCAGAACTAGACTTTCTGACGCGACTTTCAAACGTTTAGTTCGCTGCTCTTGTTTGTGAGCTTGCGTTCCAAACTCTAGCAAGTTATTGGAACATTTGCACTAAGTTTACTAATAAAATAACGGATGTCTTATGATCCGTGGTTATTACTTAATAACATTTCATTAGAATTGGTTGCTTTTCTGAATTTCGGTAAATTTTTAAATGAAGGAAGGAAGGAGTCAATTTTTTTTTTGGGGGGGGGCATTCATTTCGCCCATACCTAAACTAATAAATTCCCTTCAGTAAAAAATGTATTGAACACTCTGATTTGGTAAAATCTGAAGCTTAGTAATAGCAGTATTAGAAAGTCCGTAACACGAATAAAGATGCGCCCAGTTTGAAATGGAATGAACAATCTGATTCCAAAAAATATAATGAAAATGAAATACGTCACAAACTGCACCTAGGATTTTATATATAGACTGTTACAGCCGCATATATTCTGAAACTACATTACCCAAAGCGCTTGCATAAATATAGTTGATTTTAATTAAATGGGATGAAATAATTTCATTGAGTCTTCTATCTCGCTGTACATCTGTTGCGGCAGAATTATTCAAGTTATCTCCCTTGAATTTATTTTGGGCAATGGTAGAGAATGCACTCCTTTGTTCGGAAGTTAAGAAAACTCGTTCTTTACACGTGCGTAATTTAGGACGAGATCTTAGCCTCTTTCTGGTCACCCCCTTGAAATCGGACAGATTTTTGTCTAGCTCCTCCTATGAGCATTCTTCTCAAAGCATAGCAAGCGGTGTCTATAGATTCTGGTAGCAGTCGTAGAGAGTCTCAGTAACACACAATTCCAAATAAATGACATTTGCTTAGTTCTTTATCTCTAATATGTGTTCTTTTCTCGTTGTATTTTGGGCAGTAATGTATTCCTACTTCAATACTAATGTCTGTTGTTGTTCTTTCCTTCGTGTGATATTATACAGAAACATTACACGTTTCTGTAACCCCTTTTGCATTTGTCTTCGACAAATTGTTTATTTGAAAATAAATATAAATCCAATTTTTTTTTTATTATTGTCATTTTTACTTTGTTCCGCCGCTCGTGTGTGGTATCCACCATAACACAATACGCACAATAGCGACCATCTGTTTGGGACACGTCGTTGCCTAAAAACGTAAAGGCTAGGATATAAAATATTAGTAGCAGTTTACATCTATTAAAAGGAAGTCACAAATTCCTCCAAAGGCTTTGGGAAGAGACCCCCATAATCATATACATATTCTGAAACTACATCAAGTGAAGCACTTCGACCGTTTCATCAAAGTCGATACAATAATATTGTGATAGCCTCTATTCACGCCGGGCGTCCATAGGGTTTGGGAAAGAGACGATATTAATCATATATATTCTGAAACTATATTAACCATAGTACTTAGATGAGTATGTTATTTTGATTAAGGGGAGTACACCATTGTCGTTAGGTCTACATTATCACCGGACGTCCAGAAAAAGGAAATTCTTTTGGACTGACACACCTTCACTTACAATCAATGTTGAGTGCATTCTTGTGCCTCAACCGAAACTTGCATCTTATAGAAATAGGGATTTGGCCCGTCTGTCAATCACAATTTTTGAAACGCAACAAATACATTGTGAATGTAATTCAATCTATGAATATGAATAAATGCGAATCTTTATATAAGTATATCAAGGTCAAAACCTTTCAGTCTTGCTATTTACTTCCTTCCCAGCGCAGGAAGATGTGGCACAAGGCAGGAAGGAGCAATTTGGCCTATTAAAAATTGCCTGGGCAGCCCCGTCGGTATTCCTCTGCCGGGGCGCCTCAGGCAGTAAGCAATAAACTTACTCCACCCTAAAAGAGTGGAAGAAAGGCCTGGAGGGTGGACCTCCTAGAACTGCGCAGGACAATACTTCAGACCGGCCCAAGACAATACCGGTCTACAGAGGGTAGCATCAATTGGAACAGATACTACACTCTGATCTTAGCCAAAAGGTGAAGGAAGTAATTTTTAAATATTTTTCAGTCTTGCTTGGTATTTATCACCTCCCATAGCGATAAGATGTGACACAAGGTCAGGAAAGTGAGATTGAAAAGCCAGCGCCCAAGAAGAAGAGCACTCTGGCCGTCGAAAAATGCCTGGTCAGCCCGTCGGCATTCCCTGGTAGGGGCGCTTCAGTCGATTAGCAATAAACTAACCCCTTTTCAAAGGGTGAGAAGGCAAAGCCTGGGAGGTCTACAGAGCGTAGCATCCATCGGAACAGATACTACACTCTGATCTTAGCCAAAAGTCGAAAGAGGAATTTTTAAAGATCTTTCAGTCTTGTTCTTCTTAGGTTTACAAAACACTTCAAAGAATGTGGCACAAGGCCAAAAAAGGTTGGGAAGGGGGTCGGGGCCGTCCACTTATCTGTTCCCTACTCTAGTGTATGTAACCACAATACCGTATTTACTCTATGGACTAATGCTATTTAAAATTCCCCAGATGTTTTGACATGCTTTTTATATATACAATGCGTTTCAAACGCGAGAGTTATTGTTATTTACAATGTTTTGTTTTTTAAACAATAGTGGTATTTACAAAAGTGATTTCTTTTTTACAAAATACAATGAATAATAATGAGGGGAAAAACTTAAAAACACCAAAGATAAAGAAAAATAACAATAATACAAACTAAAGAAACCAAACAAAATGCTAAATGGGGTTAGTAAAGATCCCCCAACCTGTCTAATTGTGAACTGCTCGCTGTTTTCCAGTATAAACTGAAAACAGAAAGTCAATTCCTAAGTGGGACTGGGGGGTTGCCTTCGGGATAAAATAAAATATGGGGTGGATTTTTAGGCCGGATAATGTCTTTCAGAATCAGTACCGTTTGGGGCAGGCCAGAGATAAAACAATTTTTGGGAAAGGGCATATTGAAAGCTTACTAATACCAAAAAACAAATATAGAGATAGGACTCAGTTATTCCACTCGCTAAGGGACTTTAAAGTCAAGCTTTTTGTTTTTATTATGACCTAAATACGGCGTGCGCCATGCCTAGACAGGGAACACGAACTCAAATCCAGTTCGACCAAATACACATAAACTAGCGGTGTGTATCGACCTTCTTCTAAACTGCGAGGCCTGCAATCTCTTTGTATCAGACTTGATTTTGATTTTAAGCTGATGTTTAAAATACAAAATCAAATCGTGATGAGAAGGCGACGCACCCCCGTTACCTATTTCTAAATGTGAAACCCACACTACTAGTATAGCTACGGCTAGGATCGTGGGAAACACCATTCGTTTCTCCCTGGCCTACAAAGGAACCACATTGTAGATTATAGATGCTACATCCAGGCGAACCAGCTGATCGGGTACGATGCGAGCCGTCACCTCGTCTTCACTGTCCTCGCAGCGAATACAAAAGGGTCTGAGCACCAATTTGGCGTTGTAAAACCTGCCATTGAGAGGTAGAACGTTTCTAACCAATCGCCAGGTCAGGGAGAACTTAGAATTATTGAGATGACCCCTTCCTGGCGCCCAACACCACTGAGAGCGGATCTCCTCCTCCGACCATCCCAGCCGCTCACCCAGCAGATCAGAAGCGGTCCCCTCCACTAACTTCCTATATAGAGTCTTTCTAGGCCGTGTAAGGTCACTGGACCTCGACAGCAATCTGAGCGAAGCTCGGCATTCGAAGGAGCACTGCGTCTGTCTTCTTGGTATACGTTGGGCTTCAACCAAGTGGTCGGGGTGAGGTTGGTAAAAGCCTTCTCAACCTCAGGCCCCCATGCAGTTTCTTCAGAGTACGACTCAGGAATGACAATCTCTTGGCATGTTGATGATTTGCCAAGTCCGGCATTCCTAAGCCCCCCCCTCGCGTCACACAGACAAGCGACTTTCTGTCTTGCCACAAAAGTGAAAAGAGCAGACGCGTAAAAGCTGCCAAGCAGTCCTCGGGCAGGGGTAGTACAGCAAAACGGTAGAGGATAAGAGGAAAGATTAAGTGGAGCACGCCTCTGCTCTCCCCCCCCCCCCCCAAGGGAAAATCCTCTTCAAAGCCAAACACTAATAAACTGTACATCCGACCAGTTCTTATTAAGCTGGAAACCCGGGCCGAAACACACGCCAAGGCTCCGGACCGGGCCATTTGTCCAGTTGAAACGGCCTGGCAACGCAGCCGCGTTATGCCAGGCAGCCAATCTCAGGCCGTTGGATTTGCTGAAATTGACTGTGGCCCTTGTTACCTATTCATACTCTTTGAGTGCCTTAATCACAGTGTAAACCCCCAGAGCGCTCGACACTAACACAGTGAAATCATCGGTAAACGCAGGAAACCCTGTATCGCGCACTACCAGGCATAGCAATTCCACAAAGGGCTGATCTCGTCGCCCTATCCCTGAGTTTGCGGAGGAAAGGCCCCAACGCAAAGATATAGAGCAAAGGCGACAACGGGCAACCCTGACGTACCGACCACGAAACAATGAACGATTCCGACTGCATCCTGTTTACTTGCATCATTGCCATCGGTCTGCGATACAAAATGGAGATCCATTTGCAGAAGTCCGGACTAAAACCGGCAGCCTCTAGAACAGACCCTAGAAAACGATGATCAACCCTATCAAACGCTTTGGACTGATCTAAATCGATCAGCGCGGCTTCAGTGTCGTCTTCTAATCTTTCAATGATCGTATGAATCAACTGCAAATTGTTTTGAATTGATCTCCCCCATCACAGCATAGGTCGGATCAGACTCGATCAAGTCAGCGATAACAACCTGCAAACGATTCGCAAGAAATCTGGCAAAAAATTCTAAGTCTGTGTTCAGCAAACTTATGGACCTATAATCATCTAGACCCCCTCCTATTATTTTCTTTCATGCTTGACATCTATAAAAAGGAAATACATTTCACTTAATTTTATTTATAAAAAATTGTGGTGTTTGCGTTTATTTTCACATCTATAAAAAGTAAATATGTGTTACTTTATTTTATTTATAAAAATACTGTGGGGTCTGCGTCCGCGCTTGACATCCGTAAATAAAATACTTTATTTTTATTTTATTTATAACAATAACATGCTTATTATTTTAATAGTCCAAAACAAGCTATTTTGCCATAACTATGTATTGTATGTAGTTCTGTCACAATTATATAATACTTCAAGACTAGCAAAAATATGCGACCAGAGGAAGCATATGTTTGCTAGTATTATCAAATAGAAAAAGTTGTCTGCTATCATGGGTTGGAGATAGGAGAGGTAGAGCTTCGTATTCAATCCCCGAACTGATTATGGCAAAAAAATACTCAAACATTATAAAAGAAAAATACTTTTTTTTGTAATTTAGAAGAAAAAAATCATCATCATCATCATCATCATCATCATCATCATCATCATCATCATCATCATCATCATCATCATCATCATCATCATCACCATCACCACCACCACCACCACCACCACCACCACCATGTTAACTTCTTGACCTTTTAGCTAGGAGCAAAATGTAGTATCCGTACTGAATCTGCACTTAGTGTTATGTTCTCTGTCAGTGAAGGAGAAATCCTTCTAGGCCGAGGCAATTGAAATTTTTGTTCCAATTCAGAGTGCCCATTTTGGGGGAAGCTGGATTCTCCCCACGTTAAATATTGACATTGTGCCTAACTCTGTTCTCGTGGGAGGAAGTAAATAGGAACAACAACAACAACAAAAACCACAACAACAGCAACAAATTTATTAAAATAATAATAAACGCACGTATTTAATTATTAACAAATTAGAAAATATTAATTCATTAGAAACTTAAAAATAAATAAATATGCAAATGCGAGGCTGAGAGGATGATATCATGATGAACGAACTATATACACTGACCTCCCCCCTAAAGGAGGGGTTAATGTCTGAGAGGATGATATCACGACAACAGAATAGATAGTACACTAACTCCCTCACACACACAAAACTCGTAATCCTGATTAAATTGTATCGTGAGGAATGAATGTATACTGTACACCCTTTTCCCGAAGAGGAGGTAATGCCTGAGAGGAATGTATCATGACGAATGAAAATATACTACAGAGAATTAAATAAGCATAAACGGTTTTAATGTCAATATAGTTAGAATAGGTGGAAAAAAAACTTTTGCATTTATTTATTTAGATAACATTACACACCATGGCAAGTTTTATTGTCCATGTGAAACGCCTAAATGAAAATTGGCTGGAAAATATAGTCGTCATTTTTATAAACAACGATGAATATGCTGGCTAAGGAATACCGATAACTTTAATGATTTTCTAGTTAAAAAACACATGTTTATTATAAAAAAAAACTCAAAAATTAATCAGGTATTTAGGAAGGATCAAGGAAAAAATGTACAGACACACGTCATCTGTAATATTTAACGAAATATGTCTTCAAGAAGAAATGCTACCCAAATATACACACTTATATATATATATATATATATATATATATATATATATATATATATATATATATATATATATATATATATATTAACAGAACAGGTAAAAGCCAAATTTTTAGCATTAATTTTGAATTTTAATTTATAAAAAGTGTGTCTAGAGATTATATGCAAATAATAAAACATCAAGTATTTTGAAAATAGTATTTTAAAAATTTTCTATAACTGTTTATATTTATTCTATATTAAATGTTTAACTTACATGCAAAGTGATAGAGTATTGCTATTGTTGTAATTTGAAAAATGTTATGTCATTGATAAAATAAAGAAATGTTACTGTCAATATTTTATTTGCAAGTACAGGTTTTGTACAATAAATTTTACTTATTTGTTGGTTTAAAAGAATATGAATAACACACTTCACAATGTTATGCAACAAGACTCTACAAAACTGAGATTGAATAAAAAACAAAAGGCAAATTAACAGAAGTACAAAGGAAAGTGTTACATCATTTACTACACAGATGCTTCTTTCTTTTCAATAGCTTTTAACAATCTTTTAACAATCTTTTAACAATCTTTTAACAATCTTTTATCGACAGCTGAGTTCATGATTGCTGTTAAACTGTTTACTATTGGAATAAATATATTTCTTAAGAGTACTCCACACGTTCTGAATTCGATTTAAGTCAGATCTGTTGGCGTTGCCTATCCATGTAAGAACCCCCTATAAATCCCTTTTCTTGTAACTCTGTGTTGGTGAACTTTGAAGCGTGACTTGGTGCGTTGTCTTGTATAAATATAATCGATTTACTTTTGGCTAAAGGTTAGTTATACAACCATCCAAAGAGATTTTGCTCTAGGAAATCACAGTAACTTTTGAGTTCATTTTAACCCCATACTCGCCTTTAAACGGACCCACAAGATCACTGCCAAATAATCAAGATATAATGCTATTAAACTTTATGTCTAGTATCCGTATTCTAATGTTGATCAACATCCAGAAGAAACTGAAATTCAGGAAATCTTACTTAATTGGTTTGTAATGACTATGGAATTCAATAAAAATCTGATATATTTGAATAATGCGCATACTATGTCCTCTAAAATCCCTCAAAGAAACTGAAATTCGGGAATTGGTGTTTAAGATTTATTGTTAAAATTTCACAAAAATCGGAGGTATTACCGAAGTGTTTCCACCCTCTTTTTACGCCCTTTGCACAAATTACATTAAATATAGCCCACATTGTCACACTTTACACTTATCAGTTGTGTTTCTCTTCTCGTTTATGGCTCGCTCGTAGCGAGCGCGGGTAGTTTTACTTAAAGTGGTTTAGTCACATATGAAACCAGTGAAAACATGTTTAACATGCTTAACGTAATGCGATGTTGTTCTGTGATGCCATCCAGCGTTGCTGAATTTAAATCCTCAACGACTTCAATGCGGAAAAACGTTCTATGTGTGTTTCTCCGCCGTTTTTTTAAAATTCTCTTCTTTCTCCAGCTTTGTTGTTCATTTGTTTTTTACACCTGAGGATAATCTGACGAAGAATCGAAAACGTTCGTGAGACCTGTGAAACCTGTGAAACCTATGGAACATTTATTAATATTTTTGATTTTAATACGATTTTTCGTATTAACAAAAAATAATTAATTAAATAAAAAAAGGTATAATTAAATCATTTTTTTATTCTTTTTTTTTCTTTTTTTTTCTTTTTTTTCATATTTCCAAAAAACATAGTATTTCTGTGAGATGTATTTTTTACGGTCCGTTTCTTTTTCCGTAGGCCAAACAACATTTTTATGTCAATATCGTCTGTGCAACACTACGAAATCATCAGAAAAATCTACAAAAAATTAATAGTTCTTGGATTTAAATGCTTTGAAAATAAAGTTACACTATATAGTGGTTCACTTTTGGCGAAAACAAATAAAAAACAAAGAAAAGAACAAACTCATATGTGGGGAATTTTTCAGTTCAGAGCTAGTACATCCTAAAAGTTGTGCGGACATTTATCAATTCTAATTCAATAATATTCCTAAAAATAGTTAATAAATTCTATCATTTATTTATAAAAAAAAATCGAATTCACTTGAAGGTAATATTTTACTTGCCTAAAGTTACATCAATTTGCTTGCAAATGCCTATTTTGGTTATTTTAATACGAAACTACGTGCAGAGCTGATCTCCTTTAACTTCATCAGTTGGGAGCTAGCTATATATATTCAGCCATCCATTCAAACATTACTAAGATTGTTATACTTCGGTATTTTGGTGGAACATGTTTAGTATTTATTTATAAACCGTTTAAATTAACAATAAGATAAGATTAATTGCCCAGATTACTTCACTTAAGTAGTAAGTTTCTATTTAATTCGAAACTAAGAGGAGAGTTAGTCCCTTTCAAACAAAAACAGTTTATAGTTACCCAGATATGATCAAACTTCCGAAAGGAGCTATTATATATTGATATATTTTTCCTTAGACATAACTATATTGTAGGATTCCAGAATACAAAGGTTACATCTCTTAGATTTGTTAGGTTTGTATTTGCCGAATATAGACCGTTTCCGGCTGTATTGTATATTTTTACTATTTAGTTCTCTTATATGTTTAGCTAAAGTCATAGGTACCTTCTTTGAATTTGTATTAGGTTCTTTGGAAGAGTGTATATGGTTTCTAAACCTGTCCTTGAAACTACATTTCGTCGACCCAATGTATGTTCCAATTTTGTTTTCTTCTATGACATTATATTTATACACTATATCTAAAGTTAAACATCTCCCCCCCCCTTTAAAGGGCACTCATTGACACTTTACAGTCACATTGGGAGTTATTATTCTGGTTCTGGACTGGACTGGTAGCTAAGTTTCTATTATTGATGATTTTTCTGTTATTTGAACTAATTATATTTGATGTTAAGTTTATCGATGTTGAAAAGGATAGCTTTACTGTATTTTTATTCATAATTTTACCTAGTCTACTATCTCTTCGAAAAAATTTTCTCGATAATTTGGTAGAACTGTTTACGTATGTTTGTGAGAATGTTTAAGCCATAACGAGGTTTGAATCAGAGTGAGTTTGTACGTCTATTTACTTCCTATTCTCAACCGAGAGTTTAGTGTAGTATTATATGCGGTATCTCGCGTATTATTAGTATTTATTCTATTTTTGATTTGTCTGGAATTTCCCATAACCATATTGTAAGATATTACGCGAGGTGTGTTCCTATTTGTATTAAAATCCCAATTATGATTTACCGAGCTTGCATCCATATAGTTTATTTTCCCAGTATATTAAGATCTGGCTAACGCATCATTATAATATTTTTATTCTTATTGAATAGTGGCTCGTTAGATGATAGTTTTGATATTCTCTTAGAAATACTAGGGATTATGGCTTTCTTAATGGGTCCCGGGTGGCTAGAGTTAAAATCTACATAATAGAGAGTATGATTGGGTGTATGATATGGTTCATATCTGCTATTGTTTAGGTCTAAGCTGATGTCTAGGAAGTTAACTATCTTACGGTTTATGTCTGTTGTTACTTTAAGGTCCAAATTTCTCAAAAAGGTTATGTATATCCTTTTTGGTATTCTCTAAACTTCTATTGCCAGAGTTGACGAAGAATAGTGCATCATCTCTGTATAAACCGCCCCTCATACGTGGTAGATCTTTATGAAGCTCCTTCAGGATGTAAAGGCCTACCAAATACGGTACCTGTGCAAAGTCCATTTCACATAGTAATGTCAAAATTATTTTCCCTATCTTTTCTTGTCCATAGTTTTTTATCATGCCGAATCAGAGTTCTTCTAGCTAGTTTTATAATGTCTATTTCTAGTCTAGTTATAGTTGTTTCTATTCGTGCCATATCAATAGCTTTGTCTAGAAAGGTGAAGGAAATTGAGATGTGATATGAGTCTATGTCAAACATGATGAATTTTCTATTAACCCCTTGGGCTAGTTTCCCAAACCAATTGATGACTTCGTCCGAAGATGACCACAAGTTGTGAGTTTACGTGGATTTGGTGGTAGGTATGATTCTATCCAATATCCTTTTGCTAATTGTTCCTATGTCCGATACACAAGGGGAGATTAATCTGATAATGGAGTTATTATTGAAATCCTCTTTGTCATCCTTTACCATAAATCTCGGGCATTTAGGAGTGTATATCTTTATGTTATAGCATATTTCTGAGGCTGTAGAATTGATATTACTGAGGTCATTTATATTTGCTATTTTATAGTTTTTCAGTAGTTCTTTCATAATCAATTCATTATAAGTTTCAAAACTCGCACTATAGAGGTCCATTGTTTTATCAGCTGGTACTATCAAGTTAGGGTCATTTTTTTTTTCTAAAGGTTTGGTTCATCTTGCTAATTGTAGGGTTGGAATATTGACACCTCTTTTAAAATTTCAAATTGCCTATCATGTTGAACATGTCCTGCTAAACATTTTCCAGGATGGTCTGGGTTGATGGACATTTTCACGTTTTGATGTTATAAAATTTAATGTACGCTTTTTCCGAATCGTCTGATGACATATCATATTCCGGAGTGCCCATTATACGTGTATCTTGTTGCTTCGTTCTTCGTTCGCCTTCTTCGGAAGGATGATGATGGATTATCTTCCAACGTACTCTTATGATGAAAGAGTTCACTGCCTGTATCATATCTTTTGTGTAGGATTTATGGCTTGGAACAGCTATATTTTTAGGTGAGAAAGTTATTTCCTCTTTAGTGAACATAGTTGAGAGAGATAAAAGGACGAGTGATCAGCTCAATGCGAAGAGCAGTAATATTAATTATGACAATAAAAATAAATATACATATATATATATATATATATATATATATATATATATATATATATATATATATATATACATATATATAGATATAGATATAATTATGACAATATATGTATTAGCATATACTATCAGTGCCTTTTAATTAGCAGTCTCTTTAAAAGGTTCAGCTCGATGATTGTCAATAAGTAACAACAGAGCATATATAAATCAGGTTCATTTTACAGGGTGTTTCAAAAGTCTTGGGAACATTACAAATGCGTTATACAACGTTATGTTCCCAATACTTTTGAAACACCCTGTATATTCCAATAACCATGTTCGTACAACTTTTGGGATGTTCTAGCTCTGAACTGAATAATTCAAAATGGCGTACTAGTGAGTTTTCCCCACATGTGAGTTTGTTTTTTCTTTGTTTTTTTTAATTTGTTATCGCCAACAATGACCCACTGTATAGTGTAGCTTTTTTTCAATTCTAATTAAAAAGCACTGATAGTTATCTCATAATTAATTTTACTAAATAAGTTATTGTTTCTAAATAGGATTATTATTTCACAATTTATTCATTAAATAGCTGAATTGTATTATACGAATCCGAAATGCATTATATCAAAATACCTCCTCTTCTGTTGTTTATCGTCCTCACGTGATATATTTTTGTTGTTCTTGTACGTGATTATAATCGGCGTGATACGAAATAGTTGTTGGCTGAGTGTGGCGAAATCTATCACCAGTAATAGCTACAATGTGGAACGTATTATAGGACAATACTGGTCAATATTAAAAGTGTCACAAGATTTTGGTGGCAAATCCAACTACAACAAAATGGTCGGAAAGAAAAAGGTAAGATGCCTCCTACTCATGTGAGCGAGGAAATAACAGATACTTAACGTTGATCCCGACCTGAAATGCATGAAATAAATTCGAGAAGAATAACTTTAGTTAACACTATCATTTTCTAGGCGCTAAGAAATAAATAATCGAAAGTTTAAAATTATCTCCCTAAAAAAACGAAATGTCTGACCTAGTTATGGACACTTTTTGATATTTTTGTTTTATTTATGTTTTGTTTACTTGTTGCTAAGCAAATTAACACATAAAATATTACATCTGTACTCACTCGAACGGAGACATAGATTAACCAATCTAGGTAGGAAATCGTTTACTATAGCACCTGTTTAAAAGTGCTGTGTTCCTACTGGCTCGCAATAGAAGCGTATCATCAGTCAGAAATATACGCACACAATGCAACAATTGCTACTGTTTTTCTAGCATACCAGTCTAATATTATCAAGCCAATAACTTTTAGGAATCTTGTAAAAGTTTATGACGAATATGAAAAATCTATACATTTTGTACGGATTAATGTATAAGCAATGCGTATTGTATCAAACATACTATCAGAATAATCAAATAATAGCGAATTCCGAAAGCCGTTTGTAACCCTTCATTAAGACAACAGTGTAGGTAGAGAAATAATGTAAATTTTTTTGTACATAGAAGGGTAGGAGTGGACGAGGTTGTTTACGCCGCTCTTTTATTCTCCCTTTTCTTGCCTCTTCATTTCCTCTCCTCCTCTCCGTAAAGTCTGAGATGCCTTGATGTGTTGTTTTTCTCCACGTGTTTTAGTCCCTGACAGTTTGTTCCAACGAGGACGTGTCTATGTTAGTTAGGACCAGGGTGCGCTTCAGCTGGTCCTTATAGCGCATTTTCGGGGCTCCTCGTGGTTTTGTCTAGTTGGCAAGCTCATCATAGAGCATTTTCTTGGGGGGGGGGGGGGCTAGATGGATCCATTCTGTGGACGTGGCCTGCCAAGCTGAGACGATGGTGGATGACGGTTACTGAGGCTCGATGCAAAATTTCTGTGTTAGGTGTGTAGCTTTCCCAAAATATTTTTAGAATTTGCCTGAGTTTTGTTTTTGGAAGCGCTCTGTGTTTTTTATATAAGCTCCACGTTTCACACGCGTATAGAAGTGTGGATAGAACTATTGCTCGGAAGACCATGATTTTAGTGTTCATCGTCAGTGCGTGCTTGTTGAATACACGGCAGTTTAATCGACCAAAGGCGAAATAGACTGCCCTGATCCTGTTCTCCACATCTTTTTTACATGTGGGAGTAGATGTTAAGATGCTCCCTCGGTATGAAAACTTATCCACTTCCTCTAGTTGTTGGTCATTTACAATGGTGTTAGTGTTTGGGGGCAGAAGGCCAGGTGGATGTTAAACAGGTGTCTTGATCTTGTCTGTATTCACTTGCATCCCAAAACGTTCGAAAGCTGTGTTGCATGTGTCCGGTAACGTCTTGAGGTCCTCTGTAGTTTGACCTGGGGTGGCATTGTCGTCAGCATACTGCAGTTTTCGTAACGAACACATGGTTGTCTTAGTTCTGGCGCGAAGTGGAGCAAGGTTGAAAATGCCTCCATCCGTGCGGAAAGGAAGGTCGATTGAGGGTGTGTCTGGGGGAATCTCATTAAGTATTGCTGCTGTGTAGAGAGAGAAACACGTTAGAGCCAGAACACACCCCTGTTTGTCCATCATTGAGAATTAAATATTAAATGAAATAAAATAAAATGAAATGGAGTAAAACAAAATAAAAATAAAAAAGAATAGAATATAAACATATAAATTATAAATTAATATAGAGGATAGAGAAAAGGAGGAGAGAGGGAAGTTGGTGTGAGAGAGAGGGGGGATTAAAAAGAAAAAGGGGAAAGAGAATAAGAAGTCAAAAAACACACAGCTAATGTTTCGTTGTGTAGCGAGACACGCTTTCCCGTCTGACTTCAATTAGTTGTGGGATGTTAATACATTAGGCTCTAATCTTGTTTGTTTTTTCCTCTATTTGATATTGGGCACTTTTTATAAGCCCGGTTGAAATTCTTTAGATTCGTATCCTGTGGATGTTTACTTTGCCTGGATTATATATATATATATATATATATATATATATATATATATATATATATATATATATATATATATATATATATATATATATATATCGAATACGCTATTTTGCCGGGACCGGCAGAATAACGACCCCCTCGTTATTTTGCTGGTCCCGGCAGAATAACGATGGGGCTGTTATTTTGCCGGTTCATGTTTATTTAACCTAACTGTTACAGTTACCGTGAAGATTTCACGAGTCAACTTAACTGCCGGATTATTTTTATTTCAACATTTTTCCAACTTTTTCCACATTTTTCTAAAAAAAGAAATAATTGAAACTTCTGACTATTTTAAAAAATTAAATAAATAATTCATACGGCGATTTTCGCCACGACTTATGAAAAAAAAGTTTTATTTCACCATAGACTAAGAAACATTTAAATGCATTTACGTATTGTTTGTATTGTAAAAAAAATACAAATTATGTTTTTAAGTACAAATAATTCGCTTTGAATCCCGTTTATGTCTACCTTTTTTTAATATCACTCTCTACCAGATTACCTCACAATGTTTGTTTGTAAAACAATTCAACTTTGCATTAAAATTCATCGTTACATGCAGCAGTTGAAATTATTAACACTTACTCCTGTTGTTATTTTATCGCAAGAAAAACATTCAATTTAATGGTTAATTTAGTGAAATGATGAGAAATAGTCCTAACATTTATCTTAAAAGATAGTGAAAAATCAGTTTTAAAATTACTGTTTATACTGAAATAATATAAACGTACACATACTGTTGAAAAAAAGTATATCTGATTTAATTTCTTTATGGACTTATCTTTAATTATTTTTAATAATCAGATTTCTTAACAAGAGTTATTTATTTTTATATCAATGAATGAAAACTATTTTTTTCTTAAATAACTAAAACATTTTTTATCCGACGCAAATTACTTCTAAATCCGACTAAAGAATCTAATTGTCTGTAATATTTTCGTTCATTTAATTAATTTTTACTTTAATGTTTTTTGTATTAAAAGCAGATATTTCTTTTATATTCAAAAGATTAAAATAACCGACAGAATAATAACTGATGATGACGATGAAAATAAATTGTTATTAAATATTTGTCCTTATTTATTTTATTACCCTTTCTTTCTCAAGGCCATAACAGTTAGGTTAAAAAAAACATTAGCCGGCAGAATAACAAGGGGCTCGTTATTTTGCCGGGATCGGCAAAATAGCCTCTTCCTATATATATATATATATATATATATATATATATATATATATATATATATATATATATATATATATATATATATATATATATATATATATATATATATTCATGATTGGGGGAGTACAAAATTTTATTATCGCAAGCATAAAGGGAAGACGAATTCTATCGTTCATGATTAAAAGTTAATCAAGAAAAAAATGTCAGCCGACCGGTTTCGCCCTCTCTTAACAAAGGCTGTATCGAGGGATTAAAAAAAGAGGGATTTTTTAAAAAACGTGGTGAAAAGAGAGAGTACAGAAAATAAAATAGCGTTATGTTATATGTATAATGGAGGATGAATCTTAGAAACTGATCACATCTAGTCCCAATAGACATTCTCTTTGCTTACAAAGGGAGGGACGTTTGAGACGAACGTGGATCGTCGCCAAGATTTTTAGATGGTATAATGAGTGAGCATGACTGAGAATGGTGAAGGAGTCCATGCTAAAATTCCTAGCGCACGGCGGGTTTTTAAGTAAATGGTCTGTAATGGAAGACCCATATGTGTTATTTTGAACGTCCGTTGACCGGAAGGTTCCATTCCTGATCTTACTCGGAATGTGCTGTTGAACTCTACTATCTAATCTTAACGTCGTCCTACCCACGTAGTCAGCACGGCAACTACATTTAAAATGATAAATTACATTATTTTCATGGTGGGGGGTAAAACGTCTTTACGAGAGGACGCTAATAAAGGTTTTGTAGAAAACACAACACGCACATTCGAAAAAAAATAACAATTTTCAACTGCTGAGCTGATTTGCTTGGCGAATTTCTCACTTACTGTGCCTAACCAAGGTAAACGAATGTAAATTGGACATTTAGTCACCGTATTTGGTTTTATTTTGGAAAAAGTATTTATTTTCCTTTGGGCGACTGCCCTAATCACATCAAGAGGATAGCCGTTATTGGACAAAGTATTAGTTATAGTTTTGATTTCTTCGTCCAATTTTGATTTTTAACAAATCATAAGGGCTCTGTGTGTTAATGTCAAATCAAGTTTACCTTTCGTTTCTTAGGATAAAATAAATCCCAACGAGTATATAATCCTGTAAACGTAGGTTTACGGTAGATTGATGTAAGGTAACACGACGGGGGTTTTGTTACCAATACATCGAGGAAAGCTAAAGTGGAATTACGCTCTCCTTCATAGATATATTTTAATGCGGGATGCATTTTATTGAGTAAGGAGAAGAATGTATTTGCCTCCGTTTTATTATTAAAAAGGCAAAATGTATTGTCTACATATCGAAAGTAGACTAAAGGTTTACTGGGTCCAGATAATAAAGCCTTCTCAAAAAACCCACAAAATATTTGCCATAGTTGGTCCTAGGACTGAGCCCATAGATACGCCGTCTATTTGCCTACGGCCTTTTGGCTAAGATCAAAGTGTAGTATCTGTTCCGATGGATACTGCACGCCTGTCCTGTGCAGTTCTAGGAGGTCCACCCTCCCAGGCTTCGCCTCCCCTCTTTGGGGAGGAGTAAGTTTATTGCTTACTGTCTGAGGCGCCCCTACCGGGGAATGCCGACGGGGCTGCCCAGGCAATTTTTAAATGGCCAGAGTGCTCACCTCTCGAGCGCTGGCTTTTCAAACCCCACTTTCTCGACCCGATCTTGGGTCACATCTTACTTGTGGGAGTAAGATAAAACTGGCCTTGTGCCTAACTCCGCGAGGAGTAAATAAACATCGTTAAAACTAAATTCAACGGATGTAGTGGCAAATTTCATCAACTGCACGAATATGCTTTCAGGAATGGAAGGAGACGATAAATGGCTACGATATAAAAAATCGGAACAGATATCGATAGTTTCCAAAATAGGGACACATGTAAACCAGGTTGCTAATATCGTAAGAACACATAAATTTATTAGCAACCTTAGAATCTGGAATGCACTTTGCAAAATGAAATGAATCTTTCAGAAAGTATTTACTATAGTACTTGAATACTGGCTGTAAAATATTGAAGATCCATGTTGCAACCTTCTACTGTGATGACCCTATCATAGATAGAATGGGCCTAACTAGGATATCCGCTTTGTGAGTTTTGGGTAATCCATATAAACGTGGGCGGATAGAGCCCGAGGGTCTGATCTCACTGGCTAAGGGGTACACCGTTTTTCACCCATTTTACCAGTTGTTTCTGGAATTTAGTTTCTAAGGAAGTTGTTGCCTCAGGAGTGCCGACAGGGCCCAATTTGACAAATTTCTCCGTGTTGTTTAATATCAACATCATTTTGTCGACGTAGTCTTGATGGTTTAGTATAACAACCCCTGAACCTTTTTCCAGTCTGGTTATTACCAAGGACTTATTTTGTCGTAGAGTTTTAATGACGGCAAAATGTTCTTTGCGCCATTTAAACTCTGAATGGGATACTGGTGTACTCGCATAGCAGTGTGCAAGGTCATTCAATTTAGCCTTTAGGTCCCTTACTTTGGTCTCAGAAATTGGTGGACATCTCACTGCTTGAGAATTGAGAATTTCAAATTCTGAAAATACCTCCTCACGCCCAACACCAGATGGTGGAAGACAGAATTCTAAACCGTGATCTAATATTGAAAGTTCAGCAGGAGACAACTTCTGAGAGGATAGATTAAGGACGTGCTTACCTACATCTGAGTTGGTAGAGCAACCAATTTTTTTGTATATTAAATGCTGCAACTTATTGTTAAACTGAAGCATTAGTTTTTTACGACTGCGCTCCTATAAAATTGCAACATACCGTGAGAAACGAATTCTATCACGGCACGACAAAATGCTCACCGTTTCCCTCCATACTCGTACATATTTGGTCTTAAACGATTGAAGATTTAATGCTAATTCATCCAAGAAATTATGGATGAATGCATTTTCTATTTTATGTCCTGGGTGTAACTTCGCTTTCTTTATTTTAAATAAAATAAACGAATGGCAGACATTATTACTTACACAAGAATGTGGAAATGATGTTTTCTTGCGTTTATCTTATCTTACTCTTAATCAAAAGGATTAAGTTTAATTTCTTAATTAAACTTGGGTTGTACCTAGTCTTATGATATTTCATGATTTTTGGGGGAGTACAAAATGTTATTATCGCAAGCATGAAGGTGAAAAGAGAGAGTACAGAGAATAAAATAGCGTTATGTTATATGTACAATGGAGGATGAATCTTAGAGACTGATCACATATAGTCCCAATAGACATTCCCTTTGCTTACAAAGGGAGGGACGTTTAAGACGAACGTGGATCGTCTCCAAGATACTTAGATGGTATAATGAGTGAGCATGACTGAGAATGGTGAAAGAGTCCATGCTAAAATTCCTAGCGCACGGCGGGTTTTTAAGTAAATGATCTGTAATGGAAGACCCGTATGTGTTATTTTGAACGTCCGTTGACCGGGAATGTCTATTGGGACTAGATGTGATCAATCTCTAAGATTCATCCTCCATTGTACATATAACATAACGTTATTTTATTTTCTGTACTATCTCTTTTCACCCCCCTCTATTTTAAATCCCTCGTATTTTTAATCCCTCGATACAGTCTTTGTCAAGAGTGGACGTAACCGGTCGGCTGCCATTTTTTTTCTTGATTAATCATGAGCGATAGAATTCCTCTTCCCTTCATGCTTGCGATAATATATATATATATATATATATATATATATATATATATATATATATATATATATATATATATCTTTTAACTTACTAATATTTCTATTTTATTCATTTATTTATTTAAATATTTTTTATCATTTGACCGTTTAATTCCTTTCATTCGCTTTAGGTTATTATTGACACACGATTTAAGTAAGTGTATACGTATTTCTCCCAACACTGCTCGAATATAAGATGGCGTCTAATGACGATTAGAAAGATCCACATTTCTCATTGGAACTGTATTTTATGTATCCAATATCAGTGTGAGTGTGTTTTTCTTTTTTCTTTTTATTTTTTTCTGACGTTTCTGAACACGATCTTTGAACTTCTGAAGAGTCTCACGTATGACAAATCAAAGATATATATATATATATATATATATATATATATATATATATATATATATATATATATATATATATATATATATATGGTTGTTCATGTGTAGACGAAACGGTCCGTATAGTTATATAGATTTTGAAAGATAAATAAAATGGTTATTGAAATTTAGCATCCTATTTTTTAAATATATATATATATATATATATATATATATATATATATATATATATATATATATATATATATATAAGAAGGAATAGGTAAATAAATACCTTTTGAAGCATTAAGATGCGATATCAATTTTTTTTTTTTAAAAGAAAAATAATAAATCGAAACCGATTTTTTTTCTTTTTTATTATAAACTAGCATTTTTTTTTGTTAGTTTAAAGTGATACAAATATTTCGCCAAAACCTGGCATCCTCGGTGTGTAATATATCCTGATGTCATCGAATTTGTATTTTTTTCTCTTACTGGCTTGTTGTTATTACAGCCGGGCCAAATGGGTTAGCTGTTGTTTCCCACTATCAAATATGAAGAACGTGAATGCAGCACGTGATTTGTATAAGTGTTTTAAGGTTCATATTTTTTTTAAAAAAAGCATCTATTGTTAAATTTAAGAAGGAATAGGTAAATAAATACCTTTTGAAGCATTAAGATGCGATATCAATTTTTTTTTATAAAAAGAAAAATAATAAATCGAAACCGATTTTTTTTCTTTTTTTATTATAAACTAGCATTTTTTTTTGTTAGTTTAAAGTGATACAAATATTTCGCCAAAACCTGGCATCCTCGGTGTGTAATATATCCTGATGTAATCGGATTTGTATTTTTTTCTCTTATCGGCTTGTTGTTATTACAGCCGGGCCAAATGGGTTAGCTGTTGTTTCCCACTATCAAATATGAAGAACGTGAATGCAGCACGTGATTTGTATAAGTGTTTTAAGGTTCATTTTTTTTTTTAAAGCATCTAAAAAAAAATAAGGGTAGCTAGGTTCACCCACAACACCCCCTTCCGAAACTCATTCCCCCGGAATCTGAAGGTATATCTTTTTCCTAGGATTCACCTCGAAACTCCCGGTTAATTTACGTTTTCTTGATGAACGTCTCTGTTCCGGAGGCGTTTTTGGTGTTGGCAGCTCAAATGCGTCGTATAGATCTTCTATGATGGTCTAACTCTGATCCGATGGGTCTTCCCTGGGTCGTCCGACATGCGACGACGCATTTGGTTAAGGTGTTTTTTACAGGTGCCTCTAGGACCCTCTACAATGTACACCATCCGCCCCAATCTTGGAAGAACACCTTCTTTCCATCCTCGTAACTCTTCTTTGGTGCTGTAATGTTGGTCTTTCACCTGTTTTGGTAAAAGTTTGTCGAATACCGACTTTATTTTTCTTCCAAACATTACTTCCGCCGGTGGTGCCTGAGATGGTGTGTTCTCGTTGGGTGTAATTCTATACACTTGAAAGAACTGCTGGAGTGCCTTTTCTCTCGGCGTGCCCGTCGATTTTTTAAACGCTCTCTTCAAGGTATCAACAAATTTTTCTGCCTGTCCGTTTGACCTCGGATGGTAAGTCGGAGTGGTGATATGTTTAATTTGAAAGTCTTCACAAAATTCTTTGAACTCTCGTGAAGTAAATTGTGTACCGTTGTCCGATACAACAATGTCCACCACTCCGAATCGGGCAAACAGTTCATGCAACGCGCATATCGTGACATCCGTTGTTGGGTTTTTACATCTAACAACTTCTGGTCATTTTGAGTAGCTGTTGACTATAATTAAATAGTAGAAGCTTTCCAATGGCCCCGCAAAATCTATGTGAATCCGGGACCATGGTTGCTCTGCCTTTGGCCATGGACAGTACTGAATAGGTGGTGCTTTCGCTGCCGACGCGCAGCCCGCACAGGCCTCCACCTTCGTCTCTATGTCCCTGTCCATGTTTTTCCAATACACATAAGATCTCATTAGGCTCTTCATGCGTGTCGCTCCGGGATGCCCCTTATGGAAATCCTTCAGGGGTTTTTTTTTAGCGTAGCTGGGATTACTACTCGCTCCCGGTATAATAATGTGTCGCAACAGACTGAAAAAGCTTCTGCCGTTTGCTCATCGTCTGTTTGTAATTTATTTTTAATTTCGATAATAAAATTATCTTCTCTTGCCTCTTTTTGTATATCGCCAAGTGTGACTGGCAGCTCTTTTATTGTGTTACACAGTACTTTACTATAGTCATATTCAGACCGAAGGGATGCTATAACTGTATCCTCGAGCGGTTCCGTGTACTTTGGGATTAGCCGCGATAAACCATCTGCGTGTCCTAGTCTTTTTGACGGTAAAAATTCCATCTCAAAGTCATAATTTAACAGAATTATACCCCATCTCTGTAGGCGGTTTGCTGTGTAGGTTGGCAAGCCTTTTTTTTATCCAAAGATGGTGATGTGGCTTATGGTCTGTTTGTAGGATAAAATGACGGCCGTGTAGATACCTGTGAAATTTGGTCATTGCGAACACAATATCCAACGCTTCTTTTTCAATTTGCGAGTATTTTTTCTCTGCAGAAAGTAAAGTTCTTGAAGCGTGCGCGACGGGTTTCATCGAGCCATCCGGCATTTTATGCAAAATGCACGCCCCAATGCCGTAGGAGCTGGCGTCCCTTGCAACAATAGTTTTTAGCTCTGGATTAAAATGAGTAAGAAATAATTCTGAAGTTAACTTCGTTTTTAGGTTGTCGAATGCAGATTGACAGTCGGCGGACCATTCCCATTTACTATCTTTCTTAAGTAACTCATTTAAGGGGGTTCGCAATTTGTGCATACTGGAAATGAATTTTTCGTAATAGTTTGCGAGACCCAGGAAGCTTTGTAGTTGGGTAGCATTGTTCGGTTCGGGCATATTCTTGATGGCTATAGATCTTTCTGGGTCGGGACGTCTTCCATTCTTATCCATGATATGTCCCAAGTATTTGATCTCTTCTAGAAAGAATTCACACTTTGACTGCTTGAGTGTAAAACCAAAATCGCTTATCCTTTCGAATACTTTGTTTACGTGCTCACGCTGCTCCCCGACGTTCGTACTTTTCATTAAGATATCGTCAAGGTAGCCGATCGAAAAATCGAGCCCGCTCAACATCGTGTCGATTACCTGCTGAAAAATCGACGGGGCCATTTTAATTCCAAAAGGGAGACGATTGAACTTTAGTAGTCCCCTGTGTGTCGAAATACAGAGAAGCTTAGAGCTATCTTCCTCTACATGTATTTGCAGATAGGCTTCACTCAAGTCAATTTTTGAGAACAGTTTTCCACCGTTTAATTTTGTGAAAACCTCTTCTGGAGTCGGCAGAGGATAGTGATAATCTTTCAGCGCATCGTTCAAACCGGTTGAGAAATCGGCACACACTCTGATCTCTCCAGATTTTTTCTTCACGTAGACGGTTGGGGCCGCCCATTCCGAGTAGTCAACTGGTGTTAAAATACCTTTCTCCACCAACCGGTCTATTTTTGCATTAATTTTTTCAAGAGAGGCAAATGGTACACTTCGTTTTCTCTTAAAAACGGGATTCTTATTTTCAATTAGTTCAAAACTCGCCTTCATTTTAGTACAGCGTCCTAATTCATTAGAAAACACCTTGGGAAATGACTCTTTCAAATCCTTCTTCAATTTTTCTACTTCAGCAGAAAAGTTCTCTATTCGTTGACAATAGGCGCTTATCGGCGAATCCCAGAGCTGGAAGTGCTGAATCCAATCTGAACCGAACAAATTTCCTGTATCTTTCATTACGAACATGCGTAATTTTAATGTCTTATTTTTTAGTGTCACTTTTGAAATGACTTCCCCTTCAAAGTTAATTTTCTCTCCGGTTACCGATCGAGCCACTTTATCTGTGCGTAGCATAGTCGGTCTGCCGATCTTTTTCCAGGTATTAATATTAATAATTGATAGGTCAGACCCTGAATCAAGCTGTAGTTTAACATCTGGATTGTTCATTTTTACCGTAACATACTTTCGTATGTTTAGGTTGCCACCATTAATTCTGGTTGTTTTTATGTAACTTTTTTTCTAGTGTTACTTCTGCAATGTGAGGCTTTGTGTCCCATTTTATGGCATTTGTCACAATTTTTTCGTTTAAAAGGACACTTCTGGTACCAATGTAGGTCCCCGCAACCCAAACAAGGGTGGTTTGGCAATTTTTTATCCGACCTTTGAGGCAAATCCTTCCTGAATTTTTCCTTCGAAGAGTATGATTTTTTTGAAAAACGACGAACATTTTTAATATTAGAAATTGCTACTTCCTCTATTTCTTTAGCTTCCTGTTTCTCGGAAATATGTCGTTGACAGCTTTCGGCCAGTTGTTGCAATGTTAAATTTGGCTCGGTTTCAAGTTTGCTTATTGCACGTCTTCTTAACTCTGCATCGTTTTGCGAGACGAGCCCTTGAACAAATATTAATACTTTGAAATTGTCCGCTGTCAAGGATGATAACTTAAAGTCGTCACAATGTTTATTGACGATCGAAGCAAACGTTGAGTAATCCTAGCTTTCTTTTCGCGTTAGGTTCATACATTTCCACCTTTTGTGGAATAAACTTGTTTTGGGGCAATATAGTTCTATTAACATTTTAATGGTTTCCGTGAAAGATAGTTCGCCCGTTTTCTTCGGTAGAATATAATCGACAAATGTTGTATGCTCTGCCGTACCTAGTCTACGAAGAACTAAACGAACCTTTTTCTTTTCTGACCATGTGCTACAATCAATGTCGAAAAAATCCTGATATCGACGGTTCCATGATTCAAAGTTTAGGTTCTCTTCAGGCACATAGTTGAAGGTTTCTATAGCTGACCATATTGCATTCTGGTTGAACGCGTCGCTGTCGTCATTCGTCGTATTTATCATTGCTTGTGCCAGCTGTTCAAATTTTCTCTCTGATTGAGTCTGTTGCTCTAATTGTAATTGTTTTATCCCAATCAATTGTTCGTCTAAAGATTTTCTATCTTCTCGCTTTTGTGCTAAATTCTTTTCCTCAAAATACTTCAACAAACACATTAGCTGCGACTGAAATTCCTTCTGTTGAGACTGAAATTCCTTTTGTAGAGCAAGATGTTTTTCATCGTTTGCCTTCTGTAGAGCAAGATGTTTTTCATCGTTTGCCTTCTGTTGTTCTGATTGAAATTTAATCATCTCCAATATCTGTTTCGAGAAATCTTCCATGATTAAAGAAATACTTTCTTGAAAAAAAATTAAAGCCACAAATAGTCCTTCACTATTTTTTTCCTTTCAAATGCTTACTGTTAATAACAAACTCAACCCCTTCTCATTACTGCGTCATTCGGGTCTCGAATTCGACCGGCACTTGCTAATCTTTTTTTTCTTTCAAAGTTCTGAGAAAAAAAAACGATTTTATTAATCCGGCCTATTGGGTAATTAATTTAACAAATTATTTGTATTTTTGTTCGCATCTGGAACTTTTTCCCCAATAAGTCCGTTTGCCTTTCAGTGTAGGCTGAAAATGCAAAATAGCAAGTAATAGCTATATAAAAAAATTGACTAGTTATTCAAAAAAGTAACTTTTTTTTTTCGACTATACGATTTTACAGTGACAAGTCTGTTCGCAAAATACGTTTGACTATATCAGACACGAAAAAAGGCTTTTGTAGTATGGAGTTTTATTTCAAACCTTTCAGTTTTATAAGCACATGGTATTCCAATTTCATTTGTTGCACGAGGTAAAATCCCGTATTGAAATACGAAGAACACAAATAGTAAAATCTGTCTTACTTTTTTTTTCGTCCAGTAATTGTTTAGACTGGTTATTTCTTGTAAGGCAGACTCGTCCCAAAATTGAATGTATTCGATATTTCCAATATCTTCCCGAAAATTGTAAAGCACAGAGGTTTTTTTTTTGGGGGGGGGGGGGGTTCAAACGGGTGGAATTTTTTTTTCGAAGGTTGACCGTGTTGTAGACACTGGTTTATCACTCACAGGTTGCAAGGTCCAAGGTGTTTCCAACGAAGTCCTTTACGAATCACTCGCCGTCAGTTGTTGTGGACCCCAACAATGAAATAAAAGAACAACAGGTTTAGAGATAATAATAATGAATTGTATTGAACAGAGAAATTATACACAAGTCAGTGTTGGCAGTGCTAGTGCCAAAATATGGTACAATTATTTATTCACATAAATGAATTATATGAAATGAGGCACAAGGCCAAAAAGGGGCGGGGAAGGTTCGGTCCATACTAACAAAAATAGAACTAACCTAGCTAGTTTCATTTAGGACCATCATTCACCAAAATACCACATTTATACTATACATCCTTCTTCACCAATTACCAAAAGAATTCATACTATGACTATCCTACTTAAAACCCATATATACAATATATGCAATGGGGGATTTGGGCACTAAAAAAATTATATACAAAAAAACAAAAAAAAACAATGATACATATGTACAATGGGAATGAAGAAAAAATAAATAAAATAAAACTAACCCAAGTTAGTAAAAAGACCCCCCACTACTAATCTGTGGCAGATATGCAGGTTTACCAGTCAAAAACGAAACGAAAATTGATGCAGGCTCCAACGCTTTATTATTAACTCCTCCTTCGAAAATATTGAAGGGTGACCTGCATCACTGGCAAATCACGCTATATGTCACCTAAATAGGAGAGAAAAAGGGGGGCGTAATGAAACTCATCCATACACTAGCTAAGTTATGGACTTGGAATAACTATTACAGGGGACATATATTAACCTATAAACGGGTCTTCAACAACGTTCGTTTTTGCAATCCAATATTCTATGCCTAAGGCACGTCTAAATACCACTCAATGCCAGCTACAGTCACTCTACAAACACGCGCCACTCTCTCCCATCTATCACCAAAATCTGTCGACGAGAGTTTCGCCCTATCAGCCCTAATGCGAATCTTCAGCAAATACTTGAAAATTCGAATAAGGCTGACAGGAGTGAAGGTCTCACAGTCGTAGACAACTTTCAAGCGTGTAGACCATATAGCTTGTCTCGCAATCGCTAGTAAGCTTAAAAAGACAAAACGTCTCTGCCTATCTGTTGTCGGTGCCAAGTTGCTACAGACATTAATTGAGGTCGAAAGACGTTACGTTCAGAATGCGGACCATGAGACCTGCAATAAACTTGATCAGCGGCACAACGATGCGGCAATAAAAGAAGGCGTGACTCAAAGTCTCGTCTTCGTCACCGCATCGGACGCAAGTAGGCGAGTTAGTAAAGCCAGCTGCGTGAAGTCTCTTGCCGACCCAGAGGGCATTTCTTATCATCAGCCAGGCCAAAGAAGCTTCGTCATTATCGAAACATTTCAACCCAGGCGCCCACGGCCAGATTAAGCGCAGCTCCCCCTTCGTCAAACCGAGCCCCTCAATCTTATCATCTTGAAAAGATCCCCGCACTATAACCCGATATAATGCCTTTCGGGACAACAGCTGGGTGTCAGAGAGGCTTTCTTTCACACGTAAAAGGAACTTCAAGGCCTGTCGACATTCGCGATAAAAGGAGCACTCGCCTCGGGGCAACCTGTGAGCCTCTACCTCATCCAAGTGCACACTTTTCAAAGCCGGAAAGGCTTTCTTAGTGTCTTCCTTCCAGAAGCCACCGTTTCCCTCACATTGTGTACACATCCGATCCAGGTAATATAGCCGAAGCGTATGTTGACGAATCTCAACGCTAGGCATACCCAGACCGCCCTCAGAAGGATGCAGATAACAGATCTCGCGACGAACCTTATGGGACCGGCCAAGCCATAAAAACTTGAACAGGGTCCGCTGCAATTCAAGCAGTGTATCCGACGGGAGTGGAAGCACTAATAGACGATATAGGATGAGTGGATAGATGTGAGAAACACACACTTCCGCTCTCCCCTTTAACGAAAGAGTTCTACGGGTCCACAGACCAGCTGCGGCCCGAATTGCTTTCAGTACTTCCGACCAATTTTTCTCCAGCTGAAGATCCGGACCAAACCAGACGCCGAGTAGCTTGCACGGCCCGTCAGTCCAGCTGAAGGGTCCCTGTAGAGATACCCCCCTCCAGGCACCTATGCGCAAGCCCACCGACTTGTCGCAGTTAATTTTGGCCCCTGTTACCGTTTCATACATTCTGATTTCTCTGTTGACGACACTAATCTCGGCACTGCTCGTTACAAGCACTGTTACATCGTCGGCATAGGCGGAGTACTTTAACGTGGTGCAGGAACCTGTCAAAGCAATTCCACGTAGGACCGGATTTACCCTTAGCCTGTGAAGGAAAGGCTCCAACACAAGCACATAGAGCATCGGTGAAAGAGGACAACCCTGACGAATAGATCTGGATAACTCAAAGCATTTACCTCCACCAGCGAACCGGGGTTTGCATACAAGAGGCGAATCCAAGAGCGAAACTGGGGGCCAAAACCGGCCGAAGACAAAACAGCCTCCAAGTAACGATGGTCCACCCTATCAAATGCTTTGGACTGATCTAAATTTATCAGCGCGGCTTCTGAGTCGACTTTCTCAATGATCAAGCGTAAAGCGTGCAAGTTATCCTGAATAGTCCTACTCTTCACAGCACAAGTCTGTTCAGGGCTAATAAGACCAGTCAGGACAACCTGCAGACGATTTGCTAAAATCTTGGCCAAAATCTTTAACTCTGTATTTAACATTGTTAAGGGCCGAAAATTACCTATCCCATCCCCACCATCTTCGCTCTTGCGTAAAAGCTTCACAATACTCCTAGTTAAGTACTGAGGTATAGACCCGTTCCTAAACCAAGAGTTAAATAAAACTGTCAGCAAGGGTACAAAAATGTGAGACAGCCTCAAATACACTTCGTAGGGCAAACCATCGATCCCCGGAGACCGATCCAGGCCGACATGACCCAAGGCTTCCTGAACTTCTTCCTCTGTTATACAACCTTCGCACCTAGCCGCTTCGGTCGCCTCCAGGCGAGAAAAGTCAGCTAAATAGGGGTCGAAATGTGCTAATGACAGACCGGGCTCCCTGGTGAAAAGATCTTGAAAATGAGACCGAAACGCCTCCAAAATACCTTCGTTTGTGGTCACGGTACGTCCATCCGGCAATGTGACACGTGCGAAATGTCGGTCCGTAGCACGTCGCCGCTCCTCTGCACACAATTCAGGTGCCATATTTGCTGCTTCCTGAGGCATTCGTTTTAACCTAGCCCTAACTACTGAAGCCTGGTTCTCCTTGCTAGCCAAGGAGGCCAGCTTCGCCTTAATTATAATTACGTTAGTGCTATCCCCCGCCTCCACCGCCCGATCTAATCTAGTTTCTACTGTCGCTTTTTCTGCCCTAGATTCTAGGTTGAGTCGTCGGCTAAAGTCGACAGAAAAGGACCTAATTACTTTCTTAAGTTTCATCCACCGCTTATTCCCAATTATAGCACCCGTCATTTCCCGAAATATTGTTAGTATTAGCTGTTTCCGGTAACCCTTCACATCGAACAACGACGTGTTGAGTTTCCAGTACCCAGCCATTCTAGCTTTAGGTCTAGCTAAGTTTACACGAACCCGAATAAGTCGATGATCGGAGTAAACTATGTTATAAAAACTTGGACATTCTAATACTCCTATGTCGACTCTCCTGATTAAGAACCGGTCGATATAACTAGAAAGTTGTAACGAACCGGAGCCGCGGCGACTAGTTGTCCAAGTCCATACTACTTCCCGAGGCTTCTCATTTCGGAATTTATCGACAAGATCAAACTTATCGAGAAACTCACGAAATGCCTTAGCATCCCGGTTTTAGTTAGTACTCCTAGAAGGATTACCCAAGCGATCTAAGTCGGGATCCAGGACCGCGTTCCAGTCCCCTGCTAAGATAACTGTCCGAGAAGTATTCATGAACTGCTCGAATCGTCGAAAGAAGGGAGCACGCTCAGTGGGGCTATTGGGCGCATAAACCCCAATTAATCGAAATGCCTTATCGTTTATGGTAACATCCAGAACGCAAAGCCTTCCTTCCGAATCCATGAAGCAAGGGACACACGACGCATCTAAGGTGCACTTTACTAGCCAGGAAACACCTCTCGAGCGAGAATCGAAGTACGCTGAATAGACACGAAAGTCCCTAGTCAGCGCACCCAGATAATCACTTGGAATAAAGTGGGTCTCCTGAATACAGCATATATCCACTCCAAGCTGCTGAAGGTCCTGTAGAACTCGAATTTTGCGAGAACCGGCCCTCAGCCTCCGGACATTCACACTAGCTAGATTGAGAGCCATAAAAAGGTGCTTTAGGGTTGGGTTTCAGAAACGAACATTGATGGGTTCAAGGTGCCGATGGCTTTTCCCACGGAGTAAGTGCCCATCGGAATGTCAATGAGGCCGTCATGGGACAAGCTGTCAACATCAAGGGGGAAGATTAGTTTCACTGCTCGATATAGGGATGGATGTAATAAAATCGGGACCCTCGCAAAGCATGATTTTCTCAAAATCCTTAAATTTGGGTCCTTGTGACACGCTAATTGTGGCGATATGTCAAAAGTTATATTCGTTTCCTCCACCATCCTCCAGAGTGACTTAGCATCCTCTCGAGGCCGCACTACAGTCAGCAATAGGGGGCATCAGGGAAGTTGTACGGGTCCTCGATTGATTTTCCCCCCACTTCGGTAAAGACAAGCAACTTCTTTAGATCAGTATAATGGTATACTTTTGCCCTGGTGATGACTTCTGACGATATTTTGCTTCACCAGGGTAAAATAGCTGACGTTTTGTCGTCTTCTCTTTAACGGGGCAATTGTGGATTCACAAATTTGTGGAGATGGAGGGGGATACTTAGATCGGTTTTCATTGGGGAGTGGGGGAGTGGGCTTTAGCGCGTGTTTGAGAATCAGGGACGGGGGAGGGAGCACTGGAGTTTTCTTAGGGGAAGCAGGTGGTGTATTCTTAGGCGTGTGTTGAGATGAGACGAACGGGGAGGGTCTTGGGGTATTCAACTTTGCTTTTTTAGGAGTTGGAGTTAGCGGAATTAATTTATAAGGTAGTTCTTTAATAGGGACTGACACTGGAGGCGGCATTTTGTGGGCCAAGTTTTCTTTTCTTTGTGGGGAAACAGGCGATGTTTTAGGATCATATTTGGTCTTCGGGGCCACTTTGCTGGGCTGTGTCTTGAAGGGAGAGTTCGGGCTGTCTTGTGTCTCCGCTCTCAAACGCGTGTTAAGCTGAACCGCATTTACATATGATTCTCACCCTGGATCCTTTGACATCTTGTATTGTTCCTCCTCTTTCCTCATTTGATCCAGGGCGAGTCTTCCGGGCGTCTTTTTGCCTTCTACTATCGTCCATGGTCCACCCTCTTCCTCTGTCTGTGGAAAAACCGGGAATTCGTTCTCACTGCTTTTTCCGGTGTTTTTCGAAGGCGATTTTATGAGAAATCCAATTTTGGGGCCCAAATGTTCCCCAACTTTATTTTTGGGGTTGTTGATAGGCTTCTTCCTTTCTGGGCAGTCGATTGTAAGATGCCCAATCTCGTTACAGGTCCAACAGGCGGGTCTTCTGCCAGCGACTATTATGGGTAACTTATCATCTCCAATTTCTATGTAATATGGAATTTCGGTGAACGCTTTTTTATCTAATAGAATGTCGTAGTTCCATATGGAAAGGTATTGGTCGCAAGACACAGACATTAGTTCGCCATACTTTGTTAAAAATGCGCCAATATGTGCCCCTTCGATGTAGAACAGGACATGAAAGACTGAAATTGTTGTACGCCGTCTTCCCAAGTGTTCCATCCACACATAGTCCTGGGTGATGATCTGCTTTTTTGAAAGTGTCATGCATTCATTTTCTGTAGAAAATAAAGCAAACCAGTTATTAAATCCTCTAGTCTCGATTATCTTAATTGGTCTGTGACCTACCGATGCTAATAGTTTAGTTATTATATCCACCGATGCCCTGATTGATTTTTTGGTTTTACGGTCCACAACGAACATATTGAGGGTCTTCTTTTGGATGTCTTGCAACTTTGGTAGGTCAACGATAAATCCTTTTTCAGTAATCTGGTTCTTAAAAGATTCAATTTTAACCTTGAAATCCTCCAAGTTAATGGTCACTATCGGGGGTTTTGCCCATCCCGACGTTCCAGGTTGGGGGAAGGTATCGACCCCATCTCCGTTGTCAAACTTTCCCTTGGCACAGAGCATTGAGCTGCCATGGCCGACGAAGAAAACGAAATCCGTAAAAAAAAAAAAAAAAAAAAACAGCACAGAAAAAAAAAGTCGAGCGTTCAAAAATAATTCGGCTCTAAAAAAAAGAGTCCGAATAACAGTAACAATAATAATAATAATATAACAATAATCAACAGTTATAATCAACGGAGCGCAAAATAGAAATACCTGATAACAAAAAGGACAGAGTGCCAAAATGTGGTACAAATGTTCTCCCGGCAAAAGCCGGTATTTATGGTAGCCGGTTGCTACCATTTAGTTATTAAAGGGTAGGTAGGTTCACCCACAACAATTTTGTTTCACGTCCAATCAGTGTTGCTAGACGTAGCATATGTATAAGTCCCGAGATTGGAAACTCAGACGCCAGATCATTTCCATTTGTGACCAGTAGCGTCGGTATTAAAGAAGCCGCCTCTAAAATGGGGGAAATATATTGCTTAAATGATTTATTCAGTTTTTTTTTTTTACAAATGTACAATACTGGGAACGTAAAGAATTCTTTTTACGATAAGTAATAAAGTGCTTTAAAGGAGCGTATACAAAAATAGTCATCTACACCCAGCTGTTTCGTTGTTTTACGACCCATCTGTGTTGCAAGACATATCGTCCTTAAATCTATTTTAAGAAGCTGTAAAGAGATTTTTGAACGATAAAAACGTATACGTGGCGGTCAGCAATTAAAACATTGAATGTAAGATATTCATTTTTTCAGAGTATTATGTTCTGTAATGAATAAATTTATAAATAATAATTAACATTACTAATACTAAACATAAAACTACGTTCGTAGAGGCGAAGGAGTCTTTTTTGATAGGGGTATAAATAATATGTTCAATCCACAAACACTGAAATGAAGGTACTATTTTATATGATTATTCTTTGTAAATAAATTAAATTTTCGAATTATACGTGTAATGTTTCTTCTACGCCGAAAGGTTAGAAATGTCTTAAGGAAGAGAATGAAATATTTATCAAAGCAAAACACACACAAACAAAAAACAATCGTCAATAGTCCGAATCGAATCACCATTTTGGGGATTAAGCCACAAAATCTGACTAATTCAAAAAAGTCGAAACGAATTATATGTATTAAGGGCGACGACCGTGAAATTGAGTTTGTCAACCGAAACCGGTTAATAATTTTGTTTATTTTTTTAGCGTTTAAGTAAATGTCCAACGAAGAATATTTTTTATTATTTACATAATAATAATAATAATAATAATAATAATAATAATAATAATAATAATAATAATAATAATAGTAGTAGTAGTTGTAGAAATCTAGTAAAAGCTACAAACATATGGACACTTTTACTAGTTATATATTCTGGTCCATTCTGGACAAAAGAAGAACTTAGACATATTGACCAGATTTTGGAGATACAATCTCCTCCGCCCACAAAGAAAGAGGAACTCTAAAGATGACGCAATAAACATTGGGTTACTTTTTCTGAATTTGAAACCATAAAAAATGTTATTATTTCGAAATACACGGATATTGGATAAGTTTATAAATATTGAAGTACTCAAGTCTACATTCATTATTTATTGCAATTTACTTGCCTCCCTATGAGGGCGAAGTTAGACACAAGGTCAGTTTTTAACCATCTCCACCACAAACCACAAAACGTCACTCTGGATGGGACAACAAGCATTGCGTGAATTTCTATGTCATCCACCTAAATTATTTACAGTGAAATGGGAAATGGACTCCCCCTAAAAAAATAAAATAGAAAATAAAATAGTTAAAATTATATAACTAAGGGATGATAGTAAAATGACTCCTGGGCAACGCCAGGTACGTAAGTTACTGATAAATAAATGATTGCTATGTTCTTTCTTTTTCTGTAGTTTTTTCCTGTATTTTTTCTTCTTTTTAATTCTACTGTCACCTTTTTTTATTTATCTTTTTACCTTTCTTCGTCTTTTTTGTTTCTTTGTTTCGTTTTTAAATCTTACTTGTGTCATACTTATTTGGCTCCTTTGTTTCTCTCGTCGGATCAGAACATCCCAACAATAACGATAAAAACAAAGAAAAGAAAGAATGACATCAGTTCTCTTGAGATGAAAGCGATTTTTTCAATCTCCACCAAATGATGTCGTTCAAGATTTGGATGTCAAAGGAAAGATGCACACTTGCGTGAGATGGCGGGAGGGAGGGGTGACAGTGAGAGGTGCTTGGAGAAGGTGGCTAAGCCTTTATGTTTTAGACTTATAAGTGACGTGCAAAAAAGACGCATTTATTAACAGCTTTCAAAGTTGTTTACTTAGTGTTTACCAAGAAAGAGCAGCATTGAGCCCATTTTGCTAGCTCCTGCTAGGCGGGGTGTGAGAACAGCTTCCGTGAACAAAAAATAATGTTAATTCTCTCATGAAAAAATTCAAAAACTTCAAATGAATACTTTCTTCAGCGCTTGGGTTTGGGGTTGATTAGAGAAAAGAAAAAAAATGTAGTAGTAGTAGTAGTAGTAGTAGTGTGTGTGTGTGTGTGTGTGTGTGTGTGTGTGAGAGAGAGAGAGAGCGAGAGAGAGAGAGAGAGAGAGAAGGTATAAACCAAAACACGCGGTGTCTTTTTATCTAACATTTAAAATTCTCTCGGTACTTTTATTCTCCGGAATCAGTTTCGAAAGTTATGGGATGATATTTTCAAACGTTTTGTTTAACCAATCAGAATTCAAGACTGTGTTTATTATTGTTTCTCACTCACTAGGAGATCTCATACCAGTCTTTACCAGTGATTTCCCGTTTCCCGTTGGTAATTACACGTGGTTTTCCCTGGGATCTGATTGACAGTAAGTTTCCCTAAGTTACAATATGCCCCAGTTCGGTCCTTCATCATTGTAACTCACTTGGTGTTCTCTTGCCGGATGTATACTAGTTATTTAACGCTGATTCTATCAAGATTCTATAGAAAGAAAAATTATCCATAATTGTTTCATTTAAGTCTGGATGCTGCCATCCCTCCTCTGACTTTCTATCCTTTCGGATTCTTCATAGTTACTATCCGATGTTGGTGTCACTAAGGTTGGGAGTGCATTTTTCTTATATATTTACCAAAGTTGCCTTCTAGTTGTTCAAAAAGGAGTTTCCGGTTGTTCTCAAACAGTCTGCTTTGTCGATACTGCTCAATTCTGTCGCTGTGACATTTAACTTTGGCTGTCTTAGCTACGACCCGCTGTTTCAGTTCTTCAATTACACACTTGAAACGTTTCGGTGTATGTAAAACTTACAGATTAGTCTTTCACTGGTGCTCTGACTTTTGAGTTCGCCATTTTCGACAGCTTGCACTTTACTTAAATCCTTTCTAAGTTGTATTATCTGACCATTTAAACGTTTCCGGCACCATAGCTCTTTCATTACTTCTTTTTTCCATTTTTCTACTCCGAGTAGATTTGATACAGTATTGGCAGTATTACACTGATTTATTAATAAAAATGGCAAGACATCATTCACTTTGGTCGGGACAGTTTTAAGTCTTTTTCTATTGACAAATCTCAGGTTCGACGGCTGTTCTAAATTGCCAGCTCTTAGCTTCTCGTCTAACACTTTGAAAATATCAATATCTTCTTCTGTCATCCCATGTTCTATCATATGTGTTACGATTGCATCTGTGGGAACAGCTTGATTATCATTAGTTACAATATTTTCGCTCTCAGAGTTTGTTGTTGTTTCTACCATTGACTTTTCTTCAACTAAATCAAGTTTATTTATCTCCCCAAGCTCGTCTAAGTCTTATCTCTCAATTTCTCTTTTTAGTTCTTCAATTTCAAAAGCAGATAACCATTCATTAGTTCTTAATCACCCGGGCTTGTCCTGCAAGTTTTTCTTATGATAGTTCAAACAGGCCTAGCTCATTCCAGCTTTGGCGCATTCGCTGTCTATATCGTCTCTTAGGATGATAACTGTTCAAGTAACATTTCATCACAATTCTATTTAAGGCTTTAATCCAATTAGTTCTAGTTTTAGTGTTAGTGTTTCGAAAGTTTCGCTGGATGACGACTTGAGAAGCCTTGTTCGTTCCCCCGCCGGATGTGTGACCTGTACTTGACATTCTGGACTCACATACGTCGTTTTCGGTTAGATAATTTTAAACCTACATATTGAAATAATATGAGAAATGGTTTGTGTAAGGTTTTCCTTCCCTAATATTTTTATTGAGATACCATATCTAGGAGAGTTGCTATCCAAAGCTAAGGACCCAATTCTGGTCAAAAATGCAGTTAAACCAAGCTAGATGTACACTTGGTATTTACAACTGCCTTTGCATTCCATCAGGTATTTGCTATCCTTAGAGATATTGCGTTCACTATGGCTTGCTGGAGATTCTAAACCCCTTATGCCAGTTGATCCGCGGATGGGATAATTGTTATTATTATCATTATCATCATCACCATTAATTACTATGATTATTATTACTACTACCATAACTATTATTACATTGTTTTTAAAAAGATTTTTGTATTTTTTTAAATAATAAACGAAGACGCTTTGCAATGAAATTAAATAACTTACTAGCTGCAACTATTTCAAAAAATGAGCGACCGATTATAATCAACAAGTCGCCAAATAACTTGGTTTTATACAGAAATCCGCTTGGCAATTAATAAGAATCTCTGAAGGGTCTCTTTTTTAATATATTATTATTTGTCGGTTATTGTAATCGACGGTCGTTCGTTCACACGTCGTTCAATAACTTTGTTTTATACAGAAATCCACGTGAGAACCGATAATCATCTTCACTTAACAATCTCTCGCTTTTTAAAATACATCATTATTTTTTTTTTTTTTTTTTTGTTATTGTAATCGACGCTTGTTCGTTACACGTCGCTTAATAACTCTGTTTTATACAGAAATCAGCGTGGTGACCTATAATCATGTTTACTGAGCGATTGTACTCTTTTTTAAATAAATCATTATTTTTTGTAGTTATTGTAATCGACGTACGTTCGTTAAACGTCGCTCAATAACTCTATTTTATACAGAAATTCGCGTGGGGACTTACATAATTTTCACTGAGGGATTGCTGTCTTTTTAAAATACATTATTATCTTTTAGTAACTTTTTGTTCTTTAATCGACGCTCGTTCGTTACACGTCGCTCAATATATACCGAAATTCGCGTGGGAACCGATAATCATCTTCATTGAGGGATTTCATACTTTTGTTAAATACATTATTAAATTTTTATTGTAATCGACGTTCGTTCGTTACACGTCGCACAATAACTCTCTTTTATACAAAAATTTGCGTGGTTACCAATAATCATCTTCGCTGGGCGATCTCTCTCTTTAAAAAAAAATTATTATTTATGTTATATAATAATTTTCACTGTGGAATCTTTTTTAAATATCTTATTATTTTGTTTGTTATTTTTCGTTATTGTAATCGACGCCTGTTCGTGACACGTAGCTCAATCACTCTGTTTTATACAGAAATCATTGTGGGGGCCAGTAATTACTTTCATCTCTCTTTTTTTATATACATTACTATTATTTTGTTATTGTAATTGACGCTCGTTCGTTACACGTCGTACAATAACTCGTGGGGACTAATAATAATCCTCACTGAAGAATCTCTTTTTTTAATATATTATTATTTTTGTTGTTATTGTAATCGTCGCTCGTTCGTTACACGTCGCTCAATAACTCTGTTTTATACAGAAATCCGCGTGGGAACCTATAATCATCTTCACTGAGAGATCTCCATCTTTTTTAAATACATTATTATTATTATTATTTGTTTTGTTTTTGTTATTGTAGTCGACGCTCGTCTGTTACACGACGCTCAAGAACTCTTTTTTATACATTAATCCGCGTGGGTACCAATAATCATCTTCACTGAAACTTCCATCTATTTTTAAATACATTATTTTTATTATACTTATTATTATTTGTACTCACTAGGAGTTCTCACATAGATCATCGTTAGTGATTGCTCACCGACAACAACTAGTGGTCTTTCCTGGAGTCTGAATGACAACACGCCTCCCCAGATTTCCAGTATTCTTCACCTCTTTTCAATAACGATGCGGTATCGCAACAGCCTCTTACCATTGATTTCTCGTTGGTAAGGACAATTGGTCTTCTCTGGGATTTGGGTGGCAATTAGCCTCCTTAAGGTACCAGCATTCTCTGCACTTTTCCAGTGGAGGTCTGGTTTGTGCTGTCCTTCCTCGGTCTTCTCATCCTCCTCGACCATCTACAAATATTTTGTCTGGTGTCAGCCTAGGCCGGCACCATTTTTTAAATTTTTTTAAAAATTTTATTTCTATTTTTGGAGGGTGGGGTGGGGAGAGAAGGGGCAGCTTATAGTGTTTCTTGTAATTTATGTTCCTGGGTTCATTTTTGTGTAGTGAAAGCTGAGGCCGGTGTAATTTATTAGGGGGGGATTATGAAGTGATGTTTCTTGCAATTTCTGTTCCTTGGTTCGTGTTGTGGTGTTCTTCGTGTGGTTTTGTTTTCTCCCTGTTGTAAATTCCTTGTGACTGGTTACCCTTTGTAGCTTATGCGGGTTGGTTTCCGCATTCGAGGATTTTCCTTAAGATTGCAGCTGTTTTGATCATTGCCGTCTTTTGTATGGCTTCGATGGTCCCTTTGATTCCAGTTTCTCCCAGTCTTTTCTCCAGTTTTTTGGGGATTGTTCCTAGTGCTCCTACCATTATTGGTATTATACTAAATTTCTTCATGCTCCATATTCCTTTCAGTTCTCTGGTTAGTTCTGTGTATTTATTTCGTTTTTCCGTGACTTTGATCTCACTCTGTGGTCTGCTGCAACGGTGAAGTCTACGAGTTTACAACATTTTTCCTTCTTGTCGATTATAATAACATCAGGTCTCCTTGCTTGCATGAATTTATCTGTTTGTATATCCATATCCCAGAGGATTTTATGTTTTTCTGTTTTCCAGTACTGTTTCTGGTTTATGTTTGTACCATTTGTCTTCGTATTCGAAATTCAATTGTTTGCACAGTTCCCAGTGTATTCCTTTCCCAACACAGTCATGTCTGTTCTTATATTCTTTCTGGGCACGTTTGCTTCATTCACTTATATAATTGTTTCGTCTTTTGTCCACACAGTCTGCATTTATTGTTTTCCTGGGTTTTATCTATTTTAGATTTTTAATGTAGTTTGTCCTAATCGCATTGTTCTGTGCAGCCACCAGTAAAGATTCCGTTTCTCTGTTCAAGCTTCCTTTTCTTAGCCATGTCCAGCTATTTTAGTTCGATTCTTTTCTTGTGAATCTTATGAAGCGCTCATGTTGTTGTTTTTCTTCCCACTTTTTTTCTTGTCTGTTTGTGTCCAGTTTCGATGCTTCCTGCGTTATTCGTTGGGACGGTGTTACTTGCTGCGATGATCAGCCTTTCTGTGTTCTGGTTTATGTATTTCTCCAGCTCTTTTTTAGTGTCGTCCACACAGTCTTCTATACTTACCAGTCCTCTTCCCCCTTCGTTTCTCTTCACGTAGAATCTCTCTGTATCGTCTTTTGGATGTAGTGCGTTGTGCATAGTCGTTAATTTTCTAGTCATCTGGTCAAGGTGCCTGAGTTCTTCTTTAGTCCAGCTTATGAATGGTCCAGAATATTTTATTAGTGATACTGCACAGGTATTTATTTCTTTTATTAGGTTTATGCTATATAATTTTGTTTCTAATAGCTTTCTTGTTCTTCTCATGTATTCTTTTCCAATATTCTCTTTCATTTCTAGTGATTTGATTGTGTCTGCCTCCCAAATATTTATAGCTGCGTTATTTTTTGTTGTTATTTTTTGTTATTGGAATCGACGCTCGTTCGTTACACGTTGGTCAATAACTGTTTCATACAGAAATCTGCGTGGAGACCAATAATCATCTTCACAGGTCTATCTCCTTTTTTAAATACATTATTTTTTTTTAATCGACGATCGTTCGTTACACGTCGCTCACCAACTCTGTTTTATACAGAAATTCGTCTGGGGACCAAGAATCATATTCACTGAATGGTCTCGCTGTGTTTTAAATACATTATTATTTATTTTGTTATTGTAATCAACGCTTGTTTGTTACACGTCGCTCAAGAACTCTGTTTTATATAGATTCAACGTGGGTACCAATAATCATCTTCACTAACCTATTACCTTTTTTAAATACATTATTATTTTGTTTGGTATTTTTTGTTATTGTAATCGACGCTAGTTCGGTAAACGTCGCTCATTAACTATTTTATACAGAAATGTGCGTTGAGACCAAGAATTATCTTTACTTAAAGATCTACTTATTTTAAATACATTATTATTTTTTAGTTTTATATTTTGTAATTTTAATCGACGCTTGTTCGTTACCCGTCGCTCAATGAGCCTTTTTTTTACAGAAATCCGCATGGGGAAAAATAAACCTCTTCAATAAGGGATCCCGCTTTAAAAAAAAATTATTATTATTATTATTATTATTATTATTATTATTATTATTATTATTATTATTATTATTATTATTATTATTATTATTATTATTATTATTATTATTATTATTATTATTATTTGTTATTGTAATCGACGCTCTTTTTTTACACGTCGCTATTATTATTTTTTTTTTATGATTATTATTATTATTATTATTATTATTATTATTATTATTTGTTATTGTAATCGACGCTCTTTTTTTACACGTCGCTATTATTATTTTTTCTTCTTCTTCTTCTTCTTCTTCTTCTTCTTCTTCTTCTTCTTCTTATTATTATTATTATTATTATTATTATTATTGTAATTGACGCTCGTTTGTTACACGTCGCTCGATAATTCTATTTTATACAAAAATAAACGTGGGAAATAATAATGAACTTCACTGAAGGATCTTCTTTGAAAAATACTTTTTTTTTCGTTGTTATTTTTTTGTTATTGTAATCGACGCTCGTTCGTAACACGTCGCTTGATAACTTTATTTTATACAGAAATCTGCGTGGGTACAAATAATCAGTTTCACTGAACAATCTCCATCTTTTTTAATACATTATTATTTTTATTTGTTGTTATTGTAATCGACGCTATGTCACTCTGTTTTTTTACAGAAATCTTCGTGGGTACCAATAATCATCTTCACTAAAAGATCTCCCTCTTTTTCTAAATACATTATAATTTTTCTTTATTTTTGTTATTGTTATCGATGTTACACGTACCCCAATAACTCTATTTAATACAGAAATCATCGTGGCCCAATAACTTTGCTTCATACAGTAATCCGGGTGGGTACCAATAATTATCTTCACTGAGGAATCGCCTTTTTTTAATACATTATATCTATTTTGTTATTTTTTGTTATTGTAATCGACGCTTGTTCGTTACACGTTGCTCAATCACTCTGATTTATACAGTAATCCGCGTGTGAACCAATACTTATCTTCACTAAGGGATCTCTCTCTCTCTCTCTCTCTCTCTCTCTCTCTCTCTCTCTCTCTCTCTCTCTCTCTCTCTCTCTCTCTCTTTAAGATACATTGTTATTATTTTATTTTTTGTTATTTTTTGTTATTGTAATCGACGCGTGTTCGTTACACGTTGCTCAATTGCTCTGTCATACAGAAATCCGTGTATGGACTAATAATGGATTTATTGAGGGATCTCCATCTTTTTAAAATACATTATTATTTTTTCTTTTGTTATTGTTATCAACGCTCGTTTGTTACCAGTCACTCAATTACACTGTTTCCTCCAAAAATCCGCGTGGTTACCAATAATAATCTTCACTAAATTATCTCCCTCTTTTGTAAATACATTATTATTTTGTTTGTTATTTTTTTTTATTGTAATCAACGCTCGTTCGTTACACGTCGTTCAGTAACTCCGTACAGAAATCCACGTGAGGACTAATAATAACATCAACTGAGAAATCTCCTTTTTTCATATATTATTAATTTGTTATTTATTTTTGGTTATTGCCATCAACACTCGTTCGTTACACGTGGCCTAAAATCTTTGTTTCATACTACTGTATGAAACAAAGATTTTAGGCCACGTGGGTACCAATAATAATCTTCACTGAATCATCTCCCTCTTAATTAAATCCATTATCATTTTTTGGTATTTTTTGTTATTGTCATCGACGCACGTTTGTTACACGTCGCTCAATACATCTGTTTTATACAGAAATCATCATGGGTACAAATAATAACTTTCACTTTTTTTTAAATACATTTTTATTTTATTTTTATTTTTTGTTTGGCTTTTCGACATTTGTTATAAACACGTCGCCCAATAACTCTGTTTTATACAGAAATCCGTGTGGATACCAAAAATCATCTTTATTGAACCACCCCATTCTTTTTTAAATACATTAATTTTTTGGTATTGTAATCGACGTTCGTTCGTGACACGTCGCTCAATAACTCTGTTTTATACAGAAATCCGCGTAGGTACCAATAATAATCTTTACTAAACGATCTCCCTCTTTTAAAATACATTATTATTATTTGTTGTTATTTTTTGTTATGGTAATCGACGCTCGTTCGTTACATGTCGCTCAATTACTCTGTTTTATACAGCAATTATCGTGGGGACCAGTAATTACTTTCACTGAGGGATCTCTTTCTTTTGTAAATACATTATCATTTTTTTGTTATTTTGTGTTATTGTAATCGACGCCTGTTCGTGACAGGTCGCACAGAAACTCTGTTTTATACAGCAATCCACGTAATCTTCTTCACTGAGTAATCTCCTTCCATTTTAAAATACATTATTATTATTATTATTTTTTTTTTTTTTTGTTATTGTAATTTACGCTGGTTCGTTACACGTCGCTCAATGACCCTGTTTCATACAGTAATCCGCGTGGGTACCAATAATAATCTAAACTGAACAATCTCCATCTTTTTTAAATACATTATTATTTTGTTTTTTGTGTTTTGTTATTGTAAGCGACGCTCGTTCGTTACACCTCGCACAATTAATCTGTGTTATACACAAATCCGCCTGGGAACTAACAATCATCTTCACTGAAGGGTCTCCCTTTTTTTAAATACATTATTATTATTTTATTTATTTGTTGTTATTGTAATCGACGTTCGTTTGTTACACGTCGTTCAATAACTCTTTTTGTTACAGTAATCCGCGTGGGTAACAATATTCATTATGTTTTGTTTGTTATTTTTTGTTATTGTAATTGACGCTCGTTCGTTACACGTATATCAATTACCCTGTTTAATATAGAAATCAACATGGGGGCAAATGATCACCATCACTGAGAGATCATCCTTTATTTTAAATACAACATTATTTATTTTCGTTATTTTTTGTTATTGTAATCGACGTTCGTTTGTTACACGTCGTTCAATAACTTTCTTTCATATAGAAATCCGCGTGGGGACCAATAATCATCTTCACTGAAGAATCATCTTTTTTAAATATCAGGTTGGAAAGAAAGTAATGTCGTTTTCGCCCAACACATGTATTTCATCTGAAACATTCACATTAGGGCATTTTTAATCTTTACAATAATTTACCTCATTTTCTATGACTTCTGTCCAACGATCAACTAGCTTCTTGATGCCTTCAAAAAAAATTATCTGATTTTTTAGAGAAAACAAATTTAGGTCATCTTTGAGTTGGTTGTCATTTTCATAAAATTTATTGTTTAAGTGATGCTGCAACGACTGAAACAGATGGTAGTCGGATGCAGAGCAATGTTAGGTGAATAAGGCGGATGAGAAAAAGCTTCCCAATTGAAACTCATGACCTTTTCCCAAGTGAGTTTCGCTGTGTGAGGTTTCGCGTTATCATGCTGAAGAACTACACCTTTCCTATTGAGTAATGCTGGTCGTTTTTTTAATAGAGCAATTCTTAGATCATCCAGCTGCGAACAATATTTTACTGCTGTGATTGTTTGAGTAGGCTCTAGTAACTCATAATGAATCAGTCCTCTCATGTCCCACCATAAACAGAGCATAACCTTCTTTGGGGGTAGTCCTTGTTTTGGAGCAGGCTGTGGACTTTCGTTTCGGTCTAACCATTGTCTTTTGCGTTGGATATTCTTGTACTTTTTCAATCTCCAGTCACAATTCTTTGCAAAAATGGTTCTCAATGATTCCTGGAAACCAATGATCTGCAAACAGTCAATCTTTGATTTCGTTGAGCGAATCCACATTATTTTCATTCCATGCCACCGACTTACTTCAATCCGGACCTCGGTCCTGCTCTCCCAGTAGTGGCTACTACTTCTTCTTATTAACCCATCATGTCAACCCAATATTTTCATCTACTCGTATGACATTTTCTTCAAATTATCATCCTGAGGAAGTCTTACAAATAAAGATGAAACGTTGATGAATACATAAAAAAAACATCTTTTTGGTTTTTCCTTTTTCATTTCAATTACGTCGGATTACCTTCACCCTTCCTTTCTAATATATATATATATATATATATATATATATATATATATATATATATATATATATATATATATATATATATATATATATATATAGTCTAAAAAAGCTTTGAGTCATTAAGAAAAAAAAAAAAATGTAAAATGCAGTTTAAATTCCCAGACAAACTTAGATATTGCAGACTTAATATTCGTTGGAAAATTAATAAATGAAAATATATAAGTAAAATAAAATTTAAAAAAAAAGGGGGGGTTAATTATCTAAGAGTGAAACAAAAACAGGAGACGTTAAGCGTCTAATATTAACACGGGGATCATCAGCTGTTTACCATGTAACTGTTTCGGAGATTTAAAAACAGGACAGTTATAATATTCATGGCTCTCCAATGGTACTGATTATACGACCATTTCCCCAATAATCAAGTGTCGAAATAATTCAGCTTAAAATATCACTAATATATACATAAAAAATAATAATGGTAAAATAACAATAATAATATATTACCCTTAAGACTACCGTATGATATAGTAATTTGCATGTCAAATAACATTAATTATAACAATAATAACAAAATAAAAATAATAATAATACTATCTAAACACTATATCCAAGAACCATTCTGCAATATGGTAGCTAGCAATAAAATGATATAGGAATCAAAGTTGCATTAGAAAATAAATAAAAAATAAAGCTTAAGTACCTTAGGTACCAGAAAAGTAATTAGATAAGAGGAAGGAAACCTAGCCATACAGATCTAAATACCCAATATATAGTCTAAAGAAGCTTTGAGTCATTAAAAAAAAAATGTAAAATGCAGTTTAAATTCCCAGACAAACTAACTAAATCCAAGATATTGCAGACTTAATATTCGTTGGAAAATTAATAAATGAAAAAATATAAGTAAAATAAAATTAAAAAAAAATATATATATATATATGTTGGCAACTCTTGTCCTCGTGCTTTTATTATCTGGAAAATATTTCTGCTATTGATTTAAACCACTTCAGAAGACTAGTTAGTTGAATTATTTAAATTATTTATATCCTGATCATGGTCTTGTCGGAATTCTTGCGGGAATCCCGGTTACATGTTCATAATAATAGAAATGTCACATGCAGGGCAAAATAATAATTCACAGGCAATATGTTGTTTACATTAAGCGTTTATTGAACGTGTGTAACGACAATGAAACAGAGTACATTAATACGTATATAGTGTGTATGTGGAATGATGAATGCTGTGTGTATATATTTTTATATGTATGTATAATGTGTGTGTATAATATGATTGAAAAGCACATGGGAAATATGTTCAATAAAGAAATTGTGTACGTGAAAATAAAATGTTTTGGAGAAGAGATTGTCTCTGTACGAATATGAATGCGTGTGTGAAGAAACATCTCTAACCGAGAAAAACGTGTTTATGAATTTGAACACGTGTGATTTTGTGGGTCAGACAAGGAGACGAGCAGCGTCTCCGATGACTACTGTCTGCCGTGACCGGAACTGAAAAGAAGCTTGTCTGGCGTTGTTCACCGGTTTATATCATCAAGAAGGGAAGATGACTCTGTGGTCGTCCTCCAGCGCCACCTAACTGTGAAAAGCGACGCCTACTGAAAAACCGGTGCAATTATGTTTGAGAAGGGGAGATAACTGCTACTAGGACTTCCCTCAGATTGAAAAAAGAGGGTTTTTTGGGGAGGGGGGTTTCATTTTTAAATCTGTTTGTATGTTTCTAATAATGGATGTAAGTTTTGAAATTGTGTGGGAATGTTACTTTCCGACCAGATCTTGTCTTTTGTACTGGTGGGGTATATTCACATGGAGTATTCGATTCCTCTGTGGTGTTGGAATCTGTGTAGGTGTTGTGTGTCTGTTGGCTTGGCTGTGATTCTTCCACTAGAGCAGGTTTAAGTCTATCAATGGAAACAGTGTCATTCTTTCCGTTTTTTTGTGATGGTGAAATATTTTTCTACCCGTCCAACTACATTGTAAGGACTTTGGTAGTGTGATGATAAAGGGTTTTTGACGACTTCGTTGCGTACAAATACGTATTCACTGTCGAATAGCGTCTTGGATATGTGAACTTGTCTCGATGCTTGTCGAGTAGGGTTGAAATGTAGTTTCAACATCCTTGCTTTTAGGTCCTGTACAAATGTATATTTCAGCTGGTGTGCAACCTAAGCCCGACGTTCCTAATTGATAATAGGACCAAAAGCAATTTATCAATTTAGTTGGTTGTGTTTGGTCTCATTGCGAGAGATGCTTTCACGTGCCCGTGGAATCGCTCGACTGGAACAGGGTGATATGCAGTCGTCCGTATATGCTTGGTGCCCAGAGCAGGTTGAATTCGACGAAAAGCTTCGAGTATAACTGTGTTCCTTTGTCGATCGTGATGACAGCGGGCACATCGTATGCGGCTATCCACTCCTTCAAGATGGTTTTGGCTACTGTGTCTGCTGAGATGCCCTTTAATGGGATTGCAGTTAGCCAACGTGAAAATCGATCAATGATCGTTAGTAGATAGCAGTGGTTCTGGCAAAGTGGCAGGGGTCCAACGATGTCTATATGCAGGTGAGAGAACCTTGCATCGGGATTGCTGAATGTTCAAATTGGGGACTTGGTGTGACGGTAGACTTTGCAACGCCGGCAGTTTATGCAGTGGCCGCCCAAAGTCTGACATATTTGTTCATCAGCGGCCATACAAAGAGTGAATGAAAATAATCAAATATGCGTCGTCGCAGTGAAGGTGGAGCGTAAGGTCTGCGTGTTGTTGTGTCACAATAGACTTTTTGTCGCTAAAAGGGGTTGGTACAGGAGCGAGTTTCAAGGAAGTGGGTTTAAGAGTTTGCTGCAAGGTGATGCCTGATGCTTTTTCCTGTGCCAGCAAATCGTGACTAAGAAAGTTCAGAGTGATGGAGTTCGTGTTTGGCGGTCAAAGTTCATCAGCTACAATGTTCTGGTCACATTTGATATATTGAATTTCAGTTGACGACTGTAATATATAGTCCATGTGACGAGATTCTCTGGGTGAGTATTTATCTTATGTTAATGATTTGTAGTCTGTGTAAATGATGAATTGTCTACCTTCTAGCACATGCTTGAAATGTTTAACTGCAAGGTAGATTGCTAGGAGTTCCCTAGAAAATGCACCGTATCTGGACTGTGCTTGGCTGAGCTTGGAGAAGAAGAAAGCTATGGGTACCTTGGTGTTGTCAATCTCCTGATGTAGTACTGCGCCTATGGCTGATGTGCTTGCATCTGTTTTAGGGTTAATGTAGTCTGAACGTTGTCATTGAGGTTGATGAGTTTGGTGCAGTTTGTCAATGCAGATTTGGCTGTGTTGAATGCATGCAGTGCTTCTGTAGTGAGTGTAAGGACTTGTTTCTGTTTTTTCCTTTGTTTTGCAAGATATTCATTAGGGGAGACAGGATCTTGGAACAGTTTGGGATAAACCGACGAATCGTCGCAACTGACGGAGTGAGGTTGGAGGTTAAATTGCTGTACAGCTTCTACCTTTTCAGGCAGGGGTGTGATTCCGCTTTCATCAATTTGATGTCCCAAAACTGAAGTTGATTGGCGCCGAATATACACTTGTCTACATTGATCTTAAGACCATTTTGTGATAGTCTCTGAAGAACTTGGTGTAAATGTTGCTTCATCCGGGCTTGCTATGAGGACGTCATCTATGTACGTGTATACACAGGGTAGTCCTCTTAGGACATTATCAATTAGGCGTTGGAAGGTTTGGGCAGCGTTTCTCAGCCAAAAAAGCATGCGTTTGAACTGGAAGAGTCCAAAAGGTGTGGTCACAGCCGTTTTCAGAATGTCCTCTTCTGCTACTGGGATCTGGTAGAAGGCTTTAGTCAGATCCAGTTTGGAAAAGACTGTTGCACCCTGAAGTTCTAACGTGAAATCATGTATGTGCAGCACGGGACAGCGGTCTGGGACGGTTTGTGCATTGAGTCGCCGATAATCGACATATACACGATGGAAATTCAGGTCCGGTTTGGGAACAAGATGGAGAGGTGAAGCATATGGGTTTTTGGAGGGTTCAATAATTCCATCTTCCATCATGTTGAAATTCCTGCTTGGTATATTTTTTTTACTTTTCAGGCAACAGACGTCTAGTGTTTTAATAGACTGAAGGTCCGGTTGTTTTTATGTGGTGTTATGTGGAGTGCTTAATTTTATCATTGATGTCGGGGTATTTGTCCAAGATGTTGACATATTCTTTGGTGTGGTGGGTTATGAGCAAATTCCTGTTGGGCCAAACTGTATTAGCGTTCCCATCTACCTTAATGTCTGTCATATCGTCCGAGAATGTTTGGTTGTACATGTGGACCGACAGGCCATAGTGTGAAGGGAAATCAGCTCTTATGATGGGCATCCGGACGTTGGCTTGCACAAATTTCCAGACAAAGTTACGTGTAGAATGAGTTCCTTAGTGCCGTACATCTGGATTTGTGAGCCGTTTGCTGCTCGCAATTTAAATGTCAAAAGAGTTGGTTTTCGTCCAGGTTGTGGTGGGATAATACTTATCTCAGCACCGGTATCCACCAGGAATGAATAACCGCTGTTGCTGTCCTTCACATAAAACAAGCGACCTTTTCTTCTCCCTCCAGCCGCAGTCGTCGCTATTACTGGCTGGGATTGGCGTTTCCTTGTTGCTTGTAGTTATAGGGGCTGTTGCATTTTCTGGCATTATTGCCAAATGTGAAGTGGTACCAGCAAACACCACCCTGGGGTTGGCTGTAAGGGGACCTCTCTCTGCTACGGCTCCCACGGTGCCTGCCTCGAGACTGTGAACGACCTCTTGGCTCCCTGCTTTGAGTTTAGCATAGCCTTCAGTTCACCCATCTCAGTTTTCAACTGCCGCAGTTCGTGGCTGGAGTTTAAAAGAGGCAGACGGTAATTCGCCGAATCGTCCAGAACATCGTCAGTATCAGCAGCAGTATCAGCAGCAGCCATAGTGATGTTTGAGGGTGAAAGCTAAAAGGAGTTGTTTGTTTTTGTTTTTTAAATATTTCTACCACGTGGGTAGAGAAGAATAAAGAAGTGGAGTCGTGTAATTTGTTTCACACACGTGCTACATATGAAAAAAAGAGAAATGACGTCATGTATTTTTTTTTCGGCGATGTTCAGTGTTTTCAGCTTTGTTCTTTTGTTTTTTCTTTTGAAAAAGTCGCCGAATTTGTTTTGCTGTTAAAATAAATAAGAGATTCTTTGAAGTCGAAGATTTTGTTGTTTGAAGTTGAATTGAAGAAAGTTCGTAGAGTTTTTGTTTGAGACAGTAAGACATATGTTCTTTAGTTGTTGAAGGTTGAATTCCGACGTATTTTTCTTTTGAGTGCGTGATTCACAGTTCGTGTTGTAATTTCTTTGTGTCGGGTGAAATCCACGTGCTTTTGAAATTTGTTGAAAACGTTTGAAAAATGGAGAAATTGTTCGTTTTCGCTATTTTTTGTCTATTTAAAGAATGACATTTTTTTGTGCGAAATTAATTACTCTGCTCCATGCAGCACAGCTTGTTCGTCGGTCTCACCAGTGCCGATATTCTGGGGGAATCCCGGTTACATTTTCATAATAAAAGAAATGTCACATGCAAGGCAAAATAATAATTCCTCGGCAATAGGTTGTTTACATTAAGCGTTTATTGAACGTGTGTAACTACAATGAAACAGAGTACATTAATACGTATATAGTGTGTATGTGGAATGATGAATGCTGTGTGTATATATATGTGTGTATAATGTGTGTGGAGTTGAAATAGTTCATATGATTGAAACGTACAATAAATGTTCAATAAAGAAATTGTGTACGTGAAAATAAAATGTTTTGGAGAAGAGATTGTCTCTGTACGAATATGAATGCGTGTGTGAAGAAACATCTTTAACCGAGAAAAACGTGTTTATGAATTTGAACACGTGTGATTTTGTGGGTCAGACAAGGAGACGAGCAGCGTCTCTGATGACTACTGTCTGCCGTGACCAGAACTGGCGTTATGCACTGGTTTATATCATCAAGGGAATATAACTCTGTGGTCGTCCTCTAGCGCCACCTGACGGTTAAAAGCGACGCCTACTGGCAAACCGGTGCAATTATGTTTGAGAAGGGGAGATAACTGCTACAGTCTCCATCATGTATTTCTACAGCGTTCTGCAATTATTTTCATTTAAACTATTCATATATTGCTAACTGTTTTACTTGTCTTCGTTTTTGTCATCTTCACACCCATTTAGCCAAGGATTTTAACGACTTTAAGAGATCGGATTTCTCAGACAGTATTGTTGTTATTTAAATTATTTATAGTTGGAAATATATAAATAATTTAAATAATATCTAGAATTCCTCTGAAGTGGTGCTGTTATTTAAATTATTTATATATTTCCAACTGTTTCACTCGTCTTCCTTGTTATTTTCATAACGTAATGCAAACAGCTTTAGGAGATGACGTTTTTGCATTATTTAAATTATTTAGATGTTTCAGATTAATATACTAATTCTGGTTATTGCTGTGTCCACACCTTCTCACCCATCTCTCTCTCTCTCTCTTTCTCTCTCTCTCTCTCTCTCTCTCTCTCTCTCTCTATATATATATATATATATATATATATATATATATATATATATATATATATATATAATCACGTATATTTACCTACAGACGGCGTCGCTTCGATCTTATGCTCTCATCAGTGAAGGGAGTGATAATTCACCTTTGACTTACCACACTTTCGCTCTATCCTCTTGGCCGTAGGAAATGGTCACGTTATACGGAGAAATTAAGTTATATTTATGCCAATTTCGGCGGGCTATAAACACGCACACACCGTGTGTCAGGTTATATTGAAAAGAAATCAATAAAGTGCTCGATCGAAGAGGAGTGAGAGCTTATATAATTTATTTGAAAACTATATGTTACACATTTCGGAGACGTTTCTGAAATATGTAACATATAGTTTTCAAATATATATATATATATATATATATATATATATATATATATATATATATATATATATATATATATATATATATATATATATATATATAAAGCAAAGTTGTTTTTTTCTAATGTTAGTGGTCTCTTTCCAAGCTGACCAAACAACTACTTTTCCCGTCATATCATCCTACATACTTTGACGAGCGAACATTTATCCTTTTAGATAAAAAATAATAATGGATAAACGTTTGCTAATATATTTTTTACTTTTTATAAGAAATTTCATTACATATTAATGTTGCTTTATGTTTTTTATTTTATTTTAGGCAATCGAACTATTTTTATGCAGGGAGGTAAAAAAAATCCTTACGCCTAATTATTTTAAGTAGATTAAAAAAACAAATACTTACTTAGGGAAGGAAAGATTTAGCGGAAGTGTTAATATACAATAATACCAAATATTGTGTGTAAACACCCTGAAAAACTTGTCGGAAAGAAGATAAAAAAACACAATTACTATAGAATTTAGAGTGCCCCACTCTAAATTCTATAGTAATTGTCAGTTTCGCATATAAATTTAATGGAAAATGATCCTTCTTTTCCGGGCCATTATGTTTTTAGGCGATTAAGTGTGGTTTTACGAGGGTTTAAAAAACAACTTTTTTGTCTTGCCACTCGAACTTAAGGTTAGTGGTAGTGTTAAGAAGGGATTTCTTTAGTGGGGTGCTTTGCCCCACGAACTTAAGGTAAGTGGTAGTGTTATGGGAGTTTTAGGGGGCTCGCTACTTTGGGTTAATGGTAGTGTTAAGAAAGTTTTTCTTAGGGGTGCCTTACCAGTTGGATCTAGGGTTAATTGTAGGGTAAGTAATTATTTTTTTTATTAACTCTTTAGCATGACCCTGAAAAAAAATCAGCACAGAATTTATCCCACATAGCAAAAGAAATATTGGTTAACTACGTTAAAAAGCAAGAATGATCCAAGATTGGGTGTCATTTTACGTTGAATTTTTATGTTAAACAGATCCCCTGCTTTTAATCCTAAAATAACTGGTATTTTTCGCCAAGTATTTCATGATGATCACACGTAATCGCCTAATAAAAGTAGATTCTAATTTTGTCGGGTGGTTCAGCGGAGTGTGTTAATTTACAAATTTACCAAAAATTAAATCGATGTTCTTAACTTCTAATCTTTGCGATAAAATTCAAGAAAAGCTGAGAAACCCGGTATAGACGGATACTTCAGGTAATTCATTTATAAGGCTTTCTGAGTGAAAGTGTTTTTATTTAAATGATTTATATATTTCCAACTGTTCATCTCGTCTATATTGCTGCTATATTCACAAAGTTTAAGCCGTTTGAACGATGTCAGGAGATTGCGTAGTTGAATTATTAACATTTTTTAAATCTCTATGTCTTATATTCTCATCTGCCATTTATAAATCCTGTCGGCCATTTATTTCGACAGCTTTCAAGGCAAAGTGTTGTTGTTATTTAAATTATTTAAATATTGCTAACTGTGTCCTCTTCTTAGGTTCCCAACGTTTTAAAAACTTGAGGAGATGACGTCTCTAATGATATCTCCATCTCCGGTATTGTTATGTCGACATTATGTTGCTAATTTATTTGCACAGTTGCACAGTATTTTTTAAAAATTATTTACATATTTCCAACTGTTTTATTTGGCTTCATGCTTGTTATCTTCATAACGTTTCGGTCATTAATTAAACATTTTTTTAGAAGACGAGGAATTTGAATTATTTCAATAATTCACATGACTACCTCACATTTCTTATTATTATGTCCACGTCGTTTTTGGCCATTTATTTCGACGGCTTTTTGGAAGACCATATTTTGTTATTAAAGTTATTTATGAATTTCCAACTGTTTTTACCGTGTCCATTGTTTCTATATTCACAACGTTTAAGAAGCCGTTAATTTTAAAGAGCTTAAGAGATGACCTGTTCGAATTATTAAAATTATGTACATGTCTCAAACTTATATCCTCATCTTGCTTATTAAGATGTCCACATCATCTCAGCCATTTATTTCGAGAAAATGTTGAAATTATTTACATATTTCCAACTGTTTTCTATGTCTTTGTCTTCTTTTTTAATGTTCACAGAGTTTCAGACATTGATTTTAACGACTTTAGAAAATGAGGGTTTTGAATTATTTCAATGGTTTACACGTTTCCAACTAATATCCTCATCTTGGTTATTGTTATGTTTACATAGTTTTATCCATTTATTTGTACGGCCTTCCCAGACAAATTATTGTTGTTATCTAAATTATTTATACATTTGCATTTCATTTTTCCGAGTCTTTTTGTTGTCATCACAAAGTTTCAGCCATCGATGTTAACTACTTTAGGAGATAACATATTTAATTATGTCAATTATTTACATTTCTCGGACTGATATTTCCATCTTGGTTATTGTTATATCCAAAATCGTCTCAGCTATTTATTTTGACGGATTTTTGAGACAAAGTGTTTTGGTATATAAGGTATTTATATATTTCAAACACTTTTCCTCGTCTTTATTTTTTATGTTCACACCTTTTCAGTTATTTATTTAAATACGTTTAGAATATGAGGTATTTGAATTATTTGAATTATTTGAATTACTTGAATTATTTGAATTATTTGAATTATTTGAATTATTTACATTTCTCGGACTGGTATCCTCATCTTGGTCATTGTAATATCCAAAATCATCTCGGCCATTTTTCCCTATGACTTTCTGAGACAAAGTGTTGTTATTTAGATTCTTTATATATTTTAACTGCTTCCCTCGTCTTCTTTGTTGTTATGGTAACAACATTTCAACCAATGATTTCAAAGATTTTAGGAGATGAGGTATTTGATTTCTTTCTGTATTCTTATCTCTGTCAGGTGTTGTCCTCCAGCTGTCAGTTCCAGTTCCCTTGTTATGGTCACAACGTATCAGCCATTGATTTGAACGACTTTGGGAGATGAGGTATTTGATTTCTTTCTGTATTCTTATCTCTGTCAGGTGTTGTCTTTCAGCTGTCAGTTCCAATCTCCATGTTTCCATTGTTTTCTCATTAAAATTGGTAACTTTGGCCAATATTTTATACATATTTCAGTATTCTATACTTAAGGGAGTACGTCGTAGGCTTTATTGTAGTCGGGCCATGACCTGGCTATATTCTTTTTTCTGCTTTTTACTCCTTTTGGGATTTTTTGGTCGATGTATAGCATTTCATGTGTCCCTCATCTCACTTTCCGGCATCCTTTCTCTTTTTTAAGGGTAATAGTCTATTATTATTATTATTATTATTATTATTATTATTATTATTATTATTATTATTATTATTATTAAGGGAGTGATAGATCTGTTCACTCAGTTGTGCTGACTTTGCCACTTGGTTGATAGGCAAGTTATCAGTCTGTAGTTGCTTGGGGTCATTCATTTATCGCTGTCTTTTTGTATTACTGTTGTTCTTACTTATTATTCTTATTCTTATTCTTATTGTTGTTGTATTTGTGTTGTTTCTTACTCAGTAGGAGTTTCCACACAAATCGTTACCAGTGATCGTTCATTGGCAAAAACAAGTGGCGTTCCCTGGAATCTGCGTGACAACAAATCTGCTAAGATTTCCAGTACTCTCCGCTTCTTTCGATCACTGTTGCAAATCGAATGGCATTCACTATTACCATTGAGCTAGTTGGGTTTCTCTGGAATTTAGTATTATTAATAATAGTATTAGTATTAATACTATTATTAGCAGTAGTAGTAGTTATATTATTAGCATTCTTTAAAATAGTATTAAAATTTTTATGTTTTATCAGTAGTAGTCGTATTAATATTATTATATTATTATTGTTAATAGCAGTAGTCGTGTAGCAGTTTGTTATGGCCGGCACACAGCCGCCATATTGTTTAAATATCGATGACTTCTTAGCTGCCCGCTGATTGGTTCAAACAATCTACTTTCCTCTTGGTTTGACCAATCAGTGGCTTTCTCTTAGGCGAACTCGGATGGCTAGCATAACCATATAAACACTTGAGCGCCATCCGCTCTTTCTCTTTTTCTTCTGCCGCACAAGACGCTTCTTCTCTCTTGTTCCTTCTTTGACACTGTCAAACACATGTCCCCCTCTCTGGGGACGCAACAGATATTTTCACGAGCCTTTGGCCCTAGGTTCGACTTCGATAAGATGACAAGAAGCCAAAATGGCTACTGCCTCATACACGTGGATTCGATATAAAAAACACATATAACTGCTTACACGTGAACTGACTTTCACACCGGTGTAAAGACACACATACTTGCATACACATATGGACACGTCCTGACACCGTAGCAGGTGTACAAACATAATATATGATGAACTATTCTCTCTTCCCTACTAATGGGAAATTATAGTAATGAACTTCCTTTACTTTTCTCTTCGTCCATACTTATGGACATACTAACCTCTTATTTTTTGTTCACGTACTAACGAGGATGACTCAATAAAGTTGTTTCATGTATTAGAAATGGACTTCGTCTCATTTTCTATACTGGTGACCCGACACGATTTTACCACACAACCTTCTGATCCAGAAATAAAGAAAAAGAGAGATGAAGTGTCTCGTGCGACAGAAGAAAAAGAGAAAGAGCGGATGGCGCTCAAGTGTTTATACAGTTATGCTAGCCATCTGAGATTCGCCTAAGAGAAGGCCATTGATTGGTCAAGCCAAGGAGGAAGTAGATTGCTTGAACCAATCAGCGGGCAGTTAAGAAGTCATCAATATTTAAACAATATGGCGGCAGTGTGCCTGTCCGTAGCAAAATACTACAGTCGTATTAAAAATATTGACATTATTAGTGGTATTAATCTTCTTCTTCTTCTTCTTCTTCTTCATCTTATTGTTATTGTTATTGTTATTATTAGTAGTAGTAGTAGTAGTAGTAGTAGTGGTAGTAGTAGTGGTAGTAGTAGTAGTACGCCCGAAACGTCACTGATTGGTTACAATTAATTACTTCATTCATTTTACAGATGAATGCATGGAATGTTGATACAATGAGACAATGGAAATGAATCATCAACTTTTACAACATGTCTACATCACGTATGCAAAATGAGAACGCACGTCCGTTCTAGGAACCTCCCAAAACAAAACATAGAATCGCTGACGTCACCGGTTTTAGCGTTCTTTAAGAAATCCATACATCCGCGTTACTTTTATTGTATTCTTAAATCTCCCTCAAATGGAGTTATACTTATAAAAAGTTGTTTTAAAGTAAAATAGTTTAAGTTAAGATTAAATGTTCGAACTGAGAAAGAAACCCATTCTGTATCTTGAGATATAAGTACGAAATCCGCTTTTTTCCACAGCGGGGGCTATTGTTTACACAAAAAAATGAAATTATTATGTGAAATGTTAAATGTGTATGGATGAGCAAAAGGGAAACAAATTACTTAAATTTAATACTACACTTATAATGACTAAAAGAATATAACTGAAGTGAAAACTTTTAAGGGATAAAAACGTTTTGAATTTCATCAAAATAAATATGAAAAATAGTTTGAAAGGACTAATAGAAGTAACGATTTTTGATATTATTTTGTTTTGTTAGCGTTTGACTTAAATTTTGTATATAATAAAAATCAAACTAAAAATGAAAATTGAAAAAGTATTGTGGTTTGCTAAAGATTAACAATATTATTTGTCAATTAAAAATAAATTAGACCATTTCAACGTGAAAATAAGTTTTAACTCAGGTCGCATTTTCGCTGAATAAAATTAAAATTCGAAAGAAAATTTTGAATGGATAAACATTTAAATTTGAAAAAAGAAAAATGATAAAAAATATATAATACTTACTTTTGGCAGTGTATTTTAATCTAAAAGAATGTAAGCAAAAAAACCTCGTAAATATAACATAAACACACGTGCGTTTGCAAAAGCGACTACTTTCTCTTTACGAGTTCACATATTAATAATGCATATTACGGTCTTCCATAGTTTAATAACGTCAGAGGACTTCGACGAAACGCTTGCTTACCTCTAGAAAGTAAACATTGTATTTTAAAGCATGACTTATTAGGCCGAAATCTATATCGGTCTTTCACGATTAATAACAGATATGGTTATATTATATTCAAATATTTTGTCACATTTGGAAACCGTATTTATTTAAAAAAATAGATGTTTTAACTTTAAAATGTCTAAATGATGAAGTCATTTAAATGAATTAAAATCTCTGAAAAACTAATTATTGTTTAGAACATTTTTCTTTGCAATTCAACAGATCATAGTATATATTAATTAGAAAATAGAGTTACAAATTTCAAAACATAATGATATCGTATATTTTTCCACTTTTTATTGATGAATTCACCCAAACTTTACTAAAATACGGCACCGTTAAAACAAAAAAGGTGAGTCTGATATGTTTCTGAAGACTCTTTTGCTTTATATAACATAAAACTTCTGATCTAGCTGAATATATGTTGTTCAGATTTCATGAAATTAAACAAGGAGGGGGACCATGTAGAAATAATATTTTTTTCGAATTTTACGAAAACATAATTTTAAAGATATATTAGTCCAATAGTGAATATATATCGAAAATTTCGTGAAAATCAGACCATTACTTGATTTTTGCTAGATTTATTAAACACATGTCTTTCAGGGCGCTCAAAATGGCCAATACATAGGAACGTAGTTTTGAAGCGTCAATAATGTAAAACAGTTTTTAGTTTCTCATTTTCATTATTTTCGTACGCTGAAAAAATTATTAAAAAATCACTAACAGTTTATTTTTTGTTTCTACTTTTGAATGGTAAAAATATAATGATGATATTAACCTATATTAAAGCTTAATTGTATTATATATAGAGGACGGTTAAAATCTATAGTTAGCTTTGCAGGACCCTGACGCCGATGTAATTCCTATAATTATACCATTTGATCCTCCAATAATTCCAGACCTCACAATTCTCGTATTGCTTTATCGATGTCCTCCTTCATTTGCAAAAAAAGAGTCCAGTTAACTGACAGAAATCTCACATAGCTAGTAAAGTGTGGAGAACGCAGAAACCATTTCATATGGCCATTTCGAAAGATTATTTTACAAACAGCAATGATAGTAAAAGTAATTCGACTTAACCAAAAAATGAATAAAGCCTGATTGAAAGAAATCAACCAAAATACAAAAATAATATTTGATCTTGATGACACTTTAAGTATTTATAAATTAATAAATAAATTTTACCATTGGATTGAAAAAAAATCAACCAAGGAAAAGAGAATTATCTAATCTTAATGACATTTTAAGTATTTATTGATTAATAAATAAATCTTACCCTATAAATCAACCAAAATACAGAGAATCACCTGATCTTGACTAATTTTTAGTATTTGTTAATTAATAAATGAATCTTACCCTTAAATTGAAATATATTAAACCAAAACGCAGAGAATTAACTGATCTTATTAAAATTGTCAGTATATATTAATTCATCAAATAATCTTACCCTTGCATGGATAGAAATCAACCAAAACACAGAGAATTATCTGATCTTTATGAAATTGTTAGTGTTTATTAATTAATAAATGAATATTACTCTTAGAATTGAAAAGGAAAAAAACACAGAGAATTAACTAATTTTTATGGAATTTTTTGTATTTATTAATTAATAAATGAATCTTAAATTGAAAAATATCCACTAAAACGCAGAGAATAAACTGATCTTATTAACATTTTCAGTATTTTATAATTAATAACTGAATCTTACTCTTGGATTGAAACAAATCAACCAAACCACAGAGAATTATATAATCTTAATAACGTTTTCAGTATATTTAATTAATAAATGAATCTTACCCGTGAATTCAAAGAAATCAACCAAAACACAGAGAATTATCTGATGTTTATAAAATGTTTAGTGTTTATTAATTAATAAATGAATCTTACCCTTAGATTCAAAGAAATCAACCAAAACACAGAGAATTATCTGATTTTTAAAAAAAGTTTTAGTGTTTATTAATTAATGAATGAATCTTTCCCTTGGATTCAAAGAAATCAACCAAAACACAGAGAATTATCTGATCTTTATAACATTTTTAATGTTTATTCATTAATAAATGAATCTTACCCTCGGATTGAAACAAATCCACCAAAAACGCAGAAAACAATCCGATCTTTATAAAGGTTTTAGTATTTATTGATTCATAAATGAATTTTACTTTGGATTGAAAGAAATCGACCCAAACCAAGATACTCATGTGATGTTTATAATAGTATTAGTATTTATTAATTGATAAATAAATTTTACCCTAAAATTAGAAAAAAAATAACAAAAACACAAAGAATTATCTGATCTTAATGAAATATTTTGTATTTATTAATTAATAAATGAACCTTACTCTTAGATTGATCGAAATCCACAAAAAAGCTAAGAATTAACGAATCTTAATTAATAAATACTGAAAATGTTATTAAAAAACGAATGTTGCCTTTGCATTGAAAGAAATCAACCAAAACACAAAGAGTTTACTGATCTTTAAAAAAATGAATAAGTATTATTTTATTAATAAATAATTCTTACCTTTGCATTGAAAAAAATCAACCAAAACACAAAGAGTTTACTGATCTTTAAAAAAATGAATAAGTATTATTTTATTAATAAATAATTATTACCTTTGCATTGAAAAAAATCAACCAAAACACAAAGAGTTTACTGATCTTTAAAAAAATTAATAAGTATTATTTTATTAATAAATAATTATTACCTTTGCATTGAAAAAAATCAACCAAAACACAAAGAGTTTACTGATCTTTAAAAAAATGAATAAGTATTATTTTATTAATAAATAATTATTACCTTTGCATTGAAAAAAATCAACCAAAACACAAAGAGTTTACTGATCTTTAAAAAAATTAATAAGTATTATTTTATTAATAAATAATTATTACCTTTGCATTGAAAAAAATCAACCAAAACACAAAGAGTTTACTGATCTTTAAAAAAATGAATAAGTATTATTTTATTAATAAATAATTATTACCTTTGCATTGAAAAAAATCAACCAAAACACAAAGAGTTTACTGATCTTTAAAAAAATGAATAAGTATTATTTTATTAATAAATAATTATTACCTTTGCATTGAAAAAAATCAACCAAAACACAAAGAGTTTACTGATCTTTAAAAAAATGAATAAGTATTATTTTATTAATAAATAATTATTACCTTTGCATTGAAAAAAATCAACCAAAACACAAAGAGTTTACTGATCTTTAAAAAAATTAATAAGTATTATTTTATTAATAAATAATTATTACCTTTGCATTGAAAAAAATCAACCAAAACACAAAGAGTTTACTGATCTTTAAAAAAATGAATAAGTATTATTTTATTAATAGATAATTCTTACCTTTGCATTGAAAAAAATCAACACAGAAAATTATCTGATCTTTATTAAATTTTAATTATTTATTAATTAATAAATGAATCTTACCCTTGTATTGAAACAAATCTCGTAAAACGCAGAAATTTAACTGATCTTAACAACAATGTTAGTATTTATTAATTAATAAATAAATCTTCCGCTTTGATTAAATAAAAGTTTCTCCCCCCCCCAAAAAAAAAATTTTGTTTACTCTCCCCCACCCAAAGAAATATTTTAAGTTCAAACAAAAAAATGTTGGAAGCAGAACAGAAACTACACTACCTCTACACCTCTCAAAAAAGGAGGAAGTAATGCCTGGGAGAATGGCATCATGACAACAAAACAGATACTACATTACCTCCACACCTCAAAAAAGGAGGAGGTAATGCCTGGAAGGATGGCATCATGACAACAGAACACAACGGTTGAATTTGAAGAAAATGACTTGCAGTTTTTTTTTTCAGGTATGACTTGCAATTTATTTTAAAAACAAAACTACATGATATAATTGTTTTCTATTTAAATTAATACATAATTAAATTGAAATTAAGCTGAAAATAGCTGAAATAATCGATCCCCCAGACGAAATCTGCCCCATATACCCCTTTAGAAGTGAATTTAGAGATTCCGGAAATATGCCCATTAACTTTCTCAGTGAATTTTTTGTTAGATTACACTTTTAGATTTTATCTAGATTCGCTAACTTTTTTTCTATAGGGCACACACACACACACACACACACACACACACACACACATATACAGACATTGAGTTTATATACCCTTGGATTGAAACAAATCCACAAAAACGCAAACAATTAACTGATCTTAATAACATTGTTAGTATTTATTAATTAATAAATGAATCTTACACTTTGATTGAAAGAAATCAACCAAAACACAGAGAATTATATGATCTGATTGAGATTTTCGGTATATTTTAATTAATAAATAAATTTTACCCTTGGTTGAAAGAAATCTACTCAATCACAAATAATTATCTGATCATAGAGACATTTTCAATATTTATATATTGATAAATGAATCTGACCCTTGGATTGAAACAAATCCACAAAAACGCAGAGAATTAACTGATTTCTATAACATTATTAGTATTTATTAATTAATAAATAAATAAAACCTTTTGCTTGAAAGAAATTCACCAAAACGCAAAGAATTAACTGATCTTAATAACATTGTTATATATATTAATTAATAAATTAATCTTGTCCTTGGATTAAAACAAATCCACAAACATGCAGAGAATTAACTGATTTTTATAATATTATTAGTATTTATTAATTAATAAATGAATCTAACCTTTTGATCGAAAGAAATAAACAAAAACACAAATAATTATCTGAGCTTAATGAAATCTTTTGTATTTATTAATTAATAAATGAATTTTGATGGAAAGAAATCAACAAAAGCACAGAGAATTATCTTATATCTATAGAATTATTTAGCATTTTTTAAATGTATTAATGAATCGTACCCTAAGATTGAAAGAAATCCACCAAAACGCAGAGAATTAACTTATCTTTATAGATTTTTTAGTATTCATTAATTAATAAATGAATCTTAACTTTGGATTGAAACAAATCCACAAAAACGCAAACAATTAACTAATCATAATAACATCGTTAGTAATTATTAATTCATAAATAAATCTTACCCTTGGGTTGAAAGAAAGCAACCAAAACACAGAGAATTATCTGATTTTCATAATTTTTTTTTGTATTTATTAATTAATAAATGAACGCTACTCTTAGATTGAAAGAAATCTACAAATACTCAGAGAATCAACTGATCTTAATTACATTTTCAGTATTTATTAATTGATAAATGAGTCTTATCCTTGGATTGATAGCAATCAACAAAAACACAAAGAATTATCTGATGTTATTTTCAATATTTATTAATTAGTAAATGCATTTTACCCTTAGATTATCTTTGTTTTGGTGGGTTTTTCTTAAGAAAACCACCAAAACAAAGATAATTATCTGATCTTAATGTAATTTTCAATATATATATATTAATTAATAAATTAATCTAACCCTTGAATTAAAAGAAATCCATCAAAACACAGAGAATTATCTGATCTTTATGAAATTTTCAGTATTTATAAGTTTATAAATAAATCTTACCCTTAGATTAAAAGAAATCCACAAAAACACCATGAATTATTTTTTTAAGGAAAGTTTAAGTATTTATTAGTAAACAAATTTATTTTATTCTTAAATGGAAAGAAATCCACCAAAACGCAGACAAATATTTGATCTTAATGAAATTTTCTGTAATTATCAATTAATAAATTAATTTTATCCTTCGATTGAAAGAAATTCATCAAACCTTAAGGGAATTATTTGATCTTAATGGAATTTAAAGTATTTATTAATTAATAAAAGAATTTTTCCCCAGGAATTATAAACAATCTACCAAAATTCTAGAAAATTATGTGATTTTAATGAAAGTTTTTAGCATTTATCAATAAATAAATGTATTTTGGTACTTCGGATTAAAAGAAATCCAACAAAACACAGAGAATTATCTAGTGTTAATCAAATCTTCAGTATTTATTAATTAATTAATGAATGCTTCCCTTAGATTGAAAGAAATCTACTAAAACGATGAGAATCATCTGATTTTTATGAAAGGTTCAGTATTTATAAGTTTATTAATTTATTTTACCATTAAATTGACAAAAAATCCAAAAAAATGTAAATAGAATATATTTATTTTATATAAAATAAAAAGATTTTTCAGTGATTTAAATTACTTTTCCCACACACTCCCTACATTTCAAGGGTGAAAGATGTCTTATTACACCAATAATTGAAATTCTGTGACCTGCTTTACAAACAGTTATGAATGACACAAAAAATGTTTTAAAAGACATATCTCGGTAGAAAATAAGACTTAAAAATTGGAAATTAAAGTATTTAAAACAAATATTCTTTAAATACTATCTGCTTTAATTCATTTTTATTCTCGTAAACTTTATTTTTTGTTTAGAAAATAGAATTTTCACTATCATTGTCCGTCCTTTGATTAGTCTCTCTCTCTCTCTCTCTCTCTCTCTCTCTCTCTCTCTCTAAAACAACTGCCGTTACAACATTAGTAATAGTGGTAGTATTATCATTGTTAGTATTATTATTTGTGACATTACTATTATGTGTAGTAGTAGTATTAGTAGTAGTAACAATATTAGTTGTATTTATGTCATGGGTTACGAATTAGAAGATCGTGTTTAAGTATAAAAAGCCCGAGTGGTGTGTACATTTCCTGTATTAGTTTTTGTAGGGTTTAATATTCTTGAAGTAGTTTATTTGAGAAATCTTAAAATTAACTCCTTCTTGCAATATAAATAGTCAAAACTGTACGTTATGTTTCGAGTGAAAATACAAAATTATAAATATAAAGATATCAATAAATATTTGCTTAAGTTCCAATTAAATAAAAAGAAAATACTTAAGTATTCCATTTATATTGTTGCATATTTTCTGAGAACGAAAAACGTTCGACTTTAATAATATTTCGCCATGAAATACAATTCAAACTCCAGTCGTTACATACGTTCGAATACAGTAGGATAAAAAAAATGCGTACAGATTTCACAGGAAGATTAGAAAGCACAGTTAGAGAGGCGATAGTCCACACCAAAGACCGAAAAAGGAAAACAGACCGAAATGTCGGCAGATACGGTTTTTTAATTGATGGTCGCCATGTTGATGAGCTAGAAAGTGAAAATGTGGGCACCGAATATTTTCCCACACTTAGTAAAAACTATGGTTAGACACTACATGGCTGGAGGCATCGCAATGAGGCACATAAGTACCCGTCCAGGTACTTATGTGCCTCATTTAAACTGTGGAAAAGCCGGTAGCTTACATAGCACACAAATGACGTAAGCAGAGAAGCCCCCAGGACCCAGACCAAAGTACAAATGGGACACAGTGCCAAAACCAGCTGAAGCCAAGAAAAGGCTATTCCAGCAGTTTAAAAAACAGGCGTGCCCACAGAAAAGAGCGATGGTCAAATATTGACAGCCAAGTGCCCCAAACAGACTGTACAATACAGAATGACGAGCGAACAACGAAACACCCAATAGTGGAAGATACCAGCGAACAGTACAGGCCCGCACCGCCATAGCGAGGGACAATGACCGACTAAACACCCGCACTCATTCAGATGAGGAGGATTTTTTTCATGGAAGGGACGAGAAGTGATGCTACGATCCACGACTAGTATAGACAAAAGAAATCACTTATACAACATTCAGCAGGATAGGGACCAGTTTCCCCATTCACAAAAATAGCAGTCGACAGCCAAGGACATACAATTTACGCAGTAGCAATGATCGACTCAGGATATTCAGTAACAATCATACCCAGTCACCTTATCCCTTGCAACTAAAAGAAACATATGACTGCAACGTCAGTGGACATAGCGGGCATAAATGGAAATATTCGGGCGATCCCCGAAGTTCGAGGAGGTAAAGATTCTCGTTGTTTCTGTTAATATTCCGATTTTGTTGGGTCAATATATTATGAGACACAAGTCTGTAAGAGAATATAGCATCAACAATGCTGATAACAATATATATTTACTCGCATTACGAGTAAGGGACAGATATCTCACAAGGCATCACTCGTCACAGACGATGCAAGGGAAATAACTCGTTAACACACTGCCACGATGACAGTAATAAGTCCAGCAATTCATACTTTTTTGCTTCAGAAGTTGAAATGGCTACAAGAGCATTTGAACATACAACTGCCACAGCATTCGAATGCGGAAGAATTAGAAAGAGTTGCGGACCTGTTAATAGATTTTCAGGACATTATAGGCACAGAGGGGTTCGAGAAAAGCACGTTCATCAGACCGATACAAATACTGGCGTAACAAAATGCCAAAAACAACATCCGATAACTCAGACAATGGAAGCGGACGTCAATGCAGAAATCCAACGAATGCTGTCGGAGGGCATAGTAGAGCTGTACAAGGACCCGAAAGGCTTTAACAGCCCTATTTTCGCAATAAGGAAGAAAAACGGCATGGTCAGAGTAATGGCAAACCTTAAACGCACTTTAAATACAGTCCTAAAGAACCAGTACCCTTACCCAATACCCCTGATGGACCAGCTCTTCCACAAAATAGGGGAGGGGAACAAATATTTTGCCAGTTTTGACCTGAAGAGTGGCTACTGGCAAATTGAAATTGAAGAATGCGACAGACACAAAACCGCCTTTACCTGGGGCGAAGCGATGGATGTTACCAATACACCCGTCTCACATTCGGCCTTACTTCAGCAGGCCACACATTCTCCCGGTGTATAGCTGAAGCACTTGACACTGTCAACTCCAGGGACAACATATCATCGTACATTGACGACAGCTTGGTGAACGCTCGCACATTCGGCGAGTATATAACAGCGATGAAACAGCTATTTACGGCACTTAGAGCGTACGGATTGAAGTTGAACCCTAAGAAATGTAGTTTCATGGCAAGCGAGGCCAAACTTTTGGGTCGGATCGTTGACACTAACGGATACAGGGCAGATCAGGAATATGTAAGGGCAATTCGAGAAATGAAGCCCCCAACCACGAGAAATGAGCTGAGAAGTCTGATCGGACGATTGGTATTGATCAGACTATTGATTGAGACCCAGCTTCACGAGTCCATAAGGACGAACATTTTTTCTTAGCTACTGGCTCCGATACACGCTTTGAGCAGGGACAAGATCAAATTTTGTTGGACAAATGACGCTGACCGCGCGTTTGAGAAAATCAAGAAACGATTATCCTCACCACCCGTCATATTTTTCCCAGACATTACAAATCTGTTCACTTTAACAACAGATGCCAGCGACACGGCATGTTAAGCAATATTGATGCAAGAAACGCCTGACGACAAGAAAAAAATAATTGCCACTGTATCACACACATTCAGTGCCACAGAAAAGAACTGATCGACGACAGAGAGAGAGGGATTCGCCATAAAATGGGTGATACTAAAATATGAATACTTGTTACACGGTCGCACGTTCATTATCTTCACAGACCATAAATCCTTGCTATACCTCGATCAAAGGGAGTTCAATAACGCTAAAATCAGGCGATGGCAGGAAGAAATCTCATCCTATAGGTTCATCCTAGAATATATTCAGGGTGAAACGAACGTGTGGGCCGACATGTTTAGCAGAAGCCGAGAGGCCGATATGGTCAAATGCGTGCCGGACAGCTTACCAGCTGGACGGACGTTCAGACTACGGAATACATGACTACACGTATATGTACCATTTTGGTGCAAGAAGGACATTGATAACGCACGCTCATGCGAGTCCAGCACACGCGGCAGAACACAGAAGCATGTAATTGACACGGCGACCGACAACCTATGTGATCGAGTCAACATAGCAGCAAAGCAGTCATCGGACAAGACACTGGCGAGAATAATTAAGTCTCTGTACAACGGGAAGTTGGACAGCAATTTCCAGATTGATAAACAGGACCATAGAGCCGATATGTTTATGAAACACCTCAGCCAATTCTACCTGTCACATTAGTTCTCATGATACGAGATAGTAAAAATACGCCTAAGCTGGTGGTACCTTACAGAGCAAGGAATTTATATCTACACCAGGTCCATAACTGTATTAACCACTCAGGAATATCGCGCATGCGATACCATCTAAAAGATTTGTTGTGGCCCTGTTTAAAGGGACCGAAATGAAGACACGAACACGGTATAAAATAGAAAACAAGTGTATTAAGAAAAGAGAATACAGAGGTAAGAAATATGCGCCTGGTAAGTAGAGTTCGACTATCTTACTGAATTTCGGCGAGAGTTAATTGCCGTTGGCATTTATTGAGCAAAGAGGAAGAGTCCATGTTGTACATAGGTAAGTCACCATAGCACCCCCTCCCAAGTATTACCTCCACAGGAGAATTAATAGCGTTTCCTTTTCGGGTCTATTACGATCAGATCCGTTGGTTTTCGCTTCCTTTTTGATTGTCTTGGTTCTGGAGCTGCAATGTCAAAGGTGTCATATATGGTGTCTATAATTTCTTCTTCTTCCTGGGGAGCGCTGTCGGTGTCGTCCGATAGTCGTTTTCTTAATTGATTTAAATTTTTCTTATGAGAGAACTTAGGGCCTTGAATTATGTATACCATGTTTCCAATCCGCTTGTCAATCGTCCCCAGTTCCCAGAACGATTTATTATTTTTAAACATTTAAAAAAAAATAATTTTTTCGCCTGGGACGTAACGTTTTCTTTGTACTGCATTTGTTCGTCCCGGTTTTGTCTGTTTTGGCAGCAGTTTGTCAAAAACTAATCGTATCTTGCGCGCAAACATTACCTCAGCAGGGGAGAATGAAGATGGTGTATTCGTGTTAGGCGTTATCCTGTACACCTGAAGGAACTGTTGTAGGGCTTTTTCCGTAGGAGTGCCTCTAGCCTTCTTCATGGATATTTTCAGTGTATTGACAAAACGCTCTGCTTGGCCATTTGATTTCGGGTGGTATGATGGGGTCGTAATATGTTCTATTTGGAACGTATCACAGAATTCCTTGAATTCAGTGGACGTGAACTGTGTTCCGTTGTTGCTTACTAAACAATCCACCACCCCGAAACGGGCGAACAATTCGTGGAGGAAGTTTATGGTTACTTCCGTCGTTGGACTTTTGCATCGGCACACTTCGGGCCATTTTGTGAAACTATCTACTACGGATCCACAGACCAGCTGCGGCCCGAATCGCTTTCAATACTTCCGATCAATTTTTCTCCAGCTGCAGATCAGGACCGAACCAGACGCCGAGTAGCTTGCAAGGCCTGTCTGTCTGTCCAGCTAAAGGGTCCCTGCAGGGGTACACCCCTCGAAGCACCAATACGCAAGCCAACAGACTTGTCGCAGTTAATTTTGGCCCCTGTTATCGTTTCATATATTCTGATTTCTCTGCCGACGACACTAATCTCGGCACTGCCGGTTACAAGCACAGTCAAGTCGTCAGCAAAGGCGGACTACTTTAACGTGGTGCAAGCACCTGCCAAAGTAATCCCATTTAGGACCGGATTCACCCTTAGCCTGTGAAGGAAGGGCTCCAACACAAGCACATAAAGCATCGGTGAAAGCGGACATCCCTGACGAAGAGATCTGGATAATCTGAAGGGCTCACCATTCACCTCTACCCGCACACCGGGGTTCGCATACAAGAGGCGAATCCAAGAGCGAAACTGCGGACCAAAACCGGCCGCAGACAAAACAGCCTCCAAGTAACGATGGTCCACTCTATCGAATGCTTTGGACTGATCTAAATTGATCAGCGCGGCTTCTGTGTCGACTTTATCTATGATCAGGCGTATCGAGTGCAAGTTATCTTGAATGGTCCGACCCTTTACAGCACAAGTCTGTTCGGGGCTAATTAAACCAGCCAAAACAAACTGCAGTCGATTGGCTAAGATCTTGGCCAAAATATTTAACTTAGCATTTAGCCTCGTTAAGGGTCGGTTCTGGACAGGGGGAAGGGAGATGGGTAACACCTTTTCTGCTGCCCAAATTTGCTGTACGTATGGGGAATTTCCTCTATGCTAGGGTTATTTGAGAATATATATATATATATATATATATATATACACCACACACACGCAATATACGTAAATATATATATATATATATATATATATATATATATATATATATATATATATATATAAACATGTGTGCGCATGTGTGCACATATACGCACATAGAGAGTGCATAGAGAATGGTAAAATGCAATACATATTATATACGAAAGTTAGAATACAAAGAAGGTAAAATTTAAAAAAAAATGAAAACATTGGAAAAGAAAGATTGCTAATGAGGAAAGATAAGCTATTCTCCCAACGTAAACACTCATCCTCCCCCGTAAGAAAATGTTTGTGTTTATAGAATAAAATAATCATTGAGACGTCCCAAATCTTCTTCAGTTCTGAGATATGGGTGTTGAGTTTCAGAATGAGTTTGGCTTCGTGTTTTCGTCTCTGTTGCTGTGTCTTGAAATTGGAGGTTTTGAGGATGTATTTGATGTTGTCTATAGTGTCGATTGGAAAGTTGTAATGCATGGCTACTGGATACTGTATGGATTTGTCTCTAATGGTCTGTTTATGATTTTTTAAACGTGGTCGGGACTCACGACCTGTTTCCCAAACGTAGTTGCCTTGTGTATCTGATGCAGAAAGTAAACCACATTTGGACTATCGTAGCTGAGAGAGAGAGGGGAGTTTAAGTTGGATGTTGGTGCCTGAAGGTATGAATGTGCCGTTGGTTGCGATGTGTTAGCATATTTTGCATCTAGGTTTGTTGCATGTTTTGTTTCCCTTAAATGCGAGTGCGTCGTGTATTTTGGTTGATATTAGTAGATAATTTAAGTTCGATGGCTGCCATTTTACACTGATGGATGATTTTTTGTATATTGTATTGAAGATGGGGTCATTTTGTAGCTGTTCGAATATCTATTTGAGGGGGTTGTGTAGTTTGTTGGTGTTGTGGTTGAGTTCAAATACCATTTATATTTGTGAGGATTATTTTTTGTTGTTTTTGTATGTTAGTAGATTTTGTCTGTTTATAGTTGATGCTTTTATAATAAGTTTTATAATTATTTTGAGGGGGTAGTTTCTATGGGGGAAGTGGTTAGCAAGTATTCCTACCTGTGTGTTATACTCGGTTGAGTTTGAACAGATCCTGTTGATGCGTAGGCATTGGCTGTATATGATGGATCCTTTTGTGGCAGCTCTTAAAATTAAGGTGAAGTTGTTGTGTAGAGTAGTTGTTAAATGTGAAGTTGTTGTGTAGAGTAGTTGTTAAATTTGAAGTTGTTGTGTGTCAGGATGAATTGTATGATGTTGTATGTATCGTTAATGTAGATATCTTGTATGTTTTGGGTGTGTCAAAAATTTCTGGATATTCTTTTCTCATATTGAATGGTGGAATAGAGTGAGGATACATCCATTGTGACGAGAATTGCATTGTTTGGTAGATTACCTATCATGCGTAGAATATGTAGGATGTGTGTGGTATCCTTAAGGTAGCTGGGGATGTTCGACTACAGTGCTTTGAGGATGCTATCGATATAGCCCGAGATGTTTTCTGTGAGGGTTCAAATAGCCGAAACGATAAGTTGACCAGGTGATAATACCTTGAGAGCCTTAGCTATGCGGTCTGTTTCTGAGCGTTCGTTAATCGATACCTCATTGGTTGTTGTGTTGTCTGGTGGAAGATGTGCGAGTATGTTGCTGACTATTTTGAGAAGTTTATGGAGTTTGGGGATGGTGTAGAAAATAGCCGGATTGGGGAGTTCTGGTACTAATTTTTTGCCGGTGGTTCCAGTGTTGTAGTCTAGATTACTAATTATGGTGTTAAGTTTGGATTTGAATGCCTGGTTGGAGTCTGTGGGGAGTATTTTGTAGAATTCTTTGTTTGCTAGTTGTGTGTCTATTTCTGTTATGTATTCCTTGGTGTTAATTATGATGATTACTCCTCCCTTTTCTGCTGGTTTATGGTGATAAGGTTGTTGTTTTGTACCGATTGTATCGTCTGCTGTTCGCCATTTGTGACATTATAATAGGTGTTTTTGTGAAGGTTGTCTATGATGAACTTGTCTAGGTGTTTTCTGTGTTGTTGTGTGCGTCTATGTTCGGATTGCATCCACTGGGGATGTCGAATGTATAGCTTTTGAAGTCTTTGCACGTTTCGTTGAGGCGGAGTTGGTTGCTACTGGTTGGTTGTTATTATGGAAGTATTTTTTTAGTTTTATTCTTCTGATGTCGTCTTCCATGTCGTAGTATAGATCCACTGGGTTATGGTTTTTCGATGGGTAGAATGAAAGTTCCTTTAGCTAATAGTGTGGTTTCGTTTTCCGAGAGTTGCTAGTCTGATAGGTTGGCAAATGTAATGTGTTGTGTTCTCTCGGGGATGTGGTGCGTGTTGTTATGTTTGAGTAGTCTACTAAGGGTGTACGGATTCTGTTGATTGTAGATGTGTTTCAAAATGTAATCTTTGTTGATTAATGTGTTTAGTTTCCGTTGTTTGAGTTGTAGGTAGAGATGTCTGGAGTAGATTGTGTTGAAAGCTCTGGAGGTTTCCGTAAATGTGGTGTGGGTAGGTAAGTCACAGAGATGAGATTCGTTTCTGTCGCATATGTTCGAGAGTGTTCTTTGTTTTGCATAACATGCTTAGATAGCGAGGTTCCGTAATTTGGATGGGGCAGCCTCATATATTTGTTGTACTCTGAATGTGTGGTTAGCGTTGAATGCGCACTCGAAGTGGTGCTTAATCCTTAGCACGTGGGTATGATGTCTAATTTCTTGCATGCCATTTTCATCAGGTTTCCCTCAAGTCACCTTCTAGCGTGGAGTTCTTCACCGTCAAAGTATGGGCCGAATTGCATGCTGTATCCACGTGTATTTCTTGTGATATATATGCATGTATAAAAGATAATATAAAAACATATATATAACGAGAAAATTAACAACTAAAAATCGAAACAGTGCCGAATTAAGACAATATATCCTCGACAACAAAGTGTCCAACATCTTTTTAGATATAGCTATATCAATAAGAATCAATCATAAATAGTAGCTTTCTATTTTACTGCAATTTCACGGCATTACCGATCATCAAAAGTATATCAACTGATCTCATCTGGCGTTACTCGTAAAGCTGTAGCAGCGAAGTTTACACTTCGGTGCCGAAAATGAAAATGCTTAAGCTCGTTTCTGCGCACACCGCTTTGCCCACGAATCCGCCAGAATTAATAAAAACAAATAATAATATTTTGAACTAATCAGCGGATTTTTCTGAATTTATAGAAATCATTTTGGGAGATTTTTCCTTCAATAAACAGTTGAGACAAAATTCCAGACCAGTGCTAACATCGTCTTCTCTCACCCCATTTCTTGCTACAATTCTCAACTCACCCAAACACACACTGTCGTACGCATACGCACACTAAAGACGACGCACACACACACTCCTTGAATCCCCTGTCAATTTCGTCTGCTGATTTACGCTGATTGAAAACAAACTTATAAACTTAACCATTTTAATACTCATACATTTCTCACTGAACTTTCTACTATGAAAACAAATGATTGACTCTATTTAATAACTTTCAATGAAATTCAATTTATGTAATTGAGTGAGGAAGTTTTGATTACGATTTTTCAAACCCGTGGATAATTCATAGCCCTTAAATTATCGACTCAGACTTCCTCGATATCTCAACTAATGAATCCCTTTTTTTCGGCAAGGACACTCAAATACTGAACAATTATTCTATGTCTTCCTATTGTCTGAGTTCTGAGCTGTATCCCGATTATATGTGTTCATAAAATCAAGCAATGTTGCATGCAAAATAATAATTTACAAACAAAAACGGTAATTTAAATAAGACGTTTATTGAACGTGTGTATGTGGAATGATGAGATGTGCTGTGCATATATATGTGTTGTATGAAGAACATATATCGAGCAGAAAACAGTCTGAATTGCGTTTACGAAGGAATGAAGTCTGAAGTAGAAAAGTCTCTGAGTGCGTATACGGAGAAATCGAGTTATTTTCCAGGAAGGTGTATGTAGTAGAAAGTCTTTTAGTGTGTATACGAAGAAATAGAATCTCTTATCGGGAAAACGCGTGTTGCCGTGGAGGGTCTGTAGTGAGTGTCGTTTCACGAGGCCGATTGAATAGAAAAAGAGAGCTATTTTCGTTGTGCCTTCATTTACATATCAAGAACCTTTTCTCGATATGTAAATGAAGGCACAACGAAATTGGTCGCTTTCAGCACCACCTGACGGTGAAAACCAACGCCTACTGGCCAACCGGTGCAGTTATGTTTTGAAAGGAAATAACTGCTACACTATCTTTGTAGACTTCCATTTTAAACATATAAAATATCTCTTTTGTGACTTATACTTTTTAATTCATTATTTTGTTTGTTTATCTTTTAACATTTCTCTCGTTCTCTCACACATTTGAATATTACTTAAAACTGTTTTTCTTTAAAACGTTTCTATGAAACTCGGCTTTCCCAAAATCTCCCTCCACCCAAAAGTGGAACCTCTAAAAAAGAAACCTCCTTTTTATCTTACTGTATGTAATCGATCTGCATTGGTTCTCCGTAAAACAGATCAAATCACCTGCATTTTATTTTTTATTGCATTTTTGTTAGTTATAAACGTGTTTTATCCCATTTAAATGAAATATTAATTTTGTTCTCGTCAAAATTGTTGCCGTTTTGATTGTGACTTTATTTCAGAGTTACTTATTTTTAATGAAATAATATTTGCAATATAAATAACTTAAACTATAAATATTAATAATTAAAACTGTTCGATGTTGAATTCCAATCTAATAGTTTTTTGTAATTATCGGTAGACAAAAGGATGGTTGAAAGAATAATAAAACGCTCGTGGAAATGACGGCTCATTTCACCGCTTATCTAACCCAGGTGATAGAGAACGCACACACATAAGCTACACGTGCTACAGAATATTTTGATAATTTATTTTTTATTGGTTAAAAAGACACATTTTTCTACATGCTAATCATTAGAAAAAGAAAGAAAAAGGAAGATAGGCCGACGGGTACAACAGAGAGCTCATGTAACATTCTTATTAATTTAGTTGCGCCGACCCTGTTTATGACTCAGCACGCCTAACAAATCGGATGTTTAATCCCTGAACACATTAACCCGTGTGACAGAAACCAACACTCCTTTTTTCTGGACATATCATCACTCAAGCCAACCAACCAATCAAAGCATTGTACCAGCAGCAACCGGCAATACAGTATATAATGGGTGGGTCGGTGACCTTACCCCAATGGCTTCGATGCCCAACGAGATGCCGTTTTATCCGTCTCCGCCGACCGCACCTTACTCCACGAACCTTTGCTAGACATTACGGCGCCATTTTACCACTGCAACAATGCCAGTCAGCAGCTGCCTCCCCCTCCATCTACAGCATCTCAATGACTGTCATTATCATCACTATCGTTACGGCAACTACACCTGTTATTAACCGATCTATGCATGAACATCTGCAGCTTATTCTGCTGCACCTGCCGATGTCCTCCTGCAGCTCTTATTCTTACTGACGTCGTTCTGCTTCTGCTGACGTCCTCCATCTCCTGCACCGTGCGATGCCCTGCCTTATTTAGTTCCCGTAAACGTTCTGCCTTTGAAGTTCCCGTTGATCAACGTCCTACGTTTCCTGTACGATCCATCTATATGGATCGGACCTATACGAGGTACCTCGTTATACCTCAGGGATGTCCACACTAATCTCCGTGTGACGTTATCGTGCCAGCCAAAGTTCTACAACATCTAGGTCAAAAAGCAACAGCTTTCAGTGAAAAGACCAAAAGGACACTCTGGCCAGGATTCATCATCACAGCAGCCATCAACTGATCTATGCACCCGCATCATCACTTAAATGACCATTTGGCCAGGATCATCATCATCATCATCATCAGCATCATCCTACGGTAACGATCCATGCTTTCCAGTTTACTTACTAAATCATGAACTCTTTTCCTAACGGTCACATATTTATTTTTTAGAATTAAATTCTACCTTTATATTTTTCATGCGCACACGAGTTTGTTTTTCTTCTTTTTCATTGCCGTATTTTTGTCTGTGTCTTTTTCTTAGATGTAAGACCGATCAGTGGCCGACCCCTGCAATACACATTGAATTAGTTTGGATTGAGATAATAATTAAATAAAAGGCTGAACAAACAAATAAGAATACGACATTCTTCATGGTACATTAAGATGAGTGGTATTTTAATTTCTCTCTTTTGCTTTATTGCTCTTTCAGACGGTGACTGTCTAACCCTGGTTATTCGTAAAAGATGCCGAAACCATCTGGGTCCGAAATCTGCTCACTCCAATCTTGTGCGCCGGTGTGAGATCAGCTTCATCCCGACCGTCATTTGGTTTATGCTAGACGATCGCCACTCGCACGAAAGTGACGATAGCGGCAGCGGCAACAAGAAGCAGAAGCTCGCCTGCCACTCGGACGTGATTGGCTACGACAAATGTCCCCGGTTCCCATCCGAGGAAGAAACAGCCAAACTGATATGCAATCCGCTAAAAATAAACACCAAGCGCTGTGATGTCACGCAGGACGAGACGGAGACGCAGTGCCGCCCAATGGAGATCTGCGACCAGGCAGTGCTGATCTCCGGTGGATGGAATAGGTTCACCCTCCACCCGCGGCACAAAACAAATTTGCGAAGCATGTACCGGATGTTACGACGCAACGGATTTCATTCGAGAAACATCGAGATATTTTATGCTAATGGATCGCCGGATGTGATACGTAAGTAACAATTGAAACGAAAATGTTTCTTTTCTTTTCAACACGACAAAATATTTGGTGTTGTAAATTCTGAGACAATCTTTTAATTAGTTGTATATCGCATCGCTTAGCAAGCTCAGATGTTTAAGCGTGTTCTCACTATTAGAATGGTCTCTTTGTGGTTGCATCTTCGGATTCTGTCAGAAGAGCAATATTTTTCTTGTTATTTGTATTATCTGAGTGTCGTATTTCAGAGTATTTTAACATATTTTCGCTCTTCGTAGACGTAGGTTCAAATCCTGTCAGTGTTTTCTCGCAATCAGCCCATTTGTGGATCACAGTTCGGGTAACCTATATTTTGAACCTGCATTGATTAAATAGACAAATAACCGATATATATATATATATATATATATATATATATATATATATATATATATATATATATATATATATATATATATATATATATATATATATAAGTACTTTGTGGTAGGGCAGGAAAAATCCAGCAGAGTGCTCGATTAATTAAGAAATCCGAGATTTCGAAGGATTAAGAGCGTAAATATTTATTTATAAAATACAGAAATTCAATGTAACATCAGTACCGTCGGTTTCAAAGCGAGAGGTTGATCCCGATTATCGTCAGCTGATAAACATATTCAGGAATGGTGGGACTTATTCGGTCACGTCTGAGATCACGTAGAACGTGATTTGTGAAAGGGGGGGGGTTACATATGTGTGCATGAAGGGTTAAATTTAGATTCTAATATTTAAATTTTTAATGTATATAAAATGGTTATTAATTAAAACAAAGCAGAAGAAAAGGTTTTTTTTTGTAATATATATAAAAAATGTAAGAATTTCTGTAGGGTAGAGATCGGGGTTTGGGGGCCAGGAAGATATTTTCTTATATATTTGTTTATATTATTTTATATATATTTTTTAATTTTTTTATATATTTCTTATTAAGGCATCCACCCACCCCAAGCAACCACAATTATTAGAATCAGACCCCTACCTTCACCGATTAATCATCTCCCCCCCCCCCTCGACGGCGAAGAACTACCTGTTTTGTATACATCACTTCTTTGTAAACACCGGCTTTAGATAATGCCATAGATAGCCGTTAAACAAACATAATATAACCATTTTATATATATTAAAAATTTAAATATTAGAATCTAAATTTAACCCTTCATGCACACATATGTACCCCCCCCCCCTTTCACAAATCACGTCCTACGTGATCTCAGACGTGACCGAATAAGTCCCACCATTCCTGAATATGTTTATCAGCTGACGATAATCGGGATCAACTTCCCGCTTTGACACCGACGTACTGATGTTACATTGAATTTCTGTATTTTATAAATAAATATATATATATATATATATATATATATATATATATATATATATATATATATAAAGATAAATGAAGAAAGAGAGATGTACGAATGACAAATCTATTTCAACTTCGATTGTTCAATGCAAGGTGTACTCGATAAAACATGTTTATTTTTCTTTCCTTAAGCCACGGCTTTTCAAAGATTAAAATCTTATCATCAGAGGAATTACATCGATGGGTAAGTTGGCAGTGGAAAAGCCAAAATTCAAAATTTGAGAGATCAACACACACACACGCATACAAATACGTATATATACTGTGTAAATATATCTTTTAACATTTTCTTTTAAGTAGCTAGCAGAATGAGTGTTAGGGTATGGGTGATGGGAGCTTAGGCGGTCAGCGTCAAGCTGTACGGTATTTATGGTTGGGGAAGGGAGTTGTTTATACTTTGCCGAGGTGAATAACTTTATATAGAGAGTGAGAGTAGATTAGAAGGATATGAAGGGAATTTGAAGTAAATGAGTGCTTGTCTTGGCGTTTTAAAGGTCAAAGGCTAGAGTTATTGTGTTAAAGTTATCTTGAAAAATTTGTTAAAAAACATCTTAGGGACAGAATTATTTTCAAAAGATCTTTTCTTCAAGAAATTTATTTTTTAATCCTTTCAAAAATAAGTTTACTCAAACAAATTTTAATTTACAAAGATATATAGTATTTTGGGTCTGTATGTTCTCATTAGTTTAGGCAGGTTTACCAAAGTTAGATCATGGTCGCACTAATCGTGAATTCAAGTATCGCATACACAAGACAGTTAAATGTCCCTGGAGCGACCGATATGTGAACATCGATGTACACATCCCACACGCATGCATGTGGATACATACATATGGGGCTCTCGTGCGGAATACTCTCTGACACATGGCAGGTACGCATATATACACACTCGCACATATGTATAGATACACACATACATAACATATATACATCTATATACACATACGTACGTACATACATATATACATACATACATACATAAACACATATACATACATATATATACATATATATATATACATATACATACACACATATATATACATACATTCACATGCACATACATATTCATATATACACCTACATACAAATACACATACATACCCCCATTCACACATACACACACACGGAGAAAGTCTACGCATGTATATATATATGCGCACAAATATACTCCCCCCATCGGGCGTATATCTAAGTAAATATTAGAGGGTGATAGAACTGCATTGGCAGGTGAACCAGCAGAGTCATTATCAATCAGTGGAGGAGTACGGGATTATATTTTAAGACAAGGTAAGAGTTCTTTGGAATATCGTTTTTTATGATTACATGGGGGCATAATTTACATATACAACACATACACATACACATACATACACATATACATACACATATACATACACATACATATATATACATATATACATATATATACACACATATAAACACCTATATACACATACACAAACACATATCCTCCATCTCTCATACATATACAACACATATGCACACACAGATACATACACACATATATATACATATACACATACATATACATACATATATACATATATATGTATAAGAGATACAAGACACATACATATATAATGGGTCGAAATTATGGGTTCTGTGGTGGGGTGTCTATTGGGGTTATAAGTTGGGCGTATTTAAATTTTCTTTTATGGTGACAGTATGAAATTATCTCATTTCTTGAGTTAACGATATTCTTCTCTCCTGCAGTGGTGATTATCATTAGTGCTTCAGAAGTGCAAAGGTGGCAAAGTTTTTCGCCTGGGGTGTAATATATTGATTTTTTTAGGATTGACCATTTTAGAGAGGGATATTATTTGATTTAAAATATTTGACTATGTTTGTTAGGGAGGTTTTATTATTGGTGTTGTTGTTGAATGAATACATGCGGAGGAGATGTGGCTCTTTATTGATTGGGGCGTAGAGCCTACGTAGGTGTATATAGCAGGTCTATTAGTAATCATGTTATCTCTGTTGTTTGGTGTTGTTGTGTTATGGGGATTGTTTGGGTGCATGTTTCTGGTATTAGATAGTGGTAATTATTGGAATAATGGAGATTCGTTTGCTGGGATAATTTGGTTACAGTGCAAGCATAAACCACATCTTTATGTATGCAGTTATTATTGAGTGGGCATTGATGCGGGTTATGACAATTACAATTATTAGTGGAGTTTGAAGGGGTAGTGATTGATTGGGCGTGTCTAATTTTCTCATTGTTAGTGATTATTATAGTCTGGGCCAAGTCCGGCATTGTGGGGTAGGAGATCTTAATGATGTTTTTATTTAGGATAGTACTATATCTGTGTGGGTATGTAAATGAGTTTTCAATTATTTTGAAGAATTCCTTAGGGATATTAGTTTTAACATTATTGTTGTATGGAGGATTAAACCAAATACTTTTCTTCATCCTTGGACGTTTACATTGATTTTTAATTTGAGGTTTAACATGTGTATCCACTTTTAGAGAGGTATTGGTTCGTTATATTGGGTGTTATTTGTATTATATAATACGTATTATAATTCGTATTAGTGGCATAAGTATTAGTTCTATTTCTGGGATTTCTGTGTTTTTGTGTCATATTGTGTGTAATGATATTGAGGGGTCGCTTTTGATTATGTAGTGTTCCCGCTTGTACGTTATCTTATCAGAGTAGGCTGAGTTCAATAGTGCATTATTATAGAAGTTTTTGGTCAAATGTTAATTTGTTTGCTGATAGCCTAGAGATTATATTTAAGACGGATAGGATTATTGACTTTATGATGGATTTAGGGTGGTTGGAATATTTATGCACATATAATAGAGTCATGTTCGGTTTGTGGTAGGGGGAGTATGATCCAGAGTTATGGTTTAGTGTAACGTAAAAAGTAAATATTCTTCAAATCCATATCTTTAGTTGGATAATCTCTATTTTTATAGACTTGATACCATATCAATCAGTATTTGTGATTATCTTGGGGTGTTCCGTAGACCCTTTCATACTTGGTTGGAATTGGTTGTTTACAAAAATATTTCACAGCAATCAAAACATCCATTGCTATCGTGAAATCTGAATGGAAATAGAGATTTTCTTACCACTATATGATATTTATCCTTTTTTCCAATATTATTATAAACTAGCATAGACACGCGGCGTTGCTCAGGAATCAAAGACGAAAGCAAAACACGAAAGTCAATCGCTCAGATTATAATTTTCGTCAGTGGATTCATCGTCGAATCCTACCGTACAAATAAATAATGTAAATACGTCGTCTTTGATTTGTATCATTTGGATTATTCAGACGCCTGTTCTCATCTTGATTGTCATTTTCAATACGTTTCGGCCTCTGTAACCTCCGACCTTTTTCAAATGCACCCTTAAGAACTTTTGTGTCGAACTCAAGGGCTACTACGGAATTTCAAACTGAACCCTTTATTTAATCTACGGAGGTAGATTGTTCTCGTTCCGTCCGCCATGACCGAGTAAAAGTATTACTTTATAATTACAAACTGCTCAGGCTTGCGCCCTGGAGAGGCCACTTCAGTGTTGCTGTTTACAGCGTCAGAAACAACACGGGAGACAGCAGTTACGAGTAATAAGCTAGGAACAATTGGTGGAATCCCAGGCGCTACGAGTTGTTTCCAACGCAGCCCCACTGGTCAGCTACCACCCACCTCGAGCTTGGTAGCCCCCAGTCAGAAAGGTGTTAACCCGTCACATTTTACTTGCTTTAATGGATGCTTGTGTTACATAGCCCAACTCTTGGGCCGCGGCGGTACCCATTTCGTATACTCGTCATTTTTAACACATCATAAATCCCATAGTTCATATATTGTGTGCATACCTTTAGATTTCTTGTACCCTCTCGGTTCTTTCCTCGTCGGCTGGAGGGGCGTGTCATCTAGTGGTTTTCTTCCTTCTTCTCTTCTGTACTGCCGTACAACAAAAACTTCATGACTGACTCCGAAGACAAACAATCCTATTACTTTCAATTCTTCTTATTTCAGGCGTTAGTTATTTGTCGAGAGAGAGAGAGAATATTACTGCTTTCGTAATTACTTAAAATTAAGTCCTTAATCACTCGTGGGGGGGGGAAGAGATCTTTCGCCTGTATTTTCTTAGGGGAATATTTCGCTTACACCAAATTGCTGACTACATCAAAATCATGTCTGATAGGTTCGCCTCCAAAACCCAGACTGACAAAAACTCGCTTCTACGAAGAACGAGTGACGTCACGGATCTCTATTTCCCACGCAAAGGCCTGTGATGTCACAGAGCCTCTCGCAGGTGCACATTGACCCTTGATCTGGGATCTCGTCACACAGTGACCTTGTCACGTCTGTGATTTCCGACTGTGAGAACAGGCCCTATTCTACACTCTACTGCACTCTCATTCGCGCAAGTCAAACCAACGATTTCCAACAGATACATCCATTCCCATAGGGCCATTATCCAACACTTGGAGCTAGGAAAATAAACAACAAGCAGACTGAAAACACTGCACCAAAAAAAGAAAGATGAAACCACAAATCTTGCAATTAGCAAGCTGGAATGTCAGGACAATGTGCTCTGGCCTCTCTGATGACAGGTCAATGACTACAGAAAAACAGCTATCATCGACCGGGAGCTCACACGCTTATAAATGCATGGTAACTTGTAATGCCGAAAAGACAAAGTTCCATTCCTTCAATGACTACAATAAACCTTTTCAACTACCGATTGCCAAGGCAAATAACACCCTACCTGAGAGTTCAACATTCAAACTACTCGGCTTATGAATTGGAACAAATACATTGAATACAGTGCCAAGGCTGCTGCAAAGAAAATGGGCTCCCTCTACCATGCTAGTAAACTTCTCACACCGACATTATCCTATATCTCTACAAAGCCACCATCTGCCCATGCATGAAATATTGTTGCCACATCTGGGCTGGTGCATCATCCACCAGTCTCTTCCTCTTAGACAAGGTCTAAAAAAGAGTCCCTAACTTAATAGGTCCCTCACTATCCACCAAGCTCCAGCCCCTGTTCCATCACCGCAATGTTGCATCCTTGTGCCTGTTTTACAAGTAATTCAATGGATTGTGCTCTGATGAACTTGCTGCACTAGTGCCCCCTCGACGTAAATTCACTAGACCAACCCGACAATAAGCAAAATCTCATCAATTCACTGTGAAGGTCTCCAGATTCCAAAGAGCCTTCTACTCCAATAGCTTCTTGCCTGGTGCTGCCGGCCTCTGCTCCCTGCTCCCTGCTCTCTCCTCCCTGCTCCCTGTTTTCCCGACTGTACTGACATGCAGAAATTAAAAACTAATGTAAACAGACATCTCGCTGCACAGCTCCCAACTTAGGATAACCCCCAAAACCTACACCCTATTTCTCATTAGCCCATTACACCTACAGTGGCAGCCTGCCTTGTTTGGGATGAACTATGTTAAAAAAAGAAAAAGGGTCAACATCAACGTAGCTGCACTGCAGGAAACAAGACTCACATTAAATGACAGCTTCAGAGAACAGAACTACACATTATTCTGGCATGGCAAGAACCCTGAATAACCAAGACTGCATGGCGTTGGATTTGCAGTGAAAATTCTCTACTCGCCACTGTAGAACCGCCATCCAGTGGCACAGCCCAAATCTTGTCTCTCCGTCTTTCAGCTGCCTCGGGCCCAATGAACATCCTGAGTGTTTACACTCCCACGCTCTGCTCTCCAGCCGAGACCAAGGACTAGTTCTACGAGTATCTTTACAGCACCATCAAAGACATCCCTGACACGGAAAAATTGTACCTGCTCGATGACTTCAATAAATAGTGGGTTCTGACCCAACATCGGCCATTTTCGCATCGGAAAGCTGAATGAGAACGGACAGAGGCTCCTTGAGTTGTGCTCATATCATGATACAGTCTTCGCTACCAAGCAGCATCATTGAGTATCCTGACGACATCCAAGATCCCATCATTAGCACCAGCTGGACCTCGTCATCACACGGAGACCCTCACTGAACTGCATTCTCACCACACGTAGCTACCACAGTACTGACTGTGACACCGACCACTCCATGGTTAGCAGTAAAGTCCGTCTCCAGTCCAACTGGATCCATTGAACCAAGCAGAAAAGCCCCCTTACATTAACACCAGCAGAACGGCAATGCCAGATCTATGCAAGTGCTTCGCCAACACCATCGAGTACGCCCTTAAAGACTGCTCTGCTGGCAATGCTGAAGAGAGATGGGTTCACATCTGTGATGCCATCTACAACTCTGTAGTGACCATCGTTATCTGGAGAGAGAGGCAAAACCCAGACTTGTTCAAAGCCGGTATTGCAGAATTAGAGTCAGCAATCAATGCCAAAAGAGAAGCCATCATTAACTACAAGAGGAAGCCTTCTGAGAACGTTTAACGAATCGCTCGGCGCTGTACCGATGACTAAACCTCTGTGAGAGTGTTCAGCTCTTTGCTGACTGTGGTGATATTCGTGGCATTTACCATGGCTTGAAAAAAGCATTTGGCCCAAGCATACACAAGATCGTACCCCTGAGATCAACTGCTGGTGATATAATATTAGACCGCAGCAGTCAGATAGAGAAGTGGTCTGAACACTACCAGGAACTTTACTCAGTGGAAAACGTTGTCTCGGATGAAACTGTTGAGAGCATCAGAGTTCTGCTACAGATGAGTCAGCACTCTGCAGCAGAATTAAACAAGGCCATCAACTCATTAATCTGCAACAAAGCTCAAGAAAAAGATGGCATCACACCTGAAATCATCTAGGTGGGAAAGAAGAAGCTGCAGCAATGCGGGGAAGAAGAAAAGGTGGCGTAGGAGATGCACAATGCAAGCATCATCACTCTGTACAAACATAAGGGCGACTGCGGCGACCGCGGCAACTGCAACAACTACCGTGGACTATCCCTCCCCAGGCTGTAGTTGCTTGCAGAGCGTGTATACTCTGAAGCGCAATATGGGTTTAGATCAAGAAGATCAACCGTCGACATTATCTTCTTCCTCCAGGAAAAGTGCCACGAACAGAGTCAACCGCTGTACATCACCTTCATTGACCTAAACAAGGCCTTTAAGCTTGTCAGCAGAAAGGGACTTTTCACTCGGCTGCAGAAGATTGGATGTACCCCCAGCTCCTGAGAATGATGACATCTTTTAACGATCGCATGCAGGGAACCGTACAGTACAATGGCTCTACCTCGAACCCTTTCCTATTAAAGAGCGGGGTGGCACATCATCAACAGCTTCGTACACGTATGCAAAGCGTTTAGCAAGACCATCAGCCTAAAAAAGACTAACATCATCGGTCAAGATGTAAGCAGAACCCCAAACTTCACCATTGGCGACTACACCCTCGAGGTTGTTGAGGACTTCACATACCTCGGCTTTACTATCTCCAGCAATCTTCCCCGAGACGCAGAACTCCACAAACAGAAAGTTTGAAAGAACAAGATGCTGACCACTAATACCAAGATTAAGGTGTACCGAGCCTGCATGCTCAGCACGCTGCCTTACAGAAGTGAATCATGGGCCCTCTACTCCCGCCAAGAGAACAGACTCAGCACCTCCTACCCGTGCAACCTCAGAAGACTCCTAGGAATCACCTAGCAGACCATGTCTCAAACAAGAGCGTCCTTGATCAGGTGAACATACATGTTCGCTCTGCTAACCCAACGACGATTCTGGTAGCTTGACTATGCCAGACGAATGGACGATGGGAGGATCCCAAAGGATATTCTATACGGTGAGCTCGCAATTGGCTCCAAACCAGCAGAAAGAGCTGTCCTATGCTACAGGGATGTCTGCAAGCGAGCCATGAAGGCAGGTGGTATCGGCCCAACAGCCTGTGAGTTCGTGGCTGAAGACCATAACTGTTGGAGAAGTGCTGTGAAGGTATGTTCCAAGAGGGGTGAGGAGAGGAGAGATCAACAGTGGAGGAAAGGGAGAGTGCACAGACGGCAGAAAACTGCAACAGAGCTCTCGCAAACAAACACCATCTAAATCTGTGGCAACTGCAACAGAGCCTGTCGATCCAGGATAGGCTTGCACAGTCACAGCAGACGCTGCAATTCGGCAATTGACTAATCTGAGGTGCAGAACTCCATTGTCTCCAGAGACAGACGGATGCCAACAACATCCTCGCAGAGATAGAAAGAGAGAGGAAGAGCTGTGTGGCTTTCAGGCTAGTATGACAATGTAGTGTCTGTTCTGTTCCTGGTCAGGGAGAGAGAAATCCTTCTAAACTGAGGCAATTTTAATTGTTCTTTCAATCAAAAGTGTCAATCTTATGGAGCTCGATTTTCTCCGTATAGAAAACCGACCTTGCGTCTAACTTTTCCCTTGTGCGGAGGAGCAGGTAAATGGCGGCAATTCACTGACGGCCTTTTTAGCTATTTCTTATCGCATTTAATCGTTTTATGTCATTTAGATTTAGATTCCTTTCATAAATTTACAGTTGTTTACAGAACCTTTTCTGCCTTCGTCCATTTCTTATTCTAGCAAACAAAGAAAAAAAATGTTTTAAAGAATTCTTTTACTTGGGAATTAATCAGTCTTGCAATGACTGACATGTAATCATTGTATGCGATTTACCAATTTGATATTCGATAGTGTAGATTTGTGACATTCATTATGCTAGCAGGAACAAGTTTAACACCATACTGTACCTATTATCATTGAAACACGCTGCACCTTACCAAACGAAAACACAAAAATAGAACAAGTATTTTCAAATCATCTCAGATTTACATTTCGAAAGTATAAAGTTATCTTGTCAGATGTTCAAATACCATTTAAGCTGATAAATCAAACCTTGTTTCTGACTAGCCAATTTTCATTTGTTATTGTTGTACCGTGTTATTGGGAATATAATAGTATTCTTCGCTACACTTTATTTTAAAACATATTTAAATAATTGCCTAAAACTAAAAATCATCAAGGGGGATAACTCATTTTATATTGAAAAAAAAGGACTTAAGTTTAAAAATGTTCAAACAAATAAAAATTAAAAATTAAAATGATTTCATTACACCCCGGCCGACACCAAATAGGTACAGCTAGTTTTCCATGAAAAAATCCCAATCAATTATATTTACTTCTTACAAAAAAAATGTTTATTTTTTTATAAAAAAGCAAACATTTTTGGCCTGAAAAATTAAAAACATGAAAATTACTTGTTTTTTGCCCTGTTTTATGATATTCAAATTAATTTACCATTTATATATTTTTTTAATTCATAGTGTTTGAGGATTGAATTACATTGTATAAATGCTGATTTTTATTCAAATATATGAATATATGAGAAAAAATTCATTTACATTTTTTCATTAGATTCTACTAGTTTTTTTAAGTTACTTTGAAAACCAAATACAAAAGATTACTTAAAACATTTCTTTGCAATTTCTTATTACAAATTTTTTACAAAGTTATCTGTGTTTGATGAAATTATTTTCTTTAAATTGAAAGCGCATATTTATTTGTTATCTAATATATAAAGTAAAGGCGGTCTATTTATTGCATCTTTGTCATCGATGGCTTTCTTCTTAAAAAAATAAATATTTGATTCTTGTACATCAGTTGTTTTCTTGTGGGTCGTTGCAGCATGTTGTTTAGAAGAATAAAATGTAATTCGACTTAATTTCTTCTAGAAAATACTTTGTCGAGGTCAGAATTATTTTCAAATGGATGAATAGGGAAGTAATTTTGTATTCGTCCTACAGAGTTACTTTCCATTGATTAGAACCCAAAATGATTATTTGGGACAAAAAAACAAAATGGCATAGCGTAAAAAAGTAAAACAAATTGCAAATAAATACACTACCGGGCAACGTCGGGTAAGGACAGTTAGTAAGAAATAGATATAAATTGTTTTACATTTTCCAATGGAAACAATGTTGTTCTAAAAGCAACGCAATGGTTAAATGGCAGAAAGGATTGTGAATTTTATTAACAAATCCATGGGTGATATTTTGGGGGAGTCACCCTGTAATTGCAAAATTAGTTCTGTCAATCTTTCATGATAATGTTATGAACTGGAAAATATATTTTTTAACTTCATAGCATAAATATTTATTTTCCTTCATTCTCGGGTCTCTGCCAACAAATCGACTTTAGTCCTCACAGAGATAAGTTGGTTTGCTAAACTCTTCCTTGTTTTGTTTTCAGGATTTGAGTTATTGTATGAGTTTTTTTGGTAGACGAGGAAAGGTTATCACAGCCTACTGCATAGTTGGGGAGTTATTTGGGGAGTTTTCCTTCTCCTAGACTAGTTGCCTCCCCAGAGCTTGAGAGTCTAGTCTATGATACTCTTTAACCAATAGCTGCAAAAAAAACAGGTGGATTCAAAACTTTCTCAATGATATTACTGAAAGTGATACAAAACCCTCAACTCAAGTCCAGCACATTTTCCAGAAATAAATGCTCTACTTTAACAACTTTTTTCTGCTTGCCTATGGAATTCCCTCCCTGCTCTCTGTTTGACTGTACCAACATACAGAAATTTAAATGTAATGTGAACAAACATCCCGCTGCACAACTCCCTACTTAGGATACACCTGTAAATTTGGCTCCTAATTCCCAGTAGCCCTATACATCTCAGTGGCAATACACCTTATTTGGGTTGAATAGAAGTAAAAAAAAATGTTACGAGGCAGTTTTCTAACACGTCAGTTAATTTCTCGTTCTAACATTACAAATTACTCAATAAGTCTCGGACTTGACATATAGATGGCGCTACTAATATAAAATGCATGCGATTTTTATAAAGTACTAACCGTCAAATGACACATGTCAAAATTTTAGCCCAATCGGATGACTAGTTTACAGATTACAGTTATTTCAGTGAAGCTTTTGTTGCAAATTTTCGAAACAATAGAATAACCTGAATTTTGTGTGTTTATAAAGAATTGTTTTTTGAAAAATTCTGTTCAAGCAAAGCAATGACTTGATGAGTGTCATTTGGACTCTGCTTCGTCGAAAAATAGGGTTAAGAGATAATATACTGACTTTAAACACGGTCGTACAGACACAAATGATGCTGAACGATCAGGCCGCCCAAATTCAGCAGTTGTCGAGGAAAACATTAAAAAAAGTGCACAAACTTGTGTTGACAGATCGTAAATTTAAGTTGCGTGAGATAGCAGAGAAGTTGAAGACATCAGAAGGCAGTGTATTCACCATTCTGCATGAAGTATTGGCATTGAGAAAGCTGTGTTCAAAGTAGGTGCCACGTTTGTTTATAGTCGATCAAAAACAACAACAAGTTGACGATTCAGAGCATTGTTTACAACTGTTTCAACGCAACAAAAATCTTCTTGCGTCAATATATGACAAAGGATGTAACATGGATCCATCATTTCACCCCGGAGTCAAATCGGCAGTCAGCTGAGTTGACAGCAGCAGATGAAAGCCGTCCAAAACGACCAAAGACACAAACATCAGCAGACAAGGTTTTGGCCTCCGTATTTTGTGATGCGCAAGGTATTTTGTTCACCGATTACTTGGGGAAAGAAAGGACCATCAATAGCTAATATTATATAGCATTATTGATGCATTTGAAGGAAGAAATTGCTCCAAAATTGCCACAAATGAAGAAAAATAAGTGCTCTTTTACGAAGACAAGGCACCGTGTCTTAAGCCGATCGCAACGCTGGCAAAACTACATGAATTGCACTTCCCCCTAAAAGGAGACTATGTTGATGAATAAAGTGGAATCTTGCTTAAAAGTTGTTTCATTAGTTACGCCTGAGACTTATTGAGTGATGTGTCATTCTTAATGTCCACTTATTTCGTGTAAAATGACTTCTGAAACATACGCACGTTGCTTGAAAAGATATCTTCTCTGAGGAAATGCTACCCCCATCTAAACAATGTTTTTTTTTTATTGCATGCAATGATGTTATGTGAAACATGTATTCTAACGATACTCCCCTGATTAATATCAGTTAAAAGAAAATCCTCTCGAGGGATCCCTTGTAAATATTAATCCGCGTATGTGAGCTATTTCATGGTTTTATACCCACGAAGAGTGAAACTGTGTTATTTCACATCATTTTCGTGTTGAAACTGCGCGCAAGACGTAAAATGATATGATTTCTTTTTAACGAAGTATTAGCTATCTGCTTTCTTTCTCGCCCTTTTTTGTTTACCACCATGAAAAATATGCCATTAAATGAGTCAGTGTCAAGACTTCATTTCTCTTTAGAGAAAAAATAAAACAAACGACTTTTTCTTTTTTGCCCAATAAGTTCTGAATAATTAATTTGAAAAAGTACTTGATGTAGGACATAAGTGCTGGAAATGCAGGAAAAAAGTAATTTGTTTTCTTTAGACGATAAAACACTTTTGGGGAAAGTTACTGACTTAATAATGTTTTGTTTTTATTTTGCTTTCTCGCATGCCAATATCGCAGACGAAATGATCAACCAGTATTGCGAAGAAGGACACGTTTGCACTCAGGTGCATTCAAGAGGAGTCACCCATGCGTCTGTATTCATAAAAACACGTATGAATACAGACATATATGCATACATACTTATAAAATGTAGGAGAAATTATAACGTTATATCTTTGTACTTTCTTGTGTACTACGTTACCAGTAACAAAGACACATCTACTCTTTGCACAAGATTATTGCTTTACCGATAATATATATATATATATATATATATATATATATATATATAAACAAAAAGTCAAAGGTGACTGCAACTGGGTTCGAATCCTCCGACCGGCAGTAATTATCATCTCCTATACTGACAATTGCATAAGCATGAAACACTGGTGTCTGTAACTAATAATAATAAATATTTATTTTAAAGATATATATTCTTTTCGCTCTCATAAAAATAAGGATTGTGGCCTCTAGAAGAATTTATAATATGCGTAAAGCGATGTTCTGGCGTCTGTCGCAGTATACTATATGACTAAGTTTACTGTATTTGTCCGCTTTCGACATCATATAGTTTAAATTTTCTTCATTCCCGTGGTAATTGATGTTGGCTTGGGGGTTAAATATCAGACTATAGAATCAAAGGTGACTTTGCAACTGGGTTCGAATTCTCCGATCGGAAGTAATTATCATCTCGTCTACTGAAGAGTGCATAAGCATGAAACACCAGTGTCTGTAGGTAATAATAATAATAATAATAATAATAATAATAATAATAATAATAATTATATATATATATATATATATATATATATATATATATATATATATAGTTGCGAGGTAGAAAATATTTGTACACGTACAAATATATAATTTATTGTATTTCCAAGTTCCAAAGCAGAAAATGATTCAACATTTAGATGTTAAATTGATAACTACTGTAATCTATTTTTGAACTGAGAATTTTATAATATCAACAAACGAATTCTTTTGAATTTATTTGGCTATTTGTTGAATTCAGTTCTATACGATAATAATTTAGATACGTTTTCAATGTGACAGTGGACAAAAACGAAGTCTTACAACGAATGCACGTGTGCATTCCAGCCTTGAAAAACTACGTCCTTCCACTATCGCGGTGGAATAATAATAAAAAAAAAGAAACCCAACAACATGGCAGCCGTTCAGAAGTAGCTTTCGGGTATCAACCATGAACGTAGTTTCGTATCAAAATGCGAAACAAGAGTTTTTAACCCGAAATTTCTCCAAAATGAAAGTACAAAATAAAAATACAAAAAATAAAATATACACTTTGTCAAGCCCAATGTAACAAATGAATTTTCCACACAAGCTTAAATACTGAATTTACAGGGGGTTTTTTTTAATTAAAAAAATGTTTTACGATAATTACGTAGACGTGAAATACTGAGTTTTTATGATTTTGAAAAACATTTATGTAAACAAAACGTAATGATTTACGGTAATTTAACACAAACAAAACGTAATGATTTACGGTAATTTAACACAAACAAAACGTAATGATTTACGGTAATTTAACACAAACAAAACGTAATGATTTACGGTAATTTAACACAAACAAAACGTAATGATTTACGGTAATTTAGCGCAAACAAAACTTAAATATTGAATTTTTAGGTTTTTACAAAACTTGACTGCAAACAAAACGTAACGGCTCAAAAAGTGAAATAAAGTTGTTTAATTTTCATGTTTTAAGTTTCCAACAAAGAAATGATTATACTGTTCATACTTGATCGCTATATAATTACTTCCAGCGCAGAAAACGAAACATGGTCAACGCGTTTATCCAGCAGCCATGAAAATGGCGTTACGGAACCACATCCAAAGTTTGTGCACCACGGCGAAATGCGTAGACTCTCTGGTGATATACATGAACAGTCCGATGAAGAACGAAGGCTCAATTCTGTTGTGGGATATCAATGGAAACGGCTTGGTAAATATCACTTTCGCCCATATTTCTATTTCTATTTCATTATTTCATTAAATAAGATAAAGTCCAGTGTCTACTTAATGATTTTGATCATTCTTTCCAAAATTGTATCAAACGTGCGTAAGTCTTTTTCTATATTTTCCAGTTAATTCTCGATATTTTCATTAAATTTGTGAATTGTAAACATATATTGTCTTGTCACGTATGAAAGGCGATCTATTTTAAGGTTGAACAGAAAAGAAAATATGAATTTAAAAGAGACTGATTTAAGCAGAAAGTTTTGTTAGATTTTAAAGGAATTGTCCGTGTAACGATTTACCTTATAGAAGCAATGACTTCAAACTTTAAAGCTTTTGGCTACTTTTATCACATATTTCTTAATTTGTTCATGTTTTTTTTCTTTTTGATCTTATTATAATGTGTATGTGTGTCTGTAACTGGAATCTCGTCATTAGCTTAGTCACAATTTTCTGTTTATTTACAACAAAAAAATAATGTTTTATTTGATGCACCCGTTGATGTTAACGTGATTCACAGAGTTAATGGTATGACTAATTAAAATATTCATTTTTAAAGCTGATTTTAATAAATTATTTACGATGATTAACTATTTATTATTGTTTAGCTATATTTAATACATATTCGGATTAATTCCATGGGTAGATCTTAAATGAAAGCAATAAAACAAAACTATAATTCCATTTTGTACTTTCTTTGGTTAACTTTTGTAAAATTCACAACGAAACCAGAGTCAACGCCTTTATTCTATTATTTGCATCAGTTGAATGTTGTTAACGTCTGCTATCACTTCAACGGAAATTACCGAGATTTTACGAATAAGTTTTGTATATTTTTCGATGATGTCAGTTAAGAAAAACTTACCGTTGCAAACCTTGCCGCTATTAGAGATTTATAAATTATATTTTTATATTTTAGTTGTATATATTTATTTGATCAAATTTTTAATTTTAAAAATAACATCTTGTAGATGCTTTTGAGAACTTTCTTTTAGTTTATTTACTTAATTTTATTTTTCATTCAATTAGTTCATTCATTAAAAGATGACATGTAGGCATTACATTTACTGGTAAAACTATGCGATCGTAGAAAGTTCCCGACGTCAAGTAATTATTTATAAAAACAGAATTATTTCAATGTATTTTTCTTTACAAACATTAGTTGTTATGATCGGATGCATTTCTTTTTTGCAAGTTTTAGAAAAGATTTGTATTTTCTGTCGACAACATTATGTAGACTAACATCATTTATTTATTCTGTGAATTTTTTACAAATATCATAAGTTTTTTATAGGATGTATACATTTTTCAACAAATATTATAAGTTTTTATAAGATGTATAATTTTTCAAAAAATATAAGTTTTTTGATAGGGTGTATACATTTTTTAACAAATATTATAAGATTTTTTTATATATTTAGAGCCATGTTTAATGCACTTCCATTCATACTCCTCTGATAAATATTAGCTGAATAAAGTAAACTAGAATGAGATCGCTTTTATTAGTTATTTCGCAGGAATAAATGAGGACCTACGTATACTCCTGATCCCGGCCATGAACCTAATATTACTATTCTTATTCTTATATTTGAAATTTCAATTTTCAAATTATAAATAACTAGCAGGTCCTGTCCTGCTGTTGCCCGGGTAATACCCAATAAACACCTGTTCTCAGCCCTACTATTTTTTTATTTTGTAATTTCTGTAAGTATCAATATTCAATTTAAAAAAGAAAATAAAGTAAAAGAAAACGTTCTCTTACATACAAAACCACATATGTTTTATTCATTTTAAAAACTTACACTTCAAATCTGTTTTAAGAAAACGGAATTATCTCCCTTGCTCTTATTAATTATGTGGTAAATATTTTGGTCGGCCATTATTTTTCTAATTAGAAAGTGTGTGAAAGAAATTCTTTTGTTTTTAAGGCTTAAATGCATAAATAATTTTCGTTGCTTTTTTAAAATTTGTAAAAATTACTCCATTTGAAAATGGTATTGTTCTGTTTTAAAATAACTGTATGTGGACGATTTATTTTTTATCGGTGGGCATGCTTGTTTTGTACTATGTAATAGAAAAAAGGTGTAATTTTGGTTTGAAATTTAACGGCAATTGCTTTATTTGTACTTAAACTTACTGGAAGAAGAGCCCAGTATTAATAAATATAAGATGAATACAAAACTCCGCTTCTAACATTGTGTGAAAGCAGCATTTTAAGTAGGTGCATTAAGTCAAATTAATTTACATATTATTTTGATATTAATTAATTTTAAGAAAAAATAGGTTAATATGTATTTAAAGAATATAATTGTTTATCTGGAATAGGTAGCACAATGTGGAAATATGTTTTTACTAATTTTGTAGCTGCTTAAGTCATAAACAAAACCTGCTTCCATTTCAACATTTTTCCTCGTCGGAATAAGTATTTTTTAAGAAACTAAGACGAATGACATGATTTAGTACAGAGAACATGGTACAAAGAGAAAAAAGACATTGCTAGTCAGAATAGAATATGGATGTGTTCGATGCAATGCTATAGCGGTCTAAAGTCGAGAATCAAACAGACTTGTCTTTATATATTAATAGTAAAAATAAGTAAAAAGTTGTCTTTATTTTTTATGGATGTCCGACATGCACGAAGATCCCAGGATATTATTGTAACAAACATTAATAGCACCAGGCGGTCAAATGTAGGATTGATGAATAAATGTTTCAAAGACGAAAAGTCAAACCGATTAGTACATTATTATTTCCTGCTTTGTGTGTAAAATGATATTTTTATTTTACCTATTTTTGAAACAGGCTGAAGATAACGAAAGGTACAAGTTGGGTGAACTGAAGAAGGACTTGAAACATTGCATGGCCGAAACAGTTTTCCTTATTGTCGACCAAAGCCATGCTGGTCGCATTGCTGATGCATTCAGTGGATCCGAGGACCATGGCAATGTGCAAGTAATAACAAGCTGTATGGCACACGAATATTCCTTCGGAAGCAACTTCACTGATTTCATATCATCCTACAACCACTCGCATACCTGCCTCTCCAATGTCGTAGAGGTAAGTAGTAAAATGTTGCGATTATAACATATTCACTCATTCATTTATCATACTTACCAAAAGACATACATATATACGATCAAAAAGTGAGCCGCTGGGTCACTCATTGAGATAGGGTAAAATTATTTTGTATGAAGAAAAAAGTGAGATTGCAAAGCTAGTTAAATATAAATCATAAAAGACATAATTCAAAATTAGCTTCTTTGTCCTTGCTATATATCACCCCTCTCTCTCTTTTAACAAAAATCTTTCTCACCTCTCTCTCTCTCCCTCTCTCTCTCTCTTTCTCTCTCTCTCTCTCTCTCTCTCTCTCTCTCTCTATATATATATATATATATATATATATATATATATATATATATATATATATATATATATAAACATTTAAAATGGCCTACATAAATGCAATTACGTTTCAGTACTACTTGTTCTTCGTCGCGGCCAAAAGATGGTAATGAAAACATTTTATCCAAAATAGTGAGAATTAGAACTTTCAGTTAATCACATTCTCTAATCAACAGCAGCCGCTCAGACGAGGACTTAGTCATGGCGTTCGTAAAGAGAAGGCCATTCCATTGAGTCTCGTTTTTTGTTTCTACTGACGTCACAGTGGTTGCTGCTAAAAAGATAAACAAGACCATTCGGAGGGAACGGTTACAGAGTACATGCAGATATATGACGGTGTGAATTTCTCTCTTAAATTATTTCATCTTTGATTGATTGTTTTCCCATAAAGTTTGAAATATCTTTTACACAATAACAAGTCTGTATAACATAAAACGTTTTGTTTGTCCGAATACAAAATTCTAATTTCATTTTGAACATATATAAAATTGAACTTTTATGTTCATCTGTCGACACTATTTTTTTAATAATAAAATTATCGACTATATATTCCGTTTAAACTTGTTTATTTTTGTATAAAGTACAAAGTTTATTTTATATTCCAAAAAAATTCTAAAACCGTTCAAATATGTTTGGTGCTAGAAAACAGACAACGATTAAACATTAAATTCAAGTTCCATTTTGAACACTTTAAAATAATTTTATTTCAGGACAAGAAATACAATTTAAACAAAACGAAATGTTTATATATTTATTTCCAAATAGTGTATCACCTTTATTACACTTACACAATTCATTATGTATTTATTTATCATTTACATTTTTTAAATTATTGATCGTTTGTTCTTAATTTGTTTGTTTATTTAATTACTGTATTTTGTGTTCGCCAAATTCATAATTATAGTTCCTTGGTCTTATAGATTTAAATAGTATTTTCATATTATTTTCACAAATGAATAATTTAAAGTGTAGTACCTGTTCTGATACTACACTTTATCTTTTCGATCCTCGGTCAGTGAAAGTGAAATTCTTCAAGATTGAGAAAAAATTAATTGTTGTTCCAATTCAGTGGGCCCCGTTTTTGGGAACTGGATTCCCCACATTAAAAATCGACCTTGTGTCTAACTCTGCCCTCGTGAAGAGGCTAGTGAATAGGAACAAATGTAAATACATACATCGTAACCAATAACATTTTTCTTCAAAACAAAAAGGTTGATAATGTAATCGGAATTGCTTGAGTTTACATGTTTTTATTTTAATAATTTCTGTGAAGAAAATTGTTTTCAGATATATATATATATGCATATATATATATGCATATATATATATATGCATATATATATATGCATATATATAGGAATATATATGGATATATATGCATATATATATGCATATGCATATATATATACATATATGCATATATATATCCATATTTATATATATGAATATATATAACCATATATATATATATATATACATATATGCATATATATATCCATATATATATATATATGCATATATATATCCATATATATATATATGCATATGCATATATATGTATATATATATATGCATATATATATGCATATATATATATATATGCATATATATACATGCATATATATATATATGCATATATATATGCATATATATATATATATATATATGCATATATATATATATATATATATATATATAAATGTCAGCATATATATATATGCATATATATATATGCATATATATATATGCATATATATATATATGCATATATATATGCATATATATATATATATGCATATATATATTCATATATATATATATGCATATATATATATGCATATATATATATATATATAGATATGCATATATATATATATATGCATATATATATATGCATATATATATGCATATATATATATATATATATATATATATATATATATATATATATACTAGAATCATGCTCGTCCCATAAGGGTAAAATTATTTCCCCGAGCAGAATAGTTGATCCTACTTTAATCAATCATATATATATATATATGCATATATATATATATATGCATATATATATATATATGCATATATATATATGCATATATATATATATATATATATATATGCATATATATATATATATATATGCATATATATATATGCATATATATATATATATGCATATATATATGCATATATATATATATGCATATATATATATGCATATATTCATATATATATATATATGCATATATACATATATATATATATATATATATATATACTAGAATCATGCTCGTCCCTATAAGGGTAAAATATATATATATATGCATATATATATATGCATATGCATATATATAAGTCTGTATATATATATGCACATATATATATATGCATATATATATATATGCATATGCATATATATATATATATATCCATATGCATATATATATGCATATATATATGCATATATATATATATGCATATGCATATATATATATATGCATATGCATATATATATATATATATCCATATGCATATATATATGCATATATATATGCATATATATATATATGCATATGCATATATATATATATGCATATATATATATGCATATATCTATATATGCATATATATATGCATATATATATATATATGCATATATATATGCAAATAAATTTTTCGTGGTACAAAATTTGATAACGGCGAGGAATACGGACGTTTGAGACATTTTTTGGAGGGTCGAATGAGATTAAACAAATATAAAAAAAAACGAGAGAAAACGATTAAAAATATATATTAAAAATATATGCATATATATATGCATATATATATATATGCATATATAGTCATATATATATATGCATATATATATATATACATATATGCATATATATATATATATGCATATATATATATATATACATATATATATACATATATATATGCATATATATATGCATATATATATATGCATATATATATATGCATATATATATGCATATATATATATGCATATATATATATATGCATATATATATGCATATATATATATATATGCATATATATATACATGCATATATATATATGCATATATATGCATATATATATATATGCATATATATATGCATATATATATATATATATATGCATATATATATATATAAAAATGTATGCATCTATATATATGCATATATATATATGCATATATATATATGCATATATATATATATATATATGAATATATATATATATATATGCATATATATATATGCATATATATATGCATATATATATATGCATATATATATATGCATATATATATATATGCATATATATATATGCATATATATATATACTAGAATCATGCTCGTCCCATAAGGGTAAAATTATTTCCCCGAGCAGAATAGTTGTTCCTACTTTAATTAATGCATATATATATATATATGCATATATATATATATATATATATATATATATGCATATATATATATATGCATATATATATATGCATATATATATATATGCATATATATATGCATATATATATATATATATGCATATATATATATATGTATATATGCATATATATATATGCATATATATATGCATATATATATATATGCATATATATATATATATATATATATATATATATACTAGAATCATGCTCGTCCCTATCAGGGTAAAATTATTTCCCCGAGCAGAATAGTTGTTCCTACTTTAATTAATGCACATATATATATATATATATATATATATATATATATATATATATATATATATATATGCATATATATATATATATATGCATATATATATATATATATGCATATATATATATATATGCATATATATATATATCCATATATATATATGCATATATATATATATCCATATATATATGCATATGCATATATATATGCATATATATATATATATGCATATGCATATATATATGTATATATATATATGCATATGCATATATATATATATATATGCATATGCATATATATATGCATATATATATATGCATATATATATGCATATATATATGCATATATATATGCATTTACTCTCATGGGACGAGCATGATTCTAGTATATATATATATATATATATGCATATATATATATATATATATGCATATATATATATGCATATATATATGCATATATATATATATGCATATATATATGCATATATATATATATGCATACATATATATGCATATATATATGCATATATATATATATGCATATATATATATATATATGCATATATATATATATATACATATATATATATATATATATATGCATTAATTAAAGTAAGAACAACTATTCTGCTCGGGAAATAATTTTACCCTAATGGGACGAGCATGATTCTAGTATATACATATATATATATATATGCATATATATATATGCATATATATATATATATGCATATATATATATATATGCATATTTATATATGCATATATATATATATATATGCATATATATATATGCATATATATATATATATGCATATATATATATGCATATATATATGCATATATATATATGCATATATATATATGCATATATATATATATATGCATATATATATATGCATATATATATATATGCATATATATATATATGCATATATATATATGCATATATATATATATATATATATATATATATATATATATATATATATATATATATGTATATACTAGAATCATGCTCGTCCCATAAGGGTAAAATTATTTCCCCGAGCAGAATAGTTGTTCTTACTTTAATTAATGCATATATATATATATATATATATATATATATATGCATATATATATATATATATATATATATATATATATATATATATATGCATATATATATATATGCATATATATATGCATATATATGTATGCATATATATATATATGCATATATATATGCATATATATATATATGCATATATATATATGCATATATATATATGCATATATATATATATATATATATGCATATATATATATATATATATATATATATATATATATATATATATATATACTAGAATCATGCTCGTCCCATGAGGGTAAAATTATTTCCCCGAGCAGAATAGTTGTTCCTACTTTAATTAATGCATATATATATATATGCATATATATATATATATATATATATATATATATATATGCATATATATATATATATGCATATATATATATATATATATATATATATATATATATATATATATGCATATATATATATATATGCATATATATATATGCATATATATATATATGCATATATATATATATATGCATAAATATATATGCATATATATATATATGCATATATATATATATGCATATATCTTTATATATATGCATATATATATATATATATGCATATATATATATATATATATACATATATATATATATATATATGCATATATATATATGCATATATATATGCATATATATATATATATATGCATATATATATGCATATATATATATGCATATATATATATATATGCATATATATATGCATATATATATATATGCATATATATATATATATATGCATATATATATATATATATATGCATATATATATGCATATATATATATATATGCATATATATATATATTAATATATATGCATATATATATATTAATATATGTGCATATATATATATTAATATATATGCATATATATATATATGCATATATATATATATATAAATATATATGCATATATATATATATGCATATATATATATATATTAATATATATGCATATATATATATATGCATATATATATATATATATATATATATATATATATATATATATATATATATATATATATATATATATACTAGAATCATGCTCGTCCCATAAGGGTAAAATTATTTCCCCGAGCAGAATAGTTGTTCCTACTTTAATTAAAATTCAAATCAAGATATAATGCTACTAAACCTGAAGTCTAGAATCTTTATTTTAATTTTGATAAAGATTCATTTATTTTAGAAAATGTCTAAACATTTAAGGCTTAAGCATAAAGAAAAATTGAAATTCAGAAAATATTGCTGAATTAATGTCTTATGTTTATGGAACAAATTCAATGCAAATCCGAAATATTTACATTTTCAAATGAGGTGTTGTGCTTATATTATGTCCCTATAAATTACTCCAAATAAACTGAAATTTGGGGAATATTTATGAATTGGTGTTTAATACCTATTGTTAAACTTTTATAAAGATTGAAGGTATATTCATAGTAATCGGTTTCTTCCATAACTTAATATAGAGATATCAACAGCTACAAGTTAAATAATATCACTAGCCATGATGATATTCCTTTTTGTTTGGGATATTCTAAAAAAAATTTCATTTTTTTCTTTCTTTATTACCTTCGACTGTTAATTAACAGGAAGGGAGACAGTGACGGAACCGATAATGATAGATATCGTATAAAATAAGAGCAAGGGTCAAACAATAGATATATATATATATATATATATATATATATATATATATATATAGAGAGAGAGAGAGAGAGAGAGAGAGAAGGGAGGGAGGGAGAGTGATATACAGAAATTTCGTAAGAGATGGTTCACTTGGTGAGTTAATTGCAAATTGCGGTTAATTAGAAAAATCAAAATAAAAGTTTTTAATTCAAACCTAAGTCAATCCAAAACTGTGTCATTAAAATATATTTTTAAAAATCTTAAGGAAAACAAACGTTGATTAACTCAGCTTTAAAATAATAATAGAAATGTCTAGATAAACCTTTAAAATGATACCAAATAATAACGCATTTGACTCATCTGAATACATTAATGCAGTTTCACGGTTCATCCATTCTACAAATCTTCAAAAGTGTTTTAATATATTCCTGAACGTTATCAATAAAAAATAAAATTTTATTTTTATTAAAATGTATTTGACTCTTCAGGAATATACTAAACCACTTATGAAGAATGGAATGGGTAAACAATGAAACTGCAGTAAGGTGTTCATATAAATACTATTATATTATTATTGTTCGAAGGCTATACTGAAAATATTATGTATGCTGTCTGTTCGATTTCAGAATTCATATCTGAACGACTGTTTTTGAAAAGTTGATTTTTATGTTTTTATGTTATAACGCATATATATATATATATATATATATATATATATATATATATATATATATATATATATATATATATATATATATTAGTATTTCATGTATCCACATAAAATTTTATAAGGAGATATAATTTTTTATGTTTCAATTTTCAGTATTTACTTCAACAGTGCTAGATACGTAAGTAGAGCTAGGTAGTAAGCTATGAAAATATATTTATGGCAATTAAGCTACACAGAGGCTCCCGCGTTTCATCGGGGGCGGGGGATCTTCAGGCTAAAATGCATGGAGTTATTTTTGCCGGGTGTTTTTATATACACGGCCAGCTAGTTAACCAATCAGATTCTTTGTTGTTCTCTCAGCCAATCGTTGGGCTTCCCCCATAGCTTACTATATATATATATATATATATATATATATATATATATATATATATATTACTTAATCTGAAAATAATTTCTACCAAGACTTTTTATAATTATTTACAAAGTCAATTTATTTTGAGAACTTATATTTTAACAAATTTAAATTTATCGTTTATTTTCTATTTATAAGGAAGTTCGAAATAAGGAATTTAAAAATAAAAACCTAAAATATAAATACAAGGAACCACGTGTTAAAATAAATTCACCCATTATATTGACACAACAAAGGAAACAGGATATAGGCAAATCTATAGAAAACAGAACAATAGAACAGGATATAGGAAGGAAGTAACACTAACCACACATTTGTTCGTGGGAAGCCCAACGATTGGCTGAGAGAACAACAAAGAATCTTATTCGTTAACTAGCTGGCCGTATATATAAAAACACCCGGCAAAAATAACTCCATGCATCTTAGCCTGAAGATTCCCTCCGGAGATGAAACGCGGGAGCCTCTGTGGAGCTTAATTGCCATAAATATATTTTCATAGCTTACTATATATATATATATATATATATATATATATATATATATATATATATATTACTTAATCTGAAAATAATTTCTACCAAGACTTTTTATAATTATTTACAAAGTCAATTTATTTTGAGAACTTATATTTTTACAAATTAAAATTTATCATTTATTTTCTATTTATAAGGAAGTTCGAAATAGAAAAATAAGGTAAATTTATCATCAAAATTTTTTATAAAAGTGCTAATAAAACAGGCAAATATATTATTTGTCATGTGTTAACTTCATCAATTTTGTTTTACAAAACATGTTCTTTTTTTTACCGGTAGAGTCCAAACGATCCATTGTTATTATATGGAGAAAAAATATCCTTTTTTTAGCAGATATTTTAAACTAAAAAAAGTTATTTATTGTAATAATATTGTTGTAGACAAGACGATTGTATTTTATCCAGCCTTTTTGGCTAGAGTAAAAGGGTAGGTTTTAGGCTATCCTCCCAGTCATTACCATCTCGGTTTGGGTGGGTGGGTGTTTATTTATTACCTGTCATCTGAAGCACACTCATTTTTGAGGGAATACTGACGGGACTAAACATAAATTTTCTTCCCATAATATATACATATTTATATAGATATTTTCTAAATATTTCTTACTATTTTCTTTATAGATATTTTCTGAATATTTCTATATTTCTATAGATATTTTCTGTGCCTTTTGGGGAGCTGGATTTTCCCACATTCAAAACAAACCTCATGTGTAATGTTGTCCTTGTGAATAGGGCGCTGCTATCTGTACTGACAACGACGTTTGTTGTGTGTTTTCTTTATTTGACTTAGTTTTAAATTTTTTGTTTTTGTTTTTGTTTTATCTAGGAAAGTAGGTCGGTGATAACGAAATCTATGCCACAAATCAGCGAAGGCCAGGGCTGGGCACACAGAATGCGGAAAAACATCTTCGGGGCCCCGTGTGATTTAGCCATACCCTTCCGATCGTGGGAATTGGATACTTACCGAGGTTGTCGCAGCGTCCCCACATCAGTCTGGCTGAAAATCCTTCGAGAAGCTCACCTCTCCGAACATTGAGCGAAACACATATCGTTGGACTCAAACAAACATTTGTTGTGTCTGATTTTAAATAAAGAACTAGTCAGAAATAACAAGTCCATCGTATCTTCTACCAAGTGAACAAATCAACCGATTCCTACAGCTACAGCCACCATTGTTGCCACATATACCACCACCGCCGCTGCTGCCACTGCTGTTGTCACTCATATATTTCGTAGCTGGGAGTTGCTTTCACGTGGCTTACTTCATTAACATATAACATTTTCATTTGAAATAACCTCACAAAAAATAACGTTTTTCTTTTTTCTTTTCATGTAACAACACTGATTTCTATCATATTGCAGGAATTTTGTGGTTTTAATGTGAACAAAAAGAAGTATTATTAAATTTGTAGAGCGCATTTCAAGTATGTCAACCTATGTAAAAAGACAAAAACAGAAAGAAAAGTGTAAACGCAAGATATTTGGCTATGTTAACAAATGTAAATTTTATTACTTAGAATACTTCTGTACGATTTTAGAAATACTCCTCTCTTGATGGCTCGTATGAACCCACCACCGTTTTTATTTTCAATTCAATCAACTACCATGACCGCTTTTCTTCCAAAATGATAGTTGAAAAACCAATGAAAGACAACCAACACTTTCCAACTCTCTATACTTCTATGAATAAGACGTTCAACGAACTAATCTATTTCTTTGCTTTCAAATGGCTATTTCGTTGGTTAGTTAACGTATCCGCACATTCGTGACCAATGAGCAGATATCGGCATGCGCTTCAAGAATATTGTTTGGCGGCATCAAATGCTTTCGTGTCACGAACTTAACACGAAGGAAAATTTAGAAAATGAAACAGAAGTAAACATGAAAACAAGATTTGAGAAAAAAGAAACATTAATTTTATATGAACAAAATTCGCCCAAGTAGAAAAAGGAAAAAGTATTTGTGGATTTATTAGTTGATCTTTCGTTCAATGTTGAACATTTTATCGAAACTAACAAAATATAAGAAACTATATATAAGTAAAAAAAAAGAAGATCTTTCAGAATAATGTGTTTTTCTGATTGAATTAAAATTATAGAACGCATTTTAATGTGAACTGCCAGAAAAAAAGTAATCAATAAAAATCGTAATTCAACGAAAACGAAACAACATTAGTTTATTCCGAATTATTCACAAACATGTCTCAATAAACAATATATACATATATTTTAATATATATGTATATAATACAGTATAATACAGTGTTATATAAGAAATAACCATACAGCTCGATCACTTGGGCAAAAGCTTGTTTGTATATACATTAGTTTTATCTTTCATCGATTCCTTCGGTTTCAAGGAAACACTATAAAAACATCGGCTGATGAACCGGTCACATTTAATATATTAAACCCTATGCTTCCAGTGTTTCTGTGAAACCGACAGTACTGATAAAAGATCAAACTAATATATAGTGTCCATTATATATATATATATATATATATATATATATATATATATATATATATATATGGGAGAGAGAAAATGGTGGAGGAAGGGATATATATATGATATAATATATATATATATATATATATATATATATATATATATATATATATATATATAAGAGATAGAGAGAGAGAGAGAGTACTAAATTTGCTTGTTTGTGCTAAACATGAAAGTTCTAAATGTGAAAAGGACAGTAATATATAATTTACATATATATCATATACATAAGGAAAAACACATATAAGCTCTTTAGCAAAGATAATCATACACTCACATTGATCAATAAAAAAATCCACCACCCCCACCCAAGTCCATGCGCAAATCCCGAAAATGATAAATAATAGGATTAGTAAAGTTTATTCCTGCGAAAATAATCTTGGATTCGAATAAATCAAATAAAAATCAACACAAAAACGAACGAGGATCATACGAATACCGACTGGTATAATAAAAAAAAATGTCTGCCCGGTCGAGAGTAATTGCAACTTAAGTAACGTTGTTTATAAAGGAAACATTTGACCGAAAGTTGGATAGCAGTAAAAGAAAATAGATATCGGAATTTCTTCCGGTAACTGGAAACAACGGTACAATAACCACAGGCATTCCATCTCAAAACATAATTAAAAACATCCAGTAGCTCTCTTGAAATACTATTCGTTATTGAGGGAAAGTAATCGTACACCTATAGTTCGGTTCTAAGTAAGTCTAACACCACTAATACGTTCAATATAACCTATGCGTGTATAAGATTAACATTTGTAATTATGTATGCAACATTATTTAAAACAAAAGGGGGTGAGTTATTTTAACGACGTCGCCACACGTTAAATAATTCCTCGTCTAAAATTAGAACCGTACAAAGTATAAGTATTTATTTATTTAAACTTAGTTTCTTTAAAATTCCTATAGGCGATCTACAGTTAAAGATCTTACTTTGTCTTTTGGCTAGGAGCAAAGTGTAGTAGCCGTTCTGTTATCCTCCGTCAGTGAAGAAGAAATCCTTCTGGACTGAGGTAATTTTAAGTTTTGGTCCAAATCTAGAATGCCCCTTTTCGAAGGGGTGCATTTTCTCCATATTAAAAACCGACATTGTGTCTAACTCTTCCCTCGTGTGGAGGCAAGTAAATAGGGTTAGGGTTAAACTTGGTTGGTCTTTTATTACGACTGTGTTTACGTGTACTGTATACATATGTGTGTAAGTGTCAGGTGTGCACACGCTTTATATATATAAGTATATATTTACCATAACACTCCAATAATTATCTTATATATAAGTATATATTTAACACAACACTCCAATAATTATCTTATATATAAGTTTATATTTAACACAAAACTCCAATAATTATCTTATATATAAGTATATATTTAACACAACACTCCAATAATTATCTTATATATAAGTTTATATTTAACACAACACTCCAATAATTATCTTATATATAAGTATATATTTAACACAACACTCCAATAATTATCTTATATATAAGTTTATATTTAACACAACACTCCAATAATTATCTTATATATAAGTATATATTTAACACAACACTCCAATAATTATCTTATATATAAGTTTATATTTAACACAACACTCGAATAATAATCTTATATATAAGTATATATTTAACACAACACTCCAATAATTATCTTATATATAAGTTTATATTTAACACAACACTCCAATAATTATCTTATATATAAGTATATATTTAACACAACACTCCAATAATTATCTTATATATAAGTATATATTTAACACAACACTCCAATAATTATCTTATATATAAGTATATATTTAACACAACACTCCAATAATTATCTTATATATAAGTATATATTTAACACAACACTCCAATAATTATCTTATATATAAGTATATATTTAACACAACACTCCAATAATTATCTTATATATAAGTTTATATTTAACACAACACTCCAATAATTATCTTATATATAAGTATATATTTAACACAACACTCCAATAATTATCTTATATATAAGTATATATTTAACACAACACTCCAATAATTATCTTATATATAAGTATATATTTAACACAACACTCCAATAATTATCTTATATATAAGTATATATTTAACACAACACTCCAATAATTATCTTATATATAAGTATATATTTAACACAACACTCCAATAATTATCTTATATATAAGTATATATTTAACACAACACTCCAATAATTATCTTATATATAAGTATATATTTAACACAACACTCCAATAATTATCTTATATATAAGTATATATTTAACACAACACTCCAATAATTATCTTATATATAAGTATATATTTAACACAACACTCCAATAATTATCTTATATATAAGTATATATTTAACACAACACTCCAATAATTATCTTATATATAAGTATATATTTAACACAACACTCCAATAATTATCTTATATATAAGTATATATTTAACACAACACTCCAATAATTATCTTATATATAAGTATATATTTAACACAACACTCCAATAATTATCTTATATATAAGTATATATTTAACACAACACTCCAATAATTATCTTATATATAAGTATATATTTAACACAACACTCCAATAATTATCTTATATATAAGTATATATTTAACACAACACTCCAATAATTATCTTATATATAAGTATATATTTAACACAACACTCCAATAATTATCTTATATATAAGTATATATTTAACACAACACTCCAATAATTATCTTATATATAAGTATATATTTAACACAACACTCCAATAATTATCTTATATATAAGTATATATTTAACACAACACTCCAATAATTATCTTATATATAAGTATATATTTAACACAACACTCCAATGATTATCTTATATATAAGTTTATATTTACGACAACACTCCTATAATTATTACCTGTAAAATTATAAAAAATCGCTTTCGCTTCTTCTGTAACAATAAATAGCAAAACAATATCACTAACTCATAGAGAATATCATTAAAAGCTGTTTGGGTATCATTATATTTAATTTAAAAGTATTAGTGGCGGTTTCATTTTTCCTAATGACAAAAGGACGTAAAGCACAATATGTAACTTAGATGAGTATGTCTGTGTTTTTTCACTTTTTAAATCTTTTTTATTTTCATTCATTTGCTGGGGACGGGGCATTCTTCCAAATGGCATACGATCACCCGCTATTTACAGACTCCAACCGAGAGCTCTTTTCAGGATTCTGGCTGTTCCCTTGAGTGCAGTTGTTTGCATTTCTCTTGCACTTGGTTCACCAGGTATGTATGGATGTGTGTGTGTGTGCTAAAGTGTGTTGTATGCGTATGTTTGGATATGGACGTGAGTGATAATATGAGTGCGAGGTCAATAAGGATAGACTAGCAAATTCACACCTACTTGTGAAGTTTTTAATCTGTAGCTGAACTGTGTACCATGAACTAGATAACATCAAGGATTAAAAAGGGAATATATCTAACGACTATAATAACTAGACTTTTCCTAAAAAAAATAAATAGAACCCCACTTCCATTGCTATCTCCCAGGTATTTATATAAAAGTTTATCGAAATTCGAATGTGAATTTTTATCCCCTTTTCAGGAGTGAAATCAATTTTTCACTTGTGTCTGAACATTCTGCAGACCGGTAGATGAAATAAATTATTGCATTTAACTGGCATTGTGTTTTGAGTTTTTCCATATAATTTTGTCAATATTGCTCTGGAATTACATTGAGCTGAAAATCAAACCTACATCTAACTTAGGTTTACAAATTTATATATATATATATATATATATATATATATATATATATATATATATATATATATATATATATATATATATGTGTGTGTGTGTGTGTGTGTAAGTATGAAGGTATATGTTCGAAGGCAGGATCAATGCAATGCAGAAAACCGACAAAAATAAATGACAATTTATTTATATTTCAAATAAACTTTAAATATAAAGGAGACTTACTGCTAAATATTAAAGGTCCGGAATGGTAAAAAGTTTGATCATTTCGAGAGTAATAAGCTCTCTTTTTCAAAAAGAAACGGAAGTTGGACCGATCTGTCGGTTGAAGAAAACCAAGATGGACGCCGATATTCAAGGTTCGCAGAGGAAAAAAGAAGACTCGCGGACAGATATGACAGGGAGAAGAAAAATGAAATTGAAATGCAATAAATATGTTATGGGTTAAATTTACCTAAAAAAATTATTTTAGTTAAACTTTAAAATTTTAATATTTACATTTCTATTATTTAATATTAATAATAAGTGTTGTAAATTGAAAAAAGCATCGAATAAACAGATAAGAGGGAAAAGCGAAGAAAACTAAGGGAGATCATTAGGTAATCAGCTCAATTTTCGATATATTTTTTTCATTTATCTAGAGTTTAAGTGCTGTTGTTAAATATATGATCGAATCAACATATGATGAGGAGGTAATGATAATTAGAGGAGATAATTACTAAATTTTCTATTATTTTATTATCTAATATTTAAAGTTAAGTGTTGTTAGGATCGAATCAACAGATGGTGAAAATGAAGTAAAATAATAGTCAAAGGGGGATAATTAGGTAATAAGTCGATTAATGCATGGTTGGATAGAATTTCTTTTATATTAATGATGGCAACATTTGAAGTTAAAAACCTAGAATGTGGAAATGGAAAGGTGTTAATGTGCGTAAATATATATATATATATATATATATATATATATATATATGTGTGTGTGTGTGTATGTGTATGTGTGTGTGTGTCTGTATATTAATTAAATATAATATTTAAGTTCAAGGTTATTTAATATATTATTGTATAATGACTGAATAAGTATAAATATAATATATGGATACAAATGGATACAATCAAATATAATATTCAATTTAAAAACTTATTTTATATATATATATATATATATATATATATATATATATATATATATATATATATATATATATATATGGAAGAAGAAATTTTGAGGAATGTATCTGTAAATGTTGAAATAGGGTGGTAGCAGAGGAAGTAAGTCACAATGCTCCTAGTATGGAGCGTCTTAGTCTGTGTATAAAATGTTGTAGAAATTGTGAGGAAGTATACCAACAAGATAGGTGCATAACGAAATATACATAGGGGAAGATGGGCGCGGGTTAAAGGGAGAGCGAAAGGGTGCTTGGATGAAAAGGACATAAGGAAAATAAGAGTGTGGAGAGTTGAGATCAACTGGGGTCAGGCAGATAGATGGATGAGATCATTGAAGTCGGGCAGAGGGAGACAAAGGGACAAGGACTATCGGCATGGTTCAAGGTGAGTGAAAGTGAGATAAGGTAGAGGAGTGGGGGAGTGGGGTAAAGAATGAAAAGAGAACAAAGTTCAGCTCTGTTATTAATAGAGGGTTTGTGTTTAGAGATCAGAATGGCCTTCGATATTTAATATTTAGCAGTGATTCCTCCAATTTACTGTCCTTATATTTAAAGTTTATTTGAAATACAAATATATTGTTTTGAGATTTGCAAACCTATACCATCCCCTGTCATTTATTTTTGTTCATTCCATCATCCACATTTCCGGTGTTCTGCATTGCATTGTTCCGTCCTTCGAACACTTACCTTCATACTTATTTATTTACCAGCAATGCTTCAAGCAAACTACCATTTCTTTGAGGTCGGGCAGAGGGAGACAAAGGAGCAAGGAGTGTAAGCATGGTCCAAGGTGAGAATATATTTGACATGCCCATTACATTTCAGAATATGTTTCACTTGCACATTACATTTCAGAATATGTTTCACTTGCACATTACAAAGCTAAAAAGATAGATATCTTTATCTTAGAGACTATTATGATCAGAAAAAGCTCGATATACTAGATAGAGCAATAAAGCAGCAAATGAATTATGAAAATAAAAATTGGATAGAATACAATATTTTCTCTACATACTTTAGATTTCGGATTCTGCCGTCTGAACTCGATTGATTATAATTTAATGCTCACCCAACCTCTACTTTTCTCTGCGTGACCCTTGTATCTTTACATGGGCACATTGATCTTATACCATAATTCTGATTAACCATATATAGAGTTGCTTCTGACAAATAAATATGTTATTCTGCTTACCCAATGTTTATTGTTCTGTTGTCCATCATGTTCTTTGCAACAAAATAATGAATTTCAATTTAGTTTCTTTCAAAAGATATTATTTCGGATGGGAATGCTGTTACAATGGAGATGTTTTGCTGATGACCGAACAGCTGCTGCTGAGATCATTAATAATAATAAAAATGAAATCGAGATTGATCCGTCTTTCGCAGCTTTCAAAAGAAGCATTCACTTTGCTTAGTTTGAATATTACACTATTCTTTTCTTAATATTTCTTGCATATATACGATATAATAATTTGCGTTTACAAAACATATTTGCGCGGTTCCGTTTGTTTTTCATACAAAACACTTATTTCGGCTACGTGTACGGTTTTATAATAAAAGATGGTATGTTTTTTTCACTTAGTGCAAGGATATCCGAGGAGTTAATAGGAGAAAGGTGTCTACGTCATTGATGTTGCTTCTAAGCCCTTGGATATTTGTGAATGCTAGACTCAAGGGCGGAGGCGAAGATATTTTTTGGTGGGTGTCTGCTTTAGGTTTGTTTCTTTTTCTTTGTATTGTCATTTTGATTTTAGATAGAGTGGGGACAAAGTGGGGCTTGTATGGTTCCAATAAGCTCACACATCCAGACCATTAGTCAATACTTAATCCATGGGTGTTGTGTTTTCAGGAAAACCTACCGTGGATAACTGTAGGGTCATTTTTCAACTGTTAATGGAGCAGCCACTCTTAGGGCTACCTAAGAGTTAGGGCTCCTGCACTACCAGTCGGAAACAGCTGTCTAACCTGTACCCTCATCCTGTCAGAAAAAGGCGACCCAGACTAGTCATGTGACAAAAAAAACTTTCCCCAAGTTGCCCAGATAGTCAGAAAAAAAAGGTCAAGCACCTCTGCGCCTGGCTAATAGACAAAGAAGGAGTGCAAAGGCCGGGCGATAGGCAGAGCCCATATAATCCTTAAGCAATTTTAGGTTTGCAATCCAGATATTTTGTTCGAGACTCCAGCTCTAGGAATGTTGTCGATCGGGATAAGGAGGCCTCCCTCCCCCAATGGGTTTCTGCCAAGACGTAAGTAGTCTGTGTCATGATCCGTATTTGTGACTAAAGATATTCATATTTTTTACCCTTTTTGCACCTCGGTCAGTCTAGCTAACGATGTTTTGTTGGCTAGAAGAGGTGTCTGTCGGACGAGAACTGATAAGCAAAAAACACGAAATACAATACATGGTTAAAGAAAAACACAGACAATGGTATATAGATATAAAACCGAAGAAAATTTTATTTCAGAAAGGTGGTTCTCGAAGGATCGGAGAGACGTATTGTTTAAACGAAATGCGATGCGATGTGTGCGTCCATGTTAAAATAAATGGAAAAAGAGTTCGTTGGCCAATGTGCGAATATGTATATATAGAGAGACGATCGTGGTTTCTTTACTTAGCTGAGAGATTTTTCGACATCCCACTGGTCCTTATTTAATCCCATGTTAGTAGACAAAAAAGGATGATTTCGAAGTCAAATCCGGTTAGAAGGCGATTCCAAGTTTTTTCGTAAGAGGGGTTTCCCGACCGCCCGAACGCTTCGAAAGATATTCTCTAACTGATTTATTATTCAAAAATCCTTTAATTTCCCGCCGTGGTGTGTGACTCGGAAATAAGCATTCTGTACGGTATGATCACTTGTATCCTTCTTTATTGTTTTATATCCCTTTTCGGGGTCGTTCCTTTGAAACAAGTAAGGGCTTTCCCTTACTTGTTTCAAAGGAACGACCCCGAAAACACACATATATATATATATATATATATATATATATATATATATATATATATATATATATATATATATATATATATCAGGAAATCTAGTCGATTAAAAAAGCAATTTCTGAGTTATAAGCGTTTCTCACGTCTAAAAATTAGTAATTTTAACTTCGGCTACGAAATAAGCAAAACAGAGGAAATCAAAACCAAAAAATCATCATTTTAAGATATTAACATGAGAAAATGCGACAGAAAAAGAATCACTCTACTACTACCTGTACTATTATTATTATTATTAGTAGTAATATCAGTACTGCTCCTGATAAAACTAAAAGCAACAAACACTATAGGTTGTAAAACTGTTTAATATAATTGCATCAAATTATTTAGCATTGAGCATACATGTGTCATGGAACGGATCAACTACTACTACTACTACTACTACAAATATTACCACTATTAATAATACAACTACTACTGCTATTACTACTAATAATAATATTACTACTACTGCTGCTATTACTGAAAAATCAAATTTGATGTAGAGAATCCTTGAATTGCCACGTATGTAATTCAGGGATCAACTATTACTGTTATTACTAATACCACCAAGACAAACACTTATAGGGTACAAAACTAATTAACAGAATTGCACAAAATGTAGGTGTGTCATGGAGGGATGAATTACTACTACAATTATTGCACCTAATAATACCACTATTACAGCTAACAAAACAGCTAACACTTATAGGATTCAAAACTACTCGACATAATTACAACAAATTTGGCATAGAGCATCTTTGAGTTGCTACGTGCGGCATTAAGATGGATCAACTACTACTATTACTACTACTGGTACTGCTTCTACTACTGCTGTTACTACTTTTACTACTACTGCTACAACTACTTCTAATAATAATAATACCACTTCTATTACTGTTAAGACAAAAAACAACAAATAATTATAGGGTTTGGACAAAGTTTCATAAAATGTGGCATGGAAAATCCTTGAGTTGTCACGTGCGGCATGGAGGAGGATCAATTCCTACTACTCTACTATCATTATTTCTACTAACACAGTATTAGGACTAAAAGACAACATACACTTATAGGATTTAGGCGGGAAACCAATGCGACTGGAGAGCAACGTTGAGGTAAACGGTTTACAAAGAGTCGAACATTAGACGCTTAACATGTCATTGCATGGGCGCTTTTCCAAGGAATCATTTGCCGGCTTACGCACATACATATACATCAACACATGCAAACATACACAATATATACATATATATATGCACAACACATACAGACACACACTTAAAATTACACATACACATATATACATACACTCAAAAGAACGCATACACATAAACATGCAAACATACACAGAAATGACACATGCACACAATCACATAAAAACATACATTCGAAATAACGTATACACACATACACTTACAAACATGCAATCAAAATCACACGTATGGGAAATACCCGACGATGATCGTTTTAATAAAGAAAAAAATCTCCACATTACATTTTGTTTACAGTTGATGAGGCATTGTAAAGAATATAACCTACTCTTCCTACAAGGTAAGTGATGACTAAATAACATATCACTCAATAAGCCCGTGGCCTGACACAGATAGCACCACTAATAAAAGGCCCATATAATTTTTCTAAAATACTAACCTTCAAATGACGTGTTTAATTATTACTTTACAAATTACAGTTATTTAAGTGAATCTACTGTTTCTAATTTTCAAAACAACGGAAAAATCTGAATTTCGTGTATTTATAAAACATTGGTTTCTGATGGGAAACATACTTTTCAAGCAAAGCAATGACTTGATAAGTGTTATTCAGAAACTGACTGATTAAAAACAACGGTTATAAGACACAGATGATGCTGAACGATCAGGTCATCCAAATTCAGCGATTGTCCTGGAAAACATAGAAAGAAATCTACAAACTCGTTTTGGCCGATCGTAAATTAAAGTTGCTTGGTATAGCAGAGGATTTGAAGATATCAGAAGGTAGTATATTCACTGTTTTGCGTGAGAAAGCTGTGTGTGTGAGAGAGCGAGAGTTAGTCAATGAGAAAGCTGTGTTCAAAGTGGGTGCCACGTCTACCCACAGTCGATAAAAACAACAACGTGTTGACGATTCAGAGCGTTGTTTGCAACTGTTGGAAAGCAACAAAAAATAGTTTTTCCATCAATATGTCACAATGGATGAAACATGGACCCACCACTTCATTCTGGAATCAGCTGTGTGGACATCAACAGGTTAAAGCCGTCCAAAACGACCAAATACGTAAACATCAGGATGCAAGGTTTTGGCCTCAGTATTTTAGGATGCGGAAGGTATTTTGTGCATCAATTACCTTGAGAAAGGAAGAATAATACATAGCGAATATTATATAGCATTTGCGTTTGAAGGAAGAAATCGCGAAAAACGGAGACAAATTAAGATGAAACAATTCTCTTTCACGAAGACAATGCATCATGTCATAACTATAGCAAAACTACACGAATTTCACTTCACATTGCTTCTGCAGCCATCCCATTCTCCAGATCTAATCCCAACTGACTGTTTGCAGATCTCAAAAGAATGTTTTAGGGAAAGAGATTTGATAAATTTTATAAAAGAAGTGATATCGGAAAATGAGGCGTATTTTGGGCCAAAAGACATATCGTTCTACAAAAAAGGCATAGAATTGTTAGAAAAGCGTTGGAATCAAAGTATCACCCTAGAAGGAGACTATGTTGATGAATAAAGTCATTTTTTGTCTAAAAGTTGTTCTTTAATTAAATATGCCCGGAACTTATTGGACGTGCACAATGGTGTACCACGCGACAGAGAATTATATGACTGCCGGTTCTATTTCAGAGGGTTCCTTCTATATTGGCCAGCCAAATCTGTCCGAGGCTAGATTTGGCTTACTAATGTAATGTATTTTAAATCTGCTGAGGAAGTCGATCCCGAATATTGTACTTTTAAGTACAATATTCGGGATCGACTTCCTCAGCAGATTTAAAATAAATATTTAAGATTTTCTTTCACTTTGACTGGTAACCATCCTATATTGATCAGTTTCTACCACGCGTGAAATCACACATACAAACAACACAAAATATACTCACAATCTGTTTAACAATGGAGACCTTGAGGCACTAGACCTCTGTTCAGATGCTGAGTCCAAATTTAGCGGTCACGGATTCAAATGGAAATATGTTGGCACGGAAGCGACAGGAACCACATGTTAGCATAGCATGTAGAAATTTATTTTAACTAGTTTTTTTAAAAAAATAAGTCAGTTAAGTCTTAAAAGCCGCCAATAGTGAGAGTGCTGTCTATGTCGAACGCATCTTTCATTAAATTAATCTAATACATAAAGTCGTATTTTCGAATTTAGACCTCAATAGCATTTCATATGACAAATCGATATTTGATTCTGACTAGCGATTTCTCCCTTTTTCATACCTGCACCATGTTTTTCACTCTAAAAGCAATGTAATTCGCTTGAGTTTATTTCTGAAAAATATTTTATCCAGCTAAGAATATTTTTCAGATGGATACTGTTGTGACCCTGCTTAGGGGTCGAAATGTAGATACGGAACACGGGTTAGGGGAACAATATATATTGAAATAATAATATAATATAGTTTGAAGAAAAGATATGTACAGAGAACACGAGAAGTGGTATATCAGTCCTGACTGCCAGGGTAGACTGGAGTTTAATCCAATTACGAGAAACCTAAATGCTTTCAGTATTAGGAATAGACGAGTCCAACTTCTCGTCATATAGGTACGGCACCATAACACCCCCTCCTAAGCCTTACCTCCTCAGGAGTCTTAATATCGTTTCCGTTTTGGATTTATTTCGATATAATCCGGAGCTATCCGTTTCCTTTTAGACTGCCGCTTTTCTGTGGCTGCTTGGGGTACTGGTAAGTCAATGGTGTCGTATATTAAATCCATCACTTCTTCTGCCTGGGGAGAGCTGTCAGTGTCATCTGACAGTTTTTTCCTAATCTGATTTAGGTGTCTCTTATGAGAGAACTGAGGGCATTGGATTATGTAGACCATAGATCCAATCCTTTTCTTTATTGTGCCAGGTTCCCAAAAAGATGCGTTGTTTTTAAACATTTTACAATATACTCTGTCTCCTGGGATGTATCGTTTTTCTAGATTACAATTGCTTGATGTAACTTAGTTGTACAAAAGAGTATAAACCTTTTTTTCTTTCGAAAATTGTTTTAGTACGCGTCTACGCGTTTTTGTTAAAGAAGAAAAAAAGTACGGTTTCAAAATTATTTTTTATTTCGGCAGAAGTAACTTTCTCTTTTTTGGAGGGAAAAACAAAAATCATGTATTCCCTTATTGTTTAGTCGGAATAGCAATGTGGAAAAAACCCACTGACCTTTCTTCAATTAAGAGAAATAATAAGTTTGTTTTCACGTGTTTCTTTTTTCTCCTTTTTTTCCACCGGTTAGCCAGTTTTCAGAACTAGACGTAATCAATTTCTCCGAGTTTTGTTCTTTTTGTTTTAAAAGGTTTTCCTTAATTTAATTTGTCGTCTGTTGTAGCGTTCAAATTTAAATCCAACGTCGCCGTTTTGTGGTTCGTTTTGTTGAAGGTTCAAGAAAAATCCTTTGTTGTTTTTTTTGCTGTGTAACTTTGACTATCTCGTCGATAGTTTTTTCGTTTGGGTTTCCCGTATGAGTGCGAATACCTCGTCGCCAATTTGTTGTGACCTTGTTTAGGGGCAGAAATGAAGACACGGAATACGCGGTTAGGTGAATAACATATGTTGAAGAAAAGATATGTACAGAGAAAAAAGAAGTGGTATATCAGTCCTGACTGCCAAGGTAGACTGGAGTTCAATCCAATTAATATTTATTCATAAAGAAAAAAGAATTTATGAAATGCGACACAAGGCCAGCAAGGGGGGTGGGAAAGGTTCTGTCTTCACTAACAAATTTAACTAATCTAACTTAACTAGCTTCATTCAGGACCATGATTCACCAAAATACCGCATTTATACTATACATCCTTCTCCAATCACCAAAAGAATTTGTACCATGAAAATCCTACTTAAAACCCATATATGTATAATATGCAACGGGGGTATAGTAATAAAAATTATATGTACAAAATATATATGAATATTATTTACAATGGAAAAAGGAAGTTAGTAAAAAGACCCCCATTACTAAACTGTGGCAGATACGCAGATTTGCCAGTCGAAATCGAAAATCGAAAAAAGGGGGGTGATCCAACACCACCTTCGAAAATATCGAAGGGTGACCTGCATCCCTGGCAAAGCAAGCGCTCTGCCACCTAGTTGGGGACGGGATGGGGAGTTACGAACCAAATTGGAGTAAAAAAAATTGGGGGGAAGGGTGAACAACGAAAATAAAAGGGGCCATAATGAACTCACTCATACACTAGCTAAGTTATGAACTAAAATTAACAGAAAACATGTCTTTTAGTTAACTTATAACTGGGTCATAATTGAAGTTCTTTTTTGCAACCCAATATCCTGTACCTAAGGTACGTCTAAATACCACTCCAATCTAGCTCCTGTCACTCTACATAATCGCACACCTCTCACCCACCTTTCACCAAAATCTGCCGAAGAGAGTCTTACCCTCTCGGCCCTAATTCGAGCTTTCAGGTAATATTTGAAAATCGCAATAAGATCGAGAGAAGTGAAGGTCTCAGCTCCGTAGACTGCCTTCATACGAGTTTTCCATATCGCGTCTCTCATAACGGCTAGTATGCTTAAGAACACAAAACGTTTCAGCCTATCTGCTGTCGGAACCCAGTTGCTACATACATTGATAGGTTCCAGGTCAAAAGACGATACGTTAAGTATGCGAATCCTGAGACCTGTAACAAGCCTAATCCGCAGCACACGATGCGGCAATAAATACGCCTTCATCACCGCATCTAACACAAGTCGGTGAACTCACCAACCAGCTGAATGAAGCTTCTTACCGACCCAGAGAGCATTTCTTATCAATCGCCAGGTTAGCGTTGCCTCGTCATTATCGAAGCACCGTAACCCTGGCGCCCAAGGCCAGATAGAGCGTAGACCCCCCCCCCCCCTCGCCAAAGCGAGCCCCTCAATCCTGTCATCTCGAACAGTCCCCTCTCACCATAACCCGATATAATGCCTTTCGGGACAACAGCAGGGTGTCAGAGAGGCTTTCTTTCATCCTTAAGAAGAACTTCAAAGCGTGTCTACATTCGCGATAAAAGGAACATTCGCTTCGGGGCAACCTGTGTGCCTCCCCCTCATCCAAGCGCACACTTTTTAAAGCCAGAAAGGCTTTCTTAGTGCCTTCCTTCCAGAAGCCACCGTTTCCCTCAGTTTGTGAACTCATTCTATCTAGATAAAATAGCCGAAGTGTATGACGTCGAATCTCGACGCTTGGCATACCCAGACCGCCTTCAGAAAGATAGAGATAACAAATCTCGCGACGGACCATAGGAGCCTTACCAAGCCACAAAAACTTGAAAAGAGCCCGCTGCATCTCAATCAGTGTATCCGACGGGAGTGAAAGCATTGATAGTCGATATAGGATGATCGGATAAATGCAACACACCTCCGCTCTCCCCTTTAACGAAAGATTTCTACGGATCCACAGACCAGCTGTGGCCCAATTCGCTTCCAATACTTCCGACCAATTTTTCTCCAGCTGAAGATCAGGACCAAGCCAAATGACGAGTAGCTTGCAAGGCCCGTCGGTCCCTGTAAGGATACACTCTTCCAGGCATCAATGCGCAAGCACACAGATTTGTCACAGTTAATGTTGGTCCTTGTTACCGTTTCATACATTCTGATTTTTCTGTCGACGACACTAATCTCAGCACTGCTCGTTACAAGCACAGTCAAGTCGTCGGCAAAGGCGGAGTACTTTAACGTGGTGCAAGCACCTGTCAAAGTAATCTCATTTAGGACCGGATTCATCATTAGCCTGTAAATTCACCTCCATCCGCACACAGGGGTTCGCATACAAGAGGCGAATCTAAGAGCTAAATTGCGGGCTAAAACCGACCGCAGACAAAACAGCCTCCAAGTTACGATGGTCCACCCTATCGAATGCTTTGGACTGATCTAAATTGATCAGCGCGGCTTCTGTGTCGACTTCATCTATGATCAAGCGTATCGAGTGCAAATTATCCTGAATGGTCCGACCCTTTTCAGCACAGGTCTGTTCGGGGCTAATTAGACAAAACAAGCTGCAGTCGATTGGCTAAGATTTTGGCCAAAATATTTAACTCAGCATTTAGCATTGTTAAAGGCCGAAAGTATCTAACCCATCCCCACCATTTTTACTTTTGCGTAACAACTTCACTATACCCATAGTACTGGGGAATAGTTCCATTCTTAAACCACGAGTTAAACAAAACTGTCAGCAATGGAACAAAAATGTGTGACATCCTCAAATACACCTCGTAGGGCAAACCATCAATACCGGGAGACTTGTTAAGGCCGACCCGCCTTAAGGCGTCCTGAACTTCTTCCTCTGTTATGCAACCTTCACACCTAGCTTCTTCGGTCGCCTCGAGACGAGAAAAGACAGCTAAATAGGGGTCAAATTGTGCTAATTACAGACCGGGTTCCCTGATAAAAAGATCCTGGAAATTAGAGCGAAACACCTCCAGAATACCTTCGTTTGTGGTCACGAGACGCCCATCCGGCAATGAGACACGTGCGATATGCCGATCAGCAGCTTGTCATCGTTCCTCTGCACGCAATTCAGCGGCCATATTTGTTGCTTCTTGAGACTTCTCTTTAACCTAGCCCTAATCACTAAAGCTTGGTGCTCTTGCATAGCCACAGATGCAAGCTTTGCCTTAATTATAGTAACTTTAGCACTATCCCCCGCCTCCACCGCCCGATATAATCTAGAATCTAGTGCCACTTTAGCTGCCCTAGTTGTTAGATTGAGTCGTCAGCTAAAATCGGCAGTAAAGGACCTAATTACCTTCTTAAAGTGAACCCACTTCCTATTCCCAATTACAACCCCCGTCAATTCCCGCTATAAGGTTTGTAATAGCTGTTTCTGGTAGCCCTTTACATCGAACAACGAAGCTTCCAGTACCCAGCCAATCTAGGCTTAGGTCTATCTAAGTTTACTCGAACCCGAACAAGTCTATGATCCGAGTAAACTATATTATGAAAACTTGGACATTCTAATAGTTCTACGTCCACTCTCCTAATTAAGAACTGATCAATATAACTCGAAAGTTGTACCGAACCGGAGCTGCACTTAGCTGTCCAAGTCCATACTCTATCACGGAGCTTTTAATTCGTGAATTTATCGATCAAACTTATCGACAAAGTCGCGAAATGCCTTAGCATCCCAATCATTGTTAGATCCCCTACCCTGATTACGATCTATATCGGGATACAGGACCGCGTTCCTGTCTCCCGCTAAGATGACCGTTTAAGTCGTACTCATGAACTGCTCGATCCGTCGAAAGAAAGGAGCAAGCTCAGAATGGTTATTGGGCGCATAAACCCCAATGAGTCAAAATGCCTTATCTTTTATGGTAACATCCAGAACGCACAGCCTTCCTTCGAATCCATGAAACAAGGGTCACACGACGCATCTAAAGACTTGCTTACTATCCAGGAAACACCCCTTGAGCGAGAATCGAAGTACACTGAGTGGACGTGAAAACTCCTAGCCAGCGCACCCAAATGGTCACCTGGAATTAAGTGGGTTTCCTGAATACAACATACATTCACTCTAAGGTCTGTAACAACTCGAAATTTACGAGAGTCGGCCCTCAGCCCACGGACATTTAAGCTTGCTAGATAGAGAGCCATTGGGAGTTCTTCGGGTTGGGTTCCAGAAACGAACATCGATGAGGTCAGGATGCCGACGGCTCTCCCAAAAGACTGTGTGTCCATCTGAATGTTGATTTGGCCATCATGGGAGATACCGCCAACATCCAAGGGGTACGTTAGTTTGGCTATTCTATAAAGGGAAGGGTGTAACTAAACAGGGGCCCCTCAACACAATCTTACCTTAAACATTTTAAAATTTCATTCTTTAGAATAGCCATAGGTTGAGTTAACTGAAAATTATCGTTAGCTTCCCTTAGCATTTGCCAGAGCCCCTTTGCTTCATCGGGTTTTCTGACAACTGTAAGGACTCTGACAGCGTTAGGGAAGTTAAGGGGATCTTCAACCGACTTGTTACCCACCTCCCTAAACGCGAGGAGTTTTTTTAAAATCAGCCACTTTGTAGTTTTTGACAGTCTCCTGTTGTACCTCATTAATTACACATATACTTATTCTTGGGAGAAAAGCAGTTTTTTTTCTTCTTCTTTTTGGTAACGAAGGGCTTCTCTGCCTTTTATTAGATGGAGGGGGAGGTTGAGATAGCATGTCTTCTTTCATTGAGGAATGGGAAGGAGTTGTGTTTCTGTTTTGTAGAAAGGGGGAGGCGGGAGCGAGCTGTTTTACAGTGGATGCAGGTGGAGTGCTTTTGGGAGTGTTTTGTGGGGTGACTAAAGGGGAAGGCTTGGGAGAGGAGACGGCTTTGTTTTTCTTAACTGGGCTAAGAGGGATTAACTTGTATTCCCTCTCTTTCAAGGGAGCGGTTATTGGTGGTGGCATAGCTTTCAGGAGAGAACTTGGTTTTGTTAGCGTGGGAGTAGACTTTTTTTTAAATAGGGGAGGGATGACGGCTTACTTTTTGAGAGGAGGATTTGATTCCGATACTTTTTCTTTTTTGATCTAATTTTTGTTTCAGGTCACGCACTTCAACATATTTGACCTTTCCCAGATCCTTAGACAACATTTCTTCCTCCCTCATCTGCTAGTGGACTAGGTGTTTTCTTTCCCTGGACCAATCCCCATTCATTTTGTTCTCTTTCCTCCAATTTACTTAGGTCAGGGAGTACTGGATAATCCTCTTTGTCTGATTTTTGTGGTAGAATTGCATGGGCATTCCTAATTTTTGCGTCGTCTGTACTCCTAGATGTTGGCCCACTCTTGTCTTTATAGTTGTGGGCTTCTTTAGTGGGCACTCGAATGTGAGGTGGCCAATCTCTTCGCAATCCCAACAAACAGATCTTCTTCCGGCCATAATTATTGGAAGTTTCTCGTCTCCTATCTCTATGTAGTAGAGTATGCTATCAAAAGCCGGCTTGTCGAGTAAGATTTCAAATGTCCATATACCTGGGTGTTCATCCCAGGGTATGGATGTTATGTCTCCATACTTAAGTAGGAATGAACCTAAGTGCTCCCCGTCTACGTGAAAAGGAACATTGAAATTGACACCGCTGTCCTTCTCTTTACCATATACTCCATTCGTAAAATGTAGTCTTGAGTTATGATTTCACTTTGTGATAACTTAACACATAATTCCTAATTTGGGAAGATGGTATTCCACGTGTAATAACCCTTGCAACGGACTATTCGCTGTGGTCGGTAACCTGCTGTTGCCAGAAGTTTACAAATTAAATCAGTCGTTGCTCTAATGACCTTTTTAGATTTTTTTGTCTACGACAAACATTATTATGCTTCGTTTCTTGATTTCTTCTAATTTTGGAATGTCAATTAGAAGTCCTTTTTCAGTGACTAAATGAAATCACTTTTTCGCCTTCTGAATAAATTCATCAACATTGATGATAACTTTAGGAAGCTTGCTCCATTCGGATATTACAGGTGCGGCCTCAGCTGGTCCCTTCTCTTGCTCCTTGGTAAGATCCAACATGTCTGAAGGCTTCGGGCTACAAATAGCCGTCGCCATGATGGTTATCAAAACTGATAACATCCAAAAAAAGTTTTTAAAAAAAGAAGAAAAAAAGCTTCACCACGAAAAATCAGTTCCAATGCGATAAAAAACAACAACAACAGCAATAACAGTAACGATAACAACAACAACAAGGTAATTAACAATGGTAACAAATCAAGAAGGCAAAAAATTATACTCAACAACAGACGGTCTTGAATCGAAACAGAGAATAACGCAAGAGGGCAGTCCAATTACGAGAAGCCTTTAGTATTTTATTAAGAATGGACGAGTCCAACTGTTCGTCATATAGGTACGGCACCATGACAGATACCATCTTTGTTATCATCATCAAATTTAAATTAAAACCATCTTTGTAACAAGCAACAAATTTATCTACTAAAATTCTTCGATTCTAACAGATAATAGTACATTTTTCCATATATTTTTTCTGTAGAAATGATTATGTAATTTCTGGACTTTTTCAAATTTCGATGTCACATTGTGTGACGCCACAAATCTTCATTACACGATGCGTAAAAATATTTTTCTTTCATCTATCAACTTCTACAGACGCATCAAACGTGGAAATTTTTGTTATTTTGCTGCGAACATTAAAATAACAAAATATGTCAATATTGGTTTTTACCGCTGTCAGAGTTGTTGTAGAAGAGTTGTTGTTGTTTTTTCATCTAAAACAGCTGAAATATTTCATCTTTTTTATATTTTTGTTCCGTACAAACTATGGATTTCCTTTTTTGTCTTGTTTCAATTTACTTTTTCATTTTCCTCTCTGATTGTCGTCTGGGTAGGAATTTAGTTGGTTTCTCATTTTTAAAACAATTTCGAAAATAAGTATTATCAGTTGACATTACTTTCTTTGCAATTTTCTTATAAAAATCTTTCTTTTTAAATTAGTACTTCATACCAAAAGAAAATGTCATTTACTCACACACCATCGCCTAAGCAATTTTGTTTTGTGAAAGGAGAGGGAACTGAGGAGAGAGTGAAGAGGGAGAGGCGGGGAGAGTCAAGAGCAACTCAGTCTGAAAAAGAGCCGGGTAGATGGAGAAGATTGATGGGACAGGAGAAAGGGGGAGAGAATAAAAGTCGGGTGAGTAAAGCGCGAAAAGAGTGGAAGGAGAAAGCCTTTTCCAAAACACGTTGTTAACCGAAATGTTTAGTGATTCGAGACGAAGTTTACCCCTCGGTGCCCAAAATGAAAATGCTTAAACTCGGTTCTGCGCACATGTCTCGACGCTGCACTCGCCTGAATTAATAAAAACAAATTAGCCAATAAGATGCATTTCTCTGAATTTATCAAATTTTCTGTTTTGATCTATCCTGAGTAAATAAAAAGCCAGATCTAACAGATCTAACATCGTGATTTTGCTAGCTTCCCTCACTCCTCTGTCGAGGGATTTGAGAAAGTTAAGAATGGTTTTATCAACTTACGCACACACACCGTCATAAGCATACTCACTCTGACACTAACGTACACACGCACACACAATGCATTAACTCTTTCACCCTGTCGTCTGCTCATCGAAAACAAATGTATAAACTTATTGAATCTTCATTTAACATTTCTCAATGAACTTGCTACAATTAAAACAAATGAACATAGACTCTTATCAATAACTTTCAATCTAATGAACCTTTTATAATTATAATTGATTACGATTTTTCAGACCCGTTGATAATTCACAGCCCTTAAATTATCGATTCTGAATTTCTCGATATCTCAACTATTGAATCACTCTTGCAGAAGCAAAGACTCTCAAAATATGAACAAATATTCTGTTTTGCTATCTATAAACGTATATTATATGTTTAAATATATAAGATATATTTGTTTGTGTTTATCATATAGCAATTCTCTCGCTCTCTCACATTTAGGCATTAACCTAAAGCAGTTTCCTTATAAGTGTTTCTTTAAAAATCGGTTCTTCCCCCCCCCCCAAAAAAAAAAACTGGACCCCTAAAAAGGTTCTCTCCAAAAGTCCACCAGGACTTTAATAATAATAATAACTTTTCTTTGTTATCTAGAGATATCTACCCTTTGGGAATTTAAAAAGAAACTTACGTAACTTTACACATTATCTAGACAAAAAATAATTGAAATACGACATAACAGTTTTTAAATAAGACAAAAAATAATTTAAATGAGACAAAATTAATTTAAATAAGACAACAAATAATTTAAATGAGACAAAAAATAATTTAAATAAGACAAAAAATAATTTAAATGAGACAAAAAAATAATTTAAATAAGACAAAAAATAATTTAAATAAGACAAAAAATAATTTGAATAAGACAAAAAATAATTTAAATATGAAAACAAATAATTTAAATGAGACAAAAAATAATTTAAATAAGACAAAATGTTTTTTAAATAAGACAAAAAATAATTTAAATAAGACAAAAATAATTTAAATAAGATAAAAAATAATTTATATAAGACATAAAATAATTTAAATAAGAAATAAAATAATTTAAATAAGACAAACAAATTTAAATAAGAAAAAATAAATTTAAATAAGACAAAAAATAATTTAAATAAGACAAAAATAATTTAAATAACACAAAAAATAATTTAAATAAGACATAAAATAATTTAAATAAGGCAAAAAATAATTTAAATGAGACAAAAATAATTTAAATAAGACAAAAAATAATTTGAATAAGGCAAAAAATAATTTAAATAAGACAACATTTTTTTTAAATAAGACAAAAAATAATTTAAATATGACAAAAAATAATTTAAATAAGACAAAAAAATAATTTAAATAAGACATAAAAAATGTGTTTTTACACTAACAGTGTAGTGTAAATAAATAATTTTATCTCATTAAGAAAAACTTGTTCATCTGTGTTTCTCGCCTAAAGTGACTTACACATTTTTTAAATCGATTATTTATAGAAATCAAAAATGAAATAGCGCCAAATACCAATACGAATTTTTCCTAATTCTTTTTTACATTAAAATTACTTCAACGTAGTGACATGATGCGAGCTAAAAGTTCACTACTTCATAAAACGAAAGAGAGAGAGAGAGTTTTTACTTTTACTTTTCCGTTTCATTTTTTTATAATTAAATGTCTATATAGAATGTTATATTTAATATGTTTTCAATTATTTTTTCTGTAAGCAACGCTGAGTACGGACTTGTAGTAAAGAACTATGTATTTATTTGTTTAATCATCGGCGGGAACCAACACATATTGACATGAAAAATCTCCAGCAACGCAGACCAACAAAAATATTTCTTCAGATCATCGCGTCATCTTTACTCCCCAGAGACATCCACTATCCAACAATTCCACACAAATACACAACGTAGAACGTGATCTGACGTAACTACAAACGCAATTTTGTCGTTTTCTTTTACGTTTGTTTATTTCGTCGTTTTCTTTTTACAACGTATGATGTTGTAACAGAATTAACATTATGGTGAGTAACATGGGCACATTATTTATTTTATTAACAAAGTCATCTTTGGGTATTGCTTTTTCGTAGACGGAAACAACGTTTGTTTGTTTGCTTGTTTTTTTTTATTTAGAAGGTGTGATTTTTCTTTCAATATATCAAACTATTTTCCTCCATCCCGGATAGTAGAAATAGAAATAGCAAGAATTGAACAGGAAACTTGACTCCGGGAGAAGAAGAACGGAAATACTTTGAACGGAATACGTTGAACGGAAATACTTTGACCTTTCTTTCGTAGATAAGTGTTATATTACATTCGTATGGGCTTCCATACGTGCTCCCGGAGCCGGATGTCGTCAGGTGACGCGTATTAAAACTGGCCATATCTGCCATCTTTTTGTATTCCTTTTTTAGTTGAATAAAGCTTGGCTTCCAAGTAACACATGTTTTTTTTATTACAATTTATTCAACTACCCCCCCCCAAAAAAAAAAACAACAACTTTTTTTATGTCTACCACGATACTAAGATGGATGTGACATGGAAACCAAAATGCCTAGACATTCAAGAGATAGCTGTTCCGCCCGCGAGGCTACTTGCAATAAATGCTCCAAGAAAGGACATTATGCTCGCGTGTGCAAATCTAAGTCTTCAAGTTCAGTGGCAACATTTGTCGGTTCTCACTTACTGACCACATTTACCAACATACCACAAGGACTCGCGTCAGCTGCAACGCATGTGACTATTAACGGGACAAGATTAAGTGCTCTCCTTGATTATTGCAGTACTGACAGCAATCTTAACGAAAGAATTGTGCAGGAACTAAAACTAAAAGTTTATCCGTCCAATAAAGACATTTCTCTGGCTCAGAAAACCTTGAATACTCGTTCCAAGGGCTATGTTGTTGTTAACCTAGCTCTCGATCTTAATAACCAGTTCTACGTTGCTACACGGCTTGGTATTCTGAAAAATCTGTGTTCGGACTTAATACTTGGCCAGGATTTCTTGCGTCAACATCAGAGTGTAACTTTTTAATACGGTGGACCCCGTCCCGAGTTAACTATGGATAGAGCTCCCCCTTTTATGCATTCGCCGCAGCAAAAATAGAAGAGACGTCCCTTTTTCAAAATGTATCTTCAAACTGCAAACCAATAGCTGCCAAATCCAGACGTTTTAGCAAGGACGATAATATATTCATTGCAGAGGAAGTTAATCATCTACTTTCTGAGGGCATAATCGAAACCAGCATATCACCATGGCGAGCCCAAGTAGTGGTAGCGAAGGACCCCACCCACCGACATAAAAAGCGGATGTGTGTGGATTATTCCCAAACAATTAACCAATACACTGAATTAGATGCCTACCGATTGCCAAGGATAGACGACATGGTGAATGATCTTGCAAAATACAAGGTATTCTCCACTTTTTATCTTAAAAGTGCCTACCACCAAGTGCCGCTGAATGAGGCTGATAAAAAGTATACCGCGTTTGAGGCAAATGGTTGCTTGTATCAGTTTTGTAGAATTCCGTTTTGAGTTACAAATGGGGTTGCTGCTTTCCAGCGGGCTATGGACAGTATAGTAAAAGAGGGGAACCTGCGTGGTACTTTCCTGTACCTTGACAATGTAACAATTGCAGGACATACTCAGGAGGAACATGATGAAAATGTAAAGCAGTTCCTAGACACTGTCGGTCGGAGAAATCTTACTCTTAACCAATCAAAGACTGTAAAATCCGTGCCTTCTGAACGTGCTGGGGTACTGTGTTGAGAATGGTGTCATAAAGCCTGATACTGAGCGACTTCGCCCATTAAAGGAGCTTCATCCACCCGAGAACTTAAAATCACTTTAAAGAATAATTGGAATGTTTGCGTACTATGCAAAATGGATACATGAATTTTCTAACAAAATTGAACCGCTAAAAAACGCGAGAAAATTCACATTGGAAGAGAAGGCCTGAAAATCCTTCAACTTGCTGAAAATAGAATTGGAAAAGGCTACTCAGCAAACGGTAGATGAAAACTTGCCCTTTGAGGTAGAGTGTAATGCGTCCGATGTTGCGATTTCTGCCGTTCTTAATCAAGGAGGACGACCTGTGGCGTTTATGTCTAGAACACTACAGGGCAGTGAACTAAAATACCACATCGTAGAAAAAGAAGCGACTGCCATTATTGAGGCAGTGCGTAAATGGAGCCACTATCTGGCACGAAGCCACTTTACTTTGATTACCGATCAGCGGTCAGTAGCCTTTATGTTCGATAGTAAAAGACATACTAAAATTAAGAATGCAAAAATCCAGGAATGGAGACTGGAACTTGCCGCATCTAGCTACACTATCAAGTATCGTCCTGGTAAAGATAATGTGGTCCCTGACACATTTTTCCGAGCATACACTTGTTCAACCTTTAATACATCTACACTCACTGATCTCCACAATGGACTATTTCATCCGGGCTAACTCGACTGCTCCATTTTGTAAGAGCAAGGAATCTCCGTTTTTCTACAGAGGAGGTAAAGAAGATGTGTGCTTCTTGTAGGATTTGCGCAGAGCTAAAACCTCAATTCTATCGCTTACCAAAAGGAACTCTTATAAAAGCAACAAAACCTATGGAACGACTTAGTGTTGATTTCAAAGGTCCTCTGCCTAGTGTATCGACTAATTGTTACTTATTAATTATAGTTGATGAATACTCTCGTTTCTCTTTTGCTTTTCCATGTCCCAATATGCATGCAGCAACAGTGATCAAATGTTTAGATTTGCTATTTAGCCTATGTGGAATGCCAAGTTATATACATTCAGATCGAGGCACATCTTTCATGTCCAAGGAGTTGAAATCTTATCTCTCCCAGAAAGGAGTTGCCACTAGTAATAGCACTCCTTATCATCCAACCGGAAACGGACAAGTAGAGAGAATTAATGGCATTATATGGAAGGCGATTCGTTTAGCTCCACTCGCAGAGATCGTTGTTGTGTACGGCAACTTACGCCACACCGCATGAACATTTCTTCACATTCTAGCGCCGTTCCTCCCATGGAAACTCGCTTCTCTCTTGGCTAATGACTCCTGGACCCGTACTGCTAAGGAGGTTTGTAAGGAACAAAAACGAACCCTATGTAAACCAAGTTGAGCTCCTTAACAGTAACCCGATCTATGCACACATTAGGTACCCAGATGGACGAAACTCTGTTCGTGACTTAGCATCTTGTCCCGAAGCCCAGACAATTTTAAGGTCTCCTAATGAGGAACAAGAGAGAGGGAACCATTTTGTACAGGATAATATACAATGCCATAACGGGGCCTATGATGACACGTTGGCCCAGCCTGAACTAAGGCGATCCAGTCAGGTACGAAAGCCATGTCATAACGGGGCCTATGATGATACATTGGCCCAGCTTGAACTAAGGCGATCCAGTCGGGTACCAAAACCTCCTAATCGATATGGAGATTGGCTGGAGTAGAAAGTAAAAAAAAAAATATATATATTGAAGGAATGTAATATTGCTTTCGTAAAGGTAAAAAAAAATCTTTAAAAAAAAAAGGTAAAAGGTAAAACTTAAATTATTGAAGACACTATCTTTTTTCTTTCTAGCAAGGAAGAATGTTATATTACATTCGTATGGGCTTCCATGTGTGCTCCCGGAGCCGGATGTCGTCAGGTGACGCGTATTAAAACTGGCCATATCTGCCATCTTTTTGTATTCCTTTTTTAGTTGAATAAAGCTTGGCTTCTAAGTAACACATGTTTTTTTTATTACAATAAGTATTTTTAACATTAAAAAAATGGCCTCAAGTTTAGAATGTCTCCTAGAAGCTTGGCCAATGTTGCTGCAAACAGATATAAAAAGCAAAGCACAGGAAGTTTAGTGTTTAACGAAAAGATGACAAACAAACCTACGTAGAATTTTTCCGTCAAAAAGAAACGTATTTCGACAGGTTGTGGTGTGGGATCAGATCACGATAAACTCAGACAGTTGCTGTTAATGGAGGAGTTTAAATGGTGCGTCCACAACCACCCACACAGATGAATATGCATTGACGCATTAGCGAAGTAAATATAAATCGAATGGCTCATTCGAGAACGGAAGTCTTACGAATCCCCGAATAGCTGTTCATGCTGGTCTGAATATAAGACTGGGTCAAGCAAATTACCCATACTGACGGATCAGCCCGAGAAACAAACCCCATCGCTACAACTCCCATTTTCCCATCTATCGGCAGAAACGTGTCAGTACTGTGGAAAAGTAGGACATGTAACAGTAAACTGTCTAGCAAAGAAAGGCGCTGAATATAGGAAGGCGTTCCCAAATAAACCACAAGGGTTTGTCTATTCATGTAGAAACATTGTGAAAGAAAACGTGTCAACAAAAAGTATGAACAATTCGTGTCGAACGGCTGACATCACGAAGAAAATCCGGATTAAAATCCAGAGAGGAGCAACCGGATGTTTGATCTTCGAAGAATGCATGCCGCGTGGATCGAAAACAGCCACAAGCGAACTTGTAATCATCCAAGGAGTTGGGAATAATTATTTCAGTATACCACTTCGTTGATGCTATAGTTATCGGAATGGTTAGCAGCATGAAAGGTTGGCAATGACTCAGCCGGCGGAAAAGTTGTAACCCACTTAAGAGTGGTGGCGAAGCCAAGCGTCGCAGAGGAGGCTGAGAAAATAGAAGAGGGACACCCCGGGGTATTTCCACCTTGCGTGGTGAACCGGTTTAAAGCTCAAAAGAAGGCCGAAGAAAAAAGCGCTAAGATAAAGGGCAATGGTGAAGGGAACGCGCTAATTGACCTGTCCCAAACATGTTTGAGTTACGAGGTAGAATCGAACCGTACACTCGAAGAAAAAGTCTGTTTGAACTAGTATTTGGTAATTCAGTGCGCAGTCCCCTCTCTATGCTGAAAGAAAAATGGCTACAAGAAAACTCAACAGATGAAACCATGTTTGACTATGTATCACGCTTTCGAACCTGATTACACGAAACAAACGATAGGAGAGTAGAAAGTGGACCTTGGATTTACTTTCTACTTTCCATATAAAAAATTTAAAGCGAGGTAGCAGAGAAAAACCTCCAAACAGTCAACAGCAGGATGAAGAAGCGCTATGACCAAAACGCCATCTCTATAAATTTTGAAGTCGGAGACAAAGTACTTGTACTGATATCCTTATGTAGTCATCCCCTTAAAGTTCGATTCCACAGTCCTTACGAAATCTCCCGAAAGGCTAGCGACCTCAACTATGTCGTTAACACTCCAGATCATAGAAAGGCCACACAGATGTGCCATATAAATATGCTTAAACCCTATTATGAGAGGGAGAAACCAAACCCTGTCTTCGCCGCAACTGGATATTTCCATGCGCTTTGCCAGGCAGACACGAACGAGGAAGTCGTAGGATTGCAGAACTAAGAGGTTTCAGGCGATCTCCATCCGCGGTCGTTTATTTGACCCGCGCCGTAAGAGAAGAGATAACCGATATCATTCAGGACTTTGATGATTTATTCTCGAATAACTCAAAACAGACGGCTATCGTCCAAGATGACGTGGGTGTAAGAAATGCCACCCCAATCAAGCAGCATCCCTACCGCGTTTACCCACAGAAGGCGAAGCTAATACGCCAGGAGGTAGATCGTATGCTCGACCACGGTGTCATCGAGTTTAGCTAGAGTAGCTGGTCATCAAACCTGACGGTTCAGTCCGGTTTTGCACCGAATATTGTAAGGTAAATTCTGGCACTCGAACCGACTCTTATCGTATACCTAGAATGGATGCCTGCATTGATAGAGTCGGCAAGGCAACATACATCACCAAACTGGATCTGTTGAAAGGTCACTGGTGTGTTCCCCTTACCGAGCGCACCAAGGTGATATCTGTATTCTTCACTCCACATGGCTTATACCAGTACAGAGTACTGCCCTTCGGTATTAAGAATTCCCAGGCCACATTCATGATGATGATGAATCATTGTCTGTGGAATCTACCTAACACCGAAACTTATATCAACGACATAATCGTTGTGGGCAGACCACATGGCTTCCTTACGAAACGTGTTCAATCGACTCCGACAAGCTAACCTAACGGTCCATTTATCAAAGAGTGAGCTCGAATAGGCTTAGATCGCATATTTGGGATATACAATTGGTTATGAAAAAATCTCTCGTATCAACGCCAAAATCCAGGGCATACTAGACGTCCGATCCTCAATCACTGTCAGTAGTCTAAAACGTTTCCCCTGATGTTGTGTTACCCCTCACTAAGCTGCTAACCAAAACGTCCAAATTTACTTGCCACACCCCCGTCAGAAATCTTTCGATCGAATTAAATCTCTGTTATGCCCTAGTCCCATTTTGAAATCTTCTGACTTTTCACAACCTTTCCGTTTAACCATCGACGCCAGCGATCATGGCATCGGTTCTGTTTTACTTCAGGTCGATTCCACCCATCAGTCATTTCTCTCGAAAATGTAATTCGTGTCAAAGAAGTTACTCGACCGTCGAGAAAAAGACACTAACTTTAGTCCTAAGACTGCAACACTTCAATGTATATCTTCATCAATGTATATATATATCTTCATCAATGTATATATATATCTTCATCAATGTATATATATATCTTCATCATGCCAATCCACATTCGAGTACCTTCACCTTCCTACATCGAATGAAGAGTAAAAATCGAAGGCTACTTTGCTGGAGCTTGATTTTACAGGAATATAGTTTTAATCGCATCGACAATGTATGCGCAGATGCGTTATCCCGCATCTGATAGGATAGAATTGTGAACAGACATATACTGAGATATAAGGATAATAGAATATTAACCCGAGATCCTTATACAGTAAACCTCATTCCTTTTACTGAGAAAAAATGCAAGGAATAATTTTTTGTGAGGAGATACCACTATTTTGAACTTAATATTTTACAAGCATATTTACCAGGTAGAATACCGACGGAGCACGAAAGTACATTCTTATATTTTTATTTCTTCATTTCCAATTGTGGGCGATGGACGGATAAAAAAATCAAGCGAGCAATGATTCATATTGCTTCCTGTAAACTCCCCGCTCATCTCCCGCCAACATACATTGTCGCTGATCTTGGTTATTGATTTCTTTACCCCAACGAGTATTGATTTACTCCTCTCCAGGAGTTAGGCACAAGGCCAGTTTTTATCTTACTCCCACAAGTAAGATGTGACCCAAGGTCGGGTCGGGAAAGTGGGGTTTAAAAATTGCCTGGGCAGCCCCGTCGGCATTCCCCGGTAGGGGCGCCTCAGGCAGTAAGCAATAAACTTACTCCTCCCCAGAGAGGGAAGGCAAAGCCTGGGAAGGTGGACCTCCCAGAACTGCACAGAACAGACCCATTGACCGGCATAAATCAAGACCCGAAGGCCAAGACAACACCAGTATGGGGTGCAGTATCCATCGGAACAGATACTACACTTTGATCTTAGCCAAAAGGCCAAAAAGTTATTTATCTACCTCCCACAAGGTAAGATGTGACACAAGGTCGGGAAAGTGGGATTAGATAAGCCAGCGCTCGAGAGGTGAGCACTCTGGCCATTTAAAAATTGCCTGGGCAGCCCCGTCGGCATTCCCGGTAGGGCGCCTCAGACAGCAAGCAATAAACTTACTCCTCCCCAAAGAGGGGAGGCGAAGCCTGAGAGGGTGTACCTCCTAGAACTGCATAGGACCAGACAACCTCCAATAGACCGGCGTAAATCCTGACCCAAAGGCCCGGACGATACCAGTTTATTAGGTGAGAACCTTTACTCCAACGAGTAACGTCAACGCATTCAGTTACCAACATCGACTATAGACTCTTACACCCACGCAAACACCTACGCATCTAGTCACGTGAACGGCATCTATATATTTCAGAATTTGGGATACACATTCAGTGTCTCGCTAGCTGTCAGTCGGTGAAGAAGAAGAAAAGGAAGAAGACGAAGACGGAAAAAGGGGGATAGGCGTTTATTGTCGTACAGAGAAGATCGGTTAAAAACCTTCAAAGGAAACACTTTTTAAGTTGACAAAAGCCGATACGATTAATTTTGATACTCTCACTCTTTTCCAGTGTGAATGAAAAGCTGAATTTGAAATATCGAAACGATTTCAGAAATTACTAACTCGTCCCACCGAGATTAATCCCGTCGACATTTTCACCCAACAAACTGGAGTGAACGTATGATACTTCAATTCGTCACCTGCTGCCTGCGGTTATTTTTTTTTTTATCCCGGGGGAAGATTGTGTAGCGACGCTCCTGCTATCAATACCCCAACTAATTTTCGCCCTATCAGACTTCTATTTACTTTTTTCAGTAATGTTTATTCGTTTTCCATCCTCCTCCTACGTGGAGAACTTTCATACATGTTGAACTCTTTAATCCTACCGTGGATTGCCTTCTGAATTGCTCGCCGATGTACTGTAAAGTTGAAACCTTTCTTTCTCTCATAAACAGATATATGATTTATATGAATGTATTCTTGAGTCGTCTGTTAGATATATTCCTTTTAAACTCCTTTTCCCATATTAGAGTTTGATCTTTTGTTTTCTATTTCTTTCCTGTATTTATGTAAATAAATATTTGTATTTGCGCTTCCAACTTGTGTTGTCTTATATGATTTCACACTTGTGTGTTGATTGTCTTCCCTTTACTTTCACCGGTGTCTTGAATTTAAGAACCCTTCCCCTGTGTTCCTTTTTTATTATTTAAATCAGAACCTTGAGACTTGGACCGTTATCTTTTTAATCATTATCGCTTTGCAAAAACCTTTGCAGTTCTAACGAGCTCTGGCGCGTAATAATATTTTTTAAGTAAATATTAATTATTATTACCTACAGACATCGATATTTTATGCTTACGCAATCTTCAGTGTAGGGATGTTAATTCACGTCAGTTGGAGGCAGGAACCCGGTTTCCAAGTCGCCACTGACTCGTAGTCGGGAATCTTTCCTCTCGGCCGCTGTCAACTAGCATGGAAATCAGCGGGCGATACAGTGAACAGCGGGAGATGATTCGACAACAAAATGTTCTCCCTCAAAATAGAATTTAATAGCATGAGTATTATTTACTTTGTACATTTCTTTTATCTGAGCGAACTTTATTCACTCTTTCTCACCACGTGTGAATATCCTTTTTAACCGCCCGTAATTTATGTATCTCTCCTGTCTCGTATTATCTTTATTCCCTGTGAGAATTTCTCCTCACATAGATGATGGCTGAAGATCACGAATCGCAACGCTAAGAAAATTCATACTTACCTTGATTTCATGGAAGTGACTTCATTTCAAATTGCAGAACGTTGCGAGATCTGCGCGATCAGCCTGAAAGTTGCGATCATCATTTAGAATTTGTAAATAATATTTAAACACGAGGTTACATATAGCTCGGTTTTTAATGTTCAAAGAGTTTCTGAATATCCAGAGTTGGCGCATGGTTAATACCTCCGCAACACACAACACTAGAGAAAATGCTTAAAAATCCTTGGAGTTGGCACAAGATTCATAGTAGCCTCGCAAAAATCTCAACTCTTGAAAAAAGGGATTTTTAAAACCACATGCTTAGCAAAGGTGCCAAAAAACTTTAAGGTCAATGCCAAAGATCGCCTCCTCCCTCCCGTAGGAGGGTTCAGAAAGTGTGAACGGCCCAACACTGCGATTTCTAACAGCCCCTAATATTTTCTATTCTGTAATCTATTAGCTCACGGCGGTCCTTTAGATTTTAGTAAACTCATCGTTTCCTGCCTTGTCGTCATTTTTGTATTCGCATTTTTCTGAAACAATAATTGTTTTTTATTTCTTTTCAGTTTTTACTTTTTCTGACGAATAATAAAGCCTCAGAGTCTGGTTTGTCGATAAGAGTTTAGGCTAGCTGTTTGACGGTTATATGAAACCCTAAGACAGCAATAGTTTAACGGTATTAGTTTGTATGTATTGTGGTTTTAATTATAGGTTATAATTATAGTAATTCTAATGTTGGTTGTTGTGGACGTATTTATAGGGGTTTAAGACACCTAGGTCTGTATTAAGTCCTGTGTGATGAATTTAAGGATCCATTTGATTTATTATTGTTTGCGTATTTTGATTGAGGGAAATTCTCAGTCAGTTAGGAGGCATTCGATGTTGTCTAGTTACTGTCCTGGTAGGTAGTAGTATCCTGCTACTGGTACGATACGAGATTTTTGCCGGATGGATGTTTTATGGTTTTATATACATATATAGTTTATCAACTCAAATATTTCCTCATATAAAAATATATATATTATATACATCCATACATAAACAAACAAACAGGTAAATACATACACATTTTCCTAATTTGGTTTGTATACAAATAAAATATGTCCATACCAAAATTCAACATGCGTACAACCACACACACACACACACACACACACACACACACACACACACACACACACATATATATATATATATATATATATATATATATATATATATATATATGTATATATACGGTATTGATTTGCATGTATTGTGGTTTTGATCATAGCTTATAATTATAGTGATTATAATGTTGGTGGTTGTGTATAGGTCTGTATTGTCCTGTAATATATATATATATATATATATATATATATATATATATATATATATATATATATATATATATATATATATATATATATATATGAAAACAACAATTAATTCATTAAAAAAAATCCATGTACGCTTTTGTTGTAATTTAAAGTGTGTTTCTTCATATTTGACAAATAAAAATTGAACTTATGGAAAACATAAAAGCATGTCAAATTATATGTATAATTTGTTTCTGTTATTTGTGACGGAGAGTTATATGTGTGTACACACCCACCCACCCACACACACACTCATATATATATATATATATATATATATATATATATATATATATATAGTGTGTGTGTGCCAGGTTATATTAAAAAGAAATCAATAAAGTGCTCGATCGCAGAGGAGTGAGAGCTAATATAATTTATTTGAAAACTATGTTACATAAATATGTAACATAGGGATCGCTTACAACTCTTTCATTTTTGATGTAAGTTGAATCTGATTTTTATTATTCATTAATTCTTGTCAAAATAAACTACACAAACATTTATGGGAGATAAATCATGCAAAAAAATGTAGAATTACCTCCCTTGAATATTCTGATCTGAAGCAGATTTTATATATTTTGCTATCATTGCTCGATTAGTTCCAATGTATGCAAATTGTATCAGCAAGGCGTGTTCTTTTTTGCCTTAATTTATTGGACGATGCCAATTTCCTCTTTACAGCAACAGCTGTATAGTAAAACAGGAATATCCTTTCAAGATATTCAAGGATAGTAATTATTAATTTCTCGGTGCGATTACATCGTTTAAAAAATCATGTTCTTGCATTTAAAACATATCATGATCCTGTTGTAAGTTGGATATTCATTATATTAAACCATTCATGATCTAGCACTACACTGTCGAATCAGTAAGAACACAAATGGAACTCAATTACAATTTCAATTTGTGCTGCATAACAATCACCCCCGGAACTGTTAGTAAGCTGAATATTTATTAGATTAAAAATCGACCGTGTGTATAGCTTTGCCCTCGTAGGAAGATTTCACTGCGAAACACACGGCTCTAGGAGATAGAATATGTTGTCCAACACGTGGAAGGATATGTGCTTCACGGGGGAAGGCTTTTTCTTTTTGTAAAAGTCAGAAGATTGGTTAGGCAAGCATGACATTATCCGGTGAACATCGGTACGGCAGTGCCACATACACACACACATATACACACACATATACACACACACACATATATATATATATATATATATATATATATATATATATATATATATATATATATATATATATATATATATATATATATATATGTGCGCGACTGCTTGCAACCACCACTCCTGCAGTGATGAGGGTTAACATCCCTTATAAAGATGTAATAGTTTCGAAAGTAGAGCACCATGAAATTGAGAAAAGTTTGTTATTATTTGCAACAAAGCGAATTCCGCTCGAGCGTTGAACACTGTGGACAGCAATAGCATTTCCCCTACCTCCCCGGATAAGTGTATTTTAATTTCAATTACTTACTGTGCTGATTGCCGGCAGCCGTGTGGTCCTGAGCGTTTGTCTCGTGATTCTAGCCTGATCTACGAACTGCGTTCGATCCGATGCAATTGCCTGCAACCACCATTCCTGCACTGATGAGGTTAAAGAGCCGGAAACGATATCGTCTATAGGTAAAAAACACTTTAATATTTAATTTTAAATATATATATATATATATATGATTGACATCCTCTAATATTTTATCGACAGACGGCGTAAACAGAAAAACAGAAACCAATCCCAAATTCGCTTAAACACAAAAGCTCAAACTGGGAGCCATAAGAATCGGCTCCCACAGAGTGTAACAAAAAAGGCGCAAAAAGAACAAAGATAGATGTCACGTGATCTACTTTCAACTACGTCGGCACGTAAACGCATTCAGACTGCTCCTCACCAAATGTGGGATGAGAGTCTCTTTAGTCAAGTACGCGGCACGAGGCAGTGCAAATTGAATAAGAAATGTTCTTAGTTTAGAAAGCATTGTTTATATGGTAATATGAATTATTAAAAATAACAATGAGCAATTAGAACGCCATACAATGCATTTTAGTTTTATTAACTTATATATATATATATATATATATATATATATATATATATATATATATATATATATATATATAAGAGTGAGGGGGGGGCACAACAAACCACAAAATCAAGGACCAAAAGAAAAAACACATTTGAGAGAAAAAAGGTGGCTAATATTTATGTTGAGAAAGCCAATCATTTTTTTTTAAATATATTTTTCTAGCAGAGAAAAGGGGGTTATCCTACTAATGGTGCTCCCACACAGAATGCGATAAATTATGTGTATAAGGACTAGGAATGGTATTATGTTGTTGTTTTTGTTAAATAATATTAATCGAATAATCATTTCGAGTTAAAACCCCAGTAGTATTACGCACGAAAACGTGAACTATCTCAAGTTCGTCCAATATGTCCGCGTCACGTTTTAGATCGACCGGAATGTGTTGAACGAAAACCGAACCCTTCACAGAAAGTAATAAGCAATAAAGTTTGCAAGTGGTGTTAATAAAAAAAATATTTGTTAACGCTAAATTATTTTTATACCTAATTTAAATTTTTGAAATAAAATACATATTTATAATTACACACGGTTTTGCTTCGTTTAGTTTCTCCAGGTCAAGAATTCTGTTTTTCTATCCCATCGTCCGAGATTTTCCCCCCAATGCGATAAGTCTTTTAACACGTCTTCTTTTCTATTTTACTAATAGTACATTGATTTTACTAAAAAAAAACCTTCCTACTATCATAATATTAAAAAAAATTAATAATATCTATACATCTAACTAAAACTTTTTTACTTTTCTGTGTGGGGGCACCGTTAGTAGGATAATCGAAAAGGGATATGTATGTCTCTATGTTGCAGCTTTTTTGTTTGTTTGTGTAAGGGGAAAACAAATGTACTCACTTTTTCTGTGTCTTTGTAAAAGAAAAATTTTCGTAAATTTTATTTTTGTTTTTCTTAGGAAATAAGTGATTGAATTGTGTTGTTGCAGTTTATGCTTTAAATATTCTCTTGTCGAATATGTTGCGGTCTGCCATTTTGAAGCGTTGGAGGTCAATGACGCCCATTAGTCTACGTCTAAATTCACTGAAAAATAGTTTTCTTTTTAAAAAAATTATTTTCTTTTTTCTTTATATAATAAAATATAATAAGCTTTTTTTTCAGTGAAAATGTTTAAAATCAAATGAAATGGGTCGAGAGGAAGCACTTTTTTGTTTTGCTTTTTGTTTGGTCGTTTACTGGAGTGTGAATTTCGTGCTTTTTTTTTAATGAAAAATTTCGAACTTCGAAAATGTTTTTGTGTGTTTTTTTTTGTTTGAAAGTTTGCCTTGTTGAATTAAAAGTCGAAGGTCACCATTCTATAGAAGCTTATCTTCGCAAAACAATTTGTAACCAAACAATTGCCAAACAAAGCCCTTGTATAAATAACGAATAATATATTTATTTGAGTGACTTACACAATTGAGTTTAGGTTGCCGAAAATTAAAACAGTATCCCAGTGAAGGAAGTAATAAAGTAAGAACGTTCAGCTGCCAAATGTATTTTCTAAGAGCGGTATATCTTCAAGTGAAGATAGCCTCGCTCGGCTGTCCAGTTGACAGGAGAGAGGACGTCTTTCTTCGTAGGTGCCGAGTAGCTCTCCGTACTGCTGCCAACGAGTCTGGAAATAGTTTTTCAACCGTCTAGTTGAAATTAATACACCTTGAGGCTGATTGGCCATTGTGTGACCCAACTACCTCACAGGGCCTGCTCTCCGCAAGCAGAAAAAATGTTAATGACAGCTACACGTAAACAGGTGGCAAGAGAGAGAGAGAGAGAGAGAGAGAGAGAGAGAGAGAGAGAGAGAGAGAGAGAGCGTCTCTCTGATTACTTTTCAATTAAAAAAAAAATTATCTGAAAAAAAATCATTTTTTTCTTTTGTAGACTAATACTACAACAATGCAATTTGGATCTCATTAATGAAGTATTTTTTTAATTAAATATTATCGGGAAAAAAATTCACTTATTCGTTAGCAGTAAGAAAGTCTGGGTGCCAAAAGTATTTTCTTAGAACGGTATATCTTCGAGTGAAGATTGCCTCACTTGGCTGTTCAGTGGAGTGTCTCTGTGACTGCTGTTACTACATTACCACAAATTCATTCTAAAAGATCGTACTATTTGATATTTCCATATTCTGTAATAATTTCTAGATTTTTATTGTTGATATATATTTTTTTTTAATTAAATACAATTTAGATACATGTTTATTTTATTATATTTTATATTTTTCAATATTTTGGAACCATTCAATTTTATTTGTAATAATAAGAAGAAAAAAGTAGTGAAGAAATATTACACACGTGTTCGCAACCTGTAAATAAGTTTTAAAAAACTTGTTAAACATTTCTTTGTGATAATCTTTAAGTTTACTTGCTAACTGATAGTAATCCGAAAAAAATGCTAACAAAAGGTGGAGCATTGGTCTGAAGTTCTGTTTCTATGGCTACGAGCAAAGTGTAGTATCTGTTTTGATACTACTCTTCGCGTTGTCTGTCCTCGATCAGTGAAGGAGAAATCATTTGAAACTGAAGCAATTTTTTTTTATTTTGGTTCCAATCCAGAGTGCCCTTTTGTGGGGAGCTGGAGTTTCCTACATTAAATACAGACATAGTGTCTAACTTTGCCTTCGTGGGGAAACAAGTAAATAGAGGCAAACGTTTATTTATGAAAATCAGATCTTTATATTTTCGGACGGCAACAAATCATTGTAATAACTGGTGTAACTGGTGTTTCTTTCTAATTGTTCTATAAATATGAAAGCCTGCCTATTGTCAATGCTAGTTTAGCATTGAAAGATTATACTACCGGAGATTGATTAAAAAATGGGATCGGTTATTTGAACCATCCGTAACTACAAACTTTCGACTTTCATAAACATCGAAAAACGTCGAAAAAAATGGCTAACTTTGATCATTGCAGAGTTACTTCCCTGGAAGTTTGGATTTTCATTCAGGGGAGGCAACCATTTTGAAAAGTAATGTGAAAAACTAGGTTTATCAACCCATTGTTACCCATTCCTTTTACCGTTTCTTTTAATTTCTTGTAAGAAAATATTTACCCGGTCTTATAATACATTAGGACTCTATGCTAGTTGATCCCCCTCCCCCGAAAAAAATGAGATTCTACATTTTTTTGATGATTAATTCCTTCACAGTGATACTGTTTTAATTTGCGACAACCTATACCTAATGGTGTATGTTACTTAAATAAATATATTATTTGTTATTTATACATATGTAATTTATTTCATTTGACAATTGTTTTGTTACAAAATATTATAGAAATAGGTCTTATAATCCATGCCAATATAAGCTCCATTTACAAAACTTGACAGTAAGAATAAAAAAATTAAAAGTAGTTTAATTAACTCCCCACTTTCCGACCAGATAGCGTTTGAACGACATGTAACCATTTCAATTTTATTGGGAAGAGGGGATCTGTTACCATCTGGACTTAGTTAGTGGTAGTGTTAAAGGGGGCTATGTAAATTTATTATTTTACCACCAAGTATCTAAGTCTATTTCTTAGAAATTGTGGACTTTGACATACTCTTAAAATGTTATCCGGTTACCAACTTCTGACCCAGAAGTAGTTGATCATTTTACGTTAAATTTATATGCAAAACTGATCACCGCTCTAAATTTTAAAATAAGTGTTTTCTTTTTGATTTTTTAAATTGTTTACCACCAATTTTTTTGCATGTAATCGACAAAAAAATGTAGAATCTCATTTTGGGGTGAGGGGTGGGGTAGCATAGAGTCCTCATGTAGTCCATAAGAACTTATACACTCTTCAGAACTTTGACATTTTCCATTTTATACTTTTATCTCCAATTTAAATGTATCCTTTATTGTATTACTAGTAGTGCTACCAAGGTTAAAGTAGCTCATATGAAAACGAAATCATTGCTCATGATGGAGTTGCTGGCATTCAAAGCTTTAACTATACTATGAAATCTTACTCTCACATCAACATTGAAGAGAACATCGACTTGCACATCTACAGAAACATCTGTGGATGTGCAAGTCGTACTATCATAGACGACTAACAAAAAACATCAAAGCAAAATAGTTGCATAGCAGGAAGAGAATTTGAGATATTAGGAAAATGAGAGAGCAGTTAAATAAAGAATTTGGGGTGAACATTCATTACAAATATGTACCGTCTGATAACAACCCAGCCGTTTTCTTTCTTGTGGTATCACTCTAGAAAACTTTAAACAGAGACTGGATATATGGGCTTACTTGGATAATTGAAGAACCACAGAAGTAGTTTGAACCCTCTGAGTCCTGGGAACAAGTGTCACGTGGAAAATGTTTTCCTTAATACATTGACTGAATCGTTCTCCATCATAATTTATGTAATCGTAGGCTGATTTTATCTAGCTCCAAAAGTTAACCAACAGATGACATCGAAGTTTCAAATGAAAATATCTTTTATCAATCTGTGTTGAAAAAAGAAATCAGTCTTTATAAAGGATGGCATGCAACCTGCTCTGGTCGGTGTACTGGCTCCAATTTCCACCAGGTGGAGCTAAATTATTTGTGTTCTGTGAGAAGAAGTCCAACGATTTTTGGTTCCTTGCCATAGCTTTTGCTTGGCTGGAGGTTAATCAGTCAATTAGAATATGTGGTTGCTACAAACCGATTCCATGTTCTCAAACTTCAATAAGTTATGTAGTGCGCCATCCTTTATATTCAAATTTATAAACAGATACAAACGAGTAAAATGGCAGTCTGAACTCAATCAGCTAAAACATACTTGATCAGAATTAGGCAATTACAAATATTTGCCAAGGAGATTGCTTACTTAATGATTCTGCTAACAAAGAAACTCCCTTACAAGTGGAGAATCTTAATGTTTTCATTGATTCTGATGAGAATTTGAGAGCAGATTGCAGAATTGCCAATTCTTCGAGTAAAAGATTAGATTTTGTCTATGCTATTTTAATTGTCAAACATCACCCTCTTACAAAATTTCTAATAATTTATAGCCGTCATCAATGAATACATTTGGGTATTGGCATAACATAGACCAAATTGAGATATTGGGTTCAGTGGGTGAGTCAGTTTGTGAAGACAGTAATACCTAACTCCATTCCAATATACTGGCATTGGTTACCTAACTGTTGCACTTGTAGAAAATTTTATAGCCTTGCATTCAAATGCCCTGAGTTGACAAATTTGCCAAAACAAAAAACAGAATGAGGTTGAGTCCATTCTAATATACTGGTGTTATATTCACATATTTTGCCCCATAAAGCATGAAAGGAAGAATAGGGGACTTGTTGACACATGTTCCCCTATGCACAAAAAGCAGGGCGCAATTCGCCAAAAGCGAACATACACTAAAAATGGGACAGGAAGTTGTCTAGACATTCAAAGGCCGAGAATAGCAAAATCAGCCCACTCAGTTTGTGGTGGGCAGATGTATCAACCAATCAAATTGAACGAAAGGCTGTTGCTATGTAAAGGAGGGCCCTCCAAGAGAAATAGCAGGAAAAAGTCAGGAACTTCCTTCCTGCCTTTTTCCTGCTATTTAGGAGAGGGTTTTGGGCACCGCTGTCATATCGAAACAATTTATCCCTGCACATGAAAAAAAAGTGGAATTCGAAATTTAACGACTAAAAAAATACAGCGACGATTCTTACCGCTGTCTATCGGACACCAAAAGGAAAAACCTTGTCCGACAAACTTGACTATGGTTGACAAGTTAACATTAACCTCTCTGGATTTGAGATTACGTATATCTCGGGACATTAAAAAATGCTCCGTGAACGATGGACCTCAGAATCAAAATTCTGTTATAATATCATTCCTTCAGTCAACGCGAAAAGGTATGTGCATAGAAAAAAAAAAAGAATTCCATATTAATTCGTCCTAAATTGAACTTTCATATTTTTTTTCTGTCTTGTCATATAAATGATCCGATACAAACGTCCACCACAGTTTTAACAAATCCTGCCCCCCTAATTTGTTTTCTTGAAACACGTAAAGAAAAGGAATTTCATATTTATTCTGTCCAAAACCAACGAGCCTTCATAATTGCTAAAATTTGACTCTTAATTTTATATCCTTACTGATCAACTCTCTCGGACTTAACCAGACCAGATCTATATCAAGAACTCCCCTTGAACGGAGAAAAACTATCAGTTGATCATTTAAATAAATAAACACTTGTTATGTTTGTTTAATTTGTCTTTTGCTGATTTTTGCAAGTGTATTATTTTCTTTATGTTTATAATTTGTGATGCAAATGTGTCTCGTTTCCTCTCAATACATTTACCTGATTATCTCCCTTTCATCGGTTTATTGGCAAAAATAAATTAAAAGTTTTATTTCACTAACGGCAAGTGTAACATGCCACTTGCTGGCGCTGGATAAAACAATGGATGGGAGACGCATGGTGCGAGAGGACGGAGGTTTTCCAACCTTACACATTCTCAACATTCGTGGCTGAGTTACACATTAGTAATGTCAGTGCACATTTATAACACTGGCATTGATTACGTGGGTCACGAATAAAAAGATGGAAAATCTAGCAAAATGTATTCATTAATGTTCACATGTATGATGTGAGAGCTCTTCACTTTGAGCTTGTACCTGATATGAGCGCGCACATTTTCATCCAATCACTGATTCGTTTATTGTTTTGATGCACCACCCAGCCACATCTAAAGTGACAATGCACATTCTTTTAATGCAGCTTTACGTTGTGATCACATATAACAGCAGCTAGTTCTCTAATAAACACATAAAATATCATTATTTTCCTCATGGATAATAAAATCTTGTTTGTTCAAAACGCTGGGCAAATTCAAAATCAGTTATTTTAATCTTTTAACTCTTTTAGCCAACATCTAAAAGGGCAGTGAACTCCAGACCTTTGACCTACAGATGTTCCACAGTTGTTTATCTGCTTCCTCTGAACTCTAACTACTTCATTCATATGACACACCCAGTTTGATTACTGAATCTTTCCTTGGAAGTACCTTTGGCATATAGAGAAGAATCGATGACAAAATTACAAGACATGACATGAGGAATATTTGCTAAGACTAATGGAAAGTTGCAAGGATTTGCATGAAATTGAATTTCACAACAAAATCAATCCCAATGATGTAATCATCATCAAGAATCCGGCCAAGGCCTTTCTGGAAGTTGGGGGGCAGACAAGTAACTATTTAGTGGTAACGTTCACAAGGTTTGTTCTGCTTGAAATAAAAGGTGATGAAATACACAGCCTCAATCATTTATACCTTCTGGAGTTATCCTCCACTTATAACTAGTTTCCTGATACTTTCTAATCTAGATGAGGAATCTGATGAAGATAGAAGATTATAGTGAACATAACATTATGAACCCATCAAAATCTTCAGATGAAATGGCTAGTTACGGATCTAAAAGGATAACAAAATCCATATCTAAACCGGAATACATTTTTATTAACACACACATTCTCTGTAAAATGGTCCAAATAATGCCGGAAACATAGAGGTAGTCTACCTGTATATGTTTCTATCAAATAAAACTATTCTGTACACTTTAATGTTGCATACTTTAAACATTTTTATGTAATAAACATAAGTATTGTAAATTTGAATTTCTTTAAATGATTTCATTCGTTGTATTTTTTGTTTGTTTGTTTGTTGCAAGAGATAACTCCCCTTATATTCTAAGTAACCTGATTGAATGGCCTCCAGACACTTCTCATTGATCAATCACTAAGCACTTAATTTGGTAGGGAAAGGGCGAAGGCCTATTTTGCCATTTGTGCAAGCAAACACTGAACAGCTCAGATAAGTGAACTTTTAATTTGAGCTGGGGACACTTGTTTACAAGCTATTCGTTTATAGTATCATTTTTAATAAATATTATTCATTTCTGTCTTGTATTCGCCTTTTTTTCATTACACTTGAATTTCTGATCCGTTTCTTTTTGTTCTTTTCCTTTTTGTTAATTGCATTTTTTTAATGAAACTTCATTTGTTTCATCTTTGAATCTTGCTTTGACTTTCCTTTCTAATCTAGGGTTTATTCTTCCATCGGTTAAGTGACCGACTTTATGTTAGAAGTTAACACAAGCACAGAATGATACATTAGTTATTTTGTTGGAATATATCATCTATTTTGCTTGGATATAATTGATTATTGGTCTGAAATTGCATTTCTTGTCATGAAATAAAAAAGTTATACTTTGCTAATAAGAACTTCTTTTCATAATTTTTCTATGTTGGCCATTTTATTTTTCACAATTAATATTATGAATATGTTTTCACTGTTTGCAATTTTGCTTTTGAATCGTTAAATTCTGTTTGTGCATAAAAAAGAATTAATTTATTTTTTGTGTGTATGAACACACAAAAAACTTTTTGAAAAATACAAACCTTTTTAGCGGAACAAAATAATATAGCCGCCATTGATTAAAACATTGAATTAAAGTTGCATTCTAAATACTTTAAAAAAGTAAATTATAATTAGGACAAGAAAATACAATTCCAGATCAACAATCAATTTTATCCAAAATTTGGACAATATTTGGCAGGCGAGATAAGTGAGATATTCCATTAGTGGAATATAGTAAAATTGAACATACATTTCTATTGAATCTGATTTTGAAAAACATTATTCTTTTGGTTCCAAATTTGATTAATCTGTTTCAATGTTACCCTTTTTTGGCTTTTCAATTGTTGAAGAAAATATACAAACAAGAGAACACGGATTAGATTTGCATTATATAAGTTTATTTAATTTAACGGTCATAACAGATGGTTTCACTATACATTTAAGATAGACATTCATAAATATTGCCAAAACAATTTAATACTTTGGTTTTTGGATCTTCTCTTTTGGCCAGTCAATAATTCAAACTGGAATGCTCGCTCGCTTGTTAACTATAGCAGCTTTCTTTAGGGGACTTTCCTTTTGGCTTTTTCGCTTCTTCGTTCAGTGCTCGAAAGATATTTGCATATAAGTAAGAATGAATTTCTATGTTAGTTGAAGAGTTGACATGAAACGCAACCGTGTCTCTTCGTTTTTATGATCCGGATCAACTTCCATGAAATACAGACACGAATTATTGCAAAATAAAAATTGAAGAAAAAAATATAATTAAAGAGGAAGATTTGGGATGAGATATAAATGAGTTTGGTAGAAGAATGAAGACAGAGAAAAGGAGAGGCAATAATGGTTTGTAGAAGAGGGTGGCCGGGATTGGGTTCGGGAAAAGAGGAAGGAGAAGATAGGGAGAGGGACGGAATAAGTGAGAAAGAGAGGAGAAGGGGTGGAAAGATAAGAATTATGGATGAGGAGGGGAAGAATAGGGGGGTATAGGAGAAGAATAGGAGGATAAAAGAATGGAAGGACCGATTTAAGTGTCAGTTTGTTTTTGTTATGTTGGCTAAAATATTTTTAGAGAAGATTTACCAAAAGACAAATTAAATTGGTTTGACTGGTGAAAACTGAAATATTCTTCAAGAAAATTAACAAAGGGGAAAAGGAGAAAAAAGAAAAAAAAGAGCAGCAACAGCAAAATCAAAAGATAATTTAAAAAAAAAGCTGAGAAAATGAACCAATCAACCGAGTAAATTGCTGTGATAATAGTCAAATGTTGGAGGGTCTCTTTTTTTTAATTGTTTTTTTTTCTTTTTTTTTTGGGGGGGGGTGTGCTTGTTGTTTGTGTCTTTAAAAATAACTATTTGAAGTTCAAAGAAAAGTTGGAAGATGGGGCTGTGGGTCTGGCGGTGGGGGAGAGGAAAACAGACAACCAAATAAAATTGTTACTAATTAAGGATGCTACTTCATTTTTTCAACAGAAAAGAAAGCTTTAAAATGGAAAGTGAAGACTACATAGCAGAGAGAAGAATGCTGAGCTTGTATTAAAGGTTAAAAGAATACAAGAAAATGCCTTATGTTTTTCATTATCAATAAAACCGTATTTAAACCTGAAAATCTACCACCGGGTACTTCAGTTAGTCAATGTTTTTGGTAATTTTAAAAAATCTGAGTTTTTTGTTTGACTTGAAAAAACTCAGTCCATCAAATTTTACCATGACCAACGAACGAAGTCAAAATAGTGCCATAAAGAATTTTAAAAGAGAAAAAGGATTTTTTTAAATACCCCCTCCCCCGGTTTTAAGTAACAAAAATGATAAAGTAAAGAAAAAGAATAAATATTCTACAAAATGTCAAAGAAGTTTGGCCATTAGTTTTATTTTTCATTCCATCATCTCATTCAGTTTTATTCCAATATTTTTCTTTTTAAATTTTATTTTGTTTTAATATATATATATATAGTGGAATTTTGCAAAGGATATTTGCTATATCATAAAAAAATCTATTGCTAAAAAATAAATATATTTTCTGAATTATTCATATGTAATTTCGTATTTTAACTCCTGACAAAATTTCTATTTTTAAAATATTTAATGAAAATAACTAATTTTCATTAAATATTTTTATTTTCAAGTAACAAACGCCTGAAATAAAAAATCTATTTTCCTTCAGATATATTGATGTAATTGTAGTTAATATAAAATAAATAATGAAAACACACACACATCTAAATACTTAGTAATACCAAATGTTTCTTTTTGTGTATAGAAACGCCCATACCATTCAGGATTTAAGATTTTTCAACAACAAAGTTTGGATTAGAAGAGAGTGAGAGAGCTTACAAATAATCGTATCAGTTTTGGGTGATTCTTGAGATGACAATCCTCGGTAACTACAATAAATCTGATTGCAGTAATTTTATATCATGTCATTGTGTAGAAAGGTAATATTCAAAGTTTTAGTAAAAACATACACACAGTTAATTTTTTTATTTAAGATTTTTAAACTGAAGCTAGCAGGCAGCAACCATTCTGAAAAGTTAACTGATCAAGTTATCTTTTCTTCCCAATTAATTTTATCTTTGTTTCATATAATAAACATCTAAGATGGTAGCAATTTATGAGTTCTTTTCGAAAGATAACAAAATTTGAAAATCTTAAATGCAAACAAGCTCCTACCTTTGTTTATTTTGATATAATTTTGCGAGAAAAAAACAGTTAAATGATTAATTAGACATAAGCTTTAAACACGATGAGTTTGAAAAACTTTAAATATATTTGCAGCAGTGGAAAATTGAAGAGAATTTTTCCATCTGTTTTATGAAACAATAAACTCAATATTATTAGGTGTTACATTAATGACAGGAAAGTTACCGAGAAGGATTACATTTGCTAACTTATCAATGGTTGAGATTTCTTCAGATAAATACAGACTAAAAGATACGGAAATAAGGGATAACTGGTAGATTTCGTTTTTGCTTTAAATATTTCTTGCAAATAAATATAAAATATCCACTTGTTTTTTTTTAAAATTCTATCAGGATTGGATGACAAACATTTTTAACAATTTTTATTTCGTTGATACGGATGAAGACAATCAAATGTTTTTTACGAAACATTATTCTGTATTTTCACCTAACATCGTAAAAGCGCCGGACGGTGCCAAACGAATACTTTGTGATTTATTGGGAAGGAAACAACAACTAAATACAGAAGAAAATTTTCAGCCTCAATGGTTGGAAATTGAGATTCTTCTCCTTTAAAAACAAAATATTTCCTGTCAACGAAATAAATAATTCTATACTCATAATTTAAGGCGTATATATGAATATCTTATAATTAAAGTTTCTGTTGAATGTAAACCTTCAAATCCTAAAATAACACTTACAAATGCCGATGGTACAGTCCAATCGACCCACTAAACCCATTGAAACACAATTTTCTTTTAGCACTTTCTGGACTAAAAAACATTTAAAAGCACAAAATTGGAATTCATATCAAATTGTATCATAAAATGTCAAGGATGATTTTAGTCACACAGTAACCAAAATCATATATATTTTTTTATTTTTTTACCTATGTACGACGTTTTTTTGAGCTTATGGCTCTCATCAGCGCAGGGAAATAACAATCTCAGACGGTCATAGGGCGCAAACCCAGTTCACAGAGACACCTTGAAACTGTATATATATATATATATATATATATATATATATATATATATGCGTGTGTGTGTATTTGGTTTGGTGGTTTTGCTTTACTCAATATCAAGTTTTCTTCAAATCTTTCTGAATCAAGTTATTATGCTTCAAGTTCTTAATATCTTCAATTATTCATAAATTAATTTGTTTTATCGTCGTATATTTTTAACATTAATAGTCTGTAAAGGATAGATACTATTTAACTCATAGATGTAATATTGACAGGTACTACCACTCCAGGGCAGAATAAACCTGGGAGTAATGGTAGTGTGCAGAGCCACACTAGCCAAAGCTCCCAAATTGGGGCTTCATCACCGGATATAGTTTAATGACCTACATAATGTGTACATATCTCATATATATATATATATATATACTCCCACTCACTTGTTATACATGATTTGGGTTATTGAGTGACTAAAATCATACATGATATTTTATGATACGATTTGTTTGATATGAATCCTAATTCTGGCCTGGCAGTAATGTCAGCATATATATATATATATATATATATATACTTTTTTCCGCACATGCTGATGAAGGAAAATGTTTATTTTCTAAAAATCTTGTTTCTTTGTGCTTTAAATCTTTGAACAAATAAAAATAAAGAAATCTTTAATTGTTTTAAATGCAAGATATTAAATATATATATATATATATATATATATATATATATATATATATATATATAATGGAATACATGATTTTGAAGTCAACTCAAAATCAATAAAGTTTTTATTTATTCATATAGTATGTTTTTTTCTCTTTGTGTGTAAAACAATGTGTATGTTAATACAGCTAATCCCTAACCAACTGAACCATTTTTTTTACTCTGTAAAATAATGAATTCTGTTCAACTATATAATCGTTGCCGTGGCATAAAAAAACAAACTAAGCTTTAGAAGAGAAAGAAAATAAGTGGAAAATAGAAACTGTATTTCAATTTCTATGAATTAGTATAAACACATCTTGAAGCTGGGATTATCAGTGCTTTGAATGTGAAATGATAAATTTCTGAAAGGAATCGATGACGGCCAAGTCTGGATAGAAATGAGTGTTGTTGGAGATCAGAGAATTGAAGGGACAGGTCCAGAATACATGTTTTGTTGTTTGTGACCTTCTTCCTGGTATATGACTAATGGCTCTTGAAAGTGGCCAACGATGGCCAAATTGGAATGAGTGAACAAAACTTGAGTTGCAAAGAAAAGTAAGAATTGAAAGATAAAAAATAATGGTTTCTTGTCATACCACTACAACAGAAGTCTTTGTAATTAAAAACCAAAGCGAATTTAGTGGATATCTAGTGAATTCTCCATGTGAACAAATATGTCATAATATGAGAGAAAAAAAGAGTTATTTCTTTGTTCCTTCTTGTCTTTGAGTTCATTTTATTGACTAACCGTTAGCACTACTCAACAGTTTTGAACCAGAGAGAAATTGCCATCAGTTTTTGGCTCTGATAATAATTACTCTTGAAAATGTGTGACGAATTACAAGGATATAATTTGATTAATAGTTAAATATAAATGTGGTCCAAGTTTTCTGATCAGAATCAAGTATTAGCACATTGATAACAATGTTTTAAGTGAAAATCTCATCAGATTAATTAGTGGTTTGTCTATTTCATTGCATATAAACTTCTTTAGATCATTTAATGGCAAAACAATAAGATTATATATATATATATATATATATATATATATATATATATATATATTCTTAATTTGACAAACACTACTTTATAGTCAGTTTCGTTTTTTAGATGACGCATCTCACCACCTGGATAATAATCAGGGTATCAGATGTGTCATAAAAACTACACTCACTGCAAATCATTTTTTGTTAGTCATTCTTTTTATTTTCCATTTGGATGTCACACAACTTTGATATTTGATCAGTGTCAGTTGGGTCACCTGGCAGACGTGGTCTGATGTTGCAAGATCCTCACTGATCATGTGACCCAGAACAATGCATTTTACAACTAGATTGACATTTAAAAAATGAAAGTGATTAAAAATATCACTTATTCACTTTTCCTTCCCTTGAGATACATTAATTTGAAAAACGTTTTTAAGGGTCTGTAGCTATGCAGGACTGTTACATCCATGGGCAGGATTGTAACATCCAGGATCAGTGAGAGTGGAGTGGTGGTGGTATAGATCATGCGGTTGGCATCTGAAACACGTACTAATTGTTTAAATTATTTCACAAAATCTACATTAATGGATCGAAGACTTCTTGTTATTACTTTCCAAGCACGTCAAATCCATCAAAACTTTGAAAACAATGTAATTTACTAGACTGACTTACTCTGCTGTATACTGAATGACAAAAGATCAGTTCATATATGTTAGGGGCTGCTGTGTAGCCTGCAAAGCAGTGGTGGGTATCAGATGTCGAAAATGATTTGATAAATAGTTAAATATAAAATCTAGTTGAAAAAATCTAGATAAATGCATATTTTATTCTTGAATTATTTTTTGATTCTTAGATATGCATCTAAGAATCAAAGTTTATGTTAAGTAGAAAATGAAAATACAATAAAAGAAAAACATTTTTAAATACGAAAAATGAAAATAATAAAAATTTTCTCAATATTTGGAGTAATCAGGTTTTGAACAATAATTAATCCCCATAAAACAATACGACAAATGTTCTTAGAAAAATTTAAATAAATAAATATATATATATATATATATTTATATAAATAACAAAATAAAATTAAACTAGATGTGGTTAAATCAAGTATATATATATACATACATGTATATATATATATACATATATACATACATGTATATATATATATATATATACATATATACATACATGTATATATATATATATATATATATTATGCATCACAGGCGATTTTTGTTGACTTGCATGTTTTGTTTGTAATACTATTAAATAAATGGTTGTTTTAATCCACGAGACTGGGAATAAACATAGAAACCACACTGAAAAAGGGATCAGCAGACGTGGATGTTGTTTTCAACCACTTGTCTTTTGAGTGGCGTCTTTCGTCAGAGAATAAACAGCCTTTTTGGAGGCACAGGTTTGAACTCTCTATGAGTCTCATTTGTAACTTTGCATTTTGCTTAGTTTATTCCAAATCCGGTAAATTTACCGTTTATTTAATGGTATCACCTATGCAACCATGAGGGTCAACAAAATGCAGCGTAATACACAATAAACTGTTAGAAATAAATTGCAATGTTAACAAAAATCAATTCTTAAAAATGACCATTCAGATATGAATTTTGAAACAGAGCTGTATAGCAGAATGTGTGCATTAAATAGCAAATCCTTTTAGATAGAGTTTTATAACAATAATAATCTAATAATAAATATGGCTTTTCTGAACACTTAGCGTTTATTCAAATCTATAACATCGTCCCGGAATATATTAAAATAATTCTGAAGAATGAATAAACCCCAACACTGCAGTAAAGTGTGAAGCTAAGCTAACTCTATTACTGTTTTTCTATTTCTCTCTTTTTTTTGATTTTCTTATCTTTCTGTTTTTGCTGGGGATGAGGCATCCTATTGGATGCCAGACATTCACCGGCTATTTCAGACACTCCAGCCTAGTGATCTTTTTAAGATTCTAACCGTCCCTTTAACTTTAAGAAGCGCTAGTCCATGCTAATTTTAGCTGACCACAGGAATCTCACAGCAGAATAAAATTAAAATAAAAAGAATATATCATAAAGAGTTTGAATAAGTGTAAATATAGATAGATATATACATAAATATATATCTGAAATCCAACAAATTTTTGCATAATTGTTAACATTAATTTCTTTCATCATTCATGTTTTCTTTTTGTATATTTCAATCACTTTCTGGCTTTTTTTCGTTTTTTTGTGAAAAATACAAAATCTTTGCAAAATAAATACTCTTCTGTCGCTGCTTCTCTTAAATTATTTTTCTTCTTTTTTTTTTTGGAGAGGGGGGCTAAGTATCAACCCAGCACACAAATTCTGCCAGCTTCTGAAAGGAACTGTTTTAGCATGACACTGTATCTGATGTCACTCAAATGTGCTTGGAATAACATTTTTTCCATTAAATCATCCAAAACAATTTTTATCCCTGACAAATATATATTTCTTACAAAAAATAAAAACCTGAAACAATTAAAAGCACAAAAATTATGCCTTTTTATGGCATCCCATTTTGATATGCAAATAAATCGTACCAACTATTTATCACCTTATGTACAAAAAAAACCCGATTATTTTTTATTAAAAAAATTCTTCTCTCTTTAGGGTAAGAAACGGTTGGAATGTAAAAGAGGAAAAAATGTGCAAAATAATTTATCAGCCAAAAGTAGACATAGCAAAAAGCACACTTTCTATTTCCTATCAATAAATTAAAGTACTAAAAATGGTCATGTACAAAACGGTTTCTGTATTAGTTTCTATCAAGAAAAACAATTGTTAATGGAAACCCGTACTTGTTGTTCTACGATACTTCTCGGCATGTCTTCTTTTTAGTAAGTTTTGTACAAATGTGATCTGTATTTTGATGAAAGTTAGTTTGTTTATATTTACATAACCTATTTATAACTAAATATACAGACAATATATTTAAATTTATGATACATGAATTGTTTGGGATTTAATTTGAAAATATGCGTTTATGCTCTGTTTATTTTTGGACAAGTGTGGCGTTGAGTGGCATCAGAAACGGTGTAATGCTAAATCTGTTCCTTTCAGAGGATGCAAGAATTGGGGTGTTGAATTTACACGGGTTCGTTTGTTTTTAATATTTTTCCTTTGTTTTTTGTTTGCCCAGGATATTGGCTAGAAGTTGTGGAACATAGAAATTAAGGAAACAGATCAGAAACCATCTTAGTGACATCTTTTTTTGGTTCAAATGACCAGTGGGGGGGGGGTATTGACTAAGAATTTTCCTTTTCTTTCCTTTTTTTATTTATCACATTTCAAACATAAAACGTTTTTTCCTTTTTTAAAAATTATACATTCTTGGAATATTTTTATTTTTTCACTGGAATGGAAAACGGAAAGAAGAAAAAAGAAATATAGTTTTGTTCGGAATTCGTTTTTGTAATATAGATTTTTCATTAGCAGTATTAACAACAGTAGTAGTAATAGTAGTAGTAATATTATTCTGATATTTTAAATCTTATTTATTTTTAAGAATCTTTATCATTTTTCTGTTCATTGTCCCATGAGAGCGCGTGCGGTAATCCAGAGTTCAAGTGTCGGTTAAGAGTGAAATCCAAGCTTGTTAGTCACATGTCTTTTATCTTTTTTACTGCGGAAGAGCTTTTAAGATGGCGTGAACCTCCTCGGCTACTGCAGACAGGGCATACTGGAACTGTTCCTGCAAAACACAATTACAAAAAGAAAAAGTCAGTTTGAGAAGATTCCTGCCATTATTATTGTTAGTTACGTTTCTTCAGGCATCTAGCTCTCTCTCAGAAAAAACATTATTGCAGCCCAAAACATTTACACTATTATTACAATATTAGCAGGACCCCGTGGAAATTCCACGTCCACCATCTTTATCTACTTCTATAATTTACTCTTGATATTAATATTTCTCTTGAAATAATAAATATATGTAAGCTTTAATAATATAAATAGAAATTAATGTTTTCTGTAAAAATAATTGCAAGCTCAATAATTTTAAATAAATAGATCAATTTTTAATAATTTAATTTATTTATTGTAAAAATCTAAATATTTTTTAATAAATAGCAGGCAGGATGATAGCAGGTGTTCTGACTGCGTCCACAAAACTGCAAAAAAAGGTGCAGCAAGATACAGGCAAGGCAATTGGTGAGTGAGATGGGTACCGGAGTGGCAACCTTGAAGAAAGCGCTGAACAAGCATCTTCTCCTAATACAATAGCCGCTAAGGCCAACTATCCACCAACAAAACCTAAGAAAGCCAAGAATCAAGCACCCAGTTGAACCAGGGATGCTTTGGTTCTTCTCAGGACCAATGAGCAGAACAACGAATGGCTAGCCTATTGTCCGCACAAAGTCCTGTGCATCATGGAGACCAAGTTCCCTCAAACTGTAATGGTATTTTGGTGTGTTTCCAGCAAAGGCCACATCATGTCACCTCCACATATTCGAAAGGGACTCAGACTCAATTCAAATATATATGGCAGCAGGACTCATCTCTGTGTCACACCTCCGAGAAACCCCAGAAATGGCTGTTTTAGAACTTCACGACTTCACCCATTCCAACATGTGGTCCTCAACGCACCCGATTGCAATTTGATGGACTATTATGTGTAAGGCATAGTTGAGAAAAATACCAACCACACCGCCTAGAACACCAAGAGCGAGCTGGTGTTCAAGCATCTCTCAAAGAAACCTATGAAGGCAGCGTGCTCCAGGTTCACGTCTTAGCTGGAGGGCGGCTTCTTCAAGTCAGCTGTATTCGGCAAAATATTCTCTAAGAGAGGCACTTTGAATTTTGAGAATACATTAATTACTGGCCAAAATTTGACGTTTTTTCTTTTCTTTCTAAAAAGTGTAAAATGTATCCCGAACACCTTATATATATTAGAAGATTACTTAAGAAAAGAAAATTAATTCCTCGAACAGAACAGTTTTGCACTATTTTTATGTCCTCTTACAAAGATTAAAATCAAGATATAATGCTATTAAACCTTATATCAAGAATCCTTATTCCAATTTTGATCAAAATCCATTACATGATTTTTATTCTAGCAAATGTCTAAAATTTAAGGCTTAAGTGGTCTTCAGAAGAAATTGAAATTCGTGAAATCTTGTTTAATTGGTTTCTAATGATTAAGGATCAAATTTAATAAACATCTGAAATATTTAAATTTTCAAATGTTCCCATATTATATTTCCAAAACACTCTTTAAAATAGTTCAAAGAAACTGAAATTTAGGAAATATTTATTAATTATCATTGTTAAAATCTCATAAAAATCAAAGGTATCTGAATTTTGACGATGGGTTTCCTCCCCTTTGCATAAAAGTAAATTAAACTAAATATAGTCCACATTTGGATCCTTTAACGTAACAGTTGTGTTCACAAATTCATAATGATCCGTTAATTAGTTTAGGAGTGACTCCTGTACATACAAATATATAAAGATACTTAATTTTATAAAGATAGAGATATAATCTAATAATCTAGGAACCCAAACTCTTGTGTTTTTATATATAAACTATATATATCTATATAAACTATATATATATAAACTATATATATCTATATAAACTACATATATCTATAAACTATATATATATATATATATATATATATATATATATATATATATATATATATATATTTAAATATTTTCTTTGTCGTACAAAACTTTAAAATGGCATTGAAGAGACAATATTTATTACTCATAATGAATTAAGAAATTAAAAAAATGAAAGGGCAGCTGACCGGTTTCGTACCTCGCTCAACAGAGCCAAATATCGAGGTATCGTACAAAAAATATAAAAAAGATGCTATGAGAATTATAGCGAGGGAAAGGGGTAAAAAAAAAGAAAAAAAAAGTTCAATCAAATAGAAACAACATTAAGCCCGAGTTGATTTTCTCTTTGCTTGCAAAGAGAAGGTCTCAAGGACTTAATATAAATTGTTTCTAGAATCTTGAGATGATAAGGGGAGTGCGATTTACTAAGAATGAAGAATAAGTCGACACTGAATTTAGAGGCACAGGTGCGGTTATTTATGAGATGTTCACCTATAGACGAACCATAAGTATTATTCAAAACGTCAGTTGGTGAATAATTTGCATTGCAAATTTTTGTGGGCACGTGTTGTTTGACCCGGATGTCTAATCTTTGTGACGTCATCCCAACGTAGTGCATACTCCAACTACATTTAAATAAATAAATAATAGAATTATTATGATGTGGGAGAAGGACATCTTTTCGAATAGAAGTCAAGATCGGTCGAGAGGAAAAAACAACTTGTGTATTCGCAGCAAAATAACATTGTTGTACAGACAAAGAGATTTGTTTGGCGAATCTATCACTAATGTTACCAAGCCAACGTAGGCGAAGGTAAATAGGGCATCTGTCTACAGAAGCTGATTTGCTTTTATAAAAATTTGATATTTTTGTTTTAATGGTGGATTGTACAATGTCTAAAGGATAGCCATTGTTACAGAGGGTCTTAGTGATAAATTTAATTTCTTCATCCAGCTTGGTCTTCGAACAAATATTTAAGGCCCTATGGGTAAGAGTCTTAATAAGATTAAATATTTGCTTTGTGGGACAAAATGAGTCCCAACGAGTGTAAAGACCAGTAAAGGTAGGTTTCCGATATACTGACGTCAAGAAACCAGAGGAAGCTTTATTAACTAATACATCAAGGAATGGCAGTGAAGAATTAGCTTCCTTATCAATAGTGAATTCAATATATATATATATATATATATATATATATATATATATATATATATATATATCAAGGCGATCCATAATACAGGCCTAACAAACATGCAACTGGAGTCTACGACTGGGTACAGACATGTGAAGACCAAAATTACTAAATAATAATTACAGAGAAAAGTTTTAGTAAGAAATTTCTTAGTAATGTCCAGTAATTAGCAACTATACATATTATTAGGAAGTAGCTTACAATAATTGATTTATTTCCATCAAATAAAATGTAAAAAGTACAAAAATATAAAATAACTAAATTCATAAAATTTATTAGACACATTTTTGATATTTCAAAAATCATGAGTCAATTTGTTTATATTGACTACAAAAATATAATGACATAATACAATCAGAAAGCAAATTCAACATTTTACAAAATCTGTCGGAAAGAAGAAAAAAATTCTAAATTATTTAAGAATTTAGAATTGGTTTCATATATAAAATTAACGTAAACTGATCCCCTATTTTCGGACCCTTCTAGTTTTTTTGGAGCAGTTAACTGAATGATTTTTTGCCAATAACCATAAGTCCGAGTCGTAAAATGACACATAATCGCCTAAAAAATAGAAATTGGTTAACTGCCTTAAACGCTACAATCGCTCGAAAATGGGGGATCATTTCTTAAATTTATATGCAAAACTGATCCCTCACTCTAAATTCAAGACAAATTGTCTTTTTCTTCTTTTTGGTAAGTTTTTCAGGGTGTTCACACATAATCGCCTAAAAAAGTAGAATCTCATTTTTTGTTTTAATACATGATTTTCTAAGCAGTTATCAGATGTTTTACATTTCCCCCCTTTTCACATATATTTTATTGATTTTATGTTTTCGTTAATGTAAGTTCATTTTATTATTAAGACTGTGTATCATAAAGAAATAAGCATTTTCTTCATCTTCTGTAAAAACAAATTGTATATGTAACAAACATAACAAATTTTGTAAAACTTATCAAAATTGTTTCTTCAAACATTATTTTGTCCATAAAGTATTTGATTTTGTAAAATGTTGAATTTGCTTTTGAAATATCAAAAATATGTCTAATTCATGGTGAACAAAGTGATTTTTTGAGAATTTAGTTCTTTTATATTTTTGTACTTTTTACATTTGATTTGATAAATAAATTATTGTAAGCTGCTTCCTAATAATATGTATAGTTACTAATGACTGGACATTACTAAGAAATTTCTTACTAAAACTTTTCTCTGCAATTATTATTTAGTAATGTTGGTCTTCACATGTCTGTCCCCAGTCGTGGACCCCAGTTGCATGTTTGCTAGGCCTGTATTATAGATCGCCTTGATATATATATAAATATATGTTTATTTATATATATATATATGCTTATTTATATATATATATATATATATATATATATATATATATGCTTATTTATATATATATATATATATATATATGCTTATTTATATATATATATATATATATATATATATATATATATGCTTATTTATATATATATATATATATATGCTTATTTATATATATATATATATATATATATGCTTATTTATATATATATATATATATATATATATATATATATATGCTTATTTATATATATATATATATATATATGCTTATTTATATATATATATATATATATATATATATATATGCTTATTTATATATATATATATATATGCTTATTTATATATATATATATATGCTTATTATATATATATATATATAAATATATATATATATTTATAAATATATATATATATAAATATATATATATATTTATAAATATATAAATATATATATATATATATATATATATGCTTATTTATATATATATATTTATAAATATATATATATATATTTATAAATATATATATATATATTTATAAATATATATATATATATGCTTATTTATATATATATATATATATATATATATATATATGCTTATTATATATATATATATATATATATATATATATATGCTTATTTATATATATATATATATATATATATGCTTATTTATATATATATATATATATATATATATGCTTATTTATATATATATATATATATATATATATATATGCTTATTTATATATATATATATATATATATATGCTTATTTATATATATATATATATATATATATATGCTTATTTATATATATATATATATATATATGCTTATTTATATATATATATATATATGCTTATTTATATATATATATATATATATGCTTATTTATATATATATATATATATGCTTATTTATATATATATATATATATATATATATGCTTATTTATATATATATATATATATTTATAAATATATATATATATATATATATG
>OY744528.1:58618581-58661081 GCA_963556195.1 Sepiola atlantica
TTTCTTTTCAGTTTTACCCTCTTTCATTTTATTTTCAGTTTTACCCGCTTTCATTTTCTTTTCTTTTCTTTCCAGTTTTACCCCCTTTTATTTTATTTTATTTTATTTCCAGTTTTACCCCCTTTTATTTCATTTTCTTTTCTTTTCTTTCCAATTTTACCCCATTTCATTTTATTTTATTTTCAGTTTTACCCCCTTTCATTTCATTTTCTTTGATTTCCAGTTTTACCCGCTTTCATTTTCTTTTCTTTTTTTTTCCAGTTTTACCCCCTTTAATTTTCTTGTATTTTATTTTAAATGGGCCGATATTTTAATTTATATTGCCATTTTAATACAGTTAATTTGACGTTTCAGAAATAATTAAAATGAATTAGAAATGTTAGCTTATTTGATAAATATTTCCATTAATTTAACAAAAAATAAAATGGTGTACATACTAAAACCTTTAGAAAAATTGTCTGCAAAATGTTTTCCATCAAAATCAGGGCAGCAATTGTTTCTTTATGCAGATATGCTGTCAGCAATCTTGGCACATTTTACTGTTTATGTTCGACGGCACTACGAGCCATCTTACATAAACACAAAGATTCACATTTTTATTTGTACTAACATTTTGGGATAAGGAGTTCCATTATTATTTGCATTGTCTTTCTCTAGGGTACTGACCTCATAAAAGGTTGATATTTCTATTTTTAAATGATTATTTTTGATAAGCAGTTCCATTATTATTTGAATTGTCTTTCTCTAGGGTACTGACCTCATAAAAGGTTGATATTTCTATTTTTAAATGATTATTTTTGATAAGCAGTTCCATTATTATTTGCATTGTCTTTCTCTAGGGTACTGACCTCATAAAAGGTTGATATTTCTATTTTTAAATAATTATTTTTGATTAGCAGTTCCATTATTATTTGCATTTTCTTTCTTCAGGGTACTGACCTCATAAAAGGTTGATATTTCTATTTTTAAATGATTATTTTTGATAAGCAGTTCCATTATTATTTGCATTGTCTTTCTCTAGGGTACTGACCTCATAAAAGGTTGATATTTCTATTTTTAAATGATTATTTTTGATAAGCAGTTCCATTATTATTTGCATTGTCTTTCTCTAGGGTACTGACCTCATAAAAGGTTGATATTTCTATTTTTAAATAATTATTTTTGATTAGCAGTTCCATTATTATTTGCATTTTCTTTCTTCAGGGTACTGACCTCATAAAAGGTTGATATTTCTATTTTTAAATGATTATTTTTGATAAGCAGTTCCATTATTATTTGCATTGTCTTTCTCTAGGGTACTGACCTCATAAAAGGTTGATATTTCTATTTTTAAATGATTATTTTTGATAAGCAGTTCCATTATTATTTGCATTTTCTTTCTTCAGGGTACTGACCTCATAAAAGGTTGATATTTCTATTTTTAAATGATTATTTTTGATAAGCAGTTCCATTATTATTTGCATTTTCTTTCTTCAGGGTACTGACCTCATAAAAGGTTGATATTTCTATTTTTAAATGATTATTTTTGATAAGCAGTTCCATTATTATTTGCATTGTCTTTCTCTAGGGTACTGACCTCATAAAAGGTTGATATTTCTATTTTTAAATAATTATTTTTGATTAGCAGTTCCATTATTATTTGCATTTTCTTTCTTCAGGGTACTGACCTCATAAAAGGTTGATATTTCTATTTTTAAATGATTATTTTTGATAAGCAGTTCCATTATTATTTGCATTGTCTTTCTCTAGGGTACTGACCTCATAAAAGGTTGATATTTCTATTTTTAAATGATTATTTTTGATAAGCAGTTCCATTATTATTTGCATTGTCTTTCTCTAGGGTACTGACCTCATAAAAGGTTGATATTTCTATTTTTAAATAATTATTTTTGATTAGCAGTTCCATTATTATTTGCATTTTCTTTCTTCAGGGTACTGACCTCATAAAAGGTTGATATTTCTATTTTTAAATAATTATTTTTGATAAGCAGTTCCATTATTATTTGCATTGTCTTTCTTCAGGGTACTGACCTCATAAAAGGTTGATATTTCTATTTTTAAATGATTATTTTTGATAAGCAGTTCAATTATTATTTGCATTGTCTTTCTCTAGGGTACTGACCTCATAAAAGGTTGATATTTCTATTTTTAAATAATTATTTTTGATTAGCAGTTCCATTATTATTTGCATTGTCTTTCTTCAGGGTACTGACCTCATAAAAGGTTGATATTTCTATTTTAAAATTATTATTTTTGATAAGCTGTTCCATCATTATTTTCATTGTCTTTCTCCAGGGTACTGATATCATAAAAGGTTGATATTTATATTTTTAAATAATTATTTTTGATTAGCAGTTCCATCATTATTTGCATTGTCTTTCTTCAGGGTACTGACCTCATAAAATGTTTATATTTCTATTTTTAAATAATTATTTTTGATTAGCAGTTTCATTATTATTTGCATTGTCCTTCTTCAGGGTACTGACCTCATAAAAGGTGGATATTTCTATTTTAAAATAATTATTTTTGATTAGGAGTTCCATCATTATTTGCATTGTCCTTCTACAGGGTACTGACCTCATAAAAGGTTGATATTTATATTTTTAAATAATTATTTTTGATTAGCAGTTCCATCATTATTTGCATTGTCTTTACTTCAGGGTACTGACCTCATAAAAGGTTGATATTTCTATTTTTAAATAATTATTTTTGATTAGCAGTTCCATTATTATTTGCATTGTCTTTCTCTAGGGTACTGACCTCATAAAAGGTTGATATTTCTATTTTTAAATAATTATTTTTGATTAGCAGTTCCATTATTATTTGCATTGTCTTTCTCTAGGGTACTGACCTCATAAAAGGTTGATATTTCTATTTTTAAATGATTATTTTTGATTAGCAGTTCCATTATTATTTGCATTTTCTTTCTCTAGGGTACTGACCTCATAAAAGGTTGATATTTCTATTTTTAAATAATTATTTTTGATTAGCAGTTCCATTATTATTTGCATTGTCTTTCTTCAGGGTACTGACCTCATAAAAGGTTGATATTTCTATTTTAAAATTATTATTTTTGATAAGCTGTTCCATCATTATTTTCATTGTCTTTCTCCAGGGTACTGACATCATAAAAGGTTGATATTTATATTTTTAAATAATTATTTTTGATTAGCAGTTTCATTATTATTTGCATTGTCCTTCTTAAGGGTACTGACCTCATAAAAGGTGGATATTTCTATTTTAAAATAATTATTTTTGATTAGGAGTTCCATCATTATTTGCATTGTCCTTCTACAGGGTACTGACCTCATAAAAGGTTGATATTTATATTTTTAAATAATTATTTTTGATTAGCAGTTCCATCATTATTTGCATTGTCTTTACTTCAGGGTACTAACCTTATAAAAGGTTGATATTTCTATTTTTAAATAATTATTTTTGATTAGCAGTTCCATTATTATTTGCATTGTCTTTCTCTAGGGTACTGACCTCATAAAAGGTTGATATTTCTATTTTTAAATGATTATTTTTGATAAGCAGTTCCATTATTATTTGCATTGTCTTTCTCTAGGGTACTGACCTCATAAAAGGTTGATATTTCTATTTTTAAATAATTATTTTTGATTAGCAGTTCCATTATTATTTGCATTTTATTTCTTCAGGGTACTGACCTCATAAAAGGTTGATATTTCTATTTTTAAATAATTATTTTTGATAAGCAGTTCCATTATTATTTGCATTGTCTTTCTTCAGGGTACTGACCTCATAAAAGGTTGATATTTCTATTTTTAAATGATTATTTTTGATAAGCAGTTCCATTATTATTTGCATTGTCTTTCTCTAGGGTACTGACCTCATAAAAGGTTGATATTTCTATTTTTAAATAATTATTTTTGATTAGCAGTTCCATTATTATTTGCATTGTCTTTCTTCAGGGTACTGACCTCATAAAAGGTTGATATTTCTATTTTAAAATTATTATTTTTGATAAGCTGTTCCATCATTATTTTCATTGTCTTTCTCCAGGGTACTGATATCATAAAAGGTTGATATTTATATTTTTAAATAATTATTTTTGATTAGCAGTTCCATCATTATTTGCATTGTCTTTCTTCAGGGTACTGACCTCATAAAATTTTTATATTTCTATTTTTAAATAATTATTTTTGATTAGCAGTTTCATTATTATTTGCATTGTCCTTCTTCAGGGTACTGACCTCATAAAAGGTGGATATTTCTATTTTAAAATAATTATTTTTGATTAGGAGTTCCATCATTATTTGCATTGTCCTTCTACAGGGTACTGACCTCATAAAAGGTTGATATTTATATTTTTAAATAATTATTTTTGATTAGCAGTTCCATCATTATTTGCATGGTCTTTCTACAGGGTACTGACCTCATAAAAGGTTGATATTTCTATTTTTAAATAATTATTTTTGATTAGCAGTTCCATCATTATTTGCATTGTCTTTACTTCAGGGTACTGACCTCATAAAAGGTTGATATTTCTATTTTTAAATAATTATTTTTGATTAGCAGTTCCATTATTATTTGCATTGTCTTTCTCTAGGGTACTGACCTCATAAAAGGTTGATATTTCTATTTTTAAATGATTATTTTTGATAAGCAGTTCCATTATTATTTGCATTGTCTTTCTTCAAGGTACTGACCTCATAAAAGGTTGATATTTCTATTTTTAAATGATTATTTTTGATTAGCAGTTCCATTATTATTTGCATTGTCTTTCTTCAGGGTACTGACCTCCAAAAACGTTGATATTTCTATTTTTAAATAATTATTTTTGATTAGCAGTTCCATTGTCCTTCTTTAGACTACTGAAAAAAATCAAAGCTTGATTTTTCGATTGTTACAGTAATATTTTGATGAGGAATTATTTATATTGTTCTTTTTTTACGATAGTTGTATGTAATAGGTATTGTATTTCAACATTAAATAACCTCTAGGGGTTGATATGCTGTAAAACAGATACTCTTTCTTCCAAAAATCCAGCTGAAATAGAAATATTAACTTCAATGCGGTCAATAAACCTTAGAAAAACAATGCTTATTCTTCACTCCAAATATTCATCAAATTTGATATTTTTACTTCCATTAAATTTTGACATCATTGTCAATCTCTCTTTTTGAACTATAGATCTTATCAAAATTTTATATTTCTATGGAATGTTGAGGATGTTTACATTGTGCTCCTTGAACTGTTGCCCTCATCAAAAATTGATCTTTTTATTTCTACTAAATTGTTGGGATCAGAACTTCCACCATTCTATTGCCTTCAGCTAATCTTTCTCTTCCTAGTCAATTTTTATCTTTCTACTCCTAGTCAATTTTTGATATTTCTACTCCTAGTCATTTTTTGATATTTCTATTCCTAGTCAATTGTGGGGAGCAAAAGTTCAATCATTATTTGAAATGTTTCTCTTTGCACTATTAGTCTCATCAAATAATGATCGATTTCTACTGAATGTTTGGAGTGAGGAGTAATTATTGTTCTTCTCAGGACTATTGACCTCATTAAAAGTTGATATCTCTATTTCAACTGGATTTTTGGAATGAAGAGTATCTGTTTTACAGCATATCAACCCTTAGAGGTTAATGTCGAAATGCAATACCTATTACATACAACTAATTAAAGATAAGTTATTATTTTACCCATGGCCGATTACATCACACACAACAATATATATCACAACAAACATGCATGTGTTTGGAGATAGAGAAATAGAGAAATAGAGAGAGAGAGAGAGAGAGAGAGAGAGAGAAGTAAAAGGCAGAAAAAAGTGTATTGTCCACATTCTGTTTTGGGCGGTTGAGAAATTTTAGCAAAATCCTAACTCAGCTCTGAAACGTGTACAAAAATAAATAATTAAAACTATGGAATTGTGCGAAATATTTTGTTTACTTCCATGAATTCAACTATTTATGTTCTACACTTCATTATTGCCTCTTATTTTGATTCAGAATTCAAAGTATCATCTAATGTTCTGGTGTAATTATCACATTTTTCTTGGGGGGGGGGATTGCTACATCCATGTGATATTGTCTAGTGTGATTACAAAAGTTATCTGTGGATGGGGTAAGTTCAGAGAACTTCTGTCATTACTAACCAGCAGAGTGCTACCACTGTCAACCAAGGGAAGTGTCTATCAGCATGTGTACACAGTATAATGATGTATGGAAGTGAAAACTGGACAGTGAGGGTTGAGGACATGTGTTGCATGGAGAGAAATGATATAAGAATGATTTAATGGATGAGTAATATGAATCTTAAAGACAAGCTTGGTTCTGATGACCTCAGAGGAAAATTAAATATGGACAGTACAGGGAGACGTGTGCAGAACAGGAAACTGATGGTATAGCCACATTGAAAGAATGGATGAGAGTTATTGGTTTAGTAGATGTAAAACAACTAACAGTTCAGAGGGGAGGCCAAGGAAAACACAGGAGGAAGTGATAAGAATGAACTTGAGAGAAAAGGGGATAAATAAAGACCTGGGCAGAGAGAGGTCAGTTTGGAAGTCAATTTCCAATGCATGCCAGCATGTAAAATGGATGTTAAAGTGAATATAATGATGATGATAACATTAAGGAATATTGTTGATGTTTTTTGTTTACTTGTATAACTAGGGTCTACATGCTGAACACTAACCTTGAATGCTTTATTGTTTTATTATCGTTTTAATGTTTTAGAATACTGCTGCTAATTTTTTAATTTCAATATTATATAACCATTATTACAGCATCATTAATGCTTACCTGGCGATATTATCCTCTGAACCTTTTAGAATCTTGCTGTTGTCTTTAATTTCAATTTTGCATCGCCTTAAAAATGTTTAGAATATTGCTATCTTTTATTTCATTTTTGCATAATAATGTCTACATTTTTTTATTGTCTTCTGAACATTTTAGAATATTTCTGGTGTCTTTGTTTCTATATTGCATAACCATGATAATCCCCTTTTGTCATTATCTCTTGGCTTTCATTAATTGGTTCTTTCTCTCTCTCTTTCTCTAATGTTCAAACTGTGTGAAGAATTTTGGTTTTGTCCCCACCCTGAAAGAGAGAGAGAGACAGACAGATAAAGAGAGGGGGGGTGGCAACATTTTCTGTTCTTCCTGCAACTTAAAATGCCTAGAACAAAACATAAAAATCAAAATCCACAAGGCATATAAGTGCATGTTTGCAGAAGGGGGAGGTTGGTGGGTAGAAAGGGAGTTTATAATTATGATGTGTAACTCTTCAAATAAAGGGAGGAAAGTCTTTTTTTGATTTGTCCATGTAGATGATTTGTCCATGTAGATGAACCAGAAAGATACAAAAGATGAATGTCAAAAGCATAAACAGATTGTTTTTATGTGTTTTACAAAATGTCTTTACGGTATGAAGCACACCCAGAAAGCATTCAGGCTTTTCAGCCCATAATGACATTACACTATAAAGGAAACAAAAAAAAATTTGGAGAAAAGAGGTGCAAAACAAATGATCCATAAAATGTAGATCACTTTCCGTCTTTTCTTTTCAGAATAAAATAACAAATGAAAAACAAAGAAATAAAGAAAATGACAATGAAACAAAAGTTCAAAGTAGGAAAATGCAGATGACAAAATATATTGAGGTTGAGTCATTATGAAATGCTGTTCAGCTTCAGGCAGCTCATGGATATTTGATGATGATATTTGCATTAGAAGTGAAAGAAGACAAAATGATGAACAAATGACTTGATTTGCAAGGGAGTTTGTTTTCATGGCGGTGAACCCTACGTCGTAGGAATAAATAGGTGATGCTATTTTGAACTTCAAGACCGATTAGATTGTAAACAATCTTGTTACTTTTTTTCGTTTGCAGTCATTTTCTTATGAATGCCTATTCAAAAACAAGCTAAAACATCTCTTGATTTTAGCATATAAGATTATAATTATATTCTGAAAAATAACTTCCTTTTATACAGCTTCACTAAACAGAGTTTTAACATTTATTATCTAAACATTAAAATCCCTACTCTACATGGACTTTATGTCTTTCTGCTACAGAGGGCTCCTTTGTAAAAGTTTACAATAATACAAACGAATAACCGATTTATTTAAGTAAACAATAAATATTATCATGCAATCTTTCAGGATGATCATGCACCAATTCACAAAAAGGCTAAAGTTGTTACGGAATGGCACAGGGCAAGGTTCGAGTGAAGTTTAACATTTTATGTGGCAACATCATTCGCCAGATCTCAATGTTATTGAATAAGGATGAATACCCTCGATCATATATACGGCATAATCATGTTGACACACCGGTTTACGTTAGATTAAGCGACGTTGACCCGGGTCAGTACAAGATGGGTGACCATTTGGAAATACGAGACACTGTATGTCATCTCCCCTAACCGGGATATACACACTGACTGGGGGCCGCATGTAGATTTATATTTCCCATAAACTTCCACTTTCAGTTAAAGGTGGAACACCCGATGCTGGGCGAAGACCACTAAAAAAAAGTGGTGTTACTAGTTATTCGATCCTCCATCATGATCACTACAAGAACTGGAGGTTTAGTTGAAGAATAGATAAAAATTCTTTTGGAAAGAATTTAAACCTTGTACAAGTCCATATGTCATAGAATTCAAGCTGTAATTATAGCTAAAGTCAGTCCTACACCAAATTAAAATGAATTTGTTTGAAATTTTAAGATGTCTCACTTATTTTGAACAACATGTGTATTTAACTTTTTGTTTTTTTTACTAATGAGTCCACCCTTAATCAAGGCTAAAAGTTACTGGAGGATAAGGGTAATGAGATGGATAGACTGTTAGTTGATTGATGATGAATATTATGAGAGGATTGAAAATAATGAATGGAATGAATAAAATTTGATGACTTATGAGGACAGTTTATGACAAGTGCTTATTGACATCAAATTTGAAGATGACCATGTTGTAGCCTACAGGGAAGCAATCTTGTGACAACATGTTCCACAGATGGAAAGTTCTTGGAAAGAAACCTTGTTCATCAAAATCATATTTGGTTCTAGATACATGGAAGAAGAATTAAAGTTCTTTGCAGTGCTGGTAGTAAAACAAGTTCTTGCTGTGAATGTCTTACAAGGAGGAACCAGAGATTGGGCTCAGTCGAGCACCTTCCATGGAAATAGCGATAGAGTAGAGAAAGACTAGCAATATCTCTTCTGTGGGAGAAAGGCTGTAGGGAGGAGAAGAGAACATCCCTCACTTAGTTGCAAAATCGGTTTTGCACCCTGTCAAGGCCATGAGCTACACCATCCCAGATGTGGCAGCAGTATTCCATGTTAGGATGTATTTAACTCTTATATAGGTGGAAGATTGCATCAGGAGTCAAGTACTTTCTGGAGCAGTAGAATGATCACAGATTCTTTTTATTTTATTTTTAATCTCTAGGTAAATGGCATATCAATGAATATTTTAAAATAAAATAAATGTATATTTTTTAATGATATTTTGTGGTAAACTTTTCTCCATATTTGGTCTTACAGGTTATCCAGTTTAGCATATGGTATCAAGTTTGCATTTGAAAGTTGAATTTTTCTGTTTTTATCCCTTGTTGAAACAATTCCTTGACACAAACAAAAACTACTACATTAGTGATAACTTTTTAAAAAGATATTATAATCATAAAAGTACATTTAATTGCAAATAATATAGGTATAGTACATGACTATATAACAATTTTAGAAACTTAATGATAGCAGATAGTTTCCCCGTAGTTTAATGAAAAATCTTAAAATCGGGCTATGTAGATTTTTAAACGATCCATGTAGATTATGTCTGTACGAGAAACTACAAATGTTAAAGTTCAAAGGTGCAAAAAATGTACAAAACCGCAGCAGGAAAATACTTTGCTTTTGGATAACTCCTAAATAAAACATCATTATAATCATCTTTTGAACAAAAATAGACTTGAAAATAACTAGCTGATGTAAACAGAATGTGCATAACCTACGTGAGGAGAGGTTAAAGCATTAATGCAAATAAGTTTGATGTTAAATTTTGCAGTTGACCTGATGAATTTATACATGGAAAGAAACACAAACGTTTCTGTGTAGCTTACTTGCCATAAGTTGGAAAGGGAGTTCGGAGCAACTCAATTTTTTGTGGTACTTGTAAGAATTAGGTACACAAGAAGTGTAGTGGAATTACAAGTAGGTTGACAGATGATGATCAGTTTGTGTGCAAGAAATATAAGATAATGGAGACAGATGAGAATTCAGATGTGGAGAAATTATATTTGGATGGTGAGGCTATTGATGTTGTTCAGAAGTTTTGCTACCTTGGTGATACCATTGGAGCACAGGGAGAAGCTTGTCCTAGTGTGATTGCATGAGTTAGAAGTGGATAGAGTAAGTTCAGTGAACTCTTGCCATTACTAACTAGCAGAGTGTTACCACTGTTGACGAAGGGAAGAGTCTATCAGGCATGTGTATGCAGTGTAATGATGTATGGAAGTGAAACCTGGCCAGTGAGGTTGCATAGAGAGAAATGATATGAGAAATGATATGTAATGAGAGTTTTAAAGAAAGACTTAGATTTGATGACCTCAAAGGAAGATTAAATCTGGGCAATATAGGGAGATCTGTGCAGAACAGGAGACTTTGTTAGTATAGTCACATTGAAAGAATGGATGAGAGTTCTTGGGTTAGTAGATGTTGAACAGTTGAGGTAGCAGGGTCAGTTCACAGGGGAAGGCCAAGGAAAACGTGGGAAGAAGTGATAATGATGGACTTGAAAGAAAGAGGGATAAATAAAAACTTGGCTAGCTAGATTAGCTTGGAAGTCAATTTCTAAAAGCTGTCCACCACATGCCAGCATGTAAAATGGAATATCATGATGATTTGCCATAAGTATATTCATAAACTACTATTAATGTATTCAAAAATTCTGAAAGAAGATTGACTTACCTTTAGCCATCCGGTTCAGTACCATGTCCATAAGGGCATACGTTCCAGTTCGACCACAGCCATCACTTCAAAACAAAACAGTAGACATTGAATATATGAATTACATTTTCTTTTTAAATATTTATCAAGATCATAATACTTATTCGAGTATTTTTCTCACTTCTCTTTTGTCAGAGTATTTAAAACTAATGTTCAATACTTATTATGGTGATAATGTTTATTCAAGATGGCACATACTTTTTCTCACCTGTCTGTATTTTGTCAAATGGGATGTTTCTAGATTCGTTGATAGATTATAAATCTTGCAAATCAGTTCTTTACATTGATTGCTCACCACAATAAACATCAGATTTCTTTACCAAGATTGCAATTAATTACTGGAAAATGTCAAGAATCTTACTAGTAAATATATATTTAAAAAAATTATATTTGTCAATTTTGTGATAATGGGACAAAGAATAGATACAATTGGGAACTTTCAGATGAAATATTAAAATAATCTGAACTAAATGAAAGGAAGAGGAGAGTAATGGAAAAATAATAGGAAACAAATAGAACTTTATCTTAAGACATATTTAAAGAAAGAAAAATGCATTTATAGTTATCAATACCCTAAAAAGTTATAAAAACAAGGGAGATAACCTTCAACAAGAGAAGTAAATATCACAATAGTGAAACATGAAAAATAAAAATAAATAAAAAATAGTCGGGAAATTAATAGAATAAAAACAAACAAAAAAAGAAAATCAAACAACAAATAATGAATACATGAGGTATTTCTGAAAAGTAGCAGGAATGGCGTCAAGAAAAATGTTATAATTGGTTTTTCCCTAAAAAATACCCCCCCCCCCTCCCTCGAATCTGATGCACTTCTTTTATCTTTCTCTGCCATACTTCTATGCATGGCTGGAAGGATTCTTCTTGGATGTCCCTCATCTCTGTCGTTTCGGCTCTCTTCGTGGCATTCACACCATCGAAATTGGTCCCCTTGAGATTGGGGAAAAGAAAAAGGTCAAATGAAACAAAATCAGGAAGATTGTTCCAGTATACTCATATTCTTCTTGGCCAGGAATTGCCAGGATGTTGTAAGCAGGTGCATTGTCATGGTGAAACAGAGAAGGTGTAATCAAAAGCATGTGAAGAAGAAAGTTAACATTAGTTATATACTTGCAAGGTATTGTTTTTTTTGTTTTTTTATGGAAACTGCTCCAGACAAGGCATGAAGCCACTTGATGTAAGGAGCTAACAAGAACATATATGATCATTGCAAAGATAAGAGATGCCTATTGGCCGTAGTCTTGAAAAGACCAAGATTATAGGTAGGAGGAAAACAGTCAGCAGAAAGAGAGTTCCACACGCTTGCAGTTCTTGGAAAGAAGTTACTGGAATAGGAAGCTGTATTACAATGAGGTATCAAAACAGTGAATTGATAGAGACCACTAGACTAACAAGTCAAATGAGCTGGAACAAAAGAAGTGGGGAATAGATAACATAATTCTGAAGAACACATGCCATAATAGTATTTATAGAAAAGACTGAGACTAACAACATCACGTCTGTGAGAGAGAGGCTGCAGAGAAGAAGAAAGGGTAGGGTCAATCAAATTACAGACACGTTTCTGCATCTTATCAAGAACCTTCAAATGGGACAGAGATTCACCAGCCCAAATATGACAACAGTACTCCATACAAGGTCTGATAGTAGATTTGTAGAGATAGAGAATAGCCTCAGGTGTGAGAAAGTGTTTTGAGCGATAGAGAGAACCGACTTTACGAAAAGTAGAAATAGCAATGGATCTAATGTATGAACTCCAAGAAAGATTTGATGAGAATGAAAGACCAAGAAGTTTCACTGTCGATTCCTCCTCAAGAGCAGAGCCATCTATGAGAATCTCAGGAAGAAAAGGAACACGCCTACAATTGAAAGACACAAGCTGAGTCTTAACTGGATTAAACGAAACAAGCCATTTCGTACCCCAATCCACAACTGAACCCAGGTCATCTTCTAGATCAGCTGCATATTTAACCTGATCCTAGGGAGATGGGCTAGAAGCAACACCAGAATAGAGAGTGGCATCATCATTGTGTTAGATGATAACACAATCCACTCATCCCTCTTCCACTCATGGCTCAAATAGTCCCTTTACTTTTCAGACTCGCGGAGGACAAAAAGAAAGGGCCCCTATCCACCATTTCTGGAGACACATGAAATGTCGCTGCTTGTTCTTTTGTTGATGATTCTTCTAAACTCTTTTGAATATCTCTCCCTAGTTTTAAAAGAGAAAATCACCTACAAATTCGAAATGTATATTATTTCCTTTTTTTATTTTTTACTTCCTTTTTACACAAGCAGTTATGAATCATGTGACATACCAATTAACCTGTCACACCACCACTTAGGTCAACATAACCGACAATGCATATAACATTAGCACGAAAAGGAAATAGTTCTGTTATGCTTAGAAAATCTGTGATTCTCAATATCTTTTGGTACACCATCACCATTATTCAGAAAAGGTGTCCTTTTTGGTTGCTGTAACTCTCAAGTATGGATACCCTTTCTATAAATATAACCCTTTTTAGCATTTCAACTTCAAGACATGTTTAGTATGGTTGTAATAATTGGATATATCATAGGACTCAAAGAATATATATATATATATATATATATATAATAAATATTATTTAATTATTATCCACATATATATATATATGTGTTTCATCCTCTTCGGTAATCGTCAGTGTGGAAATAACTGTTCTGCTGATTGCATGATTCGAATTTATATATATATATATATATATATATATATATATATAAAATAATAATAATCCAGGTAAAACATCCACAGGGTAGTAATCCAAAGAATTTCAACTGGGTTTATAAAAAGTGCTCAATATCAAATAGAGCTTTTATATATGATTATTTTTATTTACACAGAAATGTACAAAATCTGCGACACTGGCATGCTGATGTTATCGTACAACAGCTATTATAAACTGAGATCTCATCAGGAAGAGTTAGAATCCGATCTTAATCTTAGATCATATTTGGAAATAGCTATCCCAAGATCGATATAAGCAATAAATATATCATTCATTGTTTATTTTAATGTTTTTTCTCTCTTTAAGAGGTATGGTATGGTTTCGGTGGCACCCCCCCTAAATGGTTAAGTTTACAGAAAAAATAAATAATGTGCCCACACATTACTCACCCTATTGCCTAGAATACATAATTCATAATGATAAATTTAATAGTTGAGGATTTTACCAAGCACATACATATTATTGATGCTCACGCACGCACACCGATCCTTTTAAAAATGTATAACTTAATATAACTTAAAATTTGATGTAGATCAATTCTTTCCTCTATAAATTTTTTTGTATCTAACTTATTTTAAAAGTTTTTTGAGGACGGGTGTGAGTTTACGTAGCTGCACCCCCTAAATGATAAAGTTTGTTAAAAAAAAAAAATATGCCCATGTTATTCACCGGGCTGCCAAGAATATATATTCCAAAATGAAAAAAAAAAAATTGATATCCAAAACTCATAATGATTTGTTCATGAGATCACACTGTACATTACATATCTAAATGAATGTTGGGTCCATTTCTTGCACGAACGGTGAACTCAACACTGATTATTTCTAATTCAACTTGTACAATAAACGCACTATCTTTTTTATATACTGTTAATGTAGATGAGATATCAGATTCGCAAGGTTAACTAATTTGCATATTATTTTTGAGAAAGTTAATTTTATTAATTAACTATTATTTGTTATTGCTTTTTAATTCAATGATTTTTTTTATTTTAATATCACAAATAGTTCTTTCGAAATATTGTTTTATTTTCTGGGCAAATATTTAGCATTTGTGTCCAAATGTTTCTTTTCTTTAAAGCGGCCGATTTTATTTTTCTAAATTGCCAGTTAAAATGAAAATACGTTTCTTTCTTTTCCTTTCTTCAGGCTACATTTAAAAAATAAATAAATCTCTTTCAAAAATACCAAAATGTTAATGTTTTGTGTTTGAAAAGTTTATTATTTTAAACTAGTGGGAGAAATAGTAATTTATGTTTTATCAATAACAATTGATTTCCTACTATTGTCAAATGTGAGATAAATCTTACTATAAAAACCGACGCAACTAATCGAGGTGAAACTTGCAACAAAAAAAAAAAACAACAAAAATAAAAAAATATGCGAGTTAAATCTTACTTAAAGAAGAAATACCCGAGTAAAGTTTAAAAAAGAAACGCGAGATAAGTTTTACTTAAGAAAATAAACTAATCCCTTCTCTCTCTCCCTTTCTCTCTCTCTGGCTGGCTGGCTGCCTCTTTCTCTCTCCCCCATTAATGACGCCATATTTCTTTTAATTCAATGATTGTTTGAAGCAATAGTTTCGTCGATAATAAATGAGATGCTGAGAACAAATACTACCTTTTCAATTATTTATTTGCACAAAATTTACATTCAGAACAAATCAGGCACAAGGCCATATAAAGTAGGGGGGAAATGGAAGTCATTTTTCATCCTCAGTCATGATAAAAATGTCTATCCTATTCTTAACTAGAACCATCTCAGTCACCACAATACCGCATTTACTCTCAGGGTCATCCTACTTAAAATATCCTCAAATTGTTAAAAAAAAAAATTTTTTTTTCATGAATACATTTATTTACAGAAATTCATTGGATTAAAATGGGGAGTGGAAAAGTTCAAAAGTTCAAGAAACTATTAAAAAATAATGTTTTTATGACAAGGTGAATATAATATATATAAAAGAATGCCCCCCCCCCCCCTCCCTCCAAAGATTTAATTTATTATTGTATTATCTTTTAAAAGGAATAGGGTAGTGTAGTATCGGTTCCTTTGTCATAAGACCATCCTCCCAGAAATTACCTCCTTCTTTTTAAGGGGGTGGGGTAATTACTTCCTCCTGTGAGGGAAGGTTAATGGTAGCATCTGTTCTTTTGTCATGAGACAATCTTCCCAGGGACTACGTTCTCCCTTTGGGGGAGGGGGGTAGTGTAGTATCTTTTCTGTACCCATGATACCATACTCGCAGGCATTAACTTCTGCTGGTATGGGGAGATCCTCCCAAATATTACCTCCTCTATTTTGGAGGGGGTATTGTAATACCTGATCTGTTGTCATGATACAATCTTACCAGGCATTACCCTCTCTTTGGGGATCAGTTTAGTATATGTTCGTTATATCATCCTCTCAGTCATTTTCTCCTCCTTTAGGGGTCACTGTACATAGTTCGTTCATCATGATATTATCCCAGCCTAGCAAAATGCGACCAGAGGGAGAATATATTTGCTAGTATATACACTATCTGACTTAGCTTGCTGCATGGCCGCTTGATTTGACATTATATAGAGTTGAAATTCCCTTCTTTCCCATGTTAATTAATGTTAGCCTAGGGGTTGAATATCAGGCTACAAAGTCAAAGGTGACTTTGTAACTGTGTTCAAATCCTTCGACCAGCAGTGATTAGCATCTCCCACACTGATGATTGCATAAGCATGAAAGACAGTGTCTATAAGTAATAATAATAAATATTTTAAAATAATATATATATATATATATATATATATATATATATATATATATATATATATTATTTATCTACCTCCCACAAGGTAAGATGTGACACAAGGTCAGGAAAGTGAGATTAGATAAGCCAGCGCTTGAGAGGTGAGCACTCTGACCATTTAAAAATTGCCTGGGCAGCCCCGTCGGCATTCCCCGGTAGGGGCGCCTCAGACAGACCTCCTAGAACTGCACAGGACAGACCCATAGACCGGCGTAAATCAAGCCCCGAAGGCCAAGACAATACCAGTCTATGGGGTGCAGTATCCATCGGAACAGATATTACACTTTTTATTTACCTCCCCAGGAGGTTTGGCACAAGGCCAGGTTTATCTTACTCCCACAAGGTAAAATGTGACCCAAGCTCGGGTCGGGAAAGTGGGACTTGAAAAGCCAGCGCCCGAGAAGGTGAGCACTCTGGCCATTAAAAATTGCCTGGGCAGCCCCGTCGGCATTCCCCGGTAGGGGCGCCTCAGGCAGTAAGCAATAAACTTACTCCTCCCCAAAGAGGGGAGGCAAAGCCTGGGAGGGTGAACCTTCTAGAACTGCACAGGACAGTATCTCAGACCGGCGGAATCAAGGCCCGAGGGCCAAGACAATACCGGTCTACAGAGTAAGCATCCATCAGAACAGATACTACACTTTGATCTTAGCCAAAAGGCCAAGAATTATATATATCTATTAATAATGGAGTTTATGTATCTGTCTGTCTGTCTGTCTGAAGCCGAAACTCTAGTATGACTATTTTACTGAAACTAATCTTTTTGAAATTCTTTATATACTGTCATCAAAAGTCGTTCAGACACCAGATGGGTGTTGCCATTAACATAAGTCATTCCTTTAAACCTTCAATTAAATTCATGTTTACAAATATACACTTATAACTGCTATTATCCAATTTACATATGTATTTACAATATTTTCCGATAAGGTTATATTAATAAACATTATTCATACAATTAATTAAAGCCATTTTCATCATAACCGGCGTGTTTTCTAAACCATTTCAACGTACTGTTAAAATTGCAAAGTCATTAGCTGTTTAATAAGTAGTGTCCTCCCTCCCTCCGGTAATTAAATATGGCGATCTGATTAAGCAGCCGATTAGCTGTTTAATCAGTGGTGTCATCCCTCCCTCTGGTAATTAAATATGGCGATCTGATTAAGCAGCTGACGTTAATGTGGGACGTTAAATATGTAAACAACAACGCTCGCAAACACCGTGCTCAGTTTTCCATTTTTAAAACCGTCCTAAGTTTGTTTATTCTTAGCCATTATGTTTTAAAACACAAATTTATTAAATCAAATTGTTTAATTACAATAATAATTGATTTAAAAATTACTATATAAAAACGCGCGCGCGCACGCACACACGCACACAGTTCAGGTAAACTTTTTCTTTCCGAGAATTAAAAAACTTTTTGTGTTTACTGTATTTGATTTCTTAATACTTTCATATCCAATATTATCATTTTTTCACGACCTCAACAGAATTTATGATTCCATGTTTTATTTATTAAAAAAAAAGATGTGATTTTTTTTTTCTTTAATGTCAACAAAATAAACTAACACATTGTACTGGAAAACTATACAACTGATTGTAGAATCAAATTGTTTAATTAAAAAAAGGTCATTAAACAAACACCCCCACACACACTGTGTTCACTGTATTTGATTTTTTGGTGCTTTTTCATTTTAGGACCCACGCTAACTTTGACCCCATCGTTACAGTTAGGGTTAGGTTTTTTTTTTCCTTTTTAATTAAAAATATTTACATGTATAGGGGGGGGAGGATAAAAAAATTGGGGGAAGGCGGTCAAAAAAATATTTTTTTTTTTTCTTAACTAAAAAATATTTCTATGACTGGTAATATAAAAAAATTGAGGGGGGTACAAAAAATTTTTTTTCTTTCTTTTTAAACTACAAGTCTTTCTATTTATGGGCGAGGGTACAACAAAAATCGGGGTAGGATCGAATTTTTTTTTCTTTATTTTCAACTAAAAATAATCTTGGTCATAAACACAGAAAATCAATGTCTAACCACCACAGAAATATGACTGCCCAATTTTCACAATCTATTTTGTATAGATCCTCATACCTTCTGAAATATGAAGCGAAGGTTTTTATCTTCGTCTGGGGAATAAGTGAAATTGTCAATTACACTCCAAATGGCATTCTGCGAAAAAGCATTATCGTTTTTGTTACTTTGACCCCTATGCGATATTGTTTGTAGTAATATTTCCATCTTTTGATCGGTTTCTCTTCTTTTTTCCAAAAGTCTTTTTTCTGTTTTTTGTAGCCTTCTGTCAGTTTCTTTTTTTGTTTCAGAAGTCTTTCTTCTGGTTTTGTTTTCGTTGACTTCTTTTTTTGTTCTAGTAGAAGCTTTTGAAATCTTTCTTCAGCTTCTTGTTGCTGTTGAATTTGAAATTTGACCAGTTCTGTCATAGTAAATTTAAAAGCTTCCATGTTTACAATGTGTCTTTATACAATACGGCTTTTAGAAACTCTTTCTTTTATATTATGCTGCTAAACTTAATCTTAGTTGTAAAAAGCGAAAGCGAATATAAAAGCTTTTTTTTTCTTAGTTCCTCCCCAAAAATCACTTTTTTTTTATTAAGTATGCTTTCCACACAACCGTAACATGTCCGATCAGCACTTTAGTCAACAGAAAAAAGATATGGTTTTAATTTTTCTTTCAGCGGCAGGACTTTTCTCTTTTGGAGAGAAAAGAAAATATCACGTATTCCCTTCTTGTTAAAATTAACAGTGCCGGAATAACAATAAAAAAACATCATTGACCTTTCTTCAATGCGAGAAAATAAGTTGGTCTTTTACGTGTTTTTTATTTTTTTAAAAAACTTTTTTGGTCCACCGGTAAAATCAGTTTTTAGAACTAAGACGTTGTCGGGTATATTTGCCATTGATTTCTCAAAATTTGTCCTTTTTTAGGGTTCTCAAAAAAACCCTTAATATACTTTGTCGCCAGTTGTGGCATCCATTTTAAGGTTCTCAAGAATCCCTTACTGTAACCTCGTCGCCATGGTTGTGCGGTCCTTTTTAAGGTTCTGAAGAATCCCTTACTGTAGTTGTTGTGTCTGGTATAAGGTCGAAATATCTTGTCGCAAGTTGTTGTGGTGTCCTTTTTAAGGTTCTACAGAATCCCTTAATATAGTTATGGTGTCCAGTGTAAGTTCGAAATACACTGTCATCAGTTGTTGTGACCCCGTAAAGGGGCCTGAAGGAAAACACAAACTCGGAGTTTAGAGAAAACAAGTATATTGAAAAAGTAAATTACAACAGAGAACAAGAGTGGTTGTAGACCAGGCAGTAAGCAATGAATTTACTCCACCCCAAAGAAGGGAGGCCTAGGAGGGTGCATCTCCTAGGACTACCGAGGAATAATACCTCAGCTCGGCAGATAAAAGGCCACCGAAATGGCCCAGTTCCTGATGGACTGATTGTAGAGAATGAATCCTCGACTGGTATTTCCCCATCCCGATGTCCTCAATAAACCAAAGTCATTGAAAGATGAATGGGATGGAGAGGGACCCAGTATTTAATTGCTTCCCACCGCAGCAATATGTGGCACAAGGCTGGAAGGTGTGGGAAGATCAAGCCAGCGCCCCTAAAGGAGGAGCACTCTGACTTATAAAAAATAGTCTGGGTAGCCCAGTCGGTATTCCCCGATCAAGGCACCTCAAGCAGTAAGCAATAGACTTACTCCACCCCAAAGAGGGGAGGCAGGGACTGGGAGGGTGGACCTCCTAGGATTACCCAGAACAAAAATCCTCAGCTTGGCAGATAAAAGGCCACTGAAATATCCCAGTTCCTGACGGACTGATTGTCGATAATGAATTCTCAGCTGGTATTTCTCCATCCTGCCGCCTCTCAGCAACTAAAGTAACTGAAAGACTGAACATATTTAGGGCGGGACCCAACACTGAGGAGCAAGTGTTGCCAGTATTTATGGTGAGTGGAAGAGTCCAAATAGTCTGTTATAGGTATAGTACAATAACACTTATCCTTTATATATTTTCAGTTTCTTATCTATTTTATCTCAGGTTCAAATCTGTGAAGAAGTGATAAAAGTGCAGTATTTACTTGTTGATAAAATGATTTTTATTAATACTAGTTCTTATTGATATAGATAGGTTCATAGATAGCGACAATGTTAATATTCATACTAGTTCTTATTGATATAGATAGGTTCATAGATCGTGACAATGTTAATATTCATACTAGTTCTTATTGATATAGATAAGTTCATAGATAGCGACAATGTTAATATTCATACTAGTTCTTATTGATATAGATAGGTTCATAGATAGTGACAATGTTAATATTCATACTAGTTCTTATTGATATAGATAAGTTCATAGATAGCGACAATGTTAATATTCATACTAGTTCTTATTGATATAGATAGGTTCATAGATAGTGACAATGTTAATATTCATACTAGTTCTTATTGATATAGATAAGTTCATAGATAGCGACAATGTTAATATTCATACTAGTTCTTATTGATATAGATAGGTTCATAGATAGTGACAATGTTAATATTCATACTAGTTCTTATTGATATAGATAAGTTCATAGATAGCGACAATGTTAATATTCATACTAGTTCTTATTGATATAGATAGGTTCATAGATAGTGACAATGTTAATATTCATACTAGTTCTTATTGATATAGATAAGTTCATAGATAGCGACAATGTTAATATTCATACTAGTTCTTATTGATATAGATAGGTTCATAGATAGTGACAATGTTAATATTCATACTAGTTCTTATTCATATAGATAGGTTCATAGATCGTGACAATGTTAATATTCATACTAGTTCTTATTGATATAGATAGGTTCATAGATAGTGACAATGTTAATATTCATACTAGTTCTTATTGATATAGATAGGTTCATAGATAGCGACAATGTTAATATTCATACTAGTTCTTATTGATATAGATAGGTTCATAGATAGTGACAATGTTAATATTCATACTAGTTCTTATTGATATAGATAGCTTCATAGATCGTGACAATGTTAATATTCATACTAGTTCTTATTGATATAGATAGGTTCATAGATAGTGACAATGTTAATATTCATACTAGTTCTTATTGATATAGATAGCTTCATAGATCGTGACAATGTTAATATTCATACTAGTTCTTATTGATATAGATAGGTTCATAGATAGTGACAATGTTAATATTCATACTAGTTCTTATTGATATAGATAGGTTCATAGATAGCGACAATGTTAATATTCATACTAGTTCTTATTGATATAGATAGGTTCATAGATAGTGACAATGTTAATATTCATACTAGTTCTTATTGATATAGATAGCTTCATAGATAGTGACAATGTTAATATTCATACTAGTTCTTATTGATATAGATAGGTTCATAGATAGTGACAATGTTAATATTCATACTAGTTCTTATTGATATAGATAGCTTCATAGATCGTGACAATGTTAATATTCATACTAGTTCTTATTGATATAGATAGGTTCATAGATAGTGACAATGTTAATATTCATACTAGTTCTTATTGATATAGATAGGTTCATAGATAGCGACAATGTTAATATTCATACTAGTTCTTATTGATATAGATAGGTTCATAGATAGTGACAATGTTAATATTCATACTAGTTCTTATTGATATAGATAGCTTCATAGATAGTGACAATGTTAATATTCATACTAGTTCTTATTGATATAGATAGGTTCATAGATAGTGACAATGTTAATATTCATACTAGTTCTTATTGATATAGATAGCTTCATAGATCGTGACAATGTTAATATTCATACTAGTTCTTATTGATATAGATAGGTTCATAGATAGTGACAATGTTAATATTCATACTAGCTCTTATTGATATAGATAGGTTCATAGATAGTGACAATGTTAATATTCATACTTGTTCTTATTCATATAGATAGGTTCATAGATAGTGACAATGTTAATATTCATGCTAGTTCTTATTGATATAAATAGGTTCATAGATAGTGACAATGTTAATATTCATACTAGTTCTTATTGATATAGATAGGTTCATAGATCGTGACAATGTTAATATTCATACTAGTTCTTATTGATATAGATAGGTTCATTGATAGTGACAATGTAAATATTCATGCTAGTTCTTATTGATATAGATAGGTTCATAGATCGTGACAATGTTAATATTCATACTAGTTCTTATTGATATAGATAGGTTCATAGATCGTGACAATGTTAATATTCATACTTGTTCTTATTTATATAGATAGGTTCATAGATAGTGACAATGTTAATATTCATGCTAGTTCTTATTGATATAAATAGGTTCATAGATAGTGACAATGTTAATATTCATACTAGTTCTTATTGATATAGATAGGTTCATAGATAGTGACAATGTTAATATTCATACTAGTTCTTATTGATATAGATAGGTTCATAGATCGTGACAATGTTAATATTCATACTAGTTCTTATTGATATAGATAGGTTCATTGATAGTGACAATGTAAATATTCATGCTAGTTCTTATTGATATAGATAGGTTCATAGATCGTGACAATGTTAATATTCATACTAGTTCTTATTTATATAGATAGGTTCATAGATAGTGACAATGTTAATATTCATACTAGTTCTTATTGATATAGATAGGTTCATAGATAGTGACAATGTTAATATTCATGCTAGTTCTTATTGATATAGATAGGTTCATAGATAGTGACAATGTTAATATTCATACTAGTTCTTATTGATATAGATAGGTTCATAGATGGTTACAATGTTAATATTCATGCTAGTTCTTATTGATATAGATAGGTTCATAGATAGTGACAATGTTAATATTCATGCTGGTTCTTATTGATATAGATAGGTTCATAGATAGTGACAATGTTAATATCAATACTAGTTCTTATTGATATAGATAGGTTAACAGATAGTGACAATGTTAATATTCATACTAGTTCTTATTGATATAGATAGGTTCATAGATAGTGCCAATGTTAATATTCATGCTGGTTCTTATTGATATAGATAGGTTCATAGATAGTGACAATGTTAATATTCATACTAGTTCTTATTGATATAGATAGGTTCATAGATAGCGAAAATGTTAATATTCATACTAGTTCTTATTGATATAGATAGGTTCATAGATAGTGACAATGTTAATATTCATACTAGTTCTTATTGATATAGATAGGTTCATAGATAGCGAAAATGTTAATATTCATACTAGTTCTTATTGATATAAATAGGTTCATAGATAGCGAAAATGTTAATATTCATACTAGTTCTTATTGATATAAATAGGTTCATAGATAGTGACAATGTTAATATTCATACTAGTTCTTATTCATATAGATAGGTTCATAGATAGTGACAATGTTAATATTCATGCTAGTTCTTATTCATATAGATAGGTTCATAGATAGTGACAATGTTAATATTCATACTAGTTCTTATTGATATAGATAGGTTCATAGATAGTGACAATGTTAATATTCATACTAGTTCTTATTGATATAGATAGGTTCATAGATAGTGACAATGTTAATATTCATACTAGTTCTTATTGATATAGATAGGTTCATAGATAGCGAAAATGTTAATATTCATACTAGTTCTTATTGATATAAATAGGTTCATAGATAGCGAAAATGTTAATATTCATACTAGTTCTTATTTATATAGATAGGTACATAGATAGTGACAATGTTAATATTCATACTAGTTCTTATTGATATAGATAGGTTCATTGATAGTGACAATGTTAATATTCATACTAGTTCTTATTCATATAGATAGGTTCATAGATAGTGACAATGTTAATATTCATACTAGTTCTTATTGATATAGATAGGTTCATAGATAGCGAAAATGTTAATATTCATACTAGTTCTTATTGATATAGATAGGTTCATAGATAGCGAAAATGTTAATATTCATACTAGTTCTTATTGATATAAATAGGTTCATAGATAGCGAAAATGTTAATATTCATACTAGTTCTTATTGATATAAATAGGTTCATAGATAGCGAAAATGTTAATATTCATACTAGTTCTTATTTATATAGATAGGTACATAGATAGTGACAATGTTAATATTCATACTAGTTCTTATTGATATAGATAGGTTCATTGATAGTGACAATGTTAATATTCATACTAGTTCTTATTCATATAGATAGGTTCATAGATAGTGACAATGTTAATATTCATACTAGTTCTTATTGATATAGATAGGTTCATAGATAGCGAAAATGTTAATATTCATACTAGTTCTTATTCATATAGATAGGTTCATAGATAGTGACAATGTTAATATTCATACTAGTTCTTATTGATATAGATAGGTTCATAGATAGCGAAAATGTTAATATTCATACTAGTTCTTATTGATATAAATAGGTTCATAGATAGCGAAAATGTTAATATTCATACTAGTTCTTATTGATATAGATAGGTTCATAGATAGCGACAATGTTAATATTTATACTAGTTCTTATTGATATAGATAGGTTCATAGATAGTGACAATGTTAATATTCATACTAGTTCTTATTGATATAGATAGGTTCATAGATAGTGCCAATGTTAATATTCATGCTGGTTCTTATTTATATAGATAGGTTCATAGATAGTGACAATGTTAATATACATGCTGGTTCTTATTGATATAGATAGGTTCATAGATAGTGACAATGTTAATATTCATACTAGTATATATTGATATAGATAGGTTCATAGATAGTGCCAATGTTAATATTCATACTAGTTCTTATTGATATAGATAGGTTCATAGATAGCGACAATGTTAATATTCATACTAGTTTGTATTGATATAGATAGGTTCATAGATAGTGCCAATGTTAATATTCATACTAGTTCTTATTGATATAGATAGGTTCATAGATAGCGACAATGTTAATATTCATACTAGTTCTTATTGATATAGATAGGTTCATAGATAGCGACAATGTTAATATTCATGCTAGTTCTTATTGATATAGATAGGTTCATAGATAGTGAAAATGTTAATATTCATGCTAGTTCTTATTGATATAGATAGGTTCATAGATAGCGACAATGTTAATATTCATACTAGTTCTTATTGATATAGATAGGTTCATAGATAGCGACAATGTTAATATTCATACTAGTTCTTATTGATATAGATAGGTTCATAGATAGCGACAATGTTAATATTCATGCTAGTTCTTATTGATATAGATAGGTTCATAGATAGTGACAATGTTAATATTCATACTAGTTCTTATTGATATAGATAGGTTCATAGATAGCGAAAATGTTAATATTCATACTAGTTCTTATTGATATAGATAGGTTCATAGATAGTGACAATGTTAATATTCATACTAGTTCTTATTGATATAGATAGGTTCATAGATAGTGACAATGTTAATATTCATACTAGTTCTTATTGATATAGATAGGTTCATAGATAGCGAAAATGTTAATATTCATACTAGTTCTTATTGATATAGATAGGTTCATAGATAGTGCCAATGTTAATATTCATGCTGGTTCTTATTTATATAGATAGGTTCATAGATAGTGACAATGTTAATATTCATACTAGTTCTTATTGATATAGATAGGTTCATAGATAGTGACAATGTAAATATTCATACTAGTTCTTATTGATATAGATAGGTTCATAGATAGTGCCAATGTTAATATTCATGCTGGTTCTTATTGATATAGATAGGTTCATAGATAGCGACAATGTTAATATTCATACTAGCTCTTATTGATATAGATAGGTTCATAGATAGTGACAATGTTAATATTCATACTAGTTCTTATTGATATAGATAGGTTCATAGATAGTGACAATGTTAATATTCATACTAGTTCTTATTGATATAGATAGGTTCATAGATAGTGACAATGTTAATATTCATACTAGTTCTTATTGATATAGATAGGTTCATAGATAGTGACAATGTTAATATTCATACTAGTTCTTATTGATATAGATAGGTTTATAGATAGTGACAATGTTAATATTCATACTAGTTCTTATTGATATAGATAGGTTCATAGATAGCGACAATGTTAATATTCATACTAGTTCTTATTGATATAGATAGGTTCATAGATAGTGACAATGTTAATATTCATACTAGTTCTTATTGATATAGATAGGTTCATAGATAGTGACAATGTTAATATTCATACTAGTATATATTGATATAGATAGGTTCATAGATAGTGACAATGTTAATATTCATACTAGTTCTTATTGATATAGATAGGTTCATAGATAGTGCCAATGTTAATATTCATGCTGGTTCTTATTGATATAGATAGGTTCATAGATAGTGCCAATGTTAATATTCATGCTGGTTCTTATTTATATAGATAGGTTCATAGATAGTGCCAATGTTAATATTCATGCTGGTTCTTATTTATATAGATAGGTTCATAGATAGTGACAATGTTAATATTCATACTAGTATATATTGATATAGATAGGTTCATAGATAGTGACAATGTTAATATTCATACTAGTTCTTATTGATATAGATAGGTTCATAGATAGTGACAATGTTAATATTCATACTAGTTCTTATTGATATAGATAGGTTCATAGATAGTGCCAATGTTAATATTCATGCTGGTTCTTATTGATATAGATAGGTTCATAGATAGCGCCAATGTTAATATTCATACTAGCTCTTATTGATATAGATAGGTTCATAGATAGTGACAATGTTAATATTCATACTAGTATATATTGATATAGATAGGTTCATAGATAGTGACAATGTTAATATTCATACTAGTTCTTATTGATATAGATAGGTTCATAGATAGTGCCAATGTTAATATTCATACTAGTTCTTATTGATATAGATAGGTTCATAGATAGTGCCAATGTTAATATTCATGCTGGTTCTTATTTATATAGATAGGTTCATAGATAGTGCCAATGTTAATATTCATGCTGGTTCTTATTTATATAGATAGGTTCATAGATAGTGACAATGTTAATATTCATACTAGTTCTTATTGATATAGATAGGTTCATAGATAGTGACAATGTTAATATTCATACTAGTTCTTATTGATATAGATAGGTTCATAGATAGCAACAATGTTAATATTCATACTAGTTCTTATTGATATAGATAGGTTCATAGATAGTGACAATGTTAATATTCATACTAGTTCTTATTGATATAGATAGGTTCATAGATAGTGACAATGTTAATATTCATACTAGTTCTTATTGATATAGATAGGTTCATAGATAGTGCCAATGTTAATATTCATACTAGTTCTTATTGATATAGATAGGTTCATAGATAGTGCCAATGTTAATATTCATACTAGTTCTTATTGATATAGATAGGTTCATAGATAGTGACAATGTTAATATTCATACTAGTTCTTATTGATATAGATAGGTTCATAGATAGTGCCAATGTTAATATTCATACTAGTTCTTATTGATATAGATAGGTTCATAGATAGTGCCAATGTTAATATTCATACTAGTTCTTATTGATATAGATAGGTTCATAGATCGTGACAATGTTAATATTAATACTAGTTCTTATTGATATAGATAGGTTCATAGATAGTGACAATGTTAATATTCATACTAGTTCTTATTGATATAGATAGGTTCATAGATAGTGCCAATGTTAATATTCATACTAGTTCTTATTGATATAGATAGGTTCATAGATAGTGCCAATGTTAATATTCATACTAGTTCTTATTGATATAGATAGCTTCATAGATCGTGACAATGTTAATATTCATACTAGTTCTTATTGATATAGATAGGTTCATAGATCGTGACAATGTTAATATTCATACTAGTTCTTATTGATATAGATAGGTTCATAGATAGTGACAATGTTAATATTCATACTAGTTCTTATTGATATAGATAGGTTCATAGATCGTGACAATGTTAATATTCATACTAGTTCTTATTGATATAGATAGGTTCATAGATAGTGACAATGTTAATATTCATACTAGTTCTTATTGATATAGATAGGTTCATAGATAGTGCCAATGTTAATATTCATACTAGTTCTTATTGATATAGATAGGTTCATAGATAGTGCCAATGTTAATATTCATGCTGGTTCTTATTTATATAGATAGGTTCATAGATAGTGACAATGTTAATATTGATGCTAGTTCTTATTGATATAGATAGGTTCATAGATAGTGACAATGTTAATATTCATACTAGTATATATTGATATAGATAGGTTCATAGATAGTGCCAATGTTAATATTCATACTAGTTCTTATTGATATAGATAAGTTCATAGATAGCGACAATGTTAATATTCATACTAGTTTGTATTGATATAGATAGGTTCATAGATAGTGCCAATGTTAATATTCATACTAGTTCTTATTGATATAGATAGGTTCATAGATAGCGACAATGTTAATATTCATACTAGTTCTTATTGATATAGATAGGTTCATAGATAGCGACAATGTTAATATTCATGCTAGTTCTTATTGATATAGATAGGTTCATAGATAGCGACAATGTTAATATTCATGCTAGTTCTTATTGATATAGATAGGTTCATAGATAGTGACAATGTTAATATTCATGCTAGTTCTTATTGATATAGATAGGTTCATAGATAGCGACAATGTTAATATTCATACTAGTTCTTATTGATATAGATAGGTTCATAGATAGCGACAATGTTAATATTCATGCTAGTTCTTATTGATATAGATAGGTTCATAGATAGTGACAATGTTAATATTCATACTAGTTCTTATTGATATAGATAGGTTCATAGATAGTTACAATGTTAATATTCATACTAGTTCTTATTGATATAGATAGGTTTATAGATAGTGACAATGTTAATATTCATGCTAGTTCTTATTGATATAGATAGGTTCATAGATAGTGACAATGTTAATATTCATGCTAGTTCTTATTGATATAGATAGGTTTATAGATAGTGACAATGTTAATATTCATGCTAGTTCTTATTGATATAGATAGGTTTATAGATAGTGACAATGTTAATATTCATACTAGTTCTTATTGATATAGATAGGTTCATAGATAGTGACAATGTTAATATTCATACTAGTTCTTATTGATATAGATAGGTTTATAGATAGTGACAATGTTAATATTCATACTAGTTCTTATTGATATAGATAGGTTCATAGATAGCGACAATGTTAATATTCATGCTAGTTCTTATTGATATAGATAGGTTCATAGATAGTGACAATGTTAATATTCATACTAGTTCTTATTGATATAGATAGGTTCATAGATAGTTACAATGTTAATATTCATACTAGTTCTTATTGATATAGATAGGTTCATAGATAGTGACAATGTTAATATTCATGCTGGTTCTTATTGATATAGATAGGTTCATAGATAGCGACAATGTTAATATTCATACTAGTTCTTATTGATATAGATAAGTTCATAGATAGTGCCAATGTTAATATTCATGCTGGTTCTTATTGATATAGATAAGTTCATAGATAGTGACAATGTTAATATTCATACTAGTTCTTATTGATATAGATAGGTTCATAGATAGTGACAATGTTAATATTCATACTAGTTCTTATTGATATAGATAGGTTCATAGATAGCGACAATGTTAATATTACATACTAGTTCTTATTGATATAGATAGGTTCATAGATAGCGAAAATGTTAATATTCATACTAGTTCTTATTGATATAGATAGGTTCATAGATAGCGAAAATGTTAATATTCATACTAGTTCTTATTTATATAGATAGGTTCATAGATAGTGACAATGTTAATATTCATACTAGTTCTTATTGATATAGATAGGTTCATAGATAGTGACAATGTTAATATTCATACTAGTTCTTATTGATATAGATAGGTTCATAGATAGTGCCAATGTTAATATTTATACTAGTTCTTATTGATATAGATAGGTTCATAGATTGCGACAATGTTAATATTCATACTAGTTCTTATTGATATAGATAGGTTCATAGATAGTGCCAATGTTAATATTCATGCTGGTTCTTATTTATATAGATAGGTTCATAGATAGTGACAATGTTAATATTCATACTAGTTCTTATTGATATAGATAGGTTCATAGATAGCGACAATGTTAATATTCATACTAGTTCTTATTGATATAGATAGGTTCATAGATAGCGACAATGTTAATATTCATACTAGTTCTTATTGATATAGATAGGTTCATAGATAGTGCCAATGTTAATATTCATGCTGGTTCTTATTTATATAGATAGGTTCATAGATAGTGACAATGTTAATATTCATACTAGTTCTTATTGATATAGATAGGTTCATAGATAGTGACAATGTTAATATTCATACTAGTTCTTATTGATATAGATAGGTTCATAGATAGTGCCAATGTTAATATTCATGCTGGTTCTTATTGATATAGATAGGTTCATAGATAGCGACAATGTTAATATTCATACTAGCTCTTATTGATATAGATAGGTTCATAGATAGTGCCAATGTTAATATTCATACTAGTTCTTATTGATATAGATAGGTTCATAGATTGCGACAATGTTAATATTCATACTAGTTCTTATTGATATAGATAGGTTCATAGATAGTGCCAATGTTAATATTCATGCTGGTTCTTATTTATATAGATAGGTTCATAGATAGTGCCAATGTTAATATTCATGCTGGTTCTTATTTATATAGATAGGTTCATAGATAGTGACAATGTTAATATTCATACTAGTTCTTATTGATATAGATAGGTTCATAGATAGTGACAATGTTAATATTCATACTAGTTCTTATTGATATAGATAGGTTCATAGATAGTGACAATGTTAATATTCATGCTAGTTCTTATTTATATAGATAGGTTCATAGATAGTGCCAATGTTAATATTCATGCTGGTTCTTATTGATATAGATAGGTTCATAGATAGTGACAATGTTAATATTCATACTAGTTCTTATTGATATAGATAGGTTCATAGATAGTGACAATGTTAATATTCATACTAGTTCTTATTGATATAGATAGGTTCATAGATAGTGACAATGTTAATATTCATGCTAGTTCTTATTGATATAGATAGGTTCATAGATAGTGACAATGTTAATATTCATACTAGTTCTTATTTATATAGATAGGTTCATAGATAGTGCCAATGTTAATATTCATGCTGGTTCTTATTGATATAGATAGGTTCATAGATAGTGACAATGTTAATATTCATACTAGTTCTTATTGATATAGATAGGTTCATAGATAGTGACAATGTTAATATTCATACTAGTTCTTATTGATATAGATAGGTTCATAGATAGTGACAATGTTAATATTCATGCTAGTTCTTATTTATATAGATAGGTTCATAGATAGTGACAATGTTAATATTCATACTAGTTCTTATTTATATAGATAGGTTCATAGATAGTGCCAATGTTAATATTCATGCTGGTTCTTATTGATATAGATAGGTTCATAGATAGTGACAATGTTAATATTCATACTAGTTCTTATTGATATAGATAGGTTCATAGATAGTGACAATGTTAATATTCATACTAGTTCTTATTGATATAGATAGGTTCATAGATAGCAACAATGTTAATATTCATACTAGTTCTTATTGATATAGATAGGTTCATAGATAGTGACAATGTTAATATTCATACTAGTTCTTATTGATATAGATAGCTTCATAGATAGTGACAATGTTAATATTCATACTAGTTCTTATTGATATAGATAGGTTCATAGATAGCAACAATGTTAATATTCATACTAGTTCTTATTGATATAGATAGGTTCATAGATAGTGACAATGTTAATATTCATACTAGTTCTTATTGATATAGATAGGTTCATAGATAGTGACAATGTTAATATTCATACTAGTTCTTATTGATATAGATAGGTTCATAGATAGTGACAATGTTAATATTCATACTAGTTCTTATTGATATAGATAGGTTCATAGATAGTGACAATGTTAATATTCATACTAGTTCTTATTGATATAGATAGGTTCATAGATAGTGACAATGTTAATATTCATACTAGTTCTTATTGATATAGATAGGTTCATAGATAGTGACAATGTTAATATTCATACTAGTTCTTATTGATATAGATAGGTTCATAGATAGTGCCAATGTTAATATTCATACTAGTTCTTATTGATATAGATAGGTTCATAGATAGTGACAATGTTAATATTCATACTAGTTCTTATTGATATAGATAGGTTCATAGATAGTGCCAATGTTAATATTCATACTAGTTCTTATTGATATAGATAGGTTCATAGATCGTGACAATGTTAATATTCATACTAGTTCTTATTGATATAGATAGGTTCATAGATAGTGCCAATGTTAATATTCATACTAGTTCTTATTGATATAGATAGGTTCATAGATAGTGCCAATGTTAATATTCATACTAGTTCTTATTGATATAGATAGGTTCATAGATCGTGACAATGTTAATATTCATACTAGTTCTTATTGATATAGATAGGTTCATAGATCGTTACAATGTTAATATTCATACTAGTATATATTGATATAGATAGGTTCATAGATAGTGCCAATGTTAATATTCATGCTGGTTCTTATTTGTAACGTGACCCTCAGAACTTTGCAAAAATAATAATTATTTTGAAGTGACAAACTTTCACGCGCTTTTATTCAATCATTGTAAGTTCATGAAACATATCGGCATCAGTTTATAAGCGTAGATATTCTCCATACACATGCAGATGTTTACATATATTTATAGCTGCAGATGTTTAGAGTGAACATAGCTTTTTAAAGATGAAGCTCAGACAGGATTCAAACCTATGCTTAAGAATAGGAACCACTTTAAGCCAGCATCATCTTAACCGCTCGACTACTAAGAATCTTAATCATGAAGGTCAAAATGAGGTCAGATAGAACTTCATAAGAATAATGAATAATAATAAATTTGACTTATCTGAACACTTTACTGCAGTTTCACGGTTTATTCATCATGCCTCTTGAGCATTTCTTGTTTTGATCAATGATCAACTTTAAAAGAAACAGAAAATCTCACAGAATATATAATATGAATATGCAGATCAAATTCTCCTGAATATTCTCAGACTCCAAAAATGCAAATTTATTTTGTATCATTATTTCAGAATTTATCCAGTTTATCCTCAGAGCTTTTTTTACTTGATTAAGTAATTTGTTTGAAAATTATATTACTTTATTAGAAAAAAAATTGTATGTTAGATTTATTTTTAAAAATCTTTTTGTCAATAAATTACCAGTGTGAGAAAAGATATTAAAAAACGAAATCTCATTAATTATTTTGAAAGTCTCAATTAAGTCACCCCTCATTCTTCCCTCTAGTAAAGTATTTAAACCTAAGGATTCCAACATATACTTATAATTGAGATCCTTTATTCCTTTCATTAGTTCAGTCACTTTTCTTTATACACCTTCCAAATTTTAATAGTATACTCCAATTCCAATGTCTACATACTGGTGCCCAGGATTGAGTGCAACATTCTATATAAATTCTCTTATTAAAGTCTTATATATACCAACAATAACATATACTTCACTTGAAATAACATTTTTAATCATCCAACCAATCATTTTATTTGCTTTTGAGGCAATAGCCAAACTATGATTATGTGATTTAAATCTATATACTCGTAAAACTTTGATGATATTTGTTATCTTGCTAGTCATTGTACACACTTCATTTGTACATGGATCAATTATAAAACATATTCCTAGTCCTATTGAACTAACGAAAAAGTATTTAAGAATATAACAATAATAATAATAAATAATAATAATAATAATAATAAAAACATAAGAAATAGTAATGACTCTGCTAGAAATAGTAATAACCCAAATAGAAATAAGAAAAGTAAAAATTGCGAAAAAAAATGTAACTGTAAAATGTGGGCACATTGCCATCTACAAAATAACTGTTTCGCGAAAAAGAAAACCTGAATAACAAAAAAATCTATAAGAGAAACTGCACTGAAATTAAAAAAAAAACAATCACAAAAGCAGATTAAATAGCAAAAAAACACAGATATAGTACATCATTGCTAAACCATCATTTAGAAGTTAAAGGGAGTGGACGGTCACTCGTAGTTGAATGGAAAATATTTAGATGGGCTAGGGCAGGGCATGCAGATATTTAGATGATCTGTGTAGGTTATATTAGAGTGACAAACTAGAAATTTTAAAGTTTAATTACTTAATCATAGAAGTGAAATAGCCACAAACTGTAGAGACAGAACAAATTTTACTTTACGATAATTGATAAAAAAACTAATGCAATTAAGTGTGAAAATGCAACATTTTTTAAAAGTAGAAGATTCTATAGTGCTAAAAATATAAATCTGAAATCTCATATATTATAGTGTAAAATAAATCTAAAATGGTAATAGCTAAAAATAGAATAATGTTACAGACGAAATTACTTAGTTTTCTTGAGCTATGGTAAGGACACCTTTTGTTTGTTTGACCCACTTAGAAGTAAATAATACCAAAATCTCTTTCAAACCATGGGTTTTTATATATAAATAATATTTAATTTTCTCTAATTTCTTTTATTATTATTAATTTTATTTTATTTTCCCTCCTCTTCTTTTTCTCTTTTTCCTCACTTCTAAATATAGAATCTCTTACATAACGGCTATTTTCTGGTTTAAGCGTCTCACCGCCTCTTCATTTCAAATTCTTTGTGCATAGCGTTTCATAACGGGTAAAAAGTGTTTTTTGAAGAAATTCCATCATTTTACCATTTCAGACAGTGCTGACGAAGACGGAATTGGGGATTTAAACCCTTTTCTTGTCAGAAACCACTGGTCCATGTCTGATTAAAATCTGTATATATATATATATATATGTTAAAAGAGACACAATATATATCAGATATTATCATTATTATGTTAAATTTATGATTTAGCTGTTATTGTTTACTCATTAAAATGTTTGCTATTATAAATTTTTAATTATATGGGCTGAAGGCCAAAAGTAGCTTTCTCTACACACATATAAACACCCATAAATATAAAGGGTGTGTGGAAAGAAAATTCTTCTTATTAAGTGCTTATAATTTATTACTGAAATACAATTCTTACAAGACATTAATATAAGAAAGTGTATAGCATGGGTTTTTATTTAGAATTAAATATCAGTACCAGCATCCGCTACCTAGGAATGGCTTCAACTGATTTCACAAGTAACTTTGTTTTAATCACTTATTAAGGCTAAAAAACACCCAAGCATAGATTGACAGTTGAATGATGTATACTATGAAAGGATTGAGAATCACATACCACCCACTCAAAACTACAGCTGACCCAGAAAACAGCAAGTCCTCACATTCCAGACAAAGGGGAAAGAATCGCTGTTTCCCTTGATAAATGGTGACTCATTAGTAAAAATAATGAATAAATGATAAATACAGGTACTCTTATAGAGAACACATCACGTTTCCGTTACTTTGCATCGTCAATATTCGGGCAGGTTTCGGAAGAAAACTGCCAAACGATAAATTGAAGACTGGCAGACAATAAATTCAGACAAAAAAAAATCAAAGTAAAATACATATATAAAAATAAAGAACGAACAATCCATAGCTAAACAACTGTTACTATTAGATGTTTATTTTATTTTTTTTGTCAAAGGAACCATTTTTAATCAAATGTTTTAAATAAAATGTTTTTTTTGTGCACCAAACATTTTCAAAAGATGATTTTTTTATATAACAAACAACGAACCCACTGTCTTTAATGAATTTCTTGTTTGTTTGTTTTCAACGTTTTTTTTCTTTTTAACATTTTCTGGGTTAAAAGTCAGGGTTTAGGGTTAGAGTTAAACTTTCGCTAGAAGTAACCGTTGCTGACAGAACTCAATGAATCCTTCGGGAGATTCAATGCGCCGACACAGATTGTAGAAATTCATATTTTTTTACGTGCTGCAGATCGTAGAAATTAATTTCTTCCAAAAGTTATCGTCTGCTTGCTTGACACCTGATTGTCTAATGCCTGCTGCAACCTGATTGGTTAATAGTTTTGTCAACTCTTGGACACTTCCGAGACCTGCCTGAACGTTGACAACGCAAAGTCACAGAAACATAGTGCGTTCTCTATAGGAGTACCTAAATGCAAATAAGTTACTTTTGAAATTAGTTGATGCAATTCCCCAGGCAACTTGAGAAACTGGTTGCAAATGCTAGCATTAATGTTGAACTCTAAATGAAACATCACGCGATACACTTTCTGATCATATTCATTACTTGTACAAATTATATTTCAGTAATAAATAATGAGCAGTTAATAATAGAGAGTTACTTTCCAATAACCCTGTATATCAGAAAGAGCTTTGTTGACAAAAACTACATTGTGATTTTGACCCATTTCTTACACTATCATTTATTAGCATTATTATCAATATTAGCATCATCATTATTCTTGTTATTATCATCAATAATGTTATAAATATTCTTCTTATTCCTCCTTAACTTATGCAATCTGACAAGGGAAATATAACTGACAATGAAGAAAACAAGGCAAGTGTTTAAATTTGATTACAACGTTCTCAATAGGAGAAATAAATTCTTTGTCGGTTGATACAAAATAAAAAGGAAAATAGAAAATGAAATGGGAAAAATAGGGTCAATTTGAATGAGATAGAAAAGAAATGATTTCAGAATTGCATAAAAACACATATATATGCATAACAGAGAGAGAGAGAGAGAGAGAGAGAGAGAGAGAGAGAGAGAGGGGGGGAGAGATGGCAATAAATTATATTTGAAAATGTTAATGATCTTGGAGAGATGAAGGGCAGAGTTCAACTTGCATCACCAATTAAAAGGATTCTTCTAGCTAGGATAATATTTCAGAGATAAATGCTCACTCGAAAAAGAGGCTTCCAAAATGGCTTCCTCGGCAAATGAGCTATCTCCCCTGGTTATATTAAAATGCATACATTCTTCAAAAAGAATAAAAACAGACAAATAGATAGAGAAAATCATCTAAATATGATCTTTCTAATTTGTTTCTTGCGTTCTGTCTGAAACTGGAGCAGAATCACATAATAAAATTCATTATTTCCTGATTTTCATCAGCAGCCATATTGTTGTTTTCTATCTATTTTCTTATTTCACATCAACATTTGTCGGCCATGAAAAGCAGTTTTACATTGGATTTCTAAACTTCTCATTCCAAAATAGAATAGTTGCACTCACGCACATCAAGCATGGAAAATGTCCCCCAAAATAATAAAAATAATAATAAAAATAATGGAACAAAAAGTAAAAAAAAGAAGCAATTTTCAATTTTTGGTTAACGTTTGCATCATACTTCATTAGATTGATATTAAATGAAGAAGACATTTTTTCTTCTGGGAGTTTTCTTTTAAGTCGAATGGCATAAAAATCAAGACCCAATCATAAGAAAACCTGAATCTGACAATAGCCGGAACTTTTGCGTTGTTAAATTTTCCCAATATTAACTTTTTTTTCAAGATGGCGTAAACAAGAGTTTGAAGCATTTCTTATCGATTAATCAGACAATTCAAAATTTCCAGGACTGAAGTTGTACTTACTTAAATAGCAAATTCAATATTTTCTTTAAAATATTGAGACTGAAGCTGTATTTAACAAGGACATAATGAATAATAAATTAAATATTGTGTTAGAAAATGAAGACAAAATGAAACTGTATTTATATAGAGAGATGAAATATATAAAAAAAATGTATTTTGACAGAGTACAAGACATGTTCCAAAAATATCCATACTGATAATATAACCAAAACGGGAATAATGATTCTCTTTAAAAAGACTAAAGGCAGAAATGAACAAAGGAATGATGCATTCAAAGTGAAAGAGTATTTACTCTGAAGCAGGAAGGAGGAATAACTAAAATATTTATTTTCTTCAGAATACGAGGTGTTCAAAAAGCAAACAGACTACAGCTGAAACTGAAGCAAAAATGAACAAGGAATAAAAAACCAGGAAGCCCTGGCTCGGGTGCATAGGAAGGGATAGGACTGCATGCAGTCGAACTGATGTTAATTCTTTGGGTCGGATTGCATGGAGAGCAAGCATGATATGTTGCCTGGTATTACCCACTCCGGGGTTCAGGACACTCACATCACCCTAAATACCAAAAACAGATGAAGTTGAAAATATGTGTATGTTTGATGATAAAAAGTAGATAAATATATTATTTCATCCTGACATACCAGCAACTCAAAGTTGGTTGAGTCGTGGATGCCAAATGTCAAAAAGGAAGATTCATCTATACTTATGAATCCCTTGGTGGTGTCTGTCCTCACTCATGGTGCCTAGGGCAAGATATGATTATGATGGCTAACATCACAAAGAAGTAGATGCATATGTATTGTTTCTGCATTCTATACTCTACTTTGATTGAATAAGAAATATTTATCTAATCTAAATGAATAAATGCTAAAGTTTTTTTTCATTTATTACTCCTATATAATCAAAGCGGGTGACTGTTATTTAAATCAATAATACAACATTTTATTTACCTCCCCAGGAGGTTAGGCACAAGGCCAGTTTTATCTTACTCCCACAAGTAAGATGTGACCCAAGCTCGGGTCGGGAAAGTGAGGGTTATAAAAGCCAGCGCCCGAGAAGGTGAGCACTCTGGCCATTAAAAATTGCCTGAGCAGCCCCGTCGGCATTCCCCGGTAGGGGCGCCTCAGGCAGTAAGCAATAAACTTACTCCTCTCCAAAGAGGGGAGGCAAAGCCTGGGAGGGTGGACCTCCTAGAACTGCACAGGACAGACCCATAGACCGGCGTAAATCAAGCCCCGAAGGCCAAGACGATACCAGTTTATGGTGTGTATCAATCAATGATACGACATAAAATCTTGATATTCTGTAGATATAGTGAACATAAAACATTAAGAGAGAATCTTTTGACTGCCTAATTAGCATAACTAGTTTTTAAACTGTTCATAATTAATGTTTAGTATTATTATTTTAGAATTGCATTGGCTTATGTTGGCTATCTATATGCAATAGATTCATCTATATTAACAGTAATTAATTTAAGTTATTCAATAAATATATCGGAAAAATAACTAAAACATTTTAAGTTTTGACTCCATGCGCTCACTGACGACCTTACCGAATGTTGTGGCTTGCTACGAGCGAGGCAGAAGCGAGAAGAGAAAGAGGGAATGGAAGGGAGAGTGTGGTTGTCTCGCTCGCTTTTTCTCTCGCCTTCTTTTTGCAGTTTTTACATTTTTCATGAAAAATAAATAAATAATTTTTTCTATTAAGTTAATGCCTAATTTATAAATTTTAACAAAAGTTTAATAGAACTGTGATCTCTCAAGATAACATAAAAAATAGAGATTCATATTTTGGTAGATTAACATTTTCTCCTAAATCCCCCCCCCCCCAAAAAAAAGAATTATTCTACCTTTTTTAACTTGATGGAAAGAGGAAAAGAAAAACAATTATTTTAGAATTTAAAGTACGGGAAAATTTTTGTATATAAATTCAATTTTTCGGTCGAGTTTTAGGGCATTAACTAAATTCTTTTTTGTTATGAGAGTTAAATCTGCTGCATATTTTTTCGAGTGGGCTGCTACTTTCTTAAGAGATTACACATAGTTTATGACTTAGGGTTAATGGTAAAAATTTTTGTTAAGTTCCCTAAAAAAATACAATGGCCCGAAAATGTGGGAACATTTTACGTTAAATATATATACAACTGATCCCTCACTCTAAATTCTAAAAAAAAATTGTTTTTCTTTCTTTCATTTTCCATGGTGTTAAAAAAGTAGAATGTGATTTTTTCAGGGTGGTGGGGTATTAATGGAGGGTGTTAATCTGCAAATTTACCCATATTTAATTTTTTAAAATCTTATGAATTTTTTTACATCCCTTTTTTATTTTAATTTTAAGCAACTGATTTTAGTTTCTGGTAAAAAATAAATAACTTTAAAATGATCTAACTAATTAAATATCTTATTTTTATGGTATAAATAAAAATATTGAAAGTTTGGATATTATTTTAGATTATCCCCCCTCCCCCAATAAATTGAGATTCTACTTTTTCAGCCTATTACATGTGAATACCCTGAAAAACCTGATGGAAAGAGAAACAACAAAAAATTAGAATTTAGATTGGGGGATCAGTTTAGCATATAAATTTAACGTGAAATAATACTCTATTTTCATACCATTCTATGGTTTTATAGAAGTTTAGCATTTTTTTTGCCATTGGAGATGGATTCTGTGCATATATCTTTTTTTTGAGGGGGGGGGGGGGAGACCAGCTTGTGGTTTTACAACCTTGCCAGTCGAACTTAGGGTTAGTGTTTAAAACATATTAAGTGCCCTAACAATCTAGAATAACCCTAAATAGAAGAATCTCATTTTTAATGATGGTAGCTGAAGATGTTAATCTACAAATTTACCAAAGTTTTTATAAAGATTATGGAATTTTCGGAGTATAAATTTTTCTTTAATTAACCCCCCCCCCCCAATTAATTTTTGCCCGAAGGCCAGGTAGATTTTGCTAGTATATATATATATATATATATATATATATATATATATATATATATATGAATAAATGCAAAAGTCTGGTTAAGTTTATTCAAAGATAACAGATTTGTCTCCCTTTAACCAATAAACCGATCAATCTCCCTACCCAAAACAAAAGACAACTAAGAGGTAAATTAAAATCAATAAATAAGGATTAAACTTAACCAGACAAAACTAAATTATAATATACTGCACCGGTAACAAACTTAATAACTATCTACAGCATATATAACATCTAATGCCGGAACCAGTCTGTTGACAAACATATATATTATAAGTAAAATCGACGTTTTATATACGACTAGCAGGGGTACCCGGCGTTGCCCGGGGCTCTCCCTCCTCCTCCCCGCAAGCAAAATAGGATATTGAGTACTTTTCTCCCGGACAACGCCGAGTATTTAGAAAATCAAGATGACCTCCAGAGCACTACTAAAATCAATCTTACTGATCCCCCCTCCTTTTCATCTGCACAATAGTCCGAAGAGAAACACTACAGTCGCTCTATCTAGGACATTTAGCACTTTTCTCCCGGACAACGCCGAAGCCTCTGGGTACTAAATCGACGAAGACCCCCCCCCCCCGGTGCTGGGTCCTATACTGTAGAAGCTGGCCCGGTGGCTATACTGCAGAAGCACCCCCCCGTCCCTGTACTGCAGAAGCCTCTGGATCCTATACTGTAGAAGCACCCCCGGTGCCTATACTGCATAAGCACCCATGGTCCCTATTCTGTAGAAGCATTCGGGTTCTATATTGTAGAAGCACCCCAGGTGCTGGGTCCTATACTGTAGACGCACCCTTGGTACCTATACTGTAGAAGCAGCCCTGGTCCCTATACTGCATAAGCACCCATGGTCCCTATTCTGCAGAAGCATTCGGGTCTTATATTGTAAAAGCACCCCTGGTTCCTATACTGTAGAAGCGCCCCCCCCCCCTCCCTGGTGCCTATACTGCAGAAGAACCCCCCCCCCCCCCGCCAGGTCCATATACTTCAGAAGCCTCCGGGTCCTATATTGTATAAGCACCCCCGCAGGATGAAGATGTTGATAATTCCACCCCACCCAACTACCCGCCCCCTCCCCCCCAAAATTTCTCCCCCCCCCCCCAAAGAACTATTTTTATTCAAAAAAATATAAGTTTAGGTTTCTAGATGCGGATGTGATTGAGCAACCCTTGTTTCACTGTTATTGATACATCCGGACAGAAGTTATGGGATGACTTGATACAACCGGACAGTGCATTTTTATCAAGTTGTTACATGAATACATTGGCTGATTTAAAAATCACCAGTAAATAACATTGAAAAAGT
>OY744528.1:58663581-58671081 GCA_963556195.1 Sepiola atlantica
AGAACATCTTACTAAAAATTGCATTTGTGCTTTGGATTTATTTTCCATCAATGCAACATTTTTATACCAACTTAGGATTCGTGAGACTATATATATATTAAGTATTGCCAACCTCTCTAAAAGCAGAAAGTGCGGGACATAATGTCTTTCATCTTTATCTTAATATTTTGTAGAGCTTTTCCGTAATAGTGTTATTTTGATGTTATTAATAGCTGGACAAAAGTTACAATGAAGAGAAATAATTGTTTGTTTTTAAATTGTTGATAATATGAGCTTACATATTTAGTGAAAATTTGAGATTTTTTAACATGAACCAGTGTCAAAAATGGTTTGAGACCCAGTTTTAGAATTAACAAATAAAAAACTAAAAAAAACTAAAAAAACAATGATAATGCTGACAAAAAAGAAAAAAGTGCAATAAGTGCAAAGTTGGAGTTAGTTTTAAAAAGGAAAAAGTTGAAATAAAAAAAGAAAAACTTACTTGCAGTGAACAACAATTGGACAGGATCGGCCTCTATATGACTTATTTACTTTTCTAGAGAGAAATGAACAAAAGAAGAAATATTTTTAAATCGAAAATGAAGATCATTGTTCAAATTACTAATCAAAAACTAGTTGAAGTACCTGTCTATGCCAGGTTTCTCAGGTTTTCTTTTGCTGCACATCAACTCAATAGTAAAAAAAAGTGTTTTTTATACTATAAACTGTAATAAAAACCATTAAAAATTACTCTTTTTAAACTGTAATAAAACCATTAAAAATTCATCTTTTAAAACTATTATAACTTTTTTTATTTGTGAACATTTTATTCAAATAAAAGTAGTTATAAATTAGCTATCACAAAATGAATAACATTTATCAATAATTAAAGATTTTGTCAAATGAAATTTGTTTATTTTACCTCCTGACATGAGACAACAGCACAGCAACGTATATTAGCAAAAGAGTTGATGTATGTATTTGTTATGTTTACTTTTTTCACTATCAAATGCAATCGTAAAATAAAATTACACATTCAAAGTCAAGTATTTTGTTAAATAAAAGAAACTTTATTTCCTGTGTGCAGTTTAAGAAAGAGCGTTATCTTGATTAGTCCTAAAGTCAGGTTCCAGTGGTTAAATCAATCAATGCAACAATGGGAAGCAATCCCTAATTTTGTTTTATTGTAAACAGTTTTGATGTTTTTTATACTAATGACCCACTACTTAATAAGGCCAAAGGTCACTCGAGGATAAAGGTCAATGAGATTGTCAGTTGGTTGATAAACAATACTATGCGAGGCTTGAAAACACTGAATAGGATGGGCAGTTTTATTATTTAAGAGGGCGGTTCAACAAGTATTTGTTGACATTGGACTTGAATAAAAGCATGTTGTAGTCAGCAAGGAAGCAGTCCGTCCCATGGTATTGTGTTCCACAAATGGGAAGTTCTTGGAAATAACCTCATCATGGAAGTTCCATTAAGTTAAAAGAAAGAGGAAGAAAGGAAAGCTCTTTGCAATGGTGGTAGAAGACGAGTTCTTGCTGTGAATGTTTTATAATTCGTATGGGTCGGCCGAGAAGCCCCACCTCCACTGGAAGGTGCTAGAAGAGAAGCATCCAATAAATATTAAGAAATATTAATGTATATTTAATTGGCACACAGAAAGCATTTAAAGATTTCAAGTAGAGAAAATAATAATTTGGTAAAAGCTTCCATCACTTCTTAACTCAGCAGCTTAGTGCTGTTTGATTTGTGTGTTTTACACGATATTTTATGATTCAATGACAAAACACAATGCCTATTATAAACGATTCGTTGTGTATGGTGAAGTGAACACAAGTCACAATTTTGCATATAGCTGGGAGCAGGAGAGGAATTGTAGGTTCATACCTTTTCCCAACGAGTGCATAATTGAACACAATAAATCCAATGGGACCAAAAGTCGGCACAGCCAATCCCATTGAATCTGCAACAGGATTCAATCCTGCATCCCCGCTTTTTGTGTTGTACAATATTTATAATTAAATACAAATCAATTTTTAGAAAATAAAATCATATTTAAAAAGATTTTCTTAAATTATTTAATTTGACGTCAAGGGAAATACACAATACTTATTCTTAACAGTTCATTGCAGAAGATGAACAGCTATTTTACCCATAGCTAAGGGAAAGTTGGGGTTCATGCCTCTCTCCATGATATTAGTTTAGTTTATCTGTTAAACAGGAAATTGATACTTTTGGAATTATTTAATGCGAAAGCATAATACAACCGATACAAGCATTTATGGTATACAATTAACTAAACACAAGTTGCTATTTTTACAAATAGGTGAAAGAAAATTGCAAGTTCATGCCTTTCATTACAATAGACCCAACAGAATTTTAACTTGCCTATTTCGATAGTTTGCATTGGCAACCAATATACTGCTCAAATAGCCCCTCGGTCTTCAAGCTGGGGTCTCACCAACAGATGTCGTCTTAGGTTCTGCCCATTTAGTGAGGCAAACTGTATAACTACAGTTCTTTTATAATTCATTACAGAATAAAAACGTTTGTTTTGGAGCATTCAATGATTGTAAAGATTAACATGTGTCCCTATTTACTTGCCTCTCCACGAGAGTAAAGTCAGACACAAGGTCAGTGTTTAATGTGGGCTTTATGAGAGACTCCTTTAAAAAGGTTCAAGAAGCCAGGTGCACATCATAATTAAAATCAATCAAAAACAGACTGCTATATAGAAAATGACATTAAAATAATCATCTTATTATTAGGTTAATTTTGGTAAAAAAGTTTTTTTTTAAATGTTCAGTGTGTATGTGTATGTGTATGTGTGTGAGAGAGAGAGAGAAAGAGAGAGAGAGAGGGGGTAGCAAGTCATGCTCCCTCGAGCACCCTTTTCTAAGAAAAAAACACAAGAACATTACTCTTGCCTTTCGGGCATTTGTTCTTTCCTTAGTCAGAGGAAAAATCCAGAACACTCCTTTTTGGAGAGCTGGATATGCCCCACATAAAAAAAACTCTGACTTTGCTCTCATAGGGATGCAAGTAAATAGGAACTCCTTTTATGACAATCTGCCAAAGAAGGAGATCATTGTTACCAAATTTTAACTTTACCGACTCTTTCACTTCCATACTTACGGTACCTGGAATTTCCAAATATGCCTTGTTTCAAATTTTGAAATTCCAGGTACCGTAAGCATGGGAGGAAGTGTTAAGAATTGACTTGAGAGAAAGGGGGATAAAAGTTAAGTAGTTCTAGTTGGATTACCAAAGTTGAGCAACATTAAGCCAGGTCAGTACTTAGATGAGTCACCATTTATGGATATATAATTACACAATGAACAGACAAATATATCTTCCACAAAATCAAAACTTACTCAATGGCTAAATCTTTATTGAACCAAGAAATGAATTGACTGTTTGCAGATGTCTGTCAAGAAATCATGTACAATCAAAGGAGGTTTTATAGATTGTACAGGTTTCGCTAAGTTCACCATATATAAGCACTCTTTCAGGTGAGTTAGTAGGCTGAATGCCAGAAGGAAGTTGTATTTGTTAATTAGATGATCGATTTGGCTAAGTAGATATTTATGTGTACAGGTGAACTAAGTGTGTTTGGCTAACTTAGTGTAATTGATTGGTGAGGTAGAGTTCAGGCTAGAATGAAGTAAAATGAGAAGCAGTTTGGTAAGCAGTTTACACATTGCTGGCTACTGAGGAGACAGTAATTGGTTGTATTTACATAAGTAAACAGATTAATCTGAATTATATATATCGACACTTTATTTGTGATGTGTGCAAAACAGGAGACTTTGATGGTTTGACAAAGGTGAACAAATGAATGAGAGTTCTTGGGTTAGTAAATGTAGAACAGTTGAGGTAATATGTTCAATTCACATAGGAAGGTCAACGGAAGCATGGAAGGAAGTGTAAAGAATGGACTTTAGAGAAAGGGGAATAAATAAAGACTTGGCCAGAGATAGGTTAGTTTGGAAGTTAAACCAAATATGATGATGATCTCTCTCTATCCAAGGATGGAATTGAAAACAAAGCTCTATACCAAGATCAAATACAACTTTTCTCAGTTTAAATTTTACTCGGAATCCAATGGAGAGTGCTCTAAGGTTATAGATTGATCTTATTTCTTATCAAGGAATATCTATAGGAACATAAAAAATACACTGACAATAAAGTTCAGTTGTGTAAGCTCTACTCTTGCACAGTATTCACTGTAGCAACCAATGGTTTTGATAGTTTGAAGTATTTAGGGGACTGGCCTGATATAGAAGGCCTCAAAGGGGATTCAATATTCTAAATCATCAAGCAGTTTTTTTCTTATCTAGATGGTGTGACAATGTTTTTGCCACTGAGAAAACTCGCTTGTGACATAGCAATAACTGAGTCTTTTTGATTATACTCCTCAGACGAGTTCACATTCTGTCATATATATATATATATATATATATATATATATATATATATAAATCATATGAAAACTATATAAATATTTATATCTTTTCTCTATTTATTTCTTATTTGTTGACTTATAGGAATACAAAATGTCTTAACAAATCTTTTCTCTAAAAGAACAGAATTTTCGACCGTTCCTTTGGCCTTCCTAAGTGTATTGAAAGGTATGTGTGCATATATATATATATATATATATATATATATATATATATATATATATACACAGGGTGGCCCAACAGTAGGTTTACAGTTATTAAACTATTTTTTATATAGTTGAAGTTTTTCGAATAACCTAGTTAAAAAACTTCAAATATTAAAATGATAACTGTAAACCTACTTTTGGGCCACCCTGTATATATATATATATATATATATATACAATTTTAAAAAGATTCATAACGAGAGTAGAAAGATTAGGTTTTAAAAAACAATTAAATTGTATTTGATCCATAAATTACAGAATTGAAGAAAAGCTATGGAATATAAAGGTTTGAGAGTGAATGTTACCGAGACTAAAGTGATGATCAGTGGTTGTAGTTTTGAAAAGCACTCAAAAAAAGGAAAGTTCCCCTGCTCAATTTGTGAAAAGGAAGTTGGGCTCAACTCAATTTTGTGTGGTACTTGTAAGCATTTGGTACATATGAAGTGCAGTGGAATTACTGATAGGTTGAAAGATGATAATCAGTTTGTGTGCAAGAAGTTAAACACAATAGAGAGGGATGAGAATTCAGATGTGGATAAAGTACATTTGGATGGCGAAGCTATTGAGGTTGTTCAGAAGTTTTGTTACCTTGGTGATACTATTGGAGCACAGGGAGGAGCTGGTGCTGGGTTGATAGCAAGAGTTAGGAGTGGATGGAGTAAATTCATTGATCTTCTGCCATTACTAACCAACAGAACATTACCGCTGTCAACCAAAATAAATGTCTATCAGGCATGTGTATGCAGTGTGATGATGTATGAAAGTGAAACCTGGTCAGTTCAGGACATGCATTGCATGGAGAAAAGAAATGCTATGAGAATGATATGACGGATGTGTGATATGAGTAAAAAATAAAAGGCTTAGATCTGATATCCTCAAAGAAAGATTAAATCTGGAAAATATAAGGAGATGCGTGCTAAGCGGAAGACTTTGTGGGTTTGGTCACATTGAAAGAATGGATGAGAGTGCTTGGATTAGATGTAGAACAGTTCAGGTAGCAGGTGAAGGTCAAAGAAGACATTGGAGGAAGTGATAAAGAAGGATTTGAGAGAAAGAGGGATAAATAAAGACCTGGCTTAGTTTGGAAGTCAATTTTGAAAAGCTGTCCAACACATGCTAGCATTAAAAATGAACATTAAATTGAATATGATGATGATTAAAATTTTATTTTATAGTGTTCAATGTCATAAATGAAAGAATATATATATAAGAACTAACATAATTTTAAAGTTACAACTAAGCCTACATATCCCAACAGTAAACTGAGTTTCATGCCCTCAGATAATATTTTTGTTGTGGTTTAGTTCTTATTTAAAATCAATTTGACTTTCATTAATAACCTTTTGAGAAGTATGAATCAATCTAAAAATATGAGTATAGACTAATCGATCAAGCCATGGTGGGGAAAAGTTAACTCAAAAATAAAATCTGTGACCAAATAGATATTTAGCATGTGATAGATCTTGTGTCTGTACAGCCATTGTTTTGCTGGTGGAGTGAGTAGGTCCTGTTCTTGGCAAAGCATGTTCCGTTATAATCAAATTCATCTCTAGGTTGCCTGGTTGGTGCTGAGTATGCATCCGTCAAAGTGATAAGAGAATTCATAGTAGTGTTAGTATTATGTAAGTATTGGTAGAAGAAGGTGTATTAGTATCCAATAAATTAGTAGAGATTGTCAGCAGCCCGATCACTTTTGTGACTATGCAATTAGTTGAATCCACAATCGCTAAATCACAAAAGCTTTCAGGTTCACTGATAAGTGAGTGCCAATAAGGTTAACAGGTATGCAGGGGAAACAAAAAACATACACAACTAAAATTAAACAAAAAACAAATAAACAATAAATAAAGAACACATAAAGAACATGCTTTTATGAGAGTCCGAATACAGAAGATTCTAAGAATCTAGAAAGATGATGCTGGTACGAGCAAGGTGCAAAAATATATTCTTTTGGATGAAAACAAGAAAAAAAAAGTATACATTCAGCCATAAAAGGCCAAAGACAAAGGAAGTGCAATTTCGTGGGATGACCAAAATTATGGCAGGAAAATTCCTTCTCCAAAGATCAGCTAAATGTATTTTCCAACACCTTTTTACGGATACTGATGTGGACTTTTAGATATAAAATGGTGGATGTCATCAAAGATACATGACATAAGATAATTTATAGACGAGAGGCTGTTAATAATGTCTTATCCTGATACAATGAAAAGTGATGAAAATGCCATTTTGGAATGAAAGTATGATAGATCGGTGGACAGAGCCTCTTATAGAAGTATGTAAAAATACAAATTTAATGAGTGGAGGCATAGAAATTCAAAGTGTGTAGTAATTGGCAGTTTATCACTATTGAGATCATAATGATCACAATGGAATGGAACTGTCACTTGCCATTTTAACAGTGATTCAAAATCAAAGACAGCCATGGGTCAGATAGATGAGCACATACAAGAAGTCAACCGAATATTACAAAACATACAGAATCTGCCAAGTCAATGAGTGACTTTAACGTGTGTGGGAGGGAAGAGGGTGAGAGAAATCGAGGGGACGGTATTGTAATTGAAATAAGCTGTCAGAAACTAAAACCTAAAAGAAAGCACATAAGAGAAACTATGGATGATATAGGACTTACCGGCGGAAATCCAGAAGAACTTTCACTGATGGAGGCACCTTGAGATCAGCCCACGACAAGAAGTGGAATTGAGTTACAGTCCGGGTCTCGTTCGTTTGCAAATTTTTCAAGTAAAAACTGCGTACAAGATAATCATCACACCAGATATGTTCAGACACAAGGTGGACCTGCGGGAATATAACAAAACAAGAAAGCAGTCAGATTAAATTACATG
>OY744528.1:58684495-58776995 GCA_963556195.1 Sepiola atlantica
GAAGAGAAATGCCTGGACATAGCTTTTACTGGGAAGTATACAGCACAAAAAAGAAAGAAGAGAAATGCCTGGACATAGCTTTTACTGGGAAGTATACAGCACAAAAAAGAAAGAAGAGAAATGCCTGGACATAGCTTTTACTGGGAAGTATACAGCACAAAAAAGAAAGAAGAGAAATTCTTGGATATAGCTTTTACTGGGAAGTATACAGCACCAAAAAGAAAGAAGAGAAATGCCTGGATATAGCTTTTACTGGGAAGTATACAGCACCAAAAAGAAAGAAGAAAAATGCCTTGATGTAGCTTTTACTGGGAAGTATACAGCACCAAAAAGAAAGAAGAAAAATGCCTGGATATAGCTTTTACTGGGAAGTATACAGCACCAAAAAGAAAGAAGAGAAATGCCTTGATGTAGCTTTTACTGGGAAGTATACAGCACCAAAAAGAAAGAAGAAAAATGCCTGGATATAGCTTTTCTGGGAAGTATACAGCACAAAAAAGAAAGAAAGGAAATGCCTGGATATAGCTTTTACTGGGAAGTATACAGCACCAAAAAGAAAGAAGAGAAATGCCTGGATATAGCTTTTACTGGGAAGTATACAGCACAAAAAAGAAAGAAGAAAAATGCCTGGATATAGCTTTTCTGGGAAGTATACAGCACAAAAAAGAAAGAAGAGAAATGCCTGGATATAGCTTTTACTGGGAAGTATACAGCACAAAAAAGAAAGAAATAAAATGCCTGGATATAGCTTTTACTGGGAAGTATACAGCACCAAAAAGAAAGAAGAGAAATGCCTGGATATAGCTTTTACTGGGAAGTATACAGCACAAAAAAGAAAGAAGAAAAATGCCTGGATATAGCTTTTCTGGGAAGTATACAGCACAAAAAAGAAAGAAGAGAAATGCCTGGATATAGCTTTTACTGGGAAGTATACAGCACAAAAAAGAAAGAAGAGAAATGCCTGGATATAGCTTTTACTGGGAAGTATACAGCACAAAAAAGAAAGAAGAGAAATGCCTGGATATAGCTTTTACTGGGAAGTATACAGCACAAAAAAGAAAGAAGAGAAATGCTTGGATAGCGCTTTTACTGGGAAGTATACAGCACAAAAAAGAAAGAAGAGAAATGCCTGGATATAGCTTTTACTGGGAAGTATACAGCACAAAAAAGAAAGAAGAGAAATGCCTGGATATAGCTTTTACTGGGAAGTATACAGCACCAAAAAGAAAGAAGAGAAATGCCTGGATATAGCTTTTACTGGGAAGTATACAGCACCAAAAAGAAAGAAAGGAAATGCCTGGATATAGCTTTTCTGGGAAGTATACAGCACAAAAAAGAAAGAAGAGAAATGCCTGGATATAGCTTTTACTGGGAAGTATACAGCACAAAAAAGAAAGAAGAAAAATGCCTGGATATAGCTTTTCTGGGAAGTATACAGCACAAAAAAGAAAGAAGAGAAATGCCTGGATATCGCTTTTACTGGGAAGTATACAGCACCAAATAGAAAGAAGAGAAATGCCTGGATATAGCTTTTACTGGGAAGTATACAGCACAAAAAAGAAAGAAGAGAAATTCTTGGATATAGCTTTTACTGGGAAGTATACAGCACCAAAAAGAAAGAAGAGAAATGCCTGGATATAGCTTTTACTGGGAAGTATACAGCACCAAAAAGAAAGAAAGGAAATGCCTGGATATAGCTTTTCTGGGAAGTATACAGCACAAAAAAGAAAGAAGAGAAATGCCTGGATATAGCTTTTACTGGGAAGTATACAGCACAAAAAAGAAAGAAGAAAAATGCCTGGATATAGCTGTTCTGGGAAGTATACAGCACAAAAAAGAAAGAAGAGAAATGCCTGGATATCGCTTTTACTGGGAAGTATACAGCACCAAATAGAAAGAAGAGAAATGCCTGGATATAGCTTTTACTGGGAAGTATACAGCACAAAAAGAAATAAGAGAAATTCTTGGATATCGCTTTTACTGGGAAGTATACAGCACCAAAAAGAAAGAAGAGAAATTCTTGGATATAGCTTTTACTGGGAAGTATACAGCACAAAAAAGAAAGAAGAGAAATGCCTGGATATAGCTTTTACTGGGAAGTATACAGCACAAAAAAGAAAGAAGAGAAATGCCTGGATATAGCTTTTACTGGGAAGTATACAGCACCAAAAAGAAAGAAGAGAAATGCCTGGATATAGCTTTTACTGGGAAGAATACAGCACCAAAAAGAAAGAAAGGAAATGCCTTGATATAGCTTTTCTGGGAAGTATACAGCACAAAAAAGAAAGAAGAGAAATGCCTGGACATAGCTTTTACTGGGAAGTATACAGCACAAAAAAGAAAGAAGAAAAATGCCTGGATATAGCTTTTCTGGGAAGTATACAGCACAAAAAAGAAAGAAGAGAAATGCCTGGATATCGCTTTTACTGGGAAGTATACAGCACCAAAAAGAAAGAAGAGAAATGCCTGGATATAGCTTTTACTGGGAAGTATACAGCACAAAAAAGAAAGAAGAAAAATGCCTGGATATAGCTTTTCTGGGAAGTATACAGCACAAAAAAGAAAGAAAGGAAATGCCTTGATGTAGCTTTTACTGGGAAGTATACAGCACCAAAAAGAAAGAAAGGAAATGCCTGGATATAGCTTTTACTGGGAAGTATACAGCACCAAAAAGAAAGAAGAGAAACGCCTGGATATAGCTTTTACTGGGAAGTATACAGCACAAAAAAGAAAGAAGAGAAATGCCTGGATATAGCTTTTACTGGGAAGTATACAGCACAAAAAAGAAAGAAGAGAAATGCCTGGATATAGCTTTTACTGGGAAGTATACAGCACAAAAAAGAAAGAAGAGAAATGCTTGGATAGCGCTTTTACTGGGAAGTATACAGCACAAAAAAGAAAGAAGAGAAATGCCTGGATATAGCTTTTACTGGGAAGTATACAGCACAAAAAAGAAAGAAGAGAAATGCCTGGATATAGCTTTTACTGGGAAGTATACAGCACCAAAAAGAAAGAAGAGAAATGCCTGGATATAGCTTTTACTGGGAAGTATACAGCACCAAAAAGAAAGAAAGGAAATGCCTGGATATAGCTTTTCTGGGAAGTATACAGCACAAAAAAGAAAGAAGAGAAATGCCTGGATATAGCTTTTACTGGGAAGTATACAGCACAAAAAAGAAAGAAGAAAAATGCCTGGATATAGCTTTTCTGGGAAGTATACAGCACAAAAAAGAAAGAAGAGAAATGCCTGGATATCGCTTTTACTGGGAAGTATACAGCACCAAATAGAAAGAAGAGAAATGCCTGGATATAGCTTTTACTGGGAAGTATACAGCACAAAAAAGAAAGAAGAGAAATTCTTGGATATAGCTTTTACTGGGAAGTATACAGCACCAAAAAGAAAGAAGAGAAATGCCTGGATATAGCTTTTACTGGGAAGTATACAGCACCAAAAAGAAAGAAAGGAAATGCCTGGATATAGCTTTTCTGGGAAGTATACAGCACAAAAAAGAAAGAAGAGAAATGCCTGGATATAGCTTTTACTGGGAAGTATACAGCACAAAAAAGAAAGAAGAAAAATGCCTGGATATAGCTGTTCTGGGAAGTATACAGCACAAAAAAGAAAGAAGAGAAATGCCTGGATATCGCTTTTACTGGGAAGTATACAGCACCAAATAGAAAGAAGAGAAATGCCTGGATATAGCTTTTACTGGGAAGTATACAGCACAAAAAGAAATAAGAGAAATTCTTGGATATCGCTTTTACTGGGAAGTATACAGCACCAAAAAGAAAGAAGAGAAATTCTTGGATATAGCTTTTACTGGGAAGTATACAGCACAAAAAAGAAAGAAGAGAAATGCCTGGATATAGCTTTTACTGGGAAGTATACAGCACAAAAAAGAAAGAAGAGAAATGCCTGGATATAGCTTTTACTGGGAAGTATACAGCACCAAAAAGAAAGAAGAGAAATGCCTGGATATAGCTTTTACTGGGAAGAATACAGCACCAAAAAGAAAGAAAGGAAATGCCTTGATATAGCTTTTCTGGGAAGTATACAGCACAAAAAAGAAAGAAGAGAAATGCCTGGATATAGCTTTTACTGGGAAGTATACAGCACAAAAAAGAAAGAAGAAAAATGCCTGGATATAGCTTTTCTGGGAAGTATACAGCACAAAAAAGAAAGAAGAGAAATGCCTGGATATCGCTTTTACTGGGAAGTATACAGCACCAAAAAGAAAGAAGAGAAATGCCTGGATATAGCTTTTACTGGGAAGTATACAGCACAAAAAAGAAAGAAGAAAAATGCCTGGATATAGCTTTTCTGGGAAGTATACAGCACAAAAAAGAAAGAAAGGAAATGCCTTGATGTAGCTTTTACTGGGAAGTATACAGCACCAAAAAGAAAGAAAGGAAATGCCTGGATATAGCTTTTACTGGGAAGTATACAGCACCAAAAAGAAAGAAGAGAAACGCCTGGATATAGCTTTTACTGGGAAGTATACAGCACAAAAAAGAAAGAAGAAAAATGCCTGGATATAGCTTTTCTGGGAAGTATACAGCACAAAAAAGAAAGAAGAGAAATGCCTGGATATAGCTTTTACTGGGAAGTATACAGCACAAAAAACAAAGAAGAGAAATGCCTGGATATAGCTTTTACTGGGAAGTATACAGCACCAAAAAGAAAGAAGAGAAATTCTTGGATATCGCTTTTACTGGGAAGTATACAGCACCAAAAAGAAAGAAGAGAAATGCCTGAATATAGCTTTTACTGGGAAGTATACAGCACAAAAAAGAAAGAAGAGAAATGCCTGGATATAGCTTTTACTGGGAAGTATACAGCACAAAAAAGAAAGAAGAGAAATGCCTGGATATAGCTTTTACTGGGAAGTATACAGCACAAAAAAGAAAGAAGAGAAATTCTTGGATATCGCTTTTACTGGGAAGTATACAGCACCAAAAAGAAAGAAGAGAAATGCCTGGATATAGCTTTTACTGGGAAGTATACAGCACAAAAAAGAAAGAAGAGAAACTCTTGGATATCGCTTTTACTGGGAAGTATACAGCACCAAAAAGAAAGAAGAGAAATGCCTGGATATAGCTTTTACTGGGAAGTATACAGCACCAAAAAGAAAGAAGAGAAATGCCTGGATATAGCTTTTACTGGGAAGTATACAGCACCAAAAAGAAAGAAGAGAAATGCCTAGATATAGCTTTTACTGGGAAGTATACAGCACCAAAAAGAAAGAAGAAAAATGCCTGGATATAGCTTTTCTGGGAAGTATACAGCACAAAAAAGAAAGAAAGGAAATGCTATGATGTAGCTTTTACTGGGAAGTATACAGCACAAAAAAGAAAGAAAGGAAATGCCTGGATATAGCTTTTACTGGGAAGTATACAGCACCAAAAAGAAAGAAGAGAAATGCCTGGACATAGCTTTTACTGGGAAGTATACAGCACAAAAAAGAAAGAAGAGAAATGCCTGGATATAGCTTTTCTGGGAAGTATACAGCACAAAAAAGAAAGAAGAGAAATGCCTGGATATAGCTTTTACTGGGAAGTATACAGCACAAAAAAGAAAGAAGAGAAATGCCTGGATATAGCTTTTACTGGGAAGTATACAGCACCAAAAAGAAAGAAGAGAAATTCTTGGATATAGCTTTTACTGGGAAGTATACAGCACCAAAAAGAAAGAAGAGAAATGCCTGGATATAGCTTTTACTGGGAAGTATACAGCACAAAAAAGAAAGAAGAGAAATTCTTGGATATCGCTTTTACTGGGAAGTATACAGCACCAAAAAGAAAGAAGAGAAATGCCTGGATATAGCTTTTACTGGGAAGTATACAGCACCAAAAAGAAAGAAGAGAAATGCCTGGATATAGCTTTTACTGGGAAGTATACAGCACCAAAAAGAAAGAAGAGAAATGCCTGGATATAGCTTTTACTGGGAAGTATACAGCACAAAAAAGAAAGAAAAGAAATGCCTGGATATAGCTTTTACTGGGAAGTATACAGCACCAAAAAGAAAGAAGAGAAATGCCTGAATATAGCTTTTACTGGGAAGTATACAGCACAAAAAAGAAAGAAGAGAAATGCTTGGATATCGCTTTTACTGGGAAGTATACAGCACCAAAAAGAAAGAAGAAAAATGCCTGGTGTAGTAACAAAGATAATTGATGCCTGTCTCCCCCTTGGAGTAATAATGGAATGTTCTACATTCGTGTATATTAAGAGTGAATGTTAAACACTATTTGTCTAGGTAAGCAACAAATGGTTAAATAAAGCTTATCCTTAAGTTATATTCGGCGTCCAGTTTTTATTACAATTTATTTAACCATTCGTTATGGAACGTTACTTGAAACCCGATCGTCTAGATCTTGATACGGCCGACTCGGAATCTACTGACAAATGGCGGCATTGGAGAAAAATGTTCGAAGGATTCCTTACAGCTCTACAGTTATCTTCAAACGCGGCTTTAACAGGTACTGAAAAATATACCCTTCTTTTACATCATGTCTCTACTGCTATTTATAGAAATTTATCTGAATGTGAAAATTATGAAACTGCGGTGGACATTTTAGAAGCCATGTTTGTCAAGAAAAAAAATACTATTTTTGCTAGACATTTACTTGCTACCCGGCGTCAACAACCAGAAGAAAGCCTTGAACAATACCTTCAGATTCTAAAGACGTTAAGTCGCGAGTGTGAATTTACAGCCTTAACTGCGAACCAAGCGAGAGATGTTTTTATCAGGGACGCATTTATTAATGGAATACAGTCCAACCAAATAAGACAAAGACTACTAGAGAATAAAAACCTAGACTTACCAACAGCTTATGAACAAGCTCTAACGTTGGACATGGCACAGAAGCAGTCTGTCTTCTATTTACAACCCGATATTTTGGGAGCTGCTATCGTAGCCCCTCCTCTGCATGTTCAAAATTCTTCCATTGTCCAAGATGCTGCCACCCCCCTTTCTAACGATCACGAACAACTTATCACTGCCGCCTCAGCTGGATCCACATGCTACTTTTGTGGCCTTCGTATACATGCTCGTTCGTCCTGCCCGGCTCGAGATGTTAGATGCCACAAGTGTGATAAGCAGGGACATTTTTCGAAAGTTTGCCGGTCAGCTTCTCAAAAAAAAACGTTCGGCTACTCTTGCTACTGTAGCACCAATTACAATATCAGCTGCATTCCCCGGCTGCCTCTCAAAAACAATCGTGAGGGTAAAAATCAATGGATTGACTATTCATGCGCTTATTGATACAGGCAGTTCCGAAAGTTTTATTAATTCCAGTATTGTAAAAGCAAATAAATGGGAAATATTTCCTTGTTCCAACCAAATATCAATGGCAAATTCATCTTTATCGTCCCATGTAATTGGATATTGCATGGTTAACCTGAAACTAAAAGGAAACTCCTATCAAGGGATCAAATTATCAGTAATGAAAAACCTCTGCTGCGAAGTGATTTTGGGTCACAATTTTCTAAAACAACATTCATGCGTTGAAATTCTTTTTGGTGGCCCCAAGCCAGTCCTAAGCGTATGTGGACTAGCAGCTGTCAAAGTGCGGCACCCGTCACTTTTTACAAACTTAACTCCTGACTGCAAACCAATAGCAATAAAATCAAGACGCTATTCAGAAACGGACAAACAGTTCATAGCAGCAGAAGTAACAAAACTACTTAAGGAAGGAATTATAGAGCCAAGTGAATCTCCATGGCGAGCACAGGTCCTCGTAACAGCCACTGAAAATCACAAGAAAAGGATGGTCATTGACTATTCCCAGACCATCAACAGATACACATTACTCGATGCCTATCCACTGCCTCGTATTGACGAAATGATTTCTAATATTGCAAAATATCACACTTTCAGTACTTTAGATCTCAGAAGTGCCTACCATCAGGTACCTATCAAGCCAGAGGATAAGCCCTACACGGCATTCGAGGCCTGCGGTCGCCTATATCAGTTCTGCCGAATTCCTTTTGGGATAACAAATGGTGTGGCTAGCTTCCAGAGGGTAATAGATGAAATAATCTCCAATGAAAAATTGAAGGGTACTGTTGCATATATAGACAATGTCACAGTATGCGGACATAACCAAGCTGAACATGACCACAACCTTAAACGATTCATGGCTGCCGTCAAGAAATATAATCTGACTTTGAACAGTGAAAAATGTTCCTACAACTTGAAAAGCATCAAATTATTGGGATACATTGTCAAAAATGGCACCATGACGCCGGATCCCGAGCGACTGAAACCGCTAATGGAATTACCAATCCCTGGAAACATGCCCTCTTTACGACGAGCCCTCGGTATGTTTGCTCACTACTCCCAATGGGTTGCGTCTTTTTCAGAAAAAATACACCCATTGACACAAGTATCTACTTTTCCGTTGTCCTGTTCCGCCATCAGAGCATTTCAAAACATGAAAAGGAACATTGCTCAGTCTGCCATTTCTGCTGTGGATCCTTTTATCCCTCTATTAGTTGAGACGGATGCCTCCGACTGTGCGATAGCTGCCTCACTGAGACAATCCGGTCGTCCTGTAGCTTTTTTTTCAAGAACACTTTCGAAATCCGAGCGACGACACTCTGCAATAGAAAAAGAAGCGTACGCCATAGTTGAGGCATTACGAAAATGGAGGCATTACTTAATCGGCCGACATTTTGAATTAATCACTGACCAAAAGTCGGTCTCGTTTATGTTTAACCCAAAAACAACGAGTAAAATAAAAAACGAGAAAATAGCGAGATGGAGAATGGAGCTTTCTTGCTACTCCTTTGACGTCACTTACCGCCCTGGTAAGGAGAATGCCGCGGTCGACGCGCTTTCAAGGGTGTGTGGCCTGGTAACTGGCTCAGATGATCTTCAGTATATACACAGGGAATTGTGTCACCCAGGTATCACAAGAATGATTCACGTAGTCAGGAGCAGAAACTTGCCATATTCTGTTGAAGACGTAAAAAGAATTACGAACTCTTGTCGGATATGCGCAGAAAATAAGCCCAGGTTCTACAAACCTCCTCCAGCAACACTCATTAAGGCCACACAGCCTTTTGAAAGACTTAACCTGGATTTTAAGGGCCCTTTACCCTCTAAAACTAAAAATAAATACATGCTCACAATAATAGACGAGTACTCAAGATTTCCGTTCGTCATCCCCTGCCCAGACGTAACGGCTGCAACAGTAATTCAAGGCCTCTGCTCCATTTTTGCCGTTTTTTGGAGTGTCTGCATATATACATTCAGATCGTGGGTCTGCTTTTATGTCGGACGAACTCAAGCAGTTTCTGCATGAACGAAGAGTAGCTGTAAGTAGAACAACTCCTCACAATCCTCAAGGAAACGGACAGTGCGAAAGATACAATGGTATAATATGGAAGACAGTACAGTTGGCGGCAGCAAATCGCAATAGTCCGATCTCCGATTGGGAAAGTCTCATCCCCATGGCCTTATACGCTATTAGGACTCTATTATGTACAGCGACAAACGCTACCCCACATGAGAGATTCTTCTCGTTCCCACGACGAAGCTCAGCAGGCACATCACTTCCCTCGTGGCTTGCACAACCTGGCACAGTTTTATTAAAACGTCATGTTCGTCATAGTAAACATGACCCATTGGTAAGCGAGGTACAATTAATCGAAGCGAACCCTCAGTATGCACTGGTCAGAAATTCAGAAGGAAGGCAATCTACTGTCTCCTTAAGGGATCTAGCCCCAGCAGGAAATGTATATGAACGTAGAACTGCTTCAGATGGATATAGAGCTCCGGTTCGTGGAACAAGTCCGACCCTCTTAGGTGATCGTGTGCCAGATACGTCAAGTTCAGAGTCCCAACAAAACGAATCTGAATATACTAACAGAGTCGTCTCTGACTCTAGTTCGGACGACAGATGGGTACCACGAAAGCGGTTTCACCCAATATCTGAGACAGATACTCAATCTTCAGACACCAAGCGACCGAAGCGCCGTAGAAAACGAGAGCGATTTGGAGCAAGATATTTTAGCCCTAAACCAGCCACACAAGACAGTCCCGAAACGTCGTCAGGTCCCGAGGAGCCTAGATTAGAAATGGATGTCGGGCACGAACAACCAAGACGCCCTCAAAGAACCCGCAGGAGGCCAGGTCGATGGGATGATTTTGTTCCTTACGAATAAGAAGATAGATGGGGGAGAATGTAGTAACAAAGATAATTGATGCCTGTCTCCCCCTTGGAGTAATAATGGAATGTTCTACATTCGTGTATATTAAGAGTGAATGTTAAACACTATTTGTCTAGGTAAGCAACAAATGGTTAAATAAAGCTTATCCTTAAGTTATATTCGGCGTCCAGTTTTTATTACACCTGGATATAGCTTTTACTGGGAAGTATACAGCACAAAAAAGAAAGAAAGGAAATGCCTTGATGTAGCTTTTACTGGGAAGTATACAGCACAAAAAAGAAAGAAAGGAAATGCCTGGATATAGCTTTTACTGGGAAGTATACAGCACCAAAAGGAAAGAAGAGAAATGCCTGGATATAGCTTTTACTGGGAAGTATACAGCACAAAAAAGAAAGAAGAAAAATGCCTGGATATAGCTTTTCTGGGAAGTATACAGCACAAAAAAGAAAGAAGAGAAATGCCTGGATATAGCTTTTACTGGGAAGTATACAGCACAAAAAAGAAAGAAGAGAAATGCTTGGATAGCGCTTTTACTGGGAAGTATACAGCACAAAAAAGAAAGAAGAGAAATGCCTGGATATAGCTTTTACTGGGAAGTATACAGCACAAAAAAGAAAGAAAAGAAATGCCTGGATATAGCTTTTACTGGGAAGTATACAGCACCAAAAAGAAAGAAGAGAAATGCCTGAATATAGCTTTTACTGGGAAGTATACAGCACAAAAAAGAAAGAAGAGAAATGCTTGGATATCGCTTTTACTGGGAAGTATACAGCACCAAAAAGAAAGAAGAAAAATGCCTGGATATAGCTTTTACTGGGAAGTATACAGCACAAAAAAGAAAGAAAGGAAATGCCTTGATGTAGCTTTTACTGGGAAGTATACAGCACAAAAAAGAAAGAAAGGAAATGCCTGGATATAGCTTTTACTGGGAAGTATACAGCACAAAAAAGAAATAAGAGAAATGCTTGGATATCGCTTTTACTGGGAAGTATACAGCACCAAAAAGAAAGAAGAAAAATGCTTGGATAGCGCTTTTACTGGGAAGTATACAGCACAAAAAAGAAAGAAAGGAAATGCCTTGATGTAGCTTTTACTGGGAAGTATACAGCACAAAAAAGAAAAGAAAAGAAATGCCTGAATATAGCTTTTACTGGGAAGTATACAGCACAAAAAAGAAAGAAGAGAAATGCTTGGATATCGCTTTTACTGGGAAGTATACAGCACCAAAAAGAAAGAAGAAAAATGCCTGGATATAGCTTTTACTGGGAAGTATACAGCACCAAAAAGAAAGAAAGGAAATGCCTTGATGTAGCTTTTACTGGGAAGTATACAGCACAAAAAAGAAAGAAGAGAAATGCCTGGATATAGCTTTTCTGGGAAGTATACAGCACAAAAAAGAAAGAAGAGAAATGCCTGGATATAGCTTTTACTGGGAAGTATACAGCACAAAAAAGAAAGAAGAGAAATGCTTGGATAGCGCTTTTACTGGGAAGTATACAGCACAAAAAAGAAAGAAGAGAAATGCCTGGATATAGCTTTTACTGGGAAGTATACAGCACCAAAAAGAAAGAAGAGAAATGCCTGGATATAGCTTTTACTGGGAAGTATACAGCACAAAAAAGAAAGAAGAGAAATGCCTGGATATAGCTTTTACTGGGAAGTATACAGCACCAAAAAGAAAGAAGAGAAATGCCTGGATATAGCTTTTACTGGGAAGTATACAGCACCAAAAAGAAAAAAGAGAAATGCCTGGATATAGCTTTTACTGGGAAGTATACAGCACAAAAAAGAAAGAAAGGAAATGCCTGGCTATAGCTTTTACTGGGAAGTATACAGCACAAAAAAGAAAGAAGAGAAATGCCTGGATATAGCTTTTACTGGGAAGTATACAGCACAAAAAAGAAAGAAGAAAAATGCCTGGATATAGCTTTTCTGGGAAGTATACAGCACCAAAAAGAAAGAAGAGAAATGCCTGGATATAGCTTTTACTGGGAAGTATACAGCACCAAAAAGAAAGAAGAGAAATGCCTGGATATAGCTTTTACTGGGAAGTATACAGCACAAAAAAGAAAGAAGAGAAATGCCTGGATATAGCTTTTACTGGGAAGTATACAGCACAAAAAAGAAAGAAGAGAAATGCCTGGATATAGCTTTTACTGGGAAGTATACAGCACCAAAAAGAAAGAAGAGAAATGCCTGAATATAGCTTTTACTGGGAAGTATACAGCACCAAATAGAAAGAAGAGAAATGCCTGGATATAGCTTTTACTGGGAAGTATACAGCACCAAAAGAAAGAAGAGAAATGCCTGGATATAGCTTTTACTGGGAAGTATACAGCACAAAAAAGAAAGAAAAGAAATGCCTGGATATAGCTTTTACTGGGAAGTATACAGCACCAAAAAGAAAGAAGAGAAATGCCTGAATATAGCTTTTACTGGGAAGTATACAACACAAAAAAGAAAGAAGAGAAATGCTTGGATATCGCTTTTACTGGGAAGTATACAGCACCAAAAAGAAAGAAGAAAAATGCCTGGATATAGCTTTTACTGGGAAGTATACAGCACAAAAAAGAAAGAAAGGAAATGCCTTGATGTAGCTTTTACTGGGAAGTATACAGCACAAAAAAGAAAGAAAGGAAATGCCTGGATATAGCTTTTACTGGGAAGTATACAGCACCAAAAAGAAAGAAGAAAAATGCTTGGATATAGCTTTTACTGGGAAGTATACAGCACAGAAAAGAAAGAAAGGAAATGCCTTGATGTAGCTTTTACTGGGAAGTATACAGCACAAAAAAGAAAGAAAGGAAATGCCTGGATATAGCTTTTACTGGGAAGTATACAGCACCAAAAAAAAAGAAGAGAAATGCCTGGATATAGCTTTTACTGGGAAGTATACAGCACAAAAAAGAAAGAAGAGAAATGCCTGGATATAGCTTTTCTGGGAAGTATACAGCACAAAAAAGAAAGAAGAGAAATGCCTGGATATAGCTTTTACTGGGAAGTATACAGCACCAAAAAAGAAAGAAGAGAAATGCCTGGATATAGCTTTTACTGGGAAGTATACAGCACCAAAAAAAAAGAAGAGAAATGCCTGGATATAGCTTTTACTGGGAAGTATACAGCACAAAAAAGAAAGAAGAAAAATGCCTGGATATAGCTTTTCTGGGAAGTATACAGCACCAAAAAGAAAGAAGAGAAATGCCTGGATATAGCTTTTACTGGGAAGTATACAGCACCAAAAAGAAAGAAGAGAAATGCCTGGATATAGCTTTTACTGGGAAGTATACAGCACAAAAAAGAAAGAAGAGAAATGCCTGGATATAGCTTTTACTGGGAAGTATACAGCACAAAAAAGAAAGAAGAGAAATGCCTGGATATAGCTTTTACTGGGAAGTATACAGCACCAAAAAGAAAGAAGAGAAATGCCTGAATATAGCTTTTACTGGGAAGTATACAGCACAAAAAAGAAAGAAGAGAAATGCTTGGATATCGCTTTTACTGGGAAGTATACAGCACAAAAAAGAAAGAAGAGAAATGCCTGGATATAGCTTTTACTGGGAAGTATACAGCACAAAAAAGAAAGAAAGGAAATGCCTTGATGTAGCTTTTACTGGGAAGTATACAGCACAAAAAAGAAAGAAAGGAAATGCCTTGATGTAGCTTTTACTGGGAAGTATACAGCACAAAAAAGAAAGAAAGGAAATGCCTGGATATAGCTTTTACTGGGAAGTATACAGCACCAAAAAGAAAGAAGAAAAATGCTTGGATATAGCTTTTACTGGGAAGTATACAGCACAAAAAAGAAAGAAAGGAAATGCCTTGATGTAGCTTTTACTGGGAAGTATACAGCACAAAAAAGAAAGAAAGGAAATGCCTGGATATAGCTTTTACTGGGAAGTATACAGCACCAAAAAGAAAGAAGAAAAATGCTTGGATATAGCTTTTACTGGGAAGTATACAGCACAGAAAAGAAAGAAAGGAAATGCCTTGATGTAGCTTTTACTGGGAAGTATACAGCACAAAAAAGAAAGAAAGGAAATGCCTGGATATAGCTTTTACTGGGAAGTATACAGCACCAAAAAAAAAGAAGAGAAATGCCTGGATATAGCTTTTACTGGGAAGTATACAGCACAAAAAAGAAAGAAGAGAAATGCCTGGATATAGCTTTTCTGGGAAGTATACAGCACAAAAAAGAAAGAAGAGAAATGCCTGGATATAGCTTTTACTGGGAAGTATACAGCACCAAAAAAGAAAGAAGAGAAATGCCTGGATATAGCTTTTACTGGGAAGTATACAGCACCAAAAAAAAAGAAGAGAAATGCCTGGATATAGCTTTTACTGGGAAGTATACAGCACAAAAAAGAAAGAAGAAAAATGCCTGGATATAGCTTTTCTGGGAAGTATACAGCACCAAAAAGAAAGAAGAGAAATGCCTGGATATAGCTTTTACTGGGAAGTATACAGCACCAAAAAGAAAGAAGAGAAATGCCTGGATATAGCTTTTACTGGGAAGTATACAGCACAAAAAAGAAAGAAGAGAAATGCCTGGATATAGCTTTTACTGGGAAGTATACAGCACAAAAAAGAAAGAAGAGAAATGCCTGGATATAGCTTTTACTGGGAAGTATACAGCACCAAAAAGAAAGAAGAGAAATGCCTGAATATAGCTTTTACTGGGAAGTATACAGCACAAAAAAGAAAGAAGAGAAATGCTTGGATATCGCTTTTACTGGGAAGTATACAGCACAAAAAAGAAAGAAGAGAAATGCCTGGATATAGCTTTTACTGGGAAGTATACAGCACAAAAAAGAAAGAAAGGAAATGCCTTGATGTAGCTTTTACTGGGAAGTATACAGCACAAAAAAGAAAGAAAGGAAATGCCTTGATGTAGCTTTTACTGGGAAGTATACAGCACCAAAAAGAAAGAAGAGAAATGCCTGGATATAGCTTTTACTGGGAAGTATACAGCACAAAAAAGAAAGAAGAGAAATGCCTGGATATAGCTTTTACTGGGAAGTATACAGCACCAAAAAGAAAGAAGAGAAATGCCTGAATATAGCTTTTACTGGGAAGTATACAGCACAAAAAAGAAAGAAGAGAAATGCTTGGATATCGTTTTTACTGGGAAGTATACAGCACAAAAAAGAAAGAAGAGAAATGCCTGGATATAGCTTTTACTGGGAAGTATACAGCACAAAAAAGAAAGAAAGGAAATGCCTTGATGTAGCTTTTACTGGGAAGTATACAGCACAAAAAAGAAAGAAAGGAAATGCCTTGATGTAGCTTTTACTGGGAAGTATACAGCACAAAAAAGAAAGAAAGGAAATGCCTTGATGTAGCTTTTACTGGGAAGTATACAGCACAAAAAAGAAAGAAGAGAAATGCCTGGATATAGCTTTTACTGGGAAGTATACAGCACAAAAAAGAAAGAAAGGAAATGCCTTGATGTAGCTTTTACTGGGAAGTATACAGCACAAAAAAGAAAGAAGAGAAATGCCTGGATATAGCTTTTACTGGGAAGTATACAGCACAAAAAAGAAAGAAGAAAAATGCCTGGATATAGCTTTTCTGGGAAGTATACAGCACCAAAAAGAAAGAAGAGAAATGCCTGGATATAGCTTTTACTGGGAAGTATACAGCACAAAAAAGAAAGAAAGGAAATGCCTGGATATAGCTTTTACTGGGAAGTATACAGCACAAAAAAGAAAGAAAGGAAATGCCTTGATGTAGCTTTTACTGGGAAGTATACAGCACAACTCACAGTTGGATAGAATTAACTAACAAGGTAATAATTGGCACATCTGTACCTAATGGACATGCAACGATATTTGAAATAAAAGTTGGAGGCGGACAAGTAAAGTCAGGCGTTTTTTTAAATAAATTAAATAAAGGATTGGCTGTATAAAGAACAGAAGACATAAATGATAATTTTACCAGGCCGAGACTCATAACTGAATCAAAATTTAAAACAACGTCAAATATCATCAAATTACTGTGACTCTAAATTTAATGTCATATTAAAATGCTGTAAAAATAAATTTTTTTTGTTAAATTTCTATCAGAACACAAAATAACGTGAAAAATAATTTATGAACATTTGTTTGTTATATATATATATATATATATGTGTGTGTACTATTATATATTATTGTATATATATATGTACATGGAAATAGTACATTAAATGTGGAAGTATATGTTTATCTTAATAATAAAGTAAAGTGATTTTCCCTTATTTCATTGACGAGTATAGTTTTTTATCTAAAATCTGCATATGCGAAGCTGCTTTGGCAGCGATTTAGGCCAATTTTTTATGTGTGTTTTAGAAAATATGAGTTTGTTTTGTTGATGTTCAATATTTTTTACATTTAATCTGCCTAAACTCATTTTCCTAAGATGGTCAGCTTTACAGGAAGTTGGAGGAATTTTCACTCTCAGATCTACTACCACTGCCACCCGGTTCACCAAAAAGTGTTCTTCATAGGACACACATATAACTTTGTAGCACTGTTATTATTTCATATTTTTCTTATCTTGCTATTGTCTATTAACTCCTCTACATTTACCACCAACATATGAAATACTCCATTCACCTAGAGTTTTGTTTTTTGGAGCCGTTTTGATTGGTTATTCCAAAGACTTTATTTTATATTCTTGATTGATGGAATAACTGATTAGCAGATTGGCATTCAAAGAACACATAGCAGTCTTCTGCGACAATCGTTTGTTAACAGTCACTTACATTATTCATACATTTCACTTTTCATTTCTTTTTATTAAATTTCCTTTATCATTATTTAAATTGTTTAAATGATATAATTTATGTAACAAAAATTGATTTCTGAGCCATGCTGGCTACATTAAGCAACTTACATGGACAGCGCGTATGGGTTGGTCCTTTCGACACATGACATAGCAGTTTACAAGTCAGTGTCACCATGGCAACTAGGTGTTGAGAGCGCTTGTCTAGGCTGTTTCGCTGCTCAAAAAAGCAGCAGTTCAAGTGTTTCCATGGTAACTAGGCAAACAGTATTTTTTAAAAATATTATTATCATTATTATTACTACTGTTAGTATTACTATTTTTAATACTAATAGTGTTATTATTATTATTTTATTATCATTATTTAAATAATAAATCATTACCTTTGTTATCTTCCTAACTAAATATTTTTTTCTCAAAAGAGAGATACATTTTATGTGTGTGCGTTTGAAGGTGGGGAGGGGTTTACACACTTTGGCCAGTTTTCTTTTATGTTGAAAATTGAATGACAGGGATAGGGAGAGTGAAGCATGCCCATTATTCATTAAAATCCATAAGAAAAACACTAAAAAGGGCAAAATAGATTTTTAACGGTCCCTAAAAATGTAACAGTCACTAACAATCTATTGTATAGTAAATGATCCTGATCAAATTTTGGCAATACAAAAATAAATAAAAGTAATTAAAAAAATCCAACCAAAGTGGGTGTAACTGTACAGTTACAAGTCAATTTATAGTTTACAATTTCACCCCAAAAAAGTATTAAATTATTTTATTTATAACATGTTTTAACATATATTTTCAGTGGAAACAGTAAAATCCTCCCCCTAAAAAATGGCAAAGATTAAAAAAAAGATTCATTCCAGATTCTTGAAAATTCTATCTGTTCCAGAAGCAGATGTTCATTTTACATTACATTACATTTATAGGCAAAACTGATTCACCAGTCGAAACAATTTTACATTACATTTATAGGCAAAACTGATTCACCAGTCGAAACAATTTTACATTACATTTATAGGCAAAACTGATTCACCAGTCGAAACAATTTTACATTACATTTATAGGCAAAACTGATTCACCAGTCGAAACAATTTTACATTACATTTATAGGCAAAACTGATTCACCAGTCGAAACAATTTTTCTTATTTTTTACATTACATTTATAGGCAAAACTGATTCACCAGTCGAAACAATTTTTCTTATTTTTTACATTACATTTATAGGCAAAACTGATTCACCAGTCGAAACAATTTTTCTTATTTTTTACATTACATTTATAGGCGAAACTGATTCACCAGTCGAAACAATTTTTCTTATTTATTTTTACAGTCAACTTTTCCAGGCTATTTACATGTAATCCCCTAAAAAAGATGAAATCTCATTTTTATTTTTGGGCGAATTAGCATAGGGTGCAAGGCTCCACTAATATCCTCATTCCTATCAAATATTACTGTCCTTCCGGTGTTTGCACAAACACAATTATTTAAAGTCCTCCCCATAAAATAAAGAAAAATTAATTTAAAAAAAAAATTCTAGACTCTTTGTAAGTACGTTGCTGCGAGGATGCTCTTACATAGTTATGAAATGATACAAACTGTTTAAAGAAACACAGTGATTACAGCTTCTAAAGTAATGGGGGCGATCCTCCTATGCATTACCGCCTCTTTTCAGAGGGGCATAGGTGTATTGTCTGTTGCCTGAGGTGCTTTCATCTGTGAGAGAGTGCCGACAGGACTGACAAGAATTATTTTTAGGTGAAATTGAATTTTAACGGTCTCTTAGACTATAAATTGAATTTTACCAGTATCGCTAAGCCGACTGTGAATGCATCGTTTCTGTCTTTTAAAAAAAATTATTTTTTGTATTACTACCCAGATGTACAGTTAGCGATAAAGTTAATGAGAGGTATGTATTTTTCGTGTTCTCTTCATTTCTATCAAATATTACCTTCTTTCCAGTGTGTGTGTACAGACACAATTACTTAACCTCCCTCTCCCCATAAAAAATTCCTTGCCTCTACTTAAGTATGTTGGTGCTCTTTCGTGATTATGAAATAATACAAAGTTTAAATTTTCATTATTTAGAAATGTAATAATAACAGAACACTATAATTAATATTCATAGATAAATAAATAAAAATCTACTAAAATATTTATATGGGGATTCAGAAGTGAGGGCATAAGTTTCTTGGGTTGTTTGATTTTCCCGAGCAACACCTGTGCACAGGTTGTGCTAGTTATTAAACTATGAAAACAGCACATTAACTGCTGTATCTGTGAATAGAAATCATTATTATTTTTTTTATTATTATTATATCAATGTTTTCAGTAGTTAATGAATTTATATTTTTAATACTTTTGTTAAATTGTCTTATATGGAATTCTAACCGGAAATGGAAGTGCAATAAAGTCTGTGACAATTTTTAATAGCACACACCTCTGCCAACAAAAGAGAGAGAGAGAGAAGATAAAAGATAATTTAATAAAGATTAATGATGCTTTCTAGAAAGCATCTTAGCTTCACCAGGAATTGGTAACACTGGTTCGCTATTTACCTATCGAACATATAGATATAATAGTATGGTAACAAGCACATGCTGCAGAGGGAAAAGGGAGAGGAGAAACCTTCTGCTTGAAAAGGTATCTTCATTTCTCCATGGATTGATGATCAGGACCAAGTCAAATTAAATGCCAGCAGCAAAGGTCGGCATTAATTATTTTAAGTTGAACTTCAATCAATTCAGTAAAGCATTGATACATCCACCCCTTCCTTCTCCACCCAGATAACTGCCAATGCAAAGCCCTCAAGGTTCAGGAGAGGAAATTCCTCTTCTCGTTCCTGAGGTTTCTTGATGGAAACATAAAAGACAATTATCTGCACATCTGAGCACCCGTTTGGATGAGTTCTTACGTATGTGTGTGTGTGTGTGTACATATATTATCATACTTAAACTGACTTAATCAATGTTTGTTTCCCTCACCCTTTTTTACATATATATTTTAATCACACAAAATACATGTTAAAATATTCCTTGATTTTAAGATTGAATTATGTTTTTAAAAAAATCCATTTTAATTGTTTTAATTTTTAATTAACTCACCAAGTGACACATCTCTTACTAAGTTTCTGTCTATCACTCGCTGTATTTTGTGTGACACCCTCCTCTTATTTTATACCGTTTTTATGGTACTTTTTTACAGTAGAATCCGCGTTATAAGTCCCTTGGCGTTGGTGCTTTTCGGCAGTTTACGTTAAACGCCGGACAGTGCCGAATGAAAAATCCGTTGACTTACCTGCGTCTAAAAAACCACAAACAAGACTGGATTTAAATTTGTATGAAATAAATATTTATTTTTTTAACAACGATTCAAATAAGTGTTTAAATTAAAAAGTTATTTTTTTTAGCTTTTTTTTCTTAAAACATAACAAATAAACAACAGTGAAAAGTTAATCAAGTGTTGTTTTACATTTTTTACGAAATTTCTTCCTTTCTTTTACTTTTTTTTACTGATTTCGTTACGGTTTAGGTTTAGGGCAGGGTTAGGAAATAGGGTTAGGGCAGGGTTAGGAATTAGGGTTAGGTCAGGGTTAGGAATTAGGGTTGGGGCAGGGTTAGGAATCAGGGTTAGGGTTGGGGCAGGGTTAGGAATCAGGGTTAGGGCAGGCTCATTTGTCAGAATTACGTTTCTCGTCAAAATCGCATTTTATAGAAATGTGATTTTCTTGATGGAAACATAAAAGACAATTATCTGCACATCTGAGCACCCGTTTAGATGAGTTCTTACGTATGTGTGTGTGTACGTATATTATTATATCAGGTTGGAAAGAAAGTAATGTCGTATTTTTTACTTCATCACTTTGCAGCCTCCTAAGTTGTACACAGTTCTAGATGTTTTGGTGAATTGGTGTCTTGATATCTTGCTTTGCCTTTCAGATATAGTAATTAGTTGGAAATATTAAGTTTAACTGTCTCAGCCGTCAAAACATGGATATTAGTGAGGAGCATCTGAGACATTGCATGCTCTATGAATTTAAAAAAGGAAACTCAGCAGCAGAAGCTACAAAGAATATTCGAAACTGTCTATGGGATAAATGTTCTGAATGATCGAAGATGTCAACGGTAGTTTGCAAAATTTTCTTTTGGAGACTTTAACCTGTCAGATCGACAACGTTCGGGAAGGCCAAAATCAATTGATAAAGACGCCATTAAAGACGCTGTGGAGGCCAATCCAAAGTTAACCAGCAGAGAATTAGCTCAACAATTCAATATAACTGATACCACAATTATTTCATGGCTTCACGAGTTAGGAAAAATGTAAAAACTTGGACTCTGGATTCCCCACGATTTGACCGACACTCAACGAAATCAAAGATTGACTGTTTGCACATCTTTGCTTTCCAGGAATCATCGAGAACCATTTTTCCAAAGAATTGTGTCTGGAGATGAAAAATGGGTTCTTTACAAGAATACCCAACGCAATAGACAATGGTTAGACCGAAACCAAAGTCCACAGCCTGTTCCAAAACAAGGACTACACCCAAAGAAGGTTATGCTCTCTTTATGGTAGAACATGAGAGGATTGATTCATTATGAGTTACTAGAGCCTAATCAAACAATCACAGCAGTAAAATATTGTTCACAGCGGGATGATCTAAGAATTGCTCTATCATTACTCGATAGGAAGTGGTAGTGCTTCAGCATGATAACACAAAACCTCACACAGCGAAACCTACTCAGGAAAAGGTTATGAGTTTCAATTGGGAAGTTTTGCCTCCTCCTCCTTATTCACCTGACATTGCTCCATCCGACTACCATTTTTTCCGGTCGTTGCAGCATCACTTAAACAATAAAATTAATGAAAATGACGACTAACTCAAAAATGACCTAAATTTGTTTTTCTCTAAAATATAGAAATATTTTGAAGAAGGCATCAAGAAGCTAGTTGATCGTTGGACAGAAGTCATACAAAATGAGAAAACTTATTGTAAAAATTAAAAATGCCCTAATGTAAATGTTTCAGATAAAATAAATGTGTTTGACAAAAACGACATTACTTTCTTTCCAACCTGATACTTAAGCTGACTTAATCAATGTTTGTTTCCGAAATCGCATTTTATAGAAATGCAATTTCAACAAGAAACGCGATTCTGTCAAACGAGGCTGTCCTAACCCTAATTGCAAGTTCAGCATTTCATTCAGTTTGAAAGTTTAGCTGTCGTCTGCTTATTCGTCTCGCTTTGGAAAGCACCGACGCCAAAGGACTTTTAGCACGTGTCCTACTGTAAAAAAGTATTGTTTTTATCACTACCGCTTCTGTGACTCTCTCTTTCTCTCTATTTATTAACAGTCAAATGTAATAAGGAAAATAAATAATAAAAAGATTGCAATAGGCAATTATGAACAAAGGAGAGTAACACCACAAGTAGTAATACTATTTAACTCATAGCTGAGAGGGAAAGAGAGAATGAGAGCAAAAGAATGAAGCGAGATATAAGCAGTAGAAAGCGACTAAATTGGGATTTTCTCTTTTTTTATATTTAACTGGCTTTACAAACTCATTTTTTTTCTATTCCAAACAATCTAAAAACGAGCTGAATGTGTGACCTAATGGATCACAGTTTACTTATATATATATATTATATATACATATACATATACATACATAGCAGACCGTACTCGGGATTGTAATGTTTTTTTGGGGGGAGGGGGACATGTTACATGACTGAAATAGGAATTCCAAAAAATTATTTATTTTCATGTCACAAATTAGTATGAAAAAAATTTTCCCAGGATCTAATTGCTGTACCCGGGTAAGAACGTCTGCTATCATATGCCCCAGAGGAGCATTGCTGACTTTGTCATCCCATTTCTGCGTGATGGCAGTAGCGTAAAATTTGATGAAGCCTGTCGCCACCTAAAACCATCCACATATGGAATCGTGTTCTACCAATTTTACACACATGAAGATGTCTCTTATTCGTAGACTGGTCATAGAGCCATCCACAATACTACTTCTACACATACATTACAGTCGACCATGTTTCTTCCAGACTTCTAATCTAGCACCGTTCTGCCAACTTCTCTGATTCCTGCTAGTAAGTCCATACACTAAATTGGTTCATGGGAACCTGAGCAAATGAGTATTCTATTTATACCATAACGAGTTTGAGGATGGAATTATGAACTTTATGCCCCCCCTCCCCAATAAAATCAGAATATCTTTGCTATTTTTACTTTTAGATTTTATAATATGCATTTGGGATGGGGAAGAACATTGATTGGATGAGAGTAGGTGATGAAAGTACAGAGACATTTATTAACAGAATTTTCAGTAAATTTAAAGCCTTTCATAAATGAATGGGGACTTATCCAAGCTGTGAAACCCATATCATTTCAATTCTCCTTTTTTTCTCTACTATAATTTATAAGGTAGAAATAAAATAAAGTATAAAGAACTTTTTTCTTTTTTATGGATGTCAAGTATGAACAGAGAGCTCACAATAGTATTATACTCCCATTTGATTAAAATTAAATATACTTATCCAAGTATCCTGGATAATGTGCTATAGGAATATATATGGTTATAAGCGTCTATCTTTAAAACGCTAAGAGCAGTTTGTGATGTATTTCTTTTTAATGGACATCTGATGAGAATGTAGACTCCTTACAATATTATGGTATTCTCTTTAATTAAAGTTAAATATACTTATCCAATTACCCTGGATAATGTAGTTTAGGAATATATATAGTTATTAGGTGGGGGGGGGCGGTATATCTCCAAAACTCTAGAGGGAGTTTATGACATTTTTTTTCTAGCACAAACCCAAATTCCATAATATTATTGTACCCACTTTGATCAAAATGAAATACAATTATCTGAGTACCTTGGGAAATGTAGTTTTAAAATATATTTACTTTTCAAAATATGCATTTTTATATGCTTTGAAATGTCTCATCTTTATCTATAAACAAATTCCTTATATTAAACAAAAATAAGAACATAAGAGACACATATTAAAGAAACTGTTATAATATATGTTGAAGACTATAAATAAAGAAAATAAAAATTTAACCTGAAATTTCACGTAAAGCCTCCGGACATGTGAAAACAAAAGAATGTTAGCAACTGTTGCTGCAGTTAAAAAAAAACTAGTGAAATGATAAAGAAAAAATTGCAATGAAAAAGACCTGTAAATGTATCTGATGTGCAGTTGTTTATAAAAGTTGACTGTTTGTATGTGAGATTACACGTTAAGATTAATCTTAAGTTAGCAGCCTTGAGCAGGGGGCGTGTATGTACATATGTGTATGTGTGACAGATGGTTGCAGGGATTCCCCCTATTCACACAATATTGCTAATAGATGACTCTTAAAACTCTGAACAAAACTCTTTAAAAAACATAAAACTTCCACAGGATTTTTCATACATTCCAATTCATCCTAAAGTACTCTACTCAGATTGTAAAACAATGTCCAAGATAAATAATTATATATTTAATAATATATATAACAAATACTGACACAGTGGATCATGAATGGTCTCTCCTTTCCTTTCTCTCCTTCTGTCCGGGGATGCAATTGAAGACAAATCCCTATACCAAGGCCAAATACATGACATTGTATAAGAAATCTAATAATAATGGTATTCATTTTGTATAAGAAATCTAATAATAATGGTATTCATTTTGTATTATAGGCTTATACAATAATATTATGTGGTCTGCATTCAAATCAGACACCCATAAACACCAACGACAACATTTTCCTTTTTTGTTATAACAAAGCTCTGTAATAAGATTAAACAACTTTTTTAGGGTAAAACTTTACAAGAAAAATTATTTTTCCATTTGAGCACTTAATTTTCGGGAATTTGTGATAACATCTACTGTAATAATAATAATTGCCTGCTTAGAATAAAAAATGTTTTTTTTTAGTTTTGCACTTTTAACTAATACATTTTTCCTCTACACATCCTGCTTTCATCTTCTATTATATAACGACCACTATCATAGCCGGGTAAAGACAGGTGCTTCTGTGAATTGACTAAATTTATTTAGACAGGTCAATATACTTCCAGAGTACCCCTACCTTAAAAAAATTGGATTTTTACTTGTTTTCAGGGTCAATCTTTCACATGAAAAAGGTTACCAGTGATGCCAAATAAACCCTTATACCATATCTAGGGGTACCTGACTCCTAAACCCCTCATTACATCCACATTAGCACCCCTATCCTCTTATTGCATTCACCCAGGTTCACAAACAGGCATATGGGTGATTATTTTTATATGGGTACCAATGGTGAATTATTACTTTCTTTAATTAATCAGGCCCCTTACCTCCGTATATAAATGAAATTGTTTTATACGGTATAGGATTCCTGAGAAAACAACTGAAAAACCCAAAGAGACCACGTTTTACACCATCAAAAACTGCACTCACAAACAATTCACTAGCTCCATATACTAATACACATATATTTTTGTATATTTTCAGGGTCAAACATGAGTTCAGCCGCCAGTAGAGAAACTTGTCCTTTATGCGAACAGGATTTGGACTGTGATGAGACCGTGGTGCTTTGAGAAAAGGGTGTTGCAGGTGTCAAATGTGCAAGTATCGAAAGAGGTGTCAAAGTCATTGTTGAAGTCGGAACTAGTGTTCACATAAACAAAAAGGACATTGCTTTAGCTTCGAAAAAGGATGATTCTGCTCGACCAGTAAAAAGGGGCGTTCGTGTTTCTCTATGATGATATAACAGTAAAACGCATTGCTTTTTCTGTGGAACTGATACTACGAAAAAAGGCTATAAACAAAAAGTGAGGGAAAGATTTGCTATGTGAAGACTGGTGCATTTGCTCAAACTATCCTGGTTCATTGCACAACAAGAGGGGATAAGTAGGCCACTGCTGTTCAAGGTCGGATCGGATATTTTAGGTGGTGATCTTCATGCTGCAGACTGTGTGTACCACCAGTCATGTAACATCAACTTCCATATAATGTGAAGCATTTCAAGACAGTTCACGTCAGTTGAATTAACCAAACAACGAAAAAGTGGAAGACCAAAAGACAGCGATCAGGATGAAGCATTCAAAAGGGTGTGTGTATTCCTGGAGGAAAACGATGAGAAACAGATACTGATATCGGACCTTGTCGCTTAAATGGGAGAATACTTACGAGGTAGTAAATCAACGGCATATGGAAATCAATATCTCAAGGAAAAGCTGATAAGTCGATATGGAAACTCTTTATTTGTGACCAAAGGCCGTTGTGGTGTTGCAAACATTGTGACATTTAGGGAAAAAAACCTGTGACATTCTTCGTGAATACTACTATTTACCTCCGACGGATGATAAGGAAGCACAAAAACGAGCAATTCTCAAAACCACAGCGAAGCTCATCAAAGCTTTCTTTCACTTGAACCAAACTACTCCCAGCTGGCAAGTCATGATGCACCTGATGCATAAGGAACGCGAATATATAAGACATTGCTGGATGGCAGTGGACTCGAGGCGATCATGGAGACAGTATATGGCTAAAATGCAGTTGTATACATGATGAGCAGAAAGGCAGGGCAACAAGCATTTCGTGGCCAACTGCTGGTGGATCAGTGTCTCACACGTCAGATTGTTGCCAAAATCATGGAGGATGAACCTGGTTTTCAAGACCAAGTAGAGAAACTTGAGCGGCTGTACATGCTGATGGAGATTGGTGAATGTGACTTGAAGTCATTGTTGGAATCAGATTCCATCGGTAGGATTTACAACAGTCTAACTCTGATAAGGGATGAACTGGTAAGCGCCTCCAAAACCAGCAATCTATGGATAAACTATCAGCACACGCTAGGAATTGCTAGGGCACTTGTGCACGCTGATCAAATGGAGTCTTGGGAACTGCGTCTTAGTGCCGTCTTTGCTTGCCTGCCAATATTTGCAGCCACTGGTGATCCAAATTATCTATATCTCTAGAAGATGTATGCCTTGAAAGATGACAACCCTGCGGTACATCAAAAGTTCCTGTTTGGGTTTCACGTAATCAGACGCAGTAGCCAATACTGGGCTAGTCTTGGTTCCGATTTTGTCATCGAACAAACACTAATGCGCTCACTCAAAAGCCATGGTGGGCTCACACGGGGTAGTGAAATGTCCGAGCAGCAGAGAACATTTTGGGCCATGTCGTCCACTATGTCATCCGCTTACAACCTTGCCATGCAATAACTTAGCACATAAAGTTACACAACAAGCGAACAACATAAGGAGTTGTCTGCCTTTCGGGTGAGAAGAGATGAGACTGACCTCAGGAAAGTTGCAGAGCAACTAGACAGCTTTAAGCTGTTTCCAGGCGATGAATCGTTACACAATATTATCACGGGGATTACTGCTAACAAGGATGTCAATGTTCAGGACCTTTTCGAAATCGGAAAAGACATTTCACAGAAGATGAATGGACAATCAGTTTTCTCCTACTCTCACAAATGGAGTTTGAAAGCAAAGACTTTAGCATCGAGCAAGAATGTCAAAGTTTCTGCAGATCGTAGCATTGACCAAGTACTTTTATTCCAGAGTTTCTCGTGGTCTCACAGATGGGTGATCTTAGACTGGATGATCCCATGTCCTATAAACTCTGTCTCTACTTGATGTCTTTGTTTGAAGGAAAGCGCATCTTACGTCAAGTAAACAAACCACAGCTGGCAGCAGCTCTCAAAAATTATGTTGAAACAAAATTGGACAGTGTTGTGACATAAACCATTCCAGTCACAGAGCACACTGTACTAAACAGAGGATCTCTTCTTTACTGTTTGAAATGGAAGGAGGGGAGTACCTACTTCTCGATTGCAAATGATTATGCCTCATTTACTGTTGAACACTATGGGAGAGCAACTGTTGTGTTTGATGGTTATGAAGTTCGACCAAGTATAAAGGACTGTACTCATTAGCGGCGCAGTCGAAAGCTGAATGTAAGAAAGGTGAACATTACCGAGGTAACAAAATTTGCTGGGAAAAAAGGAGGACTTCTTGTCAAATGTGGCAAACAAGCAGGTGCTCATCCAGATGATCATGGAACGAATGCAGCAGAAAGGCTGTGACGTTATTCAAGCTGAAGGAGATGCTGATGTTCAAATTGCAAAGGCAGCCATCAATATGTTTGCTTTCAAATCAACCACCATCATTGGAGAAGACACGAACCTTCTCTTGCTGTTCTGTGCATATGTTTCTAAATGTACTGCATTTTATTTTTGCTCTGACAAGGCGAAATCCTACATCTACAATATCAAGGTTCTCAAGCCGGTGCTTGGCGAAGCAGTTTGTAATGATCTGCTGTTCCTGCATGCCTTTACGAGATGCGATTCGGTGTCCAGGGTATTCGGAATAGGAAAGACATTGGGGTACCAACAAATCGTCAAGAGAGAAAGGACAATGACAGACTGGTCAAAAGAATTTTCTCTACCAAAGCGAAGCCAGGATGTTGTGGAAACCAATGGTTATAAGGCAATGGTAGCTTTGTTCAATGCGGATAGAGAAAGACTCCCTGGTATCTATTAAATACAATATGCTCTGCAAGAAAGTTGTAAGAGTTAAGATGTTCGTCACGTCAGAACGACTCCCATCAACGCCCTCTGCCTGTAAATTTCATTCTTTACAGACTTACTACCAGATTATGGAGTGGATGGGATGTAGTGATGAAATGGTGCCATCTGAGTGGGGGTGGAAGATGGAAGGGAGCAAACTTGTTCCAATGATGACGGACAAAAGCCCTGCTCCAGATAATTCATTGCAACTGTTCAGAAGGATGCAATAATCTAAGGTGTACCTGCAGGAGGCATAGACTAGAATGTACAAGTGCATGTGGGCATTGCCAAGATGGAAATTGTGACAATATGAAAAATGATCCAGTGGAAGATGATGATGAGGAGTTAAAAGTTTTGAAAAAACACAGTGACGTAAGTGAATCAGGGTGGATATAACAAGGGTAATGGGTGTAGGGGTACCCATTGATATTGTATAAGGGTTTATTTGGCATCACTGGTAACCCTTTCATGTGAAAGATTGACCCTGAAAATTTGGGTAAAAATCCAAGATGTATTGATTTATCATGAAAACTGACAGTTAGTGCTTCACATGTAAATGGAAAATGACTTGTAAACCAAAAAAAGTCTTATTCGAAATTTGACACTTTCCCATACTCCGATCTTGTCCCATTTTTAGTATGTTGTAGACTAGACCCAACCTAGCACAACACCACCAAAAAACAAAATGGTGCGATTTTTTGGGGATCAATCAGTATATTGACCTGTCTAATGGAATTATGGGATCAACTGTTTCTACACAAGATTTTTGTAATGGCTTCCTACTTGCATGCAACTTTAAAACTCACTCATATTTTTAATTTACATAATCAGAAAGGCTTAATTCAATGATAATAAACGAACTTATCCTTACACACTTAGATTATATAATTCAAGAAGTAATAAACAAAGCCATGCAAATTTCAAAAGTAGATGATGATGATGATGATGATGATGATGATGATGATGATGATGATGATGATGATGTAGAAGGAGGATCTGTAGGAGTGTAGGGGTAGTAATAATAATAAAAAGAAGTTAATAATAGGAATGGTATTAAAAATGGGGAAGACAGATGAGAAGTAGAAGAACAGGCGATTGAAGAATTAAAAGAAGACAAAGAAATAAAATGCGAAAGAAGAGGAATGAGAGAGATATAATAAAGGAAACGTAAAACAAGGAGAAAGAATGGAAGGATAAGAATGAAAAGAAGAAACACAGAAGAAAAAGGAAAATGAGGAGGAGAAAATAGAACATATGAAAATGAAGAAAAAAAGGAAAACAAATCAAAAGTAAGAAAAGTAAAAAGAGGAAGAAGAGGAAATGAGAAAAAAGATTTTAAGCAATAGGAGGAGGAGAAGTAGGAGGCAGCAGAAAAGTAGAAGAATAAGGAAATCAAGAACAAGAATTACATTTAGTATAGAATGGTTTTATTAGAAAAAGAATCAGAAAAAGAAGAAAATATACTGAGAATGAAAGAAAAAAAACTGGAATAGAAGGAGGAGGAAATACACTGAAACAGCAGTAATAAAAAAGGAGGAAATATACTTGTTTAGTAGAAAAGAAAAAAACAAATGTCTGTCACATGGTGCTGACTGTTGTATGAATCAAGGTAGCTTGAAGGTAAAGAGACACTAAAAATGAAAGTCGAGCTGTAGAAAAGTTATTTCCACTTTATTAGATCATTGCAAAGTTAACTGACAGTTAAGAGATCTTACTTCATAAATGTGATACAGATCACTGCCTTCTTCTGGCCAATAGCGGTGACACATGGCTTCTCCATTCTCAGTCAACTTGGTGAGCATCACAATCACTACACTGCCTTGCTCCCATACCATCTGCGGAAATAACAAGAGAAAAAGAAATAGTATGAGGCAAGAGTCAGCGACGAAACAACAAGAATAAAAGCATTCGTTTTAGTGACATTGAAAGCAGGTAAAAATAAATATCGAATTCAAACAAGTTTTTTTTTTCTCAAAACATTTTAATGATATAGAATTCTTTGGTTGTGTAAACTTCCAATTGCATGTACATGTATTGAATTATGCGATCATTTGTTTGCATCATATGTGTGTGATCCTGCAAAGATTAGTGTAAAACGTCATTTATATCCACAGCTGTCGTAGGAACAAGTGAAAGGGAAGCATTTTGGAAAGACAGACATTTCTCACTTTTTTGTTGATTTACTATTATCATTATTAAAGAAAAGGAGAGGGGCTAAGAAATACTAAGCTGTGATTGGTCAAACAAGATTACATGTTAAGTTAGATTAGAGAGATATTTTGAAAAAGTCAGTTATGTAAAGTCAATAGACACAAAGAATGCAGAAGGCCTCCTTTAAGTTTTGAGAGAAAATGGCTACCTCTGGAAGGGTGTCTGCAGGGGATGTCTATAGTGAAGCAAGGGCTGCTTCACTCCATTGGCAAGGAGAAGTCGAAGACAACTATATTATATATATCAACATATGTTTCTTAAATTCTATTCGATAATGATATGAAGGGTCTTCTGTGATCTGTGCTTCGTATAAGACAGAACTTGCGAAAAGGATTTGAAAATGATCATTGGCATGCTAATATTTTTCTTGTCAACATTAAATGTCTGGCATACTTTCAGAGCCTTTGTAATCAAAAGATACATTACCTGCCAGAAATCAGCAACTGTGTGTGGCAACGGACCTTGGGTGGCAATATAAGCAGGATTCCTGGGATCATGGTCGGTCTGCAAATACAGAGAGAGAAGAAAGTACAGACTTACATCATATAAAGGGACTGTGATGATGATGATGATATCAAAGAAAACAAATGAAACGAATCTGGCACAAGGTCAGAAGTATTGAGTATTATTATATAAAAGAAAAGACATAGCTCATCTATAGAATTATATTTAATTGGCTCAAATAAAGGCTACAAATATGTACCTCACATATCAAGAAGGGAGAGAATGGCTGGTTAGAACAAAATTTATAAAAACGACTTATTAAAACAATTACATAAAAATACATAAAATTAAGGTTATATTTTAAAATATGAAACAATTGTTTTTCTAAGACACATATGTGTGCTTTAAATTTAACCAATTTATCTTGATTTTATGCTTGTGAAAGATTTTCCATTTATTTTGATATTTAGGATTTGGGAGGGGGGGGGGAATGAGGAAAACATATTTTATTGACTAGTTATAGGAAAACAAGTTTTCCATTGGAAAAATCAAAGAAAAACAACACTAAAAATGCAATTTCATATTTTGGGGAATTCATAAATCAAAAGAAAATGTCAGACTTTGGATCATCTCATATGAATAAGGAATATATTGTCGACCATATATTCCCTCCAGTCGAAATTAAAGATATCGACTGGAATTTCTTTTTGCTTGTACTGAAACTAATAGAAAATGAAGTTTATTTCACTGCTTCCCTAAGTTTACTAGGTAATTCTAGCAAGTGTGGAGCATGCAAAATAGGGTTAGGGCTAGGGTCCCAAATATTACAGATGGATGTCAATAGCAATGCCCTTATTGTCGGTCAATAAGTAGCATATGCAAAGGGTCTTTTTTGGAAGGAAGCAAATAAGACAGATAATAATCCTATTGTTTTCTTGGAGTCTTGATATGCAGTAAAACATAATTAAAAAAGAAATAAATGTTTCACCAAGTACCATAGTAGATTGGATGCAGTTTATCACAGGTTTAATGTAATATTGTAAACAATCCGATAATGCTAGGTGGTATTGATGAAGACAACAATGAAAGATTTTGATTAGGCTTTTATTTCACTTGAAAAATGAAGTCCATTTTGCAGTTTACTAGTTAATTCTAGCAAGTGTTCAGCATGTGATATAGCCAGGATTTTAGCCAAAAGAAAAAATATTATAGATGGATGTTAATGGCAATGCTCTAGGTGTAATTCTCGGTCAACAAGTAGCATATACAAAGGGTCTTATTTGGAGGGAAACCATCTTGCACCATAGTAGATTGGATGCAATTCATCCGAGAGGTTTGTGAAGAATATATCCTAAACAATCCAATAATGCTAGATAAGGTAGATGAAGAAAGTGATAGCGCTAAAGAAGTTGAAATAGATGAATCTTTCTTATTCAAGAGAAAATATAACAACGCTCACATTACGGAAAGTGTTTAGGTTTTCGGTGTGGTAAAAGGGCGATTAAACCACTTTAATTTCTAAACAGTAGAGCATAGAAATTATGAGACATTGTTCCCGATAAGTCAGTCATGGATTTTGCCTGGAACACAGATAATATCTGATGGATCGGCTGCATACGAAGGTTTGAATAATTTTGAACATGGTATATATAAACATGACAAAGTGATCCATGAATAAAACTTTGTTGATCCCGATGAAGAAAGTATCCACATCCAATAAATCGAAGGTTTGTTTAATAAATTAGCAAATGTTTTTAATTCTTAAATGTTTAATATGACAAATAGATCTACGATTTTTTAAAAATAATTAACATTATAAATTATTACTTCCTAACTCTCTCTCTATAATGTTCTCGCTTGTCAATTGTTATGTGAATCTATTAATATTCGGCTAGCGACATAATAGACACTTATACATACAATGCGAAGCGAGAACGTAGAATGAATAAGAAAGAGAGATATGGTTTGATGTTTACGCTTCCGAGACCTTCTTCTAAAGAGAGCGATCTTCGTCAGCATTCGTTTATATATGCAAGAGAAATATACAAAGGGAGATAATTACACAATGCAAGCGAGGTAACTATGATACACGTCGTTGTCTCCAAATGCAAGACACTACACCTCTCTCCACCTTAATTAAGTGTACGCGTGCGTGCGTATGATAAGTGGGGGGAGTACAGTCCATTATTGTCCATCACTTATGTATGCAATATGTCCATGGTGATTCTCTGATTTCAAGGGGGATCACGGATTATACAATTGTCTCAGTCAAGGAGGAAATCGTTTTTCTTTTTTTTTTTTCTTTGCAAGATACATAATTGAAGACCAACTTACGCCGTCTGCAGGATAAGGGGGGGGGGAAATCGACTTTCGACTCTTTTGAATCAATCTGTTTCTGATTCCTATTCTCTCTTCTTCAGGGGAGCTGTCTGAATTTGTCCGCGTGAAGAGTTGTCTTGGGTTGGACGTCGAAACTCTCTCCTTCTTTCTCTGTCTGCATATGTCACTGCTTTTCTTCTTTTCCTTTTTTTCCCTTTCTTCGCGCATTGCTGCCACGTGGGAATCAAAGGTGTTAGATTCCGTTTTTTTTTTTAACTGTGCGCTACACCGATAAATCTGGTTGTTTACGTTTTTTGTTGTTTTTTTCCTTTTTTTTTTAAGGAGTTTTTATCCCAGTTACGTTGTTTTTTTTGGGGTTTTTTTTTTTTTTTCCTTCAGTGTTCTTGGTTTATTTTGTTTCATTCGAAGTGTTGATAGCATTCCCTGCTGAATCAACTAGTCGTTGTCTGCACGTGGGTTATTTCGTTGTATTCGAAGTGTTGATAGCATTCCCTGCTAAATCAACTAGTCGTTGTTTGCACGTGGGCACTGTATAGAGACTATCTGTCCTTTCTGCCAAGGTACGTGGCACTTTTTGGGACTTTGCCAGCTCTCTTCTTATGTAGTAGAATTATGTCTGGGCTTGAATATCTTCTGTTCTTTGTCTCTGATACGGACTCTTTGAATGATTTTGGGCAATATCAGAGTTTGGTCGCATTTGTCTGTTTTCCTCTTTCGTTTCGGCCAGGGATCTGTTTCTTTCTTGCCTTTTCAGTATCTGAAGGTTTCCGTGCAAAACTTCACCGTTTTTGTTTTGGCACGGGCTCTTCGAAAAGTTCCGGAGCAACATCAAAGTTTGGTCAAAATTGTCTCTTTATTCACTCCGTGTGTTCTGTTCTTTCGTTTCGTTCTTCGTATCGTTTAGTTTTCGTTTCGTTTCTTCGTATTTCGTTTCGTATTTTTTTTTTTTTAAACATGAGTTTGTTTAAAATTCTCGTCGCCTTGTAGCGACTTTCATTCAAAGTGTTCCTTTTTTCTTTTTTTTTTAAACGTGAGTTGTTTAAAATTCTCGTCGCCTTGTAACGATTTTCTTTTTTTTTTTAAACGTGAGTTGTTTAAAATTCTCGTCGCCATTTATAATGTTCTCGCTTGTCAATTGTTATGTGAATCTATTAATATTCGGCTAGCGACATAATAGACACTTATACATACAATGCGAAGCGAGAACGTAGAATGAATAAGAAAGAGAGACATGGTTTGATGTTTACGCTTCCGAGACCTTCTTCTAAAGAGAGCGATCTTCGTCAGCATTCGTTTATATATGCAAGAGAAATATACAAAGGGAGATAATTATACAATGTAAGTGAGGTAATTATGATACACGTCGTTGTCTCCAAATGCAAGACACTACACTCTCTAACGTAAAAGATATATCTAAAATATTAACAAAGCATTTTTATGAAAGGAAACAACTTTTTCAATTTTAAATGAAAGTTTGTACTCACACGGAAAAAGGAATATATGGAAACTGTTAGGATATGTTTCTGTTACATTTGGTCGAATTCATATGAAGGCGACAAAAAAGGGTCAAGTATTTCTTTGTATCGTTCTATGTATTCAAGAACAATATTAACATCTCGGGTTTTTACTCGTTAATATTATTGGCGTTTCATTGTTTCTTAACATTTTTTTTGTTGTTTATTATTTCTTAATCTTTGTTAATTGTTGAAATCTTTGTTAATATCTTCATTCCCGCCCCCCCATCAAATTTTTAGTTTTTGTAAATTAAAATGAATTGTTGAAATATTTTGTGTTCAAATAAAGATTTGACAAAAATCTAAACAGATTTGACAAAATCAATTGTTACAAAAATAAAGGGAAAATCAAAACCAGGATAAGATAACATGAACTAAAAAAGGGCTCCAAAATATATCGCTGTCGGCTATGTTCGAACATTCCATGGGATATATTGAAACAAATCATTAAATAAGAAAAACTGTGTGGACATTTTTAATTTCAATAAATTATATTATATTATATAAAAAAAACTTGTACAATGCATAGCTTTTACTTTACTAAGTGTCGTATTAAGATTGTGTCTTTTCCTACTACCTACTTTATTCGAGCTTCTCGGCTAGGAAATCGACAGGAAACAGAAGTTTTAGATGACGCTCTGTTTTATTATTTTTGGATGGATCATGAAGAATGTGAATGATATTTTCGCTATTATCTGGCTGGAATATGATATGTTTACTTGAAATGTTCGCCTTATTTTCGAAGATTATATTTTAACTTTGCTTATTTATTTAAATGTACTTTTCAAACCAAATAATAAAACAAACAAAAAACTAATTCATCAAAACCCAATTTAATGTGTATATTAACCTGAAAGAGGAACTTTGCTAAACAAGTAATTAAAACTAATCTTTGAAGTTTGATGAAAATATTTGTAAGTTTGGGAAAACAAAGAAAGTTATTTAAAAAAAAAGAAAAGAAATTAAATTAAATTTGAACACAGATTTCAATTAATTATCCTTCCCAGCTCTTCTGTTTCATCTTGTAGTTTTCAATTTAATATTTCAGTTTGCCATACAATTCTTCAAATATGGCTTCTAATAATTATAAAGACGTGTTTTCCTTGGTAAAGACAACATCGAAGTAGAAGAAGCAAGAAAAGTCAGCAATACAAACTTTTAATTATTCAATAATAATATATAATTTTTTACTATCAATACATGAGTAGAGTTTAGTAGTAGTATGAATATATATATATGACAAGTAAGCTACACACGCTAAACGTTTGTTTCATTCTCGAAGGATTCATCAGGTAATATGTATATATATATATATATACATGCAAGAAAAAATGACCTGTTTGGTCACCCATTAACACATTGTGGTTGCAATCAAGCATGTGCAAGACAAACACATTTTCATCGTCAGAAAATCAATAGCTCTTTCTATATTCTCTTCAATATTCTCTGTCAAGAGAGTGCCTTGTTTCCTAAATGCACAGAATGCTATGGTGTAAATGCCAGCTTGTGTTGTAGGGATAGTGTCAATACTCTTTTGTTGATGAGATTTCTGATGGTTTAAGAAGTGTTTGTACACTCCTGAAACCACAGTTGGATAAAGTGTTGTAGATATGTACATTATGTAGGTAGGGTGATAGGTCTGAAAGCATGTTTAATTTGGGTTTTATTGTTTTTCTTGTGAAATATGCGGTGGGATTTTTTCTGACATTGAGTCTGGGGTGTTTGAGTGAAGTTTCAATATTGTCAAATTCATCAGCAAGGATAATGTAAAAGAAGTAAATCTTTTAACTTTTAATGAAATCTATAAGTTTTGCAGAAAACAAAATAATACCTACTATATATTAATAAATGTTCTAATCACTCTGAACAGTTTTCAAATAGATTCCTACTTCAATAAACTATAGGCTATCTACAAACTCCAACAATATGAATATATTTAACCAAAACAAGAATATAAAACAGCCTTAAAAAACAACAGATATAATAATAAATGTATATATTATAATAATAATATTAATAATAATATTAATAATAATATTAATAATAATAATAATAATAACAAGGAAGACTGAGATGATATAGATACAATTCGGAACAGCACAAACAGAACAAGACCTTTGAAAACAATAAAAGCCAGTTTTACAAAAACGTAAACAGAGAAAGAACAACAACAGAACAACCGAACCCGAAAGAGACATAACATTTTTACAGCAAGATATGGGAAAAGCTTAAAAAACAACAAAAATGCCAAATGGCTCAAAAATATGAAAGATGAGTTAAAGGAAATTGAAGAAAGAACAGAAACAAAAATTAATGAAGAAACGATTAAGGCAACCCGAAGGAAAATGGTGAACTGGAAAGCACCAGGGCACGATGGAATACATGCATACTGGTTTAAAAACTTCACGACCCTACATGAAAGGCTAGCGCAGAAACTGAGAGGATGTATCCACAAGACAGACCTACCAGAGTGGATGACCAAAGGAAAGACAAAGACACCAAAAAAGGAACGATCCCAAGTAACTACAGTTATCAACAATGTGAAAAATCCTAACAGCACAACTGAGAACAAATCTACCACTTCCTGAACAATCATGGACTGCTCCTCAAAAAGATGATATACATAGATAAAAAGATCCTGAAGGAGGTAAAAAACAGAAAAAAGAATATATCCATGGCATGGAGTGACTACAAGAAAGCCTACGACAGACTCCCTCAAGCATAGATAATTGAATGCTTAAAAATGTACAAGATACTCGACAGGATTATTAATCTCATCAAGAAAGCAATGGAAACATGGAGACTAGAACTGAAAACCGGAGGACAACACCTGACTGAAATAAAAATACAGGGAGGCATTTTCCAAGGAGACTCCCAATGACATCTACAGTTTATCATAGCCATGATGCCACTCAACTACATACTCAGAAAATGTGATGTCGGATACAAGTTTACAGACACAGAACAAAGAATAAACCACCTCATGTACATGGACTACCTGAAACTATTTGCAAAAAGCAAAAATAAACTAGAAAAGCTGATAAATACGACTAGAATCTTCAGCCAGGACATTAAAATGAATGGAAAAGTGTGCACTGCTAGAGATGAAAAGGGGAAAACTGGAGAAAACAGATGGCATGGAACTGCCCAACCAAGTGGAGATGAGAGCACTAGGCGAACAGGATAGCATTAAATATTTGGGAGTTTAGGGAACAGACACCATCAAATCTACAGAAATGAAAGAAGATGGAAAAAGAATATTTGCTAAGAACAAGAAAACTCATAGAAACGAAAATATAGCAGAAATCTAGTAAAAGGAATAAACACCTGGGCAGTATCACTAACAAGATAATCTGGACCATTCATAGGCTGGACTAAAGAAAATCTCAGACACCTTGACCAGAAAATTAATGACAATGCACAACATCCAAAAGACGATATGAACAGACTCTACGAGAAATGTAACGAAGGGGAAAAGGACTGATAAGTATAGTAGACTGTGTGAAAGACACAAAAAAAGAAGAGCTGAAGAAGTACATAACTCAGAACAGCTAACTGTGACAATGTTGAGCGGAAGAAGAAGCCAAAATACATACTAGTATGAATTAGAAGTGGTCCTACGAAGGTCAGCGATCACAGTATCGCGCTAGTGTGAATTAACAGAGAAAGATATAGTTGTCTCTATTGAATGAGAAGCTGATAACGGCAGAGGACGGCGTCGCGCTGTCTAGAATTTCAGCTTAGATTGTCGCTGTTGTATCAAAATAGACCGATGCATGGAAAAAAAAATCCATTTCAGGATAGATATTAGTAATATTGTATAGTTTGTATGAAACAAAAAATAAAAACATAAATCATAATATTAATTGATAAATTTGAAAAGTAGCACCAAATTCTTGCAATATAATTGGTGGAAATTGTAAATTATGTTTAGATAAAACATATCAAATTATAAAATTCAAAAACCAAACTAAATTATTAAATAAGAAAAAAGAATTAAATACAGACATAAACATTTGCTTTCTTACTTAATTCCAGATTAAGCAAAATAAATAATTGAATACTAATAAATTAGTAATACAAAAATAAATAAATTTTAAAAATACTCAAGTATTCAACATTCTAAATTGCTATATAATTTTAAACACAGATAAGTATAACTTTTTACTCCTAACATTTCACATTTTTAATAATTTAGATCGAAAATCATATTTAAGAAAAGATGATCTTGCGCACTTATGTAATGTGAAATAAATTTGAAAATATACTGTTAGAATTTGATTCCCAGCAAATATAAACTTGCATTAAAATAGATATACACATATAGAATAAGAATACTCTATTGACGACCGGGTCTACCGTAACATTTTTAAATAGTTAAAAGTTCAAAAACATGTTCTATTCTATTTTTTTAAAACTCAAACATTTCATATAATTGATTTTATTACAGATTCTTGAAAATCAAACATTCAAATTAAATACCAATTACGATTAGGTTTCTCATTAAATCTTAGCCCAGAAAAGTGGTTTCATTTTGTTACAGGTCTTTATCTAATATATAAAGTAGAGACAATTTTTCCCCTGTACCTTCTCGGAGTATAGGAAAACAACCACATGCATCACAGGCTACTAAACTCACCACTATACTACACTTTTTCACTCGAGCGTGTTTTAGTAAATTTGTTATTATTTCTTTCTACCTAACACTAAATATTACATTTGGCCCACCATCAACGTCTCTCTGAAAAACCAACTCCATATAGGTGGTAGCAAAAACTTTACTCCCTAACAATTCTGTACTGTCACTCTACTCATCGACACCGGGAACTAATACACACAGTTTAATTTAAACAAAACACCGGTTCTTATTTACTATTTGCCTGGTATTAATTTACTACATAATATAAAGTTAATTAGCTTATTTCCACGTGTATTTTAAAGACGAAACCGTGGCGCAGTCGTTAAAAAGGCAGGTTTCATAATCGCCAGTTTTAGCGTTCGATCCCTTTATAATCTACCACTTTTAAAATTTTTTTTTTTTAATTTTAAAACAATCGCTAACACGGTAGACGGGGGGGGGGGGAACAATACGCCGTTTCCTTTTTTTAATCGACGTCATGCAATAGGTAGTACTTTCTCCCGTGCAACGCCAGGCGACGGGTTCTGCTAGTCATGAATAAAATAAAACATTGTCTTTGCTATTTATCTATGTCTGATGCAAAGGCAGACCCCAGGATATCATTGTAACATATACAAATACAAAAATAATATCATCATTAAATTAGTCATAAAATTTTACTTAAGAAAAGTGTGATTTATCTTGTTATAGAGCTTGGTTTTCAATTTTATTGAAAGAGAGAAAAGACGATATTTATATTATAAAACATAGATATTAATATCAACATTGCCTTTACTTTCGATCAGAGTCATCTTTTCAACTGCAAAATATAATTTGATTTTGATGTGTTTTGCACAATGGTATGTATGAGCGCATATGTGCACTGCATCAGTGTGCTTGTTTGCACACTCCAACACATGGCAAAATGCAGACCTTAAACCAAATAGCATAGTTATCATTCTTATGATATTCTCTGACACTGATGAAGAGAACTTATGATTCTACATAATTATGTTCCTAAAGATCTAAAAATAAAATATACAAATATGTTCCTATGTGCATTGCAAGCATTGATGGATGCGTAATTCAACTTACAATTGTACTTGCATTAATATAGTCCGAAGTGGAGGCATTGGCAGACTGGTTGAGCATCACACGAGAATGGTCATCTAGAAAAAGAGAGGCAGGAAATCATTCAAAGATGGTAAGGCAAGCCGGGAAGGCAACATATCACAAATTATAGGCATTAATTGAAACCCAAGAGAAATCAGTAAGCCACACAAACACTAATTTATAACATTTAAAACTAGATGTAGAAGCAGTTTTCATATACACAGGGCTGCCATATTCATGTACACACATATATATATATATATATATATATATATGGCTAAAATAGTTATCCACGGAAATGTGTTTCGAACCTGCGATCACTGGGGCTGTGAGCGAGTGCACTAACCATTGCGCTAGGAGACCCGTCTGAAATGATGTGACAATTTATCATTTATAAAGTTATTTTTATCATTATTGTTTTTAGCGATAATTAACTAATGGTATATTTTGATCGTACAGAGTTGCCTATATATATATATTTGAAATTAACAATATTTAAAAGGTTAGATGTAGAATTTCTTTTTTTTGTTGGTTAAGGATATTTTGGAGTGAATTACTAACGTAGGCACTTTCAAATATTTTGACTTGATTCGTCATTAATATTGTTTATTGTGGGGCGTCTGGTCTTTATATACAATGCCTCTAAGATTTTTAGTCTTTTTACATTTGAGTTGTAATCTACAATTTTTGTTTCATTTTACTTCAGTTGAAGTTCTCAGAAATATAGGGGCCCCTTCCCGAGTCTAACACTTGATTTCTATATGAGATACATAAATATTCGAATGTTCCATTAAAGTTCTCCTTTAGCTCTCAAGCATTGATTTTGTAAAGAAGTTAAGATCATTAATTTTCTTCTCCCCAATTGACCAGTTGATTATGTTATAGTATATATTACTTTTGATTTCTTGGTCTTACCAGATTCCAGGACAAGAATTCATCTGGTCTGGTGGAGTATCTAGCTAAGTGCTGTTACTTGAGCTAACATCACAAGGAGAAAATGCACCATTCCCAGTATAGGCACATAGCCAAACCGAGAAGATCTTATTTTGGCTTCGAATACTATGTTATTTTGAATATTTGGTCAGGGTTTACTTGTAGGGTGAAGTATCCTCATGTCAGGTTTTCCTGACAAACCCTTTTACAGAGAGACCGAAGACATTCGAGGATGGTGTCTAGTAACTAATTCAAATTTGTGAATGGGGGCAGTTGTGTTGCTAAATTCTGGCAGATTGAACTGGAGTCGGAAAGATGTAATATGAGCCTTTGGGAATATTTAGTAGTTGTGTAGCCAATGTAACAATTAGTTTTAATATTATTATTGGAGAAGATACATTCTCCCAAGGGACATAAAAACTGATAAATTATGGTGGTTCGTTCTACTAGGTTTTTTGCCTGAGAAGTGTTATTGTTAGAACTTTTGTTTTTTTGGAATAAATGATGAATCTAATCTTTTATTAGTATTAACAGGAGATATATGTGGTGCATTATGTTTTTAATACCTTTTAGTCTAGTTTACAATTATGATGCAAATGATTATGGTATAATATGTTAAGATAGTCAGAATTGTTTAGCTGGTTGTTATTGGGTTTATCTAGGTTTCTAATAGTAAATTTTATTTGTTCATCAACCAGGTAATTGGATAATTAAGACTTATTTAATGTTTTTTTAAATTTATTCCGAAATATTTTTTAGTTGAGGTGATCAATTTAAACTTGTTTATTAGATGGAAAATAACGAAATATAGAATGAGAGAGGGAAAATAATAAAATACAGATTGAAGGAGGGAAAATAATAACATACAGATTGAGAGAGGGAAATAAAAAAATACAGATTAAGAGAGGGAAATGAAAAAATACAGATTGACAGAGGGAAATAAAGAATAAAGAATAACAGAATGAGAGAGGGAAATAAAGAAATGCAGAATGAGAGAGGGAAATAAAGAAATGCAGAATGAGAGAGGGAAATAAAGAAATGCAGAATGAGAGAGGGAAATAAAGAAATGCAGAATGAGAGAGGGAAATAAAGAAATGCAGAATGAGAGAGGGAAATAAAGAACTACAGAATGAGAGAAGGAAATAAAGAAAGACAGAATGAGAGAGGGAAATAAAAAAAGACAGAATGAGTGAGGGAAATGAACAAATACAGAATGAGTGAGGGAAATGAACAAATACAGAATGAGAGAAGGAAATAAAGAAAGACAGAATGAGAGAAGGAAATAAAAAAGACAGAATGAGAGAGGGAAATAAAGAAATGCAGAATGAGAAAGGGAAATAAAAAAATGCAGAATGAGAGAAGGAAATAAAGAAATAGAGAATGAAAGAAGGAAATAACGAAATGCAAAATGAGAGAGGGAAATAAAGAATTGCAGAATGAGAGAGGGAAATAAAGAAATACAGAATGGGAGAGGGAAATAAAGAAATACAGAATGGGAGAGGGAAATAAAGAAATGCAGAATGGGAGAGGGAAATAAAGAAATACAGAATGAGAGAGGGAAATAAATAAAGACAGAATGAGAGAGGGAAATAAAGAAATACAGATTGAGAGAAGAACATAAAGAAAGATAGAATGAAAGAGGGAAAGAGAGAAAAAAAGAGTGATGGAAAGAAAGAGAGAAAAACAGAATTAGAGAAGGAAAGCGAGAATGAGTGAGAGAGAAAAGAGTACATTTAAAAATAATAAAGGGAAAAAAAGAAAGACAGAATAAGAGATGGAAATAAAGAAATACAGAATGAAGGATGGGAAATAAAGAAATACAGAATGAAGGATGGGAAATAAAGAAAGACAGAATGAGAGAGGGAAATAAAGAAAGACAGAATGAGAAAGGGAACTGAAGAAATGCAGAATGAAAGAGGGAAATAAAGAAATGCAGAATTAGAGAGGCAAAAAAAGAAATGCATAATGAGAGAGGGAAATAAAGAAATGTAGAATGAGTGGGAAATGAAGTAATAGAGAGGGAAATAAAGAAAGACAGAATGAGAGAGGGAAATAAATAAAGACAGAATAGGAGAGGGAAATAAAAAAAGACAGAATAAGAGACTGAAATAAAGAAAGACAGAATAGGAGAGGGAAATAAAAAAATGCAGAATGATGGAGGGAAATAAAGAAATACTGAATGAGAGAAGGAAATACAGAAATGCAGAATGAGATGGGAAAATAAAGAAATACAGAATGAGAGACGGAAATAAAGAAAGACAGAATGAGAGAGGGAAATAAAAAAATGCAGAATGAGAGAGGGAAATAAAGAAATGCAGAATGAGAGAAGGAAATAAGAAAGAATGAAAGAGGGGAATAATTGAGTAATTAGGGGTTCGTCAGAAAGAGAAAAGGGAGGGGCAAAATCGGTAACTAATTGGAAACAGGAATGAAAAAGACTAAGAAGTATTCTTCTCTATTTTACCTCTTTTAAGGAACAAAAGCACAAAGTAAAAGTTTAAATTCCACTAAGTAAAACTTAAAAATGCTCAACTTGTCGTTTCTGCTCAACAGGAGCAACATAACTTTTTTGTAGTTTTTGTTACACACCTTTTTTCCAATAAATATTTGTTATTCACATTTTTCTTTTTTGGGGGATGTCGACACAACCGACCATAAGTTGTGTCAGCACCAAAATTTTGCAGATCTGTTAAATACAGTTTTCTTTTTTATCGTTGTAAGATTGTTGCATGCTCCTGGTTTCAGCACAACTATTCCTTTTATTTGCAAGTGGAAATGGCCATGCCATTCTGCCTCAGTCCAGCACGTTCCACCCTGCCCTTCTCACACACTTCACCATGTTCATCATTCTCTCTCGTTTCTCCTTGATTTTGTTCATTTTAGCAATAGTCACGTAGCCAACCATGTCGTGGCAAGCATAAATTCAAAGCTAAAAGCTGTGCATTCATTATCGTAATCTGAGCTCAACTTAATGACACAGGTAGAACGACTTTAATTTTCCTTGTTGGCACAATGGCTGTTTTAATGGATGCACTTTTTGTATTATTGCATTCCCCTCATGGAAAAAAATCCATTTTTTGTACTTTTGTTTTCTTTGTCTATTAAGGTTTTCCTAGTGCCAATATCATGGGCTACATCTTTTCTCTTCCTTGATTTTGGTAAGGGGGAGGGGTAGAATAATTCAAGAATAATCGAGATCACCAAAAGCCTATGGCTATCCGACAGTCTGGATGGAAAAATGTAGTCAGATGAAGCACCTGCATCCTGTCTCCTCGTCATTATCAGAGGATGTGTAACAACTGAACAAATGTTGACAATAGAGAATAACAAGGATACGAATAACAGACTGCTATCATTTAAGTTTATCTTTCGTTTCTTTTTTATCTGGCCTCATATTGCAAACTTGATCTGCATTTATTTATGAAAGTCTGATTTTTCTGCTATGGATAGCCTAAATAGCCGAGAATGGTTCTTCAGATATTTGTAGAAACAATTTTTTTATCAAGTGAAAAGTAGAGCTGGTGTAGAAAGTTTCAAGAATAAATTTGATGTATTCAGAAATAATGGTAAAAGAATGAAATTACAAGAATATTTTAGAGGTCTATCTGATGAAATATGTTAGAAAATTTGAATGGTATATTCCTATTACATATTCTATGAATTTTGAGATTGTAGTTAATTATAGTATATAAATACATATATATATATAAATATATATATATATATATATATATAGGGTAAAATGCATGATATATCATGAAAATGAAATGTTGTGATAGACAAAATGTGTGAAAAAAGACAAATGGAAAAAATGCAGGAGAACAACAAAAAACGAGATTTGACCGGTTTCGTTCGTATCAACGAACGTTTTCAGAAAAAGTGAAGATTTAAAATTTTTATTTCGATAGAAGCACAGATATAGGAAAATGAACAAAATTGAGTACTATTAAATAAATATTGTATGGTTCACAAGTGTGTGTATGTATATTTGTTAGCGTCTTTACTTGTCTTTCCCTTTCATATGGCCATACAAATCCCAATATGAGCCCTTAGGTGCAAAAAAAAAAAGAGAAAGAAAAAAAAAAATCACCTACTTGCCAAAAATATCTTTTATACCTGTTAAAATTTCTCGTGTGGATGAATCACATCTCGCTGTGCATTTTATCTTTTTCCTATGTCTGTGCCACTATCGAAATAAAATGTTTAATCTCTTGTATTTAAATCTGTTTTCCGTTTGTCTTTTTTCACACATATAAAAATCAATGTGTGTGTGGAGTGGAGTATGTATATATATATATATATATATATATATATATATAAAGTATATATAAATATTGGTTTTAGGCAGTAAGTACTTTCTTAACTTCAGACAAGTCTTTCTTATGTTTAGGTCAAACATGTTCTAGATTCCTGGTGCTTACTAACCACGTAATCATTGGATTTGTTTAAGTACGTTTATGATGTTTTGCTAATTTTTATCATTGTCGTTTATGTGACTTATCTAAACATTTATTCATTATTTTATTTATTATTGTTATAAAACTCTATTTGAAAAGATGTACCCTTTACATGTCTGCTGAATTGCTTGGCTTTAAAAATCATCAAGAGTCTTTGATTTTTGTGCTATTCTTATTATGTAAATGAATAAATGTGGGGAAAAAATGAATATTGGAGAAAATACTTTTGAGGCAATTAATAACTAATGTATACTTTTTAATACATTTCAAACTACCTTATTTATCAATGTTTACTATTTAATACATTTCGTACTCCTTATAATTTATGTGTAATCTTTAATACATTTCTTACGTCTCAATAATTAATGTGTACTCCTGAATACATTTCTAATTTCTTAATAACTAATGTGTTTTTTTTTTATAAATTTCTAATTTCTTAATATATGTGTACTCTTTTGTACATTTCTAATTTCTTATTAATGTGTACTCTTTTATACATTTCTATTTTTTTATAATCAATGTGTACTCTTTTATACAATTTCCAATTTCTAAAAAAATTAATGTGTTCTTTTTTATACATTTCTAACTACTTGATACTTAATGTGTACTATTTAATACATTTCTAATTTCCAAATAATTAATGTGTTCTTTTTTATACGTTTCTAATTTCTTGATAATTAAGGTGTACTCTTTTATACATTTCTAATGTCTTAATTATTAATGTGTACTTTTTTATGCATTTCTAATTTCTAAATGTGTACTTTTTTATACATTTCTAATTCCTAAATAATTAATGTGTACTCTTTTTAATGTGTACTTTTTTATACATTTCTAATTCCTAAATAATTAATGTGTACTCTTTTATACATTTCTAATTTCTTAATGTGTACTTTTTTATACATTTATAATTCCTAAATAATTAATGTGTACTCTTTTATACATTTCTAATTTCTTAATGTGTACTTTTTTATACATTTCTAATTCCTAAATAATTAATGTGTACTCTTTTATACATTTCTAATTTCCAAATAATTAATGTGTTCTTTTTCATACGTTTCTAATTTCTTGATAATTAATGTGCACTCTTTTATACATTTCAAATGTCTTGATTATTAATGTGTAATCTTTTATATATTCCTAATTGTGTACTTTTTTATACATTTCTAATTCCTAAATAATTAATGTGTACTCTTTTATACATTTCTAATTTCCAAATAATTGATGTGTTCTTTTTTTATACGTTTCTAATTTCTTAATAATTAATGTGCACTCTTGTATACATTTCTAATGTCTTAATTATTAATGTGTATTCTTTTATACATTTCTAATTTCCAAATAATAAATGTGTTCTGTTTTATACGTTTCTTATTTCTTAATAAGTAATGTGCACTCTTTTATACATTTCTAATGTCTTAATTATTAATGTGTAATCTTTTATACATCCCTAATTTCTTAATGTGTACTTTTTTATACATTTCTAATTCCTAAATAATTAATGTGTACTCTTTTATAAATTTCTAATTTCCAAATAATTAATGTGTTCTTTTTTATATGTTTCTAATTTCTAAAAAATTAATGTGCACTCTTGTATACATTTCTAATCTCTTAATTATTAATGTGTACTCTTTTATACATTTCTAATTTCTTAATGTGTACTCTTTTATACATTTCTACTTTCTTAATGTGTACTTTTTTATACATTTCTACTTTCTTAATGTGTACTTTTTTATACATTTCTAATTCCTAAATAATTAATGTCTACTCTTTTATAAATTTCTAATTTTTTAATGTGTACTTTTTTATACATTTCTAATTCCTAAATAATTAATGTGTACTCTTTTATACATTTGTAATTTCTTAATGTGTACTTTTTTATACATTTCCAATTCCTAAATAATTAATGTGTACTCTTTTATACATTTCTAATTTCTTAATGTGTACTTTTTTATACATTTCTAATTCCTAAATAATTAATGTGTACTTTTTTATACATTTCTAATTTCTTAATGTGTACTTTTTTATACATTTGTAATTCCTAAATAATTAATGTGTACTCTTTTATACATTTCTAATTTCTTAATGTGTATCTTTTTATACATTTCTAATTTCTAAATAATTAATGTGTACTCGTTTATACATTTTTAATTTCTAAATAATTAATGTGTTTTTTATACATTTCTTATTTGTTAATAATTGATGTGTACTCTTTTATACATTTCTAATTTCTTAATTATTAATGTGTACTCTTTCATAAATTTCTAATTTCCTAATTATTAATGTGTAATCTTTTATACATTTCTACTTTCTGAATGTGTACTCTTTCATACATTTCTAATTTCTAAATAATTAATGTGTTCTTTTTCATACATTTTTAATTTCTTTATAATGTGTACTGTTTTATACATTTCTAATTTTTTAAATAATTAATGTGTTCTTTTTTATACATTTCTAATTTCTTAATAATTAATGTGTACTCTTTTATACATTTCTAATTTCTTAATAATTAATGTGTACTCTTTTATACATTTCTTATTTCCTAATAATTGATGTGTTTTTTATACATTTCTAATTTCTTAATAATGTGTTCCTTTTTATACATTTCTAATGTCTTAATTATTAATGTGTACTCTTTTATACATTTCTATTTTCTTATAATTAATGTGTACTCTTTTATACAATTTCCACTTTCTAAAAAGGTAATGTGTTCTTTTTTATACATATCTAACTACTTTATACTTAATGTGTACTATTTTATACAAATTATGTGTACTCTTCAATAAATATCTAACTTCTGAGTAGTAAAGTAAACTAATATGAATCAACACAGTACAACCTCGTGGATCGGCTTTATTCTGTTATTGGTATTTTTAACTGAATGACCATGTAATGGTGAAAGTAAAGCTATGGAACCGACTTGATTCGAACATGGAACCCCCCAGTTGCAATTCAGTGTCGAAATTAACTTAATTACCATCACAAAACTTCTTAATAATTAATGTGTACTCTTAATACATTTCAAACTATCTTATTAATCAATGTGAACTCTTTAATACATTTCGAACTTTTGAATAATTAATGTATATCTTTCAATAGATTTCTAATTTCTTAATAATTAATGGGTACTAGTAAATACATTTCTAATTTCTTAATAATTAAGGTGTATTCTTTAATGCATTTCCAATTTCTTAATAATTGATGTGTATTCTTTAATACATTTCTTATTTCTTAATAATTAATTTGTATTCTTTAATATATTTCTTATTTCTTAATAATTAATGTGTATTCTTTAATCAATTTCTAATTTCTTAATAATTAATGTGTATACTTTAATCAATTTCTAATATCTTAATAATTAATGTGTATTCTTTAATACATTTGTCATTTCTTAATAATTAATGTGTATTCTTTAATACATTTGTCATTTCTTAATAATTAATGTGTATTCTTTAATCAATTTCTAATCTCTTAATGATTAATGTGTATTCTTTAATCAATTTCTAATATCTTAATAATTAATGTGTATTCTTTAATCAATTTCTAATTTTTTAATAATTAATGTGTATTTTTTAATCAATTTCTAATTTCTTAATAATTAATGTGTATTCTTTAATCAATTTCTAATTTCTTAATAATTAATGTGTATTCTTTAATCAATTTCTAATATCTTAATAATTAATGTGTATTTTTTAATCAATTTCTAATATCTTAATAATTAATGTGTATTCTTTAATACATTTGTCATTTCTTAATAATTAATGTGTATTCTTTAATACATTTGTCATTTCTTAATAATTAATGTGTATTTTTTAATCAATTTCTAATTTCTTAATAATTAATGTGTATTCTTTAATCAATTTCTAATTTCTTAATAATTAATGTGTATTCTTTAATCAATTTCTAATATCTTAATAATTAATGTGTATTCTTTAATACATTTGTCATTTCTTAATAATTAATGTGTATTCTTTAATACATTTGTCATTTCTTAATAATTAATGTGTATTCTTTAATACACTTGTCATTTCTTAATAATTAATGTGTATTCTTTAATACATTTGTCATTTCTTAATAATTAATGTGTATTCTTTAATACATTTGTCATTTCTTAATAATTAATGTGTATTCTTTAATACACTTGTCATTTCTTAATAATTAATGTGTATTCTTTAATCAATTTCTAATATCTTAATAATTAATGTGTATTCTTTAATCAATTTCTAATTTCTTAATAATTAATGTGTATTCTTTAATACATTTCTAATGTCTTAATAATTAATGTGTATTCTTTAATACATTTGTCATTTCTTAATAATTAATGTGTATTCTTTAATCAATTTCTAATATCTTAATAATTAATGTGTATTCTTTAATACATTTGTCATTTCTTAATAATTAATGTGTATTCTTTAATACATTTGTCATTTCTTAATAATTAATGTGTATTCTTTAATCAATTTCTAATCTCTTAATGATTAATGTGTATTCTTTAATCAATTTCTAATCTCTTAATAATTAATGTGTATTCTTTAATACATTTCTAATTTCTTAATAATTAATGTGTATTCTTTAATACATTTGTCATTTCTTAATAATTAATGTGTATTCTTTAATCAATTTCTAATCTCTTAATGATTAATGTGTATTCTTTAATCAATTTCTAATCTCTTAATAATTAATGTGTATTCTTTAATACATTTCTAATTTCTTAATAATTAATTTGTATTCTTTAATACATTTTTAATTTCTTGATAATTAATGTGTATTCTTTAATTTTTATTTCTCATTCATTAATGTGTACTTTTTAATACATTTTTAATTTCTTAATAATTAATATGTATTCTTTAATAAATTTTAATTTCTCATTCATTAATGTGTACTTTTTAATACATTTTTAATTTCTTAAAAATTAATGTGTATTTTTTTATAAATTTTAATTTCTTATTCATTAATGTGTACTTTTTAATGCATTTTTAATTTCTTAATAATTAATTTGTATTCTTTAATCTATTTCTAATTTCTCATTCATTAATGTGTACTTTTTAATCCATTTTTAATTTCTTAATAATTGATGTGTATTCTTTAATGTATTTCTAATTTTTTAATAATTGATGTGTATTCTTTAATACATTTTTAATTTCTTAATAATTAATATGAATTCTTTAATTTTAATTTCTCATTCATTAATGTGTACTTTTTAATACATTTTTAATTTCTTAATAATTAATGTGTATGCTTTAATAAATTTTAATTTCTAATTCATTAATGTGTACTTTTTAATCCATTTTTAATTTCTTAATAATTGATGTGTATTCTTTAATGTATTTCTAATTTTTTTAATAATTAATGTGTATTCTTTAATACATTTTTAATTTCTTAATAATTAATGTGTATTCTTTAATTTTAATTTCTCATTCATTAATGTGTACTTTTTAATACATTTTTAATTTCTTAATAATTAATTTGTATTCTTTAATCCATTTCTAATTTCTAGATAATTAATGTGTATTCTTTAATCCATTTTTAATTTCTTAATAATTGATGTGTATTCTTAAATGTATTTCTAATTTTTTAATAATTAATGTGTATTCTTTAATACATTTTTAATTTCTTAATAATTAATGTGTATTCTTTAATTTTAATTTCTCATTCATTATGTGTACTTTTTAATACATTTTTAATTTCTTAATAATTAATGTGTATTCTTTAATAAATTTTTATTTCTCATTCATTAATGTGTACTTTTTAATACATTTTTAATTTCTTAATAATTAATGTGTATTCTTTTATAAATTTTAATTTCTCATTCATTAATTTGTACTTTTTAATACATTTTAAATTTCTTATTAATGAACGTATACTTTAAAATATATTTCTTACTTCTTAGTAATTAATGCGTTCTCTTTAATACTTTTCTAATTACTAAATAATTAATGTCTACTCTCTAAAACATTTTTAAATTCTTAAAATGTATTGGATACTTTTTAATACATTTTTTTCTTCTTAATAATTACTGTGTATTGTTTCATACATTACTTATTTTTAAATAATTAATGTTTATTCTTTAATATATTTTTAATTTTTTAATAATTAATATGCACTCTTATATATTTAAAACTTCTTCATGATTAATATGTAATTTTTTATACATTTTTTATTTGTAAATTATTGTGTACTCATTCATACATGTTTAACTTCGTAATAATTAATGTGTACTCTTTAATACATCTATAACTTTGTATTAATCAATGTGTACTCTTAAATAAATTTCAACTTTCTTCATAATTAATGTTTACTTTTAATACATTTCAAACTTCTTTAAGATTAATGTGTATTTTTAATAAATTTCTAATTTTTCAATAATTTATGTGTACTCTTCAATAGATTTTGTTAGTTATTGCGTTGAATGCGGAGTATAATTTTTTTAAATAAATTATTCCAGGTAATCTAAATTGTTGATTCATGTAAACACGCACATGCTTAAAATGTGACCGGAATATTCGAATTTCAAAATAATCATTTTAAACGTTAAATATTTAAATTAATATTACTACTAATAATTATAATAACATTAATATTAACAAAACTTTTGAATATATATATAAGAAAACTGTAAATCGAAAATAGAGATTAATTGTTCAGAATATTAATTTATTAGAAGGTGTTTATAAAATTATTATGCTAATGAAGCATCACGATGAATGTGTTTACGCAGTGTTATGTTGGCTATATATAATGTATTTGAAAATACTTAAATTTATAATTCAATTAAATAAACGTAACGAGTTTTGATAAATGGAAAAATATTTCGCATTTATTCATTTAGATATATTCTGAGAGAGAGAATAAAATTGGATAAATATGATATATATATAAAAAATTATTCAATATTTCCTGATATACTCACAGGGTAGAATGTCAGAGTATCTGTTCTTGCGAGCATTGGATGTGTCTATAGACGCCTGGGTGCTACATGGGTCAGCCTCATAAGCACACAATGCTTCCCATTCTTGGTCAAGACGATCCTTATTCTGAAGATGATCTTCCATATAAGACTGAAACAAATAAAAGACAATAATTATAACATGTTTAACATATAAAATAATCTAAATGAAAAAATGCGAAAGTGTTTTCCACCTATTCTAACTATATTAACATGAAAACACCTCATGCTTATTTAATTTTATGATACAATAAAACTCTTTTTTAATAGTGTATATATAATAATCTGAAAACCCCCACAAACAGCTATAGTTATTCTTAATTTGAATACTTATTTCATAAACAGTTTCTAATAAATTAATATTCTGTGATATAGATTTGTAATTTATTTTGTCATATATATATATACATGCAATAGTGTTGTCGATAGTAATATTATAGTAATATTATGATTATTAATAATATTAATTAGAGTTAATTAATAAAAAAAGGTTTGCATTTCAAAAGCTTTCTTAGAATTTCATTTTCATTAATTTTCAAAGGAAATAATTTACATTAAAACTTCCGGTTTTAATTTTACAGCATTAGTAAAATAGCTGATGTCATTGATATGTGAGAACAGATACTACACTTTGCTCGTCAAAAAACTGATTTAATCGAAATTTCAGTGGGGGTGAGTAGTGTAGTATTGATTCTTTTGTCATTAGACAACTCTCTCAGGAATTACTTCCACTTTTCATAAGGGAATGGGGATAATCCTTCCAGCTATTACATCTTCCTTTGGGGAAATATAATAAGATTATTTACATACGATAACAGTATTGGGGCATAAACAGAGCTGTAGTGGCAAGGTATGAGTCAGAAAAATGTATTGCTTTAGAAGTCAGTCAGTGAAAATTAGCAGACTGACTTAGACCCTCCTAAGCAAAACAAACAAAACTGTAATGGAAAAGAAAAAAATATATCAAAATCTTTGGATTATTAAGTAGTGGTAGTCTTGTTGACAAAAAATATTTTTCATCATTTATCAACTTTTAAAAAATTTTGTTAATTAAAAAAATATTTTTTAAATTAAAAAGAAATGTTGAATTCAGAGACTTGAATAACATATCTGTCCTCTTTAAAATCAAAACACTATAAATAATACAATATATAAATAATACAATATATAAATAATATAATCATAAATAATACTATATATAAATAATATAATTATAAATAATACTATATATAAATAATATAATTATAAATAATACAATATATAAATAATATAATTATAGTATAATTATAAATAATACTATATATAAATAATATAATTATAAATTATACTATATAAAAATAATATAATCATAATATAATCATAAATAATATAATCATAAATAATATAATCATAAATAATACTATATATAAATAATATAATTATAAATAATACTATATATAAATAATATAATTATAAATAATACAATATATAAATAATATAATTATAGTATAATTATAAATAATACTATATATAAATAATATAATTATAAATTATACTATATAAAAATAATATAATCATAATATAATCATAAATAATATAATCATAAATAATATAATCATAAATAATACTATATATAAATAATATAATTATAAATAATACTATATATAAATAATATAATTATAAATAATACAATATATAAATAATATAATTATAGTATAATTATAAATAATACTATATATAAATAATATAATTATAAATTATACTATATAAAAATAATATAATCATAAATAATACTATATATAAATAATATAATCATAAATAATACTATATATAAATAATATAATTATAAATACAATCATAAATAATATAATTATAAATTCTACTACATATAAATAATATATATAAATAATATAATCATAAATAACTAGCAGGGCTCCCGGAGCCATTAAAAAAATATTAGAAAGTAAATCAAAAACAAATGGTCACAGTCAATTCCTAATTTCAACATATTAAGGAGATATGTAATGTTGATGAATTCAATAGTTCGAAGAGATTTACTATGTTTATCTTACCAAAAGTAATATTGTAATCTTACAATTTTCGATCTTGGACAATACCGAGTTGAACAAATGGTCCCGGTAAATTACTAATTTCTAGTCACTACCCTCCATTTTACAATAGTATAAAGATATTAAGCACTTTGGATTAAAAGACAGAACTTCTTTATACGGGGCAACACTGTGTTTAAACACACCTGCTCTATCTTGAATATTGAGCACTTTCGGGTTACTACCTGCTCTATCCAGTATATTCATATGAATGAAAATATAAATGAAAAAATTGAATGAAAAAAAATGAATGAAAATATAAATGAAAAAGTGAATAAAAAAATGAATGAAAAAAATGAATCTTTTTTTTTAAATTAATATATTTCATGCCAAACAAGACATGCCGCCACTAGTCGTAAAGGGTTACTGAGTATTTAGGTGTGGGTTTTGGGTGTCACCCCAAGTTGGGAGCAGTGTAGCGGGATGTCTGTTTACATTAGTTTTAAACTTCTGCATGTCTGTACTGTCAGAGAAACATGGAGCAGGGAAGTAGTTCCAGAGGCCGGCAGCACGAGGAAATAAGCTATTGGAGTAGAAGGCTCTCCGGCATCTTGGTACCTCCACAGTGAATGGATGGGATTTAGCTGATTGTTGAGTTGGTCTAGTGAATTTACGTTGAGGGTGCACCAGAGTAGCCAGTTCATCGGAGCACAATCTATTGAAGTATTTGTAAAATAAACACAAGGATGCAACATTGTAGCGATGGGACAGGGACTGAAGCTTGGTTGACACTGAAGGACTTATTATGTTTGCGACTCTTTTTTGGACTTTGTCAAGGAGGGATAGACTAGTCCAGATGTGGCAACAATACTCCATGCATGGGTGGATGGTGGCTTTGTTGAGATACAGGATAATGTCAGGTGTGAGGAGTTTACTAGCACGGTAGAGGGAGCCCACCTTCTTTGCTGCAGCCTTGGCAATGTCTTCAATGTATTTGTTCCAATTCATGTTACCTGTGAAGGTTAGGCCAAGGTGTTTGAATGTTGAACTCTCAGGTAAGGTGTTATTTGCCATGACAATCGATGGTTGGAAAGTGTTTCTTGTAGTTATTGAAGGAAAGGAGATTTGTCTTTGCGACATTAAAAGTTACCAACCATTTATGACCCCAATCCACTACAGCCTAGAAGTCATTTTCTAAGGATTCAGCCATTGCCTCGGATATGATCGCGTCCGTTTTGCCCACATGACGAGAGTAAAGCGTGATGTTGTCAGCAAATATACCAATCTCAGGCACAATGTCATCAGGGAGATCGTTTATGATAATCTGGAACAATAAAGGTCCAAGGATAAATCCCTGGGGTACACCAGCATTTATGTCATGTTGCTTAGATTAGCAATACACATCGACCAGAAAACTGTTTGGATAATCGCAGATTTGAGGGTAGTTCTATTAAAATAGTCATATCTTAAAAACTAAAGCACTTTAAGTGCTCAAAATACCATCATTTTGTTAGGAAATGAATATCCTTTCAGGTGCATTCATGAATAATAATATACATTATATATTTTTAAGAGTTTTGAGCAAATAAAGGAAAAAAAATGTTAACGCTATTTTCAGCAATTTACGTCACTTTTTTTTTAACCCCCCCCCCACTGTTTAAAAGTCTCGTACCATTGCTATATGTGGAATTTCGTCCTGAATTTGGAGACTAATCAGGGAAAGTATCACTTTTAATGTTTGTCAGTGTACAAAGTAATTCGGCTCATTCATTTTTTTGAAATTTTAAAAATAAGACTTCAACTCGACGTCGGTTGAACATTTTTGAAAAATACATTTCCGTCGCCCAATTAGTAAGTAAATCAATCATTTTACTTTTTTATGCATTAAAATTATAATTGTATATATGTGTTCTCTTTTGGTAGTCATGATATTTCATGACCCTATCCGTAAAACAAAAGCGTTTTCTATTTATAGTTTGAAAAACATTGTAGCAGCAGTAATAGCAGCTATAAACACAAGGCGATTTTTGTTTATTTTCATTCTAGAACGAATTTAAAAAATTTTAAAATATGAATATAGAAAATGTTGTTATATTTTTTGTATCCAACTAGTAAATAAATTAATCTTTTATCTTTTTTTATGCATTAAAATTATAATTGTATGTTGTTTTGTCTTTCCGTAGTAGTAATTTTAAATTACCTTATCCGAAAAAATATTGTCCTTTTTTTGAGCGAAAGTCAACAATGGCTGCTAGTATTGCTGATATAACAATCAATCAGCAGCAGCTAACTAGTCTTGTAAAGCTTTGTAAAAATAAGACAAAAATACTTGTGCTTAAAAAAGTTAATCCTATTTGGTTCTTTTATAAAAATACTTTAAAAAATACTGGTTTTCACTCAACTTTCAAACTTCTAGTAGTAATGACTTTCTAGGCGCCAATTTAAAAAAAAAAATTAAGATTCTACTTTTTTAGGCGATTACGTGTGAACACCCTTAAAGTCTTGGCGAAAAAAACAAAACAAAAAATAATTTAGAATTTAGAGTGGGGGATCAGTTTCGCATATAAATTTAATGTAAAATGATCTCCGATTTCCCGGCCATTCTTGCCTTTTAGTAAAATTTATAAAATAAATAATTACTCTACCATTAACTCTAGGTACGACTAACAAGCCCACCTCCTAAAAATGCCTTCTTGAACGTATCGTACCATTAACCTTAAATATGAGTGGCAAGCCACCCCCTAAAAAACTCCCTTAACCCTAACACTAAGTCCGAATGGCAACCTCCATCCAAAACAAAACCCCTTCCTTAACCTTATCACTAACCCTAAGTCCGAGTAGGAAGCCCTAATCCTACAAAAAAGCCCATTAAAACCACACATAATCGTCTAAAACAAAACAACAAAAAAAAGCAGACCCCCATAGAAAAAAAACGCACAGGTTTTATTTGCCATAGAAAAAAATTGATTAATGCCCTAAAACGCTAGAATGGCCCGGAAATGGTGAATTATTCTACATTAAATATATGTGAAACTAATCCCCCACTCGAAATTCTAAATGAATTGTTTTTTTTTCTTTCTAAGTTTTCAGGGTGTTAACACTTACTTGCCCCTAGCCCTACCACTAACCTCAAGTTCAAGTTGTAAGCCCCCCCCCCCTCCCACAAAGACCCTCATAATCGTCTAAAAAAAAACAAGAAAAACGCACAGGATTTATCTCCCATAGAAAAAATAATTAACTGTCCTAAAACGCTAGCATGGCCTTGAAATGGGGGATTATTTTATGTGAAACTGATCCCCACTCTAAATTCTAAAATAATTGTTTTTGTTTCTTTCTTTCTGCCAAGTTTTTCAGGGTGTTAACATGTAATTGCCTAAATAAAAAAAGTAGAATCTCATATTTTGGGGAGGTAAGGCGGTGAGTTAGCGGAAGGTGTTAATCTACATTAATGCCAAAGAAACTTTGCAATATATTCATTTTTAAACAGTCCTAGTATTAGATTTTAGTTTCTTGTACATAAAATGTATTACAATTCAACTTTGAGTTTTCTAACTTTCTTTTAATGGATACATGGTATTTTTAAGGTATTGCAGCATATTTATGTGCACTTAGTGCAGATTACTTGGAAACCATTAATTTCTGGAGATTTTCAGTGGCACATTCTGATTCCTTGTACAAAAATACATTTATATGGTAAATTTCATTGCTTAATCTTGTATTTTAACAAAGATATAACATTTTTACTGAAAAATTAGTGTAAAAAATGTGACGAAACGCATATGGTCTTAAAGAGGGGAAAATATCCAATCGTGTGAGGCACAAAAATAGTCATAACTTCCTTATTTTTAGTCAGATTTAAAAAATTTAAAAAGATTCTTTCTTAGATCATCAAGCTCTTTCTATATATGCCATTATTGAGATATTTTAAGCAATTTAAATTTTTTCATCTGTATTGCTACTTAGATGAACAGCCATCGATGACAACCTGGATATTTCTTTTGGTTAGGAAGGATCTAATTATATTAAGTAATTGCCCAGTAATACTGTATGAGCGTATTTTCAGGAGAAGCCCTTTATGCCATACCTTGTCGGACTATCGCTAGATTGATTAAGGATTCAAAGATTTTTGCAAAGATCGGGCGTAGACTGATTGGGCGGTAGTTCTGAGGATCGGTTCTATTCCCAGAATTTTCCAGCTATCGGCGAAGCAAGATTCAGCTAGGCATTTGTTGTAGAGTTTGGAGAGGACAGGGGCCAGTTCAGCAGAGCATTTCTTTATTACTATTACAGGTATAAGATCAGGCCCACAAGCTTTGGAGGTGTCAAGGTTTTTTATGATGTCTCTGACCTGGGATGGGGTGATGACCAGGTTATCAAGTGTGGTTTCGGTCCGCAATGGGAATCCAGGGAGGGGGTGGTTTTATGAGTGTAATGTGGAGTTTGAGGCGAAATGCTGGGCAAGTAGTTCAGCCTTATCAGTTGCTGTGCAAACGACATCATTGTGGTTTGATAGTGGGTGAATCGTTGATTGGCCATTGTTCACCACACTATTGTAGATTTTCCAAAAGTCGTAAGTACCTAGTTTCTGTGACTGAATGCGGTTTTTTGTTAACTCAGTATACCTTCTCTTGCCTTCACCTATCATGACGTTACAATTATTTCTTGACTCTATAAATTTCTGTCTATTAGTAGCTGACTTATGGCGGTCGAATTTACGGAATGCTTGCTGCCTCTCAGAAATGGCAGCTACACATTCTGAGGTGAACCATTGGGGAGAGTGGGGCTTGCTAAAGAAATTTTGCATGGAGACATAGGCTTCAATGCCTGCTTTGACCCATTCAGTTAACTCATTTGCACACTGGTCAGCAGGGAGTGAGAAGGTCTCCCTCCATGGCCGTCGCTGATGTGATCTCTGATTGACTCAAAATCAGCCTGCTCGTAGTATCTCGTTATTTTGAGCAACGGCTCATCAGCTTAGGGATGACTTTTTAGGGTGATATGAATCATTAGAACAATGTGATCAGCATTCCCGAGTGGGCTATGAGCTTTTGTTACATAAGTCAGGGGCATTGAAGTCAAGAATAGGTCTAGAAGTGAGGCTTGCTGGTTTGCCCGATCGGGGATGCGGGTCGGGAAATCGACCCGCTGAGAGAGGGAGTGAACTAAGGAGAAATTATACGTAGAGTTGCCAGTTGCATCAGTAAGGCTGGAGAATCTCAACCAGTCACGGTGGTGTGAATTAAAATCTCCAAATACATGTATCTGGCATTCGAATCAAGTGAGAGTGCTCTATCTATGCTTTCAGAGACAGAGTTTAGCAGGGTACAGTCCTGGGTTAAAGGGGAGCGGTATAAGAAACATAAGTAACTGACGCTGTGATGTAAAGTCAATCTAAAGCACATGTAGTCTTGGTCATCTGATTCTAGCCTATGTTCTCTAGTCAAGGGGAGGGTGTTCCGAACAGAAACTCCTAGCCCGTGCATATGTTTGTCAGAGTCTTTACGGTAGAGTGGGAGGTAGTCAGTCATGTCAAAGTGGTGAGAGGTGATTGAGGATTGAAGGTTTGTTTCACTTTGTGCTAGGATATCCAGGGAGTTTGTCAGGAGAAAGGTTTCTACGTTGTTGATGTTGGTTCTAAGTCACCGGATATTTGTGAATGCTAGCCTCAGGGGCGGAGACGAAGGTATTTTTTGTTGGTTGTCTGGTTTAGGTTTGATTTTATTTTTTTGTAATGACATGTTTTTTTATATAGAGTGGGGTGGGCAAGGTGGGTGCATGTTAGGTGCCAATAAACTCACACAAATAGTCCATTAGTCGCGACCTGGTCCATGGGGGTTGTGGCCTCGGGAAAGCCCACCGGGAATAACTGCAGGGTCTCTTTCCATGCGCGACATGGCACATACAACTACCCACGGTATTATGCAATTGATGATGGAGCAGCCTTTCTTAGCGCTACCCAAGAGTTTGGGCTCCTGTCCTGTCAGTCGGAAACAGCAGCCAGACACGCTGTCTAACCTGTACCCTCAACCTGTCGGAACAAGAGCGACCCAGACTGGTCATGTAAGACTTAGAGACGAGAAAACTTTCCCCAAGTTACCCAAATAGAGAGAAAGAGAAACAGCGTTCATTGTCCTAGTAAGGAAACAAGGCCAGGCACTGGTTGTTTTGAGGTGTCCCAACGCTGGTACCTCTGCACCTGGCTAATAGACAAAGGAGTGCTAAGGTCAGCGATAGGCAGAATCTATCTACTCCTTAAGCAATTGTAGGTTTGCAAACCGGATATTTTGTTCGAGATTCCAACTCTAAGAAGGTTGTCGATCAGGAGTAAGTATGAACCCCACTCCGTCGATGGTGGTCAACCGCAAAGGTGTGATATCCTGGTCGCGGTGTCAGATTGTGAACCCCACTAGTGCCGATCGTCGTAGTGGCAATAAAAAAATATATAGATCCAAATTCCTCTAGGTTGGGATGGCGACGATGATGTCGCCGATCTTGTCGTCTCGTCCAGCTACAAACACACTCCCATGTTAAAACTGTTTATATCAGCGAGCGATCACTGGGCGAACAGCAACCAGTTGGCTCTGTGGGGGCGAAAGATCATTCAAAGCAGAACAAAAGGAAAAGAACAATGTTCAACAACTCGGTCGAGTTCTTTTGTATAGAAGAGTAATTATTAATAAAAGAAAAGAATTGATTTTACATTGGATTAATGTCTACCGTACTCGTAAATGTCTTTAGCAAAGGTTGTGTTTTCTTTAAGTTATTTTGTTAGTTCTCTGTGTCTGCGAATTCTTTACACAAGTCGTCGTTTAATTCACTACTTAACAGGCGAAGGCGGTGGCGAGAATTCCGTCCGGTTTGTTTTCCTCAACGCACGCCACTTTGGCGCATGCCCGGGCGTTTCGTCCAGCTTGACTACATTGCGGCAGAAGTCCACGAAGATGGTTCGTGCTGAAAAGCCTTTACTTCTACATGAAAAGAACCAGAATTGAAGGACCTCAACATGTAAGCAGTTACTCAGACATCCTTAACCAGATAAGTTCTCGCAGAGTATGTATTCGCAAACATAATCCTACCTCCTTTCAGTACAATCATCATTTTCTGTTGTAGATACCCTTGTTGTGTTCCTTCTCACAAAAGGTGTCGCCATATTTCTGTTTCAGTGCTCATCTTCGAGATTGTTACTACAGTCTCACACGCTAGAACAGAACTTTCTTTTGGAGTAAGATTAAGCCCAATAAGAGAGGCAGAGAGAGAGAGAGAGAGAGGGATTTAAAAGAAAATATGTCCCTATTTACTTGCATCCAATCGGTTTTTAATGTGGGTAAATCCAGCTTTCAAAATGAGCACACTGGGGAAAGAAATACGTCTTGATGACATTCTCTCGTTCATGAGGGATTCTCAAACAACAAGCAACAAATTCATCTTGATGACATTCTCTCGTTCATGAAGGATTCTAAAACAACAAGCAACAAATTAATCTTGATGATATTCTCTCGTTCATGAAGAATTCTCAAACAACAAGCAACAAATTCATCTTGATGACATTCTCTCGTTCATGAGGGATGCTAAAACAACAAGCAACAAATTCATCTTGATGAAATTCTCTCGTTCATGAGGGATTCTCAAACAACAAGAAACAAATTAATCTTGATGAAATTCTCTCAGTCATGAAAGATTCTAAAACAACAAGCAACAATTTCATCTTGATGACATTCTCTCGTTCATGAGGGATTCTAAAACAACAAGCAACAAATTAATCTTGATGACATTCTCTCGTTCATGAGGGATTCTAAAACAACAAGCAACAAATTCATCTTGATGACATTCTCTCGTTCATGAGAGATTCTAAAACAACAAGCAACAAATTCATCTTGATGACATTCTCTCGTTCATGAAGGATTCTAAAACAACAAGCAACAAATTCATCTTGATGACATTCTCTTGTTCATGAGGGATTCTAAAACAACAAGCAACAAATTCATATTGATGACATTCTCCAGTTCATGAGGGATTCTAAAACAACAAGCAACAAATTAATCTTGATGACATTCTTTCGTTCATGAGGAATTCAAAAACAACAAGCAACAAATTCCTCTTGATGACATTCTCTCGTTCATGAGGGATTCCAAAAAAACAAGCAACAAATTCATCTTCATGACACTCTCGTTCATGAGGGATTCTAAAACAACAAGCAACAAATTAATCTTGATGACATTCTTTCGTTCATGAGGGATTCTAAAACAACAAGCAACAAATTCATCTTCATGACACTCTCGTTCATGAGGGATTCCAAAACAACAAGCAACAAATTCATCTTCATGACACTCTCGTTCATGAGGGATTCTAAACCAACAAGCAACAAATTCCTCTTGATGACATTCTCTCGTTCATGAGGGATTCTAAAACAACAAGCAACAAATTCATCTTGATGACATTCTCTCGTTCATGAGGGATTCTAAAACAACAAGCAACAAATTCATCTTGATGACATTCTCTCGTTCATGAGGGATTCTAAAACAACAAGCAACAAATTCATCTTGATGACATTCTCTCGTTCATGAGGGATTCTAAAACAACAAGCAACAAATTCCTCTTGATGACATTCTCTCGTTCATGAGGGATTCCAAAACAACAAGCAACAAATTCATCTTCATGACACTCTCGTTCATGAGGGATTCTAAAACAACAAGCAACAAATTCATCTTGATGACATTCTCTCGTTCATGAGGGATTCTAAAACAACAAGCAACAAATTCATCTTGATGACATTCTCTCGTTCATGAGGGATTCTAAAACAACAAGCAACAAATTCCTCTTGATGACATTCTCTCGTTCATGAGGGATTCTAAAACAACAAGCAACAAATTCATCTTCATGACACTCTCGTTCATGAGGGATTCTAAAACAACAAGCAACAAATTCATCTTGATTACATTCTCTCGTTCATGAGGGATTCCAAAACAACAAGCAACAAATTCATCTTGATGACATTCTCTCGTTCATGAGGGATTCTCAACCAACAAGCAACAAATTCATCTTGATGACATTCTCTTGTTCATGAGGGATTCTAAAACAACAAGCAACAAATTCATCTTGATGACATTCTCTCGTTCATGAGGGATTCCAAAACAACAAGCAACAAATTCATCTTGATGACATTCTCTCGTTCATGAGGGATTCTAAAACAACAAGCAACAAATTCATCTTGATGACATTCTCTCGTTCATGAGGGATTCTAAAACAACAAGCAACAAATTCATCTTGATGACATTCTCTCGTTCATGAGGGATTCTAAAACAACAAGCAACAAATTCATCTTGATGACATTCTCTCGTTCATGAGGGATTCTAAAACAACAAGCAACAAATTCCTCTTGATGACATTCTCTCGTTCATGAGGGATTCCAAAACAACAAGCAACAAATTCATCTTCATGACACTCTCGTTCATGAGGGATTCTAAAACAACAAGCAACAAATTCATCTTGATGACATTCTCTCGTTCATGAGGGATTCTAAAACAACAAGCAACAAATTCATCTTGATGACATTCTCTCGTTCATGAGGGATTCTAAAACAACAAGCAACAAATTCATCTTGATGACATTCTCTCGTTCATGAGGGATTCTAAAACAACAAGCAACAAATTCATCTTGATGACATTCTCTCGTTCATGAGGGATTCTAAAACAACAAGCAACAAATTCCTCTTGATGACATTCTCTCGTTCATGAGGGATTCCAAAACAACAAGCAACAAATTCATCTTCATGACACTCTCGTTCATGAGGGATTCTAAAACAACAAGCAACAAATTCATCTTGATGACATTCTCTCGTTCATGAGGGATTCTAAAACAACAAGCAACAAATTCATCTTGATGACATTCTCTCGTTCATGAGGGATTCTAAAACAACAAGCAACAAATTCCTCTTGATGACATTCTCTCGTTCATGAGGGATTCTAAAACAACAAGCAACAAATTCATCTTCATGACACTCTCGTTCATGAGGGATTCTAAAACAACAAGCAACAAATTCATCTTGATTACATTCTCTCGTTCATGAGGGATTCCAAAACAACAAGCAACAAATTCATCTTGATGACATTCTCTCGTTCATGAGGGATTCTCAACCAACAAGCAACAAATTCATCTTGATGACATTCTCTTGTTCATGAGGGATTCTAAAACAACAAGCAACAAATTCATCTTGATTACATTCTCTCGTTCATGAGGGATTCCAAAACAACAAGCAACAAATTCATCTTCATGACATTCTCATTCATGAGGGATTCTAAAACAACAAGCAACAAATTCATCTTGATGACATTCTCTCGTTCATGAGGGATTCCAAAACAACAAGCAACAAATTCATCTTGATGACATTCTCTCGTTCATGAGGGATTCCAAAACAACAAGCAACAAATTCATCTTGATGACATTCTCTCGTTCATGAGGGATTCCAAAACAACAAGCAACAAATTCATCTTGATTACATTCTCTCGTTCATGAGGGATTCCAAAACAACAAGCAACAAATTCATCTTCATGACACTCTCGTTCATGAGGGATTCCAAAACAACAAGCAACAAATTCATCTTCATGACATTCTCATTCATGAGGGATTCTAAAACAACAAGCAACAAATTCATCTTGATGACATTCTCTCGTTCATGAGGGATTCCAAAACAACAAGCAACAAATTCATCTTGATGACATTCTCTCGTTCATGAGGGATTCTCAACCAACAAGCAACAAATTCATCTTGATGACATTCTCTTGTTCATGAGGGATTCTAAAACAACAAGCAACAAATTCATCTTGATTACATTCTCTCGTTCATGAGGGATTCCAAAACAACAAGCAACAAATTCATCTTCATGACATTCTCATTCATGAGGGATTCTAAAACAACAAGCAACAAATTCATCTTGATGACATTCTCTCGTTCATGAGGGATTCCAAAACAACAAGCAACAAATTCATCTTGATGACATTCTCTCGTTCATGAGGGATTCTCAACCAACAAGCAACAAATTAATCTTGATGACATTCTCTTGTTCATGAGGGATTCTAAAACAACAAGCAACAAATTCATCTTGATGACATTCTCCTGTTCATGAAGGATTCCAAAACAACAAGCAACAAATTCATCTTGATGAAATTCTCTCGTTCATAAGGGATTCTAAAACAACAAGCAACAAATTCATCTTGATGACATTCTCTCGTTCATGAGGGATTCTAAAACAACAAGCAACAAATTCATCTTGATGACATTCTCTCGTTCATGAGGGATTCTCAACCAACAAGCAACAAATTCATCTTGATGACATTCTCTTGTTCATGAGGGATTCTAAAACAACAAGCAACAAATTCATCTTGATGACATTCTCTCGTTCATGAGGGATTCTAAAACAACAAGCAACAAATTCATCTTGATGACATTCTCTCGTTCATGAGGGATGCTAAAACAACAAGCAACAAATTCATCTTGATGAAATTCTCTCGTTCATGAGGGATTCTCAAACAACAAGAAACAAATTAATCTTGATGAAATTCTCTCAGTCATGAAAGATTCTAAAACAACAAGCAACAAATTCATCTTGATGACATTCTCTCGTTCATGAGGGATTCTAAAACAACAAGCAACAAATTAATCTTGATGACATTCTCTCGTTCATGAGGGATTCTAAAACAACAACCAACAAATTCATCTTGATGACATTCTCTCGTTCATGAGAGATTCTAAAACAACAAGCAACAAATTCATCTTGATGACATTCTCTCGTTCATGAAGGATTCTAAAACAACAAGCAACAAATTCATCTTGATGACATTCTCTTGTTCATGAGGGATTCTAAAACAACAAGCAACAAATTCATATTGATGACATTCTCCAGTTCATGAGGGATTCTAAAACAACAAGCAACAAATTAATCTTGATGACATTCTTTCGTTCATGAGGAATTCAAAAACAACAAGCAACAAATTCCTCTTGATGACATTCTCTCGTTCATGAGGGATTCCAAAACAACAAGCAACAAATTCATCTTCATGACACTCTCGTTCATGAAGGATTCTAAAACAACAAGCAACAAATTCATCTTGATGACATTCTCTCGTTCATGAGGGATTCTAAAACAACAAGCAACAAATTCATCTTGATTACATTCTCTCGTTCATGAGGGATTCCAAAACAACAAGCAACAAATTCATCTTCATGACACTCTCGTTCATGAGGGATTCTAAAACAACAAGTAACAAATTCATCTTGATGACATTCTCATTCATGAGGGATTCTAAAACAACAAGCAACAAATTCATCTTGATTACATTCTCTCGTTCATGAGGGATTCCAAAACAACAAGCAACAAATTCATCTTCATGACATTCTCATTCATGAGGGATTCTAAAACAACAAGCAACAAATTCATCTTGATTACATTCTCTCGTTCATGAAGGATTCTAAAACAACAAGCAACAAATTCATCTTGATGACATTCTCTCGTTCATGAGGGATTCCAAAACAACAAGCAACAAATTCATCTTCATGACATTCTCTCGTTCATGAGGGATTCTCAACCAACAAGCAACAAATTCATCTTGATGACATTCTCTTGTTCATGAGGGATTCTAAAACAACAAGCAACAAATTCATCTTGATTACATTCTCCTGTTCATGAAGGATTCCAAAACAACAAGCAACAAATTCATCTTCATGACACTCTCGTTCATGAGGGATTCTAAAACAACAAGTAACAAATTCATCTTGATGACATTCTCATTCATGAGGGATTCTAAAACAACAAGCAACAAATTCATCTTGATTACATTCTCTCGTTCATGAGGGATTCCAAAACAACAAGCAACAAATTCATCTTCATGACATTCTCATTCATGAGGGATTCTAAAACAACAAGCAACAAATTCATCTTGATGACATTCTCTCGTTCATGAGGGATTCTCAACCAACAAGCAACAAATTAATCTTGATGACATTCTCTTGTTCATGAGGGATTCTAAAACAACAAGCAACAAATTCATCTTGATGACATTCTCTCGTTCATGAGGGATTCTAAAACAACAAGCAACAAATTCATCTTGATGACATTCTCTCGTTCATGAGGGATTCTCAACCAACAAGCAACAAATTCATCTTGATGACATTCTCTTGTTCATGAGGGATTCTAAAACAACAAGCAACAAATTCATCTTGATGACATTCTCTCGTTCATGAGGGATTCTAAAACAACAAGCAACAAATTCATCTTGATGACATTCTCTCGTTCATGAGGGATTCTCAACCAACAAGCAACAAATTAATCTTGATGACATTCTCTCGTTCATGAGGAGTTCTAAAACAACAAGCAACAAATTCATCTTGATTACATTCTCTCGTTCATGAGGGATTCTAAAACAACAAGCAACAAATTCATCTTGATTACATTCTCACGTTCATGAAGGATTCTAAAACAACAAGCAACAAATTCATCTTGATGACATTCTCTCGTTCATGAGGGATTCATAACCAACAAGCAACAAATTCATCTTGATGACATTCTCTCATTCATGAGGGATTCTAAAACAACAAGCAAAAAATTCATCTTGATGACATTCTCTCGTTCATGAGAGATTCTAAAACAACAAGCAACAAATTCATCTTCATGACACTATCATTCATGAGGGATTCTAAAACAACAAGCAACAAATTAATCTTGATGACATTCTCTCGTTCATGAGGTTTTCTAAAACAACAAGCAACAAATTCATCTTGATGACATTCTCTCGTTCATGAGGGATTCTAAAACAACAAGCAACAAATTCATCTTGATGACACTCTCGTTCATGAGAGATTCTAAAACAACAAGCAACAAATTCATCTTGATGACATTCTCTCGTTCATGAGTGGTTCTAAAACAACATGCAACAAATTCATCTTGATGACATTCTCTCGTTCATGAGTGGTTCTAAAACAACAAGCAACAAATTCATCTTGATGACATTCTCTTGTTCATGAGGGATTCTAAAACAACAAGCAACAAATTCATCTTGATGACATTCTCTCGTTCATGAAGGATTCTAGAACAACAAGCAACAAATTCATCTTGATGACATTCTCTCGTTCATGAGGGATTCTAAAACAACAAGCAACAAATTCATCTTGATGACATTCTTTCGTTCATGAGGGATTCTAAAACAACAAGCAACAAATTCATCTTGATAACATTCTCTTGTTCATGAGGGATTCTAAAACAACAAGCAACAAATTCATCTTGATGACATTCTCTCGTTCATGAGGGATTCTAAAACAACAAGCAACAAATTCATCTTGATGACATTCTTTCGTTCATGAGGGATTCTAAAACAACAAGCAACAAATTCATCTTGATGACATTCTCTTTTTCATGAGTGGTTCTAAAACAACAAGCAACAAATTCATCTTGATGACATTCTCTTGTTCATGAGGGATTCTAAAACAACAAGCAACAAATTCATCTTGATGACATTCTCTCGTTCATGAAGGATTCTAGAACAACAAGCAACAAATTCATCTTCATGACATTCTCTCGTTCATGAGGAATTCTCAAACAACAAGCAACAAATTCATCTTGATAACATTCTTTCGTTCATGAGGGATTCTAAAACAACAAGCAACAAATTCATCTTGATGACATTCTCTTGTTCATGAGGGATTCTAAAACAACAAGTAACAAATTCATCTTGATGACATTCTCTTGTTCATGAGGGATTCTAAAACAATAAGCAACAAATTCATCTTGATGACATTCTCTCGTTCATGAGGGATTCTAAAACAACAAGCAACAAATTCATCTTGATGACATTCTCTCGTTCATGAGGAATTCTCAAACAACAAGCAACAAATACATCTTGATGACATTCTCTCGTTCATGAGTGGTTCTAAAACCACAAGCAACAAATTCATCTTGTTGACATTCTCTCGTTCATGAGAGATTCTAAAACAACAAGCAACAAATTCATCTTGATGACATTCTATCGTTCATTAGAGATTCTAAAACAACAAGCAACAAATTCATCTTCATGACACTATAATTCATGAGGGATTCTAAAACAACAAGCAACAAATTTATCTTGATGACACTATCATTCATGAGGGATTCTAAAACAACAAGCAACAAATTCATCTTGATGAAATTCTCTCGTTCATGAGGGATTCTAAAACAACAAGCAATAAATTAATCTTGATGACATTCTCCTGTTCATGAGGTTTTCTCAAACAACAAGCAACAAATTAATCTTGATGAAATTCTCTCGTTCATGAGGGATTCTAAAACAACAAGCAACAAATTCATCTTGATGAAATTCTCATGTTTATGAGGGATTCTCAACCAACAAGCAACAAATTAATCTTGATGACATTCTCTCGTTCATGAGAGATTCTAAAACAACAAGCAACAAATTCATCTTGATGAAATTCTCATGTTTATGAGGGATTCTAAAACAACAAGCAACAAATTCATCTTGTTGACATTCTCATGTTTATGAGGGATTCTAAAACAACAAGCAACAAATTCATCTTGATGACATTCTCTCGTTCATGAGGGATTCTCAACCAACAAAAAACAAATTAATCTTGATGACATTCTCTCGTTCATGAGGAATTCTCAAACAACAAGCAACAAATTCATCTAGATGACATTCTCTCGTTCATGAGGAATTCTCAAACAACAAGCAACAAATTCATCTTCATGACATTCTCTTGTTCATGAGGGATTCTAAAACAACAAGCAACAAATTAATCTTGATGACATTCTCTCGTTCATGAGGAATTCTCAAACAACAAGCAACAAATTCATCTTGATGAAATTCTCTCGTTCATGAGAGATTCTAAAACAACAAGCAACAAATTCATCTTGATGAAATTCTCTCGCTCATGAGAGATTCTAAAACAACAAGCAACAAATTCATCTTGATGACACTATCATTCATGAGGGATTCTAAAACAACAAGCAACAAATTCATCTTGATGACATTCTCTCATTCATGAGAGATTCTAAAACAACAAGCAACAAATTCATTTTGATGAAATTGTCCTGTTTATGAGGGATTCTAAAACAACAAGCAACAAATTCATCTTGATGACATTCTCTCGTTCATGAGGGATTCTAAAACAACAAGCAACAAATTCATCTTGATGACATTCTCATTCATGAGGGATTCTTAAACAACAAGCAACAAATTCATCTTGTTAACATTCTCTCGTTCATGAGGGATTCTAAAACAACAAGCAACAAATTCATCTTGATGACACTATCATTCATGAGGGATTCTAAAACAACAAGCAACAAATTCATCTTGATGACATTCTCTCTTTCATGAGGAATTCTCAAACAACAAGCAACAAATACATCTTGATGACATTCTCTCGTTCATGAGGGATTCCAAAACAACAAGCAACAAATTCATCTTGATGACATTCTCTCGTTCATGAGGGATTCCAAAACAACAAGCAACAAATACATCTTGATGACATTCTCTCGTTCATGAGGGATTCCAAAACAACAAGCAACAAATACATCTTGATGACATTCTCTCGTTCATGAGGAATTCTCAAACATTCTCGCGTTCATGAAGGATTCTAAAACAACAAGCAACAAATTCATCTTGTTGACATTCTCATGTTTATGAGGGATTCTAAAACAACAAGCAACAAATTCATCTTGATGACATTCTCTCGTTCATGAGGGATTCTCAACCAACAAAAAACAAATTAATCTTGATGACATTCTCTCGTTCATGAGGAATTCTCAAACAACAAGCAACAAATTCATCTAGATGACATTCTCTCGTTCATGAGGAATTCTCAAACAACAAGCAACAAATTCATCTTCATGACATTCTCTTGTTCATGAGGGATTCTAAAACAACAAGCAACAAATTAATCTTGATGACATTCTCTCGTTCATGAGGAATTCTCAAACAACAAGCAACAAATTCATCTTGATGAAATTCTCTCGTTCATGAGAGATTCTAAAACAACAAGCAACAAATTCATCTTGATGAAATTCTCTCGCTCATGAGAGATTCTAAAACAACAAGCAACAAATTCATCTTGATGACACTATCATTCATGAGGGATTCTAAAACAACAAGCAACAAATTCATCTTGATGACATTCTCTCATTCATGAGAGATTCTAAAACAACAAGCAACAAATTCATTTTGATGAAATTGTCCTGTTTATGAGGGATTCTAAAACAACAAGCAACAAATTCATCTTGATGACATTCTCTCGTTCATGAGGGATTCTAAAACAACAAGCAACAAATTCATCTTGATGACATTCTCATTCATGAGGGATTCTTAAACAACAAGCAACAAATTCATCTTGTTAACATTCTCTCGTTCATGAGGGATTCTAAAACAACAAGCAACAAATTCATCTTGATGACACTATCATTCATGAGGGATTCTAAAACAACAAGCAACAAATTCATCTTGATGACATTCTCTCTTTCATGAGGAATTCTCAAACAACAAGCAACAAATACATCTTGATGACATTCTCTCGTTCATGAGGGATTCCAAAACAACAAGCAACAAATTCATCTTGATGACATTCTCTCGTTCATGAGGGATTCCAAAACAACAAGCAACAAATACATCTTGATGACATTCTCTCGTTCATGAGGGATTCCAAAACAACAAGCAACAAATACATCTTGATGACATTCTCTCGTTCATGAGGGATTCCAAAACAACAAGCAACAAATTCATCTTCATGACACTCTCGTTCATGAGAGATTCTAAAACAACAAGCAACACATTCATCTTGATGACATTCTCTTGTTCATGAGGGATTCTAAAACAACAAGCAACAAATTCATCTTGTTGACATTCTCTCGTTCATGAGGGATTCTAAAACAACAAGCAACAAATGCATTTTGATGACATTCTCTCGTTCATGATGGAATTCTAAAACAACAAGCAACAAATTCATCTTGATGACATTCTCTCGTTTATGACGGATTCTCAAACAACAAGCAAGAAATTCATCTTGATGACATTCTCTCGTTCATGAGAGATTCTAAAACAACAAGCAACAAATTCATCTTGATGACATTCTCTGGTTCATAAGGAATTCTAAAACAACAAGCAACAAATTCATCTTGATGACATTCTCTCGTTCATGAGGGATTCTCAAACAACAAGCAACAAATTCATCTTGATGACATTCTCTCGTACATGAGAGATTCCAAAACAACAAGCAAGAAATTCATCTTTATGACATTTTCTGGTTCATAAGGAATTCTAAAACAACAAGCAACAAATTCATCTAGATGACATTCTCTCGTTCATGAAGGATTCTAAAACAACAAGCAACAAATTCATCTTGATGACATTCTCTCGTTCATGAGAGATTCTAAAACAACAAGCAACAAATTCATCTTGATAACATTCTCTAATTCATGAGGAATTCTCAAACAACAAGCAACAAATTCATCTTTATGACATTCTCTGGTTCATGAGGAATTCTCAAACAACAAGCAACAAATTCATCTTGATGACATTCTCTGGTTCATGAGGGATTCTAAAACAACAAATTCATCTTGATGACATTCTCTTGTTCATTAAGGATTCTGAACCAACAAGCAACAAATTCATCTTGATGACATTCTCCTGTTCATGAAAGATTCTAAAACAACAAGCAACAAATACATCTTGATGACATTCTCTCGTGCATGAGGGATTCTCAAATAACAAGCAACAAATTTATCTTGATGACATTCTCTCGTTCATGAGGGATTCTAAAACAACAAGCAACAAATTCATCTTGATGACATTCTCTCGTTCATGAGGAATTCTCAAACAACAAGCAAGAAATTCATCTTGATGACATTCTCTCGTTCATGAAGGATTCTAGAACAACAAGCAACAAATTCATCTTGATGACATTCTCTCGTTCATGAGGGATTCTAAAACAACAAGCAACAAATTAATCTTGATGACATTCTCTCGTTCATGAGGGATTCCAAAACAACAAGCAACAAATTCATCTTCATGACACTCTCGTTCATGAGGGATTCTAAAACAACAAGCAACAAATTCATCTTCATGACACTCTCGTTCATGAGGGATTCTAAAACAACAAGCAACAAATTCATCTTGATGACATTCTCTCGTTCATGAGGGATTCTAAAACAACAAGCAACAAATTCATCTTGATGACATTCTCTTGTACATGATGGATTCTAAAACAACAAGCAACAAATTCATCTTGATGACATTCTCTTGTTCATGAAGGATTCTAGAACAACAAGCAACAAATTCATCTTGATGACATTCTCTTGTTCATGATGGATTCTAAAACAACAAGCAACAAATTCATCTTGATGACATTCTCTTGTTCATGAAGGATTCTAAAACAACAAGCAACAAATTCATCTTGATGACATTCTTTTGTTCATGAGGGATTCTTAAACAACAAGCAACAAATTCATCTTGATGACATTCTCTCGTTCATGAGTGGTTCTAAAACAACAAGCAACAAATTCATCTTGATGACATTCTCTTGTTCATGAGGGATTCTTAAACAACAAGCAACAAATTCATCTTGATGACATTCTCTCGTTCATGAGGGATTCTAAAACAACAAGCAACAAATTCATCTTGATGACATTCTCTCGTTCATGAAGGATTCTAGAACAACAAGCAACAAATTCATCTTGATGACATTCTCTCGTTCATGAGGGATTCTAAAACAACAAGCAACAAATTAATCTTGATGACATTCTCTCGTTCATGAGGAATTCTCAAACAACAAGCAACAAATTCATCTTCATGACATTCTCTTGTTCATAAGGGATTCCAAAACAACAAGCAACAAATTCATCTTGATAACATTCGCTCGTTCATTAAGGATTCTAGAACAACAAGCAACAAATTCATCTTGATGACATTCTCTCGTTCATGAGGGATTCTAAAACAACAAGCAACAAATTCATATTGATGACATTCTCTCGTTCATGAAGGATTCTAAAACAACAAGCAACAAATTCATCTTGATGACATTCTCTCGTTCATGAGAGATTCTAAAACAACAAGTACCAAATTCATCTTGATGACATTCTCTCGTTCATGAAGGATTCTAGAACAACAAGCAACAAATTTATCTTCATGACACTCTCGTTCATGAGGGATTCTAAAACAACAAGAACCAAATTCATCTTGATGACATTCTCTTGTTCATGAGGGATTCTCAAACAACAAGCAACAAATTCATCTTGTTGACATTCTCTTGTTCATGAGGGATTCTAAAACAACAAGCAACAAATTCATTTTGATGACATTCTCTCGTTCATGAGGGATTCTAAAACAACAAGCAACAAATTCATCTTGATGACATTCTCTCGTTCATGAGGGATTCTAAAACAACAAGCAACAAATTCATCTTGATGACATTCTCTCGTTCATGAGGGATTCTAAAACAACAAGCAACAAATTCATTTTGATGACATTCTCTCGTTCATGAGGGATTCTAAAACAACAAGCAACAAATTCATCTTGATGAGATTCTCTTGTTCATGAGGGATTCTAAAACAACAAGCAACAAATTCATCTTGATGACATTCTCTTGTTCATGAAGGATTCTAGAACAACAAGCAACAAATTCATCTTGATGACATTCTTTCAATCATGAGGGATTCTAAAACAACAAGCAACAAATTCATCTTCATGACATTCTCTTGTTCATGAGGGATTCTAAAACAACAAGCAACAAATTCATCTTGATGACATTCACTCGTTCATGAGGAATTCTCAAACAACAAGCAACAAATTCATCTTGATGACATTCTCTCGTTCATGAGGGATTCTAAAACAACAAGCAACAAATTCATCTTGATGACATTCTCTGGTTCATGAAGGATTCTAGAACAACAAGCAACAAATTCATGTTGATGACATTCTCTCGTTCATGAAGGATTCTAAAACAACAAGCAACAAATTCATCTTGATGACATTCTCTTGTTCATGAGTGGTTCTAAAACAACAAGCAACAAATTCATCTTGATGACATTCTCTTGTTCATGAGGGATTCTAAAACAACAAGCAACAAATTCATCTTGATGACATTCTCTCGTTCATGAGGGATTCTAAAACAACAAGCAACAAATTCATCTTGATGACATTCTCTCGTTCATGAAGGATTCTAGAACAACAAGCAACAAATTCATCTTGATGACATTCTCTCGTTCATGAGGGATTCTAAAACAACAAGCAACAAATTCATCTTGATGACATTCTCTTGTTCATGAGGGATTCTAAAACAACAAGCAACAAATTCATCTTGATGACATTCTCTCGTTCATGAGGGATTCTAAAACAACAAGCAACAAATTCATCTTGATGAGATTCTCTTGTTCATGAGGGATTCTAAAACAACAAGCAACAAATTCATCTTGATGACATTCTCTTGTTCATGAAGGATTCTAGAACAACAAGCAACAAATTCATCTTGATGACATTCTTTCAATCATGAGGGATTCTAAAACAACAAGCAACAAATTCATCTTCATGACATTCTCTTGTTCATGAGGGATTCTAAAACAACAAGCAACAAATTCATCTTGATGACATTCACTCGTTCATGAGGAATTCTCAAACAACAAGCAACAAATTCATCTTGATGACATTCTCTCGTTCATGAGGGATTCTAAAACAACAAGCAACAAATTCATCTTGATGACATTCTCTGGTTCATGAAGGATTCTAGAACAACAAGCAACAAATTCATCTTGATGACATTCTCTCGTTCATGAGGGATTCTAAAACAACAAGCAACAAATTCATCTTGATGACATTCTCTTGTTCATGAGTGGTTCTAAAACAACAAGCAACAAATTCATCTTGATGACATTCTCTTGTTCATGAGGGATTCTAAAACAAGAAGCAACAAATTCATCTTGATGACATTCTCTCGTTCATGAGGGATTCTCAACCAACAAGCAACAAATTCATCTTGATGACATTCTCTCGTTCATGAGGGATTCTCAAACAACAAGCAACAAATTCATCTTGATGACATTCTCTCGTTCATGAGGGATTCTAAAACAACAAGCAACACATTCATCTTGATGAGATTCCCTCGTTCATGAGGGATTCTAAAACAACAAGCAACAAATTCATCTTGATGACATTCTCTCGTTCATGAGGAATTCTCAAACAACAAGCAACAAATTCATCTTGATGACATTCTCTTGTTCATGAGGGATTCTAAAACAACAAGCAACAAATTCATCTAGATGACATTCTCTCGTTCATGAGGAATTCTAAAACAACAAGCAACAAATTCATCTTGATGACATTCTCTTGTTCTATGAGGGATTCTAAAACAACAAGCAACAAATTAATCTTGATGACATTCTCTCGTTCATGAGGAATTCTCAAACAACAAGCAACAAATTCATCTTGATGACATTCTCTTGTTCATGAGGGATTCTAAAACAACAAGCAACAAATTCATCTCGATGAAATTCTCTCGTTCATGAGAGATTCTAAAACAACAAGCAGCAAATTCATATTCATGACACTATCATTCATGAGGGATTCTAAAACAACAAGCAACAAATTCATTTTGATGAAATCTCCTGTTTATGAGAGATTCAAAAACAACAAGCAACAAATTCATCTTGATGACATTCTCTCGTTCATGAGGGATTCTAAAACAACAAGCAACAAATTACTCTTGATGACATTCTCATTCATGAGGGATTCTAAAACAACAAGCAACAAATTCATCTTGTTAACATTCTCTCGTTCATGAGGGATTCTAAAACAACAAGAACCAAATTCATCTTGATGACATTCTCTTGTTCATGAGGGATTCTAAAACAACAAGCAACAAATTCATCTTGATGACATTCTCTCGTTCATGAGGAATTCTCAAACAACAAGCAACAAATTCATCTTGATGACATTCTCTCGTTCATGAGGGATTCCAAAACAACAAGCAACAAATTCATCTTCATGACACTCTCGTTCATGAGAGATTCTAAAACAACAAGCAACAAATTCATCTTGATGACATTCTCTTGTTCATGAGGGATTCTTAAACAACAAGCAACAAATTCATCTTGATGACATTCTCTTGTTCATGAGGGATTCTAAAACAACAAGCAACAAATTCATCTTGATGACATTCTCTTGTTCATGAGGGATTCTAAAACAACAAGCAACAAATTCATCTTGATAACATTCTCTCGTTCATGAGGTTTTCTAAAACAACAAGCAACAAATTCATCTTGATGACATTCTCTTGTTCATGAGGGATTCTCATACAACAAGCAACAAATTCATCTTCTCGCAGAAAAGTGGGTGATGCTGGATATTATGCGTATTAACTGTCCCTATTACTATACACAAAGGCAAAGTTAGATTCAAAATCAGTTTTTAATGTGGGAAAAATCCAACTCTCCAAAAAGGGCCACACTTTTGTTGGGAACAAAAGTAGCAGTATAAATCTGTTGGAACTCCCACACAGATGAGAAAGCCTCAAGCAACAGGCAATTAAGTCATCTCCTTTCTGATAAAGGAGGAGCCAATAGCAGATATTTTCATTTGTCATCATCTATTTAAAAACAAAATAAAATGGGCAATCAATTAAAAGTTCATTTGTTTTCAAAATACAAGGATGGATTAACCAGGGACAATGAATTGAATAATCATTATTTTTTAATATATCGAGACTGGGGATGCATTAACGAATAACAAGACTTAAGGCAAGTAGGTTTTGTTGCTGAGACCTTTTTTCCTTGTATTAATGTTTTATTTTATATGTTATACATACATTTTTAATTCTTTGGTTTTGTTATCCAGGCTCCCGGGCAGCACCGACTAGCCCAGCTATTAACATATATATATATATATATATATATATATATATATATATATATATATGTATATATATTATATGTTCTATAGTTTTTACACTGTAAAAGTTCTGTTTTCAATATTTTTATGTATATGTATTTATTTTTTATATATATATGTAAGTGCATATATGTATGTGTGTGTGTGTATATATTTGATCTATTTTGAACATTTTTTTTTATACTTTCATGATCTATCATGAAAGTATTTGTGATATATATATATATATATATATATATACATATGCGCTTATATATTTTCTATAGTTTCATTTACTTTTTGTATATTTTCAAAATATACCTACATGCATATTGTTGGTCTCTTGATTCCTGTGTGAGTAAACGACTTATATAAGAGTACGTGGAAAGTAACTCCTTATTTTTAAGTGCTTGTAATTTATTACGGAAATATAATTTTTACAAGAAATGAATATAATAAGTGAATAGCATGGGGTTTTATCTAGAATTTAATATGAGCACCAGCATTCACCACCAGCTCCTCAAAATGCCTGGGAACCGCATCAATCGATTTATTGTTTGTTTCCTTGTTTTTTTAATAAGTCACCACTTTTCAAGGCTAAAAAATTACTCAAAGATAAGGATCAATTCTCATAGTTAGCTTAACAGTTAAATGATGATGAGTACTACAAGAGGATTGAAAATCTTCACAAACCACAGTTGATTAAAAAAAAAAAACAGTCATAAAAGCAGTAATCATCTTGATATTTACTTTCTGTGAGGTATGGGTGTGAATTAGTTAATATATTAATTCAAATAAAATATTTTTATAGCCTTCATATAAATTGTTGTGGGTATGTGACAAAGTAACAAGACCCAGCGGAGAATTGCGAGAGATCGGGACACTAGTATATATTTTGAGATACACGCAGGGTACAAGAAGAGAAAAAATCATAGTCTTAATTTCTGAAATATACTGAGAGAATATTGTTTTCACAAATTGAAATGATAATGATGTTTCTTGTTCAGGTTAAAACGATACAACGAGTGATGGCGGGGGGGGGGGGCGGGCTGAGTTCAGCTGCTGTCATCGGTTGTCATTGTTACGAGGTGAAACGAGGTTATATACCTAAAAAAATGTAGGCCATGAGAGGCCATAAAGTTGCATCCTGGCCAACCACTGGAGAAGTAATAGTTGGATTTTGCAGAAGATGAGAGATCTGTGATTGACATGAGAAAAACGGTCTTAGACTTTTGATCAATCAACACAACGTGGTGGAGGTCCAGCTCGGTCAACGAAGATGCTACGACACCACCAGTCTTCTTCAGAGAAGCCAAAACGTCGTCCTGAGAATACGACCAAAGTCTTTGATGTCACATCAACCAACACAACAGGTATTAGCAGCCGTGGACATGAGTAGAAGCAACCAAGGCTGAGAGCTTCATTATTGTTTGCAACAAAGGATTGTGGTATATTTTATTGGTGTGTGACAAAGTATCCGGGGCCCATGGGGATCGGGTACCCTGGTTACGCACTAGTATGCATCTTGGTGATGATGCTAGGCCCTGCGTAGAGACGAAGTGGAGATATAAAACTAGTATATATTTGACATGGAAACGAACTTATTAGACGACGGGAACAAGGCGTCAGCCCGTCTTGTTGGGTCGTGTTTTGCAGTCAAAATTCGTTGCCTTCCCAGGTCAGGAGAGTGTCCAGATGGGAAGTTAAAGGTGATACCAGAGGTCTGCTCTCACTGGGCAGATAATCATTTAGGCCTGTCATCGTTAATTATGGCGAGAATGAGAGGGCAATTGTTTTTGTGATAACACCACGGGCCAGAAAGAAAATCCCATTTATTTTAGAGACAGGGGAGGAGGCGCCCATCCCCACCCCTCTGAGAGAGGAAGAGACACAGAGAGAAATATGGCAGAGGAGGGGGGGGGGGTGATGATAGACATCTTCAATAAGAGACTGTGCGTTTTGACGCACGACAGAACAGAACCACACAAGATCAGAACGAGTAGAGATGTCGTCAAAGTCAGACGTCGCTCGGCACGTGCCGACGATGGCGTGCGACAATGAATAGAAAACCGGACGATCCCTAGCATCATTTTCTTAGCCAGTTAATTTGTGACTAAGCAACCACTTATAAACGAATTTACACACACACACACACACACACAGAACCAACGAGATAACTTAGAGCAATGATTTTTACGAATATGGTAGACATTAATCTAATGTAAATCAATTCTTTTATTTCATTAATAATTACTCTTCAATACAAAAAGACCTCGACCGAGTTGTTGAACATTATTTTTTTCCTTTTGTTCTGCTTTGAATGATCTTTCGCCCTTACAGAGCCAACCGATTGCTGTTCACTCAGTGATCGCTCGCTGATATAAACAGTTTCAACGTGGGAGTTGAACGAGACGACGAGATCGACGAAGTCATCATCATCATCGTCGCCATCCCGGCCTAGAGGAATTTCGATCGACATATTTTTTTTTATTGCCACTACAACGATCAGCTGAAATGTGTTCACGGTCTGGCAAGACTGCGCACGAGTGGAGTTCAGACATTGACACAACGACCAGGATATCATACACCTGTGTGTGCGGTTGCCGACGATCCCCACGGTGAGAGGAGCGTGTGAGGTTCACAGGTGTCCTGACCGAGGTTTTAGATTACATTTTAGCAAATGTGAGCAAACAATATATTTGAAAGCAGTAATAATGGCCATAATAATATTGACCTTTTTGAATTACAGGTGTGGGTGTGTATTATTTAATATATTAATTCAAATAAAATATTTTATAGTCTTCAGAAAATAATACAGCGGAACTCTGGATAAAACAAATTGCCCAGTCTAGGATTATTTCTCCTTTAACTGAACATATACTACACTTAGAACCTAGCATGAAGAATGTGACTGAGTGTATGCTGAAATAGTTGCCTGGCATAGTCTCATACAGAAACATTTGTATACTTATACATATAGACATACTCATATACATTCTTATATATACACACATGCATATATATTCATAGACACCTGCACATATTCATACCCATATACATATAGACATACTCATATATATTCTTATATATACACACATGCATATATATTCGTAGACACCTGCACATATTCATACCCATATACATATATACTAATATACACTCATACTTGCACATATTTATGCATATTCATTCATACATTAGATGACACAAACTTTACTAAAGGATACACCATTTTGTGTCGACTGAACCATTTGCCTGTTAATATCAACAGGCTATCAATATGAAATGTGATATTTCCTTTACAAAGCAGCTGTTTCTATCAGCATAGAAATGGATAGCTACTTACTACTCACTCTACAAATCTCACAGAAAATCAATCAGTTTAGGATGTTTCTTATTTTCCATTTTATCAAGTCAGTTGAGAAAATGCTCAGTTTTATTAATCACACTTATGGCTGATTAGGAAAATAGGAATTCATGTGAACGCTTTCTTTGGTAGACACATTTCATAAGACTAATTTCGTGAACTAATCTATTAATTTTCTCAGTTCAAATGATCCACCTTATACCTACTGACTCCGCAACTCTGACCGAGACAGAAATCAGATATTTTTTAATCAATCTTTGAGATAGTGAGTCAGGAGTTAGCAATTTTAGCATGAGTTGGAGTCTTTTTTTTTAAAAAACGACTGCAGTTAGGAGTTTTATTTTTCAACCAACTGCCCGCTAATCCTTTTATTCATGTTAGTCTCATTTGTCGTCTTCACATTTCAGATCCGCAAAGGAGATGATTAGAACATTACATTTGGAATGTAAACAAACAAAATAACAAGAAAAAAAAACATCGGTGAACATTTCCAAGTGAAACTAAATTAGTAAGAGAAGAAAGAAACCCTAGAAAATGTTATATTAATTAATGTATACATAATTACACTAATGCGGTATTGCATCATTGTACCAGTAATAACAACATGGAAACTTCAGAGCAGAAAACACATAAAAGATTTCACGCTCTCACCTCCCCGCAATACTGACTCCATTTGAAAGATTTCCCTATTTTTCTTTACTACAATAAATGGTGTTTTATGCGTGTTCCTTCAGAAAAAAAGAAGGACGTTTGTTATTGATTTCCACCACTTTTTCATGCTGAGCCAAACTGTAATTACATATTTCATTAACAATTGATGAATCAAATTGGCATCATTACTTGTTACAAGATGGAGGTTTGTGATTGGCCGAATAGAAGGCGAACTGTGGAATTGGTAAACAGAGTTCAATTCTCATTTGTTCTTTCATACCCCCAACCCCAATAAAGCTATAAACATTCTATGTGGCCTCCAAATATTAATAAAAAAGAAAACGTTGCTCAGTTCAAATAAAGCAATGTTTATTTTTTGTTGAATTTTGTTTAGTTTTTTTCTTTTGTGTGTAGGATATTATTAGTTTTATTATTCTTAATTATGATAACAGTTCCAAATTTTGAGACAAGATCAATGCATAAACCAGTCAAACTGAGAAGATTTACCAAGACGAAAAGTCATAAAATTTTAACTTTGTGTCTGATTTCTACAATTTGATATTTGATAAGTTCTATACAACAAATGAAAGGCAATAGTCTAACAAGGATAGTGAACCTTTTGTGGGAACTGGGATTCCCCATATTTAAAAGCACTTTTACCTGGTTTGGATTGATCTCACGGGGAGAGACATAAAAATCGACAATTGTGTTTTTGTATAAAAAAAGTCACTACGGAAAAAGTTTGCTGTCAATCAGACTTAAACAACTCAAAGTTGACAAGATGTTTATGAAGTTGAGGGTTCAACGTACATTTTAAAGGTCAAAGAACTGACCTAAATGAACCTGTCACCTGCAACTGTTGAATTGAGAGCATCAGTGACGTTCTCTTTTCTTCTCTTTCTCTCCCTCTCTCGTTTACCATAGTAAGGGAGATATGAACAGTTTTGGTTTTCAACTCGTGCGAGTCGGGTGTCGCTCGCCAGCTCAGCCGAGCTTAGAGATCTTATGTTTTTCTTCAGAAGCTGAAATGAACTGTAATAAATATATTTTTATATAATATATGCTTGTCTGTCCCCTCATTAGAAGCATTCAATTGCAGCACATTGGTTTCAGCCAGATAATTGGTTCTCAGGAGAAAATTAATGACGCCAGAATGTAACCATCGTTTAGTCCAGAGAGCTGGTGTAGTGCCATGCCTAACATGTAACCACCCTTCTAGAGACGTATCCACGGTGCACACACACCAAGTTACTCTCCCCAACGAATGGTTGGGTCACAATAGCACTATTCCAGAGACTGACAAATCACTTATCAGATGCTAGTGCAATTCGACATGAAAGACCTTCAAATAAAAGTAGAAGAATTCTTGTAAGCAACAGAAAAATTGTACAAAAGAAAATAAGAGAAAAAATAATATTTCATTTATGAAGTTTCTCTTCTAAAATGGAGATGTATGATTAGCTGAATGGAAGGCGAACTGTGCAATTGCTAAAGTTCAATTCTCATAAGTATATTTACTTTTGTAATAAAATAATACTATCAGGAAAGCTATAAACATCCTATATAGCCTCCAAACATTGGTAACATAGAAAATGTTGTTCAGTTCAGATTTTATATAATTCATGAAACCTGTAAAAATAACTGATTTATTTTTGTCCATATTTCAATATATCCTTTTCTGTATTTAATATAGGATGTTATTTATAACTAAGTTTATCAGCAACGAAAAGCAATGTGCGTGTTTTGTTGATTTTTTGTTTTTTAATAATATTTTGTATTTATAACAGTTTCAAATTTCATTGTTATGTTTACTTGTGAACTAATAACCATTTAGAAACTATGAGCATCCTACTTACCCCCCCCCCACAGCTATTGATAATATAGAAAAAAATATTAATTCAGATAAAAGAGAAAATCAGTTAAATACAAAATAAACAATATATTTATTACTGTCAGCACATTATACAGTGTCTGAATGAAATGTCTCGTTCAACAGTGAAGATTAATGTATGTGTATGTATAATCTAATTGCATTTTGAAAAAAGCGAAAATATGTTATGATCTTACTGTGATTAAGTGTAAGTGAGAAGATACAATCCTTGTAGAAAAGGGTTTGTGATGTTTTAGTTTGACAGCAATAGCAGCAGCTGGAGTTGTGCACAGTTTGTCCTCTCTTGTATATTTTTTTGACAGGTCTGTTCTGACTGACCGAGTGAAGAGTGATTTTATTTCTATTTACTTGCCTTACCACAAGGGCAAAGTTAGACACAAGGTAGGTTTTTAATGTGGGGAAAAATCCAGCTCCTCAAAAATGGAAACTCTGAATTGGAGCAAAAATGGAAATTGTCTCAGTCTAGAAAGACTTCTTCACTGACCGAAGACAGAATAGACTAAGTGTAGCATCAGAACAGACAGATACTACACTTTGTTTCTAGCCAAAAGGCCAAGAAACACTTGTTGCTCCTGTTAAATTCTTTTATCATTGAGCCAATCCCCCCAAGATAAACGATAAAAAGTAGCCGGTTCCATGCATGAAATTTGTATAGCATCCAGGTGAATTGATAAAAAGAAAGGATTTAGAATTGAAATCAGAATTAACTCAAAAGCATCAGGTAAGACAGCAGATCGTTAGACGATTGTTGTCCCGGATTTTTCGTTTTGTTTTGTGCGCTGCTTTCTTATAAGCTATTTCAGCGTCATGATGGCAGACAAGATTGATCTGAAGCTTATACTAGAGTTTAGTGGTTCCGACTCCAGTCAATCCATTATTAAATGGATTGAGCTTGTGTGTCGGCTGTGCTCTGTAAAGAAAATAGAATGCATAATCCCTATGCGTTTGAGACCCGGCACCTTTGCGGTGTACCAACAATTGAGTGAAGAAAAAAAAGGTTGGATTATGCCTCCATAAAGGAAGCTTTATTTACAACTCATATGCGGCATATGCACAGTTTGTGGCACGCTGCATGCACCCGGGTGAAACTGTAGATGTTTATCTGGCGAACCTGCGGAAGCTTTCTGTACTATTCGATGGTATGACAGATCGAGGCCTCCAAGCAGCCTTTGTCCATGGGTTGCCCGACCATGTCCAACAGTTCTTACGAGTTTCTTCTCGAATGAAGGAAATAAGCCGTTCTCAGCTTCTGGCTCGAGCGAAAGCTATATTGAAACATTACTCACCTGCACCCGAGTTAATTACGGCTGCCATGGGGCCAATGCAAACCAAGAAAAGGCAGACAAAAAACAGCAGGTGTTTCGAATGCGATGGAATTAACCACTTAGCTAGGGATTGTCTCACTCGGCATGACAGACGGAGAGCTCAGGACCTTCAACTGCAGAGAAGTGGTACACGTTGTTACCAATGTGAAGGACTAGGTCACACTGGATTGTCCGGGAAAAGGTTTAGGGGACGACAGCTATGCGCCAGCTTCTTCCCCAGACAAGATGTGAATTCGGTGCTGTCAACTGTAAGAGTAGCTGTGAACAAGAAAATAGTGCACTGCACTAGCTGCTTCTGCATCTGCATCTGCTTCTGCATCTGAATCTGAATCTGCATAATAGTGGGCAAAAAAGTGGGCCAGACGTGGCAATAGCAGACCATCGAGGTGGTTATTATTGGCGGGAGAACGCAGACATGTGGAGTTAGGTCCATTAGACTCCAATTGGAGAGTGAACGTGCAGTTGTAATTGAGGTCTTAGTAATAGTGGAAGACTCGCTTGGGTTCGACTTCTTGATGGGGATACACGCGATAAAAGCTCTAGGTGGAGTATCCATCTTGAAGTCAGGGGCAGTTCAATTTCTTGACGAGCCAGTTTCTGTTTGCGCGGCTGTGCCAGCCCTTATCATTGAAAAACCTGATTTTCGAGCGGAGTTTGACTAATAACAAAATGAATGGACTGCGACGTGGAAATGGGCAGAAGGCAAGGCTCCCGACAAGCTGAAAAACCATGTTTGAATGGGGCTCCGCAAATAATGAGGTTCATTGTGACCACAGTCTTATCGCAAGACAATATCAAGAATGCGATCTCAACTTAAATCGATAATGTGTATGTGGATGAAAGTGTCGCATCTGCAACCAATGTTGCTGAACATTTTTCGCGCTTTAGACTGGTCAGCTAAACTCACAGGTAAACAAAGGATGGGTGCTTGGCTTAACTGGCTGGAGAGTAGACGACGCCCCGTTTTGGAAACATGGGAATGAGCTGCCAGACGTCCCAGAAACTATTACCAAAAGAAAGGTGTTTTCTCTCTGTGGAAAGCTTGTTGGGCATCTTCCAGTGTGTGGCTGGCTGCGAGTAGCGATTAGCATCATCAAGTGAAGGGCAAGCGTGGAGACAACAGAATAGGACGATCAAACCGAGGATGTCCCATTAAGACATATGCTAACCGAGACTGTTAATAGAGTGAGTCAGGCCGACCCATGCAAAGATAAATGGTGTCTCAATGGCGAGGAGCTTAATGTGTGGCTTGACGTAAGTTCTTTGGCCACAGGCATCCTGCTCGAATCGCATGGGACCAAGATTGAAGATGCATGTTGGATGTGACCAGAATCAGACACACGACACATAAACCTCGCGGAGTTAGATGGCTATACAGTGGGTGGCCAAATCCTTACATTGGCTAACAAATCCAGAGTGAGCACTAAGGCTGCTAGTGAAATGCTTATGAGAAGACAGTTGCAAAACTTTTCAGAATTTGTCAAAGAGTACGTGCTGGTGGTAGACGTTGTGTTCGTCAGATCAAGTCAAAATAAAGCTGATAAAATCACTACAGTCCTGCAGAGATGGCTGAAAACAATGAAAAAGGAAACAGAGCCTGTGTCAGATATATGCCGCCGCCGATAACAGCATGGAGCCGAGCGAAATACGACAGATTCATTTGAATAGCGGTCATCCTGGAGTGAAACGAACAACATACTTCATCAAATCCTGTCATAATCTCTGTCTATTGATCCTGCATCGATACGATGGCAATATAGGAAGCTTGAATCATCAAGCATATGGCAATGGTTGGGTATGGGTGTTAATCACTATAGGGGTATTCACTACTTAAACCTTATCGATTGCAGACCTAACACATTTGTCATTTGGCAACTTTTGCGGCGAGAGGATTCTGCCGCTGTGATACAGTGTCTTAGCTCTGTTTTCTTTGGGAGGGGTGCACCAGAAGAAATTTTGCATGACAACGGTACAGCTTTTAGTAGCAATAAGTTCAGAATGTTTGCTGAAAGCTGGGGTGTCTGATTGCGTTTTCGGTGTGCATATGTACTGTCAGGAAATGGTATTGTCGAGAGGTCCCATAGATCTATAAAACGGATTTAGTCCAGTCAATCTAGCAGATTTTTTGGCTGAACCTCAAACAAATTGCTAACAAAGGTTTTTAACTTGGATATTGGCCATGAATAACCTTCTCTTCAGCCACATTTTGACTGGACTAATTGCCACTAGGAATGGATGCACTGCTGAAGAGGCAGTTTATTGGTACAATATCAAGCCAAAAGATGATGTCTATAGTGTGACGGCTCCAGCGAATGATCTGTACAAGGATGAAGTCCGGGTGAAAGGCATCGATGAAGCCCTTACGTTGCTACCAGGACACCATGAAATTTATGAAATGGGGGGGGGGCGTTGTGCTGGTGAGAGCCCGGTCAAACAGGTGCACAAGTGAATGGAGGACAGGAACTGTGACGAAGGTGGTGAGTTCCCAAACGGTGTGTGTGAACGGAATGCCTTGCCATGTAAGGGATCTTCGCCCATATCCTCGGATGATGAGTTATTCCGACAGTGGAAGTGCATCAAGCGATGGCAAATTATGTGCCGGTGATGAATGACAAGGCTGATACCTCGGTCGATGATGCTCTTAATTGGTTGAGCGACAGTGGCGACAGCGATAGTGATGACGTCAATAACGATCAACCTGTCTCGGTCAAACCAGCTCAAGAAGCGACTGAATAAGCTGTGCCACATCTCAGAAGGAGTCACAGCTGCTGTGTGTGATGATGAGAACAGGAGAGAGTGTAATCGACTGAGCCAATGCTCCCCCCCCCCCCCCGACAAAAAGTAGCATGTGCCATGCATGAAATTTGCATAGTATCCAGGTGAATTAATAAAGAGAAAGGATTTAGAAATTAAATCAGAATTAACTGAAAACCAGCAGGAACAACGGTAGATTGTTAGACGATTGTCCCGGATTTTTTGTTTTGTTTTGTGGATGTATTTGTAGATAGATCATGTGACTTGGTATTTTATAATTTCTCTTCTTTTTTGTAAGTTTGGAGCCAATGTTTATAAAAACAATATAATGGCTTTTTTTAGTTATACTTTTGGGGCTTGTGTTTTTAATTGGTTAATAAATTCTTTGGAAATGCGTTTTTGGGGTTGAAAAATGTTTTAATCCTATAAAACTATAAAACTAAGAATAAGAAATGAACCTAGGAGACTTTAAAAAAAAAAAAAATACCTACAATCTGACAGAATATATCATAAGAATCTACAGATCAAATTCTCATCAATATTAGATCAGATCCACTCCAAGAATACTCATAAATTTGTTCTTATATTTGAATACATCCACTTTATTCTTAAATGTATTTATAACTTGATTACATATATTGTTTAAAAATCTATTTCTATTTATCTATACAAAAAAAATCCATCGCCACCATTCGTGGAAATGCCTTGAGTCTGCTCTTAGCCTGCCGAGCCCGCAGGACATATAATAAAACTTCCTGCTATTTGCATATCGGTTTTGAAAAAGGACATTCAATTAATTAATTATTATTTGTATGTTATTTAATGAAAAATAATTTATAAAATGCAATAATTAAAAAACATAAAACAAAATAGAAAGCAACAATTTGCAAAATAGAAATTTATTGAACCATTTTATTGTATGTAAGATTTTTTTTTTTCTTGACAATAAATTAACAGTGCCAAAAAAGTGTTTTCCATATTTAAGAATCCCATTAATTATTTTTAAGGTCTCAATTAGGTGGCATCTTATTTTTATAGTAAAGTAGTTAATCCTAAGAATTCTAACCTATTTTTTCTAATTGATTTATTTACTTCTTTAATAGTTTAGTTAGTTTTCCTTGTTTGCCTTTTGATTCCAATTCCCATGTTCAGCTAATGGTGGCCAGGCTTGATTTCTATTATTTCAATGATGATTTGTAGTCTTCTTGAACATGTAGAACAAAGAAAAGACAGGGAATTAAAATTCATGAATTAACTGAGTAAGACAAGAGGTCAACAAGTAAGAGGGGAGGAGGAAAGGAGTGAGGGGAGGAGGGAGTAAGAAGAGAGGTAACAAACAGGATATTCTTTTGTTAAATGAAAAGCTTTTCAATCAAGTAACTATATTTACATCCTTCACTACTGAATGCATTATCTATGGATATATCTATTTACCAACTTCAGTGTACACTGCAGCACCAGACTGGAGCACAGTACTCAGCGGCAGTGAAGATGAGGGCTTCAGTGGAGATGTGCAGTATCTCTGTAGTTGCTCCCCACGTGATACCAGCTAGGTGGCGTATCAGTGCAGCACGGGCGGTGGTCTTTGCCTTGGCGCTGTCCAGGTGTTGTTTAAATGACAGTGTCTGTCAAGCTTCATGCCGAGGTACGTAGGGATTGAGACTGTAGCCGGGCATTGTCAACCATGATGTTTAACTCGCTGGTTGCTTCCTTGTTGTTAAGGTGGAACATTGTCGACACAGTCTTGTCAAAAACTGAGCTAGATTCACTGATTCTGTGTGATATTACAGTCAGCACATCATATGTTAATCTTGCAGGACGAATTCAATTGGAAGATAATAAAAATTATGAATCTATTTTCAAAATTCAGTTATATTCATTTGTTTAGTGTAAACAAATCATTAGATTTTTAAAATTAAATTAACTTTTTTTAATTAATGAAGTTAAATGTGAAAATTTAATTTTATACAAAACAAAAAATGACTTAATTAAATTTAATAAAATGCAAAATATGTATTTATTTTGAAAGAAAAAATTGGGAAAAACTATTAAAGATTTTTAAATACATTAAACTTATAAAAGAGTTTTAAATTTAAAGATGCAAATTAGTCCCTTAAAAATAATATATAGACTAGCAGTAAGGCGAGTACAAAAAATATCAGGAGTAGCTGATTCAGCACTTTTTCGGTATTTACTCACCACTTGTACAGACGAATATTTTTTGTACAATTACCGATCATGTTGCTAGAGAATTCCGTCATTTTTTAAATTTTTTATCAAATATTTTAGCTTTTAGTGTGTGTGTGGGTGGGTGTGTGGGTGTGGAGCAGCACTTTCATATATAAATTTAACGTAAAATGATCACCCACTGCCAATCATCGGCAATTTGACACAATTTGTTTTTTTTCTGTGTACACTTGAATAGTATGTTGCTAGAGAATTTTTTGTTTGTTTGTTTGTTTTTTTAAGCCAATATTTCAGATTTTAGAGCGGGGAATACTTTCCTATATAAATTGAATGTAAAATACTCACCATTTTCCTGACCATCACCAATTTCCGAACAGAATTGTGCGCAAGTGATAATAACATTTGTTTTAATGTTATTATGTAACCATATTTGTGTGTGGGGGAGGGGTAGTAACTAATCTTGGGCAATTTTATTTATTTATTTTTTTGTTTTTCAGACTTGTGCAGAATAGCATACAAGTGATTTTATTTTACTTTTTATGTAGTTTTTACATTTTTTTGTATTTGCTTATTTTTAGGCTTATAATATTTTTTAAAACATTTTTTCTTAAACAAGTTCAGGCATTGCTCATAGAGGCTATACATGTCATGTGGGGCATTATAACGAGTTGTGCTCATTTCTGTTGAATGAGCAAACTAGTGAGTTCAGTGCTGGAACGTGGTGGTGATGAGAGGGCAAAGGCCAGAGTGAATACATTCAGAGGATGAGCGTTTCCAAATCACAAAAATTGTTTTAATGTTATGTATTGAATTCACTACTTTACAGAAATTGTTGAGCCAAAAATAAATACTAATTATATCACGTGTACGCTGTTCTGTACAAGTACTTTAGAATTGCAGAAATTAAAATAAAATTAAACAAACAATAAAAATGAAAAAGCGTCAAGAAAATTTGGTCACCCCCCCCCCCAAAAAAAAAAAAAATCGTTACCTTTGTAAAATAAAAGAAATGAGTAATCATTTTATGTTAAATTTATATATGAAAATGGCCCCCACTCTAAAATCTAAAATATTGAGTAAATAATCAAAAATCAAACGGAATTCTCTAGCAACATAATAGTTAAGTGTACACAGAAAAAAGAAAAAATTTGGTCCGTAAAAAAATGCCAAAACAAGTGGTGTGTAGATACTGAAAAAGTGCAGCAGATTCAAAGTATCATATAAAAAATGAGAATTATTTGTGGTCGTTTGATGTAAAGTAACAATGCATCTATCCTCTAGATGAACATATTTCATATCAGTTATTCCACTTTTTTTTTCTACACTAACAT
>OY744528.1:58789495-58986995 GCA_963556195.1 Sepiola atlantica
AAACACTTCATAAAGACCATGGAGAGAGAGAGCAGTTCTTGGAGATTCTTTCCTTCCATTTACCATTCATAAGGCACACACAATTTTAAATTTCAATAGCAATTTTCTCGGTCTTCTTAAAAATGGGTTTATATGAAATAGAATTCTTTAGTTAATAAGGCATTAATTTACAAAAATGACGTTCTTTGTTGGTAAATATGAACTATATATTCATCTAGGATTTTAATTATTTAAATTATGTGAGATTATAACATATTGCCAGATATATTTTGATATTGCTAAAACAATTTCCTATCATCACTACAGAGATGTACTGGTGTTGGATGTTAGCAGTATTAAGTTGGGAGTGCTCAATATCATGAAATAAGTTGGGAGTGCTCAATATCATGAAATAAGTTGGGAGTGCTCAATATCATGAAATAAGTTGGGAGTGCTCAATATCATGATATAAGTTGGGAGTGTCAATATCATGAAATAAGTTGGGAGTGTCAATATCATGAAATAAGTTGGGAGTGCTCAATATCATGAAATAAGTTGGGAGTGCTCAATATCATGAAATAAGTTGGGAGTGCTCAATATCATGAAATAAGTTGGGAGTGCTCAATATCATGAAATAAGTTGGGAGTGTCAATATCATGAAATAATCAAAATCAAAATTGATACCAAGATTCAGCCAGTCAAACAGATGTTAAACTCAAGATGATGAAAGCATAGTAAAAGAAAACAAAAACAGACAGATACAAACTCAGACCAAAACCGACACAAAACAAAGTCTAAGACAATGGAAATGGATGAGAACTCAGATGTGGAGAAAGTATATTTGGATGGCAGGGCTATTGACATGGTTGAGAAGTTTTGTCAAATTGGTGATACCATTGGAGCACAAGGAAGAGCAGGTACTGGTTTTATTGCAAGAGTTCAGTTGACGGAATAAGTCCAGGGAACATTACTAACCAGCAGAGTGTTTCCACTGTTGACCAAGGGAAGAGTCTATCAAGCATGTGTATGCAGTGTGATGATGTATGGAAGTGAAACCTGGCCAGTTGAGAACATTCGTTGCATGGAGAGAAATAATATGAGAATGGTGGATGTGTAATGTGAGTTGTAAAGACAGGCGTGACTTCAGAGGAAGATTAAATCTGGACAGTATAAGGAGATGTGTGCAGAACAGGAGACTGGCCACATTAAAAGAATGAGTTATTGTAGAACAGTTGAGGTAGCAGGTTCCATTCACAGCTGAAGGCGAAGGAAAACATGGGAGGAAGTGATAAGTATGGACTTGAGAGAAAGAGGGATAAATAAAGACTTGGCCAGATATATGTTAGTTTGGAAATCAATTACTAAAAGTCGTCCAACACATGTCAGCATGGAAAACAGACGTTAAACAGATGATGATAACTTAAAGGTAGGAAATGAACATGTTACTTCTTTTACAGTTAATTATTTACTTACAATAAATTACTTCTTTACACTTAATATGTTATTTCTTTCAAAATTAATTACATTCAGAATAGGACAAAATCTTTTTTCCCCAGTTGCAAAAGATTTCTAGCTTACAGTAAAAACACAACAGAGACCAGATAGTAACATTAAGTACAGATCATACAGCATTTTAATAAGAAATTACTTTTCTTAGTCGCTTACTTGTACATCTACTTTTGTTGTTTATGTTTCAACATCCGAAATTACCTTTCCATCTACAGAAACGCAGGGTCTATAATGACATCACAATGTATCTTGACTTTGTAATCTTTGTAAAAACATGTGAAATTTAAAAAAATATATTCTTAAATCTATAAAACAAATACTAACCAAACAGATCATGGTGGTTAAGTATATAGCTCTCTTTTTATATAAAATTAGCTATGTATATATGTTTATATATTTATTTTACTTCTAAACTAATTAATTGATCATTATGAATTTTGGAACATAAAACCATAAAAGTAGGTAATGTGGGCTCTATTTAGTTTAATGTAAAGGGGGCAAAGAAGGGGGTGAAGCCTTTTTTGAAAATTCGGATACCTTCGATATTTGTGAAATTTTAACAATAGACATCAATTAATAAATATTCCCCAAATTTCAGTTTTTTGGGAGTATTTAAAAGAGCTTTTAGTGGGCATGATATGGACACAACCTCCCATTTGAAAATAAAAATATTTCAGATTTGCATTAAATTTAATCCATAGTCATTAACAAATTAAGCAAGATTCCCTGAATTTCAATTTCTTCTTAACACTCCTTAAGACTTAAAGTTTAGACATTTTCTACAATCAAAATCATGTAATGGATTTTGATCAAAATTGAAATAAGGATTCTAGACATAAAGTTTAGTAGCATATCTTGATTTCAATCTTTGTAAGCAGACATAAAAGTGGTGCAAACTGTTCTGTTTGAAGAATTAATTTTACCCATCCTGAGACGGGTATTCTTCTAGTATACACACACACATATATATATATATATATATATATATAGAGAGAGAGAGAGAGAGAGAGAGAGATAGAAGAAAAAAGAGTGATAAATATGCGACGATTGTCTAAATTTATTTCAAATTTCAATTGTTCAATGCAAGGTGTAATCAGTAATAAACTAGTGTTTATTTTTCTTTTCTTAAGCCAAGGCTTTTCAAAGATCGAAATCTTATCATCAGAGGAGAAATACAGATGGATAAGTTGGCTTTCGAAAAAACCAAAGTTCAAACATTTGCATATTGCTCTATCTCGTATATTGAGCTAATCCTTTTCACAATAGGTTCCATATACTATAAGTTATCACTTTGGTTTATTTTGATCCTATATATATATATATATATATATAAGCTTATAGCATACACACACATATATATGAATATAAGCTTACAGTTATTCTAACTTTTTCTCTGCAATTTATTATTGTTTGTTTGCTGCAATGAAATGATGAATCATGAAAAGTCTAATTTTGCTGAGAGCTAGAAAGACTGGCTAGGAAATGTTGATATATTTGTGTTGAAATTAGCATTCAAATAAGAAGACAAATAAATAAGTAAATTTTACAGGAATAGAGGGAAAATTAAGAATCTAAAAGTCTAAAAGAAAATACATTGTAGAGAATGTGGAGTTTATTTAAACAACTTCACAACCTGAGAAGTGTTTATGAAAAATAGTTGGATTGCAATAATCTTACATTCTTGTTTTCACTTTCTTAGCTAAATGATAGATAATAAACTCTTAAAGAGAAAAGAAGAAAATGAGTATTAATAATTGGAAGAAGAAAAAGAAAAAGAGAATGAGAGGGGAGAAGAAAAGATGAAGAAAAAGAAAGGGGGTGACAAGGACCAAACGTTAGACTTTAGACTTTCTTTTTTGATGTTGAATGAAAAATTAGCAAAAAAAAAAAAAAACAGAATGAAGAATAATAGAAAGAAAGGAAGAGAAAAGGAAAAAGAAAAGAACATGAATACAGAAAAAAATAGAAAAGAGGAAATATAAAGAAAGAAGAAAAAGATGACAAAGGGAAAAGAAAGTACAGAAGCAAAAGTTGCTTAACAACCCATCGTTCTAGTTTTATATTATGCCATGTTATCGTGTATAGCTTGGTAGATTGTGGTAGAATGTTACTCTAAAAAAACGTAGGTAGACTGGCGGTCATTTTTCTGTGAAGCGACTGATGCATAGTTTGTTAACCAAGGGCCTAATTGGTGCAGAAGGAATAGCGGTCGAAACCCTATTATATATTATGGGGGCCATGTTGTCAAGCAATTATGGTTATTTGGTCGAGAGAGTAAGCAAATGGAAGCATTAACAGGTTCTACTGGTGATAACAGAAACAGCAATGCTTCTACCTCTTATGTCAAAACTAGTGGTATGTACCCAACATTACATGGGGGGGGGGAGAGATATATTGTCAAAGGGGGAAGGCTTCGTAAAGAAAAGTAATTTAAAATAGAAGGTTTACAAATTTTTTCTTGGAAGTTGTATGCAAAAAGTGCAGCTGAAACGAATGGGGTGTTCAATTTTATGTGATTTGTTCAGAAACGAAAATTAAAATTGAATGTTGATCCAACACATACCAGCATGTAAAATGGATGTTAAACCGAATATGATTATGATGATGATGATGATCCGGATATTAATTTGAAATACACTTTTTTTATACTAGAACATTGTCTGCATCTGTTGTTAATAGTAAAACAGAATATTAATTGATTCTTGATGAATGTATCTATAATGAATTGACAGATCGATAATAAGTCTTAGTTACTTTGTATATTAGATATATAAAACCGTGTCCAGTGATGCTTGACCTGTTTATAAAAGTATTATTGAGTGAATTAGGTTTACGCTATTATCATTTTTTATCAACCACTCAGAAAATTTTGTGACATCTGAATAAATCCACAAAAACCATAGAGCGATTTTGGCACACTATCAAGGCGTGGGTGAAGGAAGTCAAAATATATGTACAAGTACTTGGCCAGATCGTTGTTTAGTTTATTTCCTCGGTTTCCGATAAAGGAACTATATAGTACACCAATTTGTTATCCAAGCAGCCAGATTTTACCTCCTTTATCAGACTGTCAGCATTACATGTTTCAGTAACGGGAAGAACCAGATTCCAAGTATGAAGATAATGAAGCGCCCCAGCCTGTACCTACATTTCTCTACAAATAACCTGCCTGAAATTAGAGAGAACAAAATTGCACCCCTCAAACACCACATTTTTTTTCAGCAGAAAAAATTATTTATATTGATTTTTGTTAACTGTTATGGTGCCGTACCTATGACGAATATTTGGATTTGTCCATTCACAATAAATACTGGAAGCATTATGCTTCTCACTTGTTAACCCCAGTTTTCAGACTGCATATCATCTGTCGAGGATTCGTTCTTGCAGTCGGTCCGGCAGAGACTGGGCCATTTCGGTGGCCTTTTATCTGTAGGGCTTAGGGATTGAGTTCTGTGTAGTCCTAGGAGGTTCACCCTCCCAAGCATCGAGTAAGTTTATTGCTTACTGACTGAGGCGCCCTGACTGGGAAATGCCGACGGGGCTGCTCAGGTTATTTTTGCTAGGCCAGAGTGATCATCCTTTTCGGGCGCTGGCTTGATTCTTCCCCGACCTTCCGACTTTGTGTCACATATTGCTGCGGTGGAAAGCAATTAAATACTGTTGAGTTCAACCCCAGTTTACACTGGCAGTTAGTACTGACGTACTACTTCTCTTGTTTCTCTGTTGTATATACTTTTCTTCAATATATTTGTTTTACCTAAACCCTGTGTCTGTGTTCTCATTCCGGCCCCTAAACAGGGCCATTCGACATAGGCAACAGGATATTCGAGCTTACACGGAACCACAAGAAGAAGAACAACAACAACTGTCGACCAGATATTCGAATTTACACAGGACCCTACAACAATTCGAAAATCCTTAAAAAGGACCCACAATGACCAGCAACGTGGGATTTCAAATTTCAAACTTACACCACTAAAATAGATTGACAGTGTGGTTACAGTAAAAGATTCAGGAGAACTTGTTAAAATAGACGCCACAACGGGCGACTAAATTAATTATGGAAAACCTTAAAGAGGAAAATAACTTGGAGAAATCGACTACAAATTCAGCAGACCACGTCCTAATTTAAAAAAACTGGCTTACCGGTGGAAAAAAAAGAAAAAACACGTCAGGCCAACTTATTATTCTCTTAAGTGAAGAAAGGTCAGTGATTTTTGTTTTAATTGCTATTCCAACAGTTGTAATATTTAACAATAAGGGAATATATGATTTTTTTTCTCTCTCCAAAAGAGAAAGTTACTTCTGCGGAAAGCAAAAAAATTTTTTTTAAAAAAGCGATTTTTTTTATCAAGAAAAAAGAAAAGGTTTTATACTCTTTTACATCTAGCAAGCATAATCTTAAGAAAAGAACTTTTTTAACACGCCGTACCCGAAACTAAACATTCACCTTTTATCAAAAAAAGAAAACACTTTAAAATATGGAAGAATTTCAAAAGCTTCTTCTAGAACAAAATGAAAAGCTTATAGAGTAAAAGAAAGATTCTGACAAAAAGATTGAGATGTTAATGCAAACAATATCGCTGAAAGGCCAAAGTAACGAAAACGATAATGCGTTTTCGCAGAATGCCGTGTGGAGTGCGATCGACAACTTCACGTATTCCCCTGATGAGGAGAAAACTTTTGCTTTGTATTTTAGAAGAAATGAAGACTTATATAAAATTGATTGCGAAAACTGGCCAGACTCTAAAAAGGTTTGCCTGTTACTTAGGAAATTAGACACCACTGAAAATATTAAGTTTGGTTCGAAAGACTAGCGATTTGACTTTTGCAGAACCCATCAAACTTCTAACAGAGCTGTTCAGCCCAAAGACTTTCTTATTCCACAAACGCTAGAAGTGTTTAAACCTGGTAAAAAAAGACGACAAAGATTATTCAACGTTCGCATCAGTAGTAAATAAGCACTGCGACGATTTTAAATTATCTGAACTTAGTGCTGATAATTTTAAATGCTTAATTTTCATTCAAGGATTGGTATAAGGAAAATATGCTCAAGTAAGGCGTAGAGTTCTTAATAAATCAGAAAATAAACCGAACTTAACACTGCAGAAATTAGCTGAGGATTGCCAACGATTTGTCAGTGTTAAGCAGGGTTCGAAGGATATCAAACAGTCGGACATTGCGCACATACAAAACTATTCAAAGCAAAAAACGGGATTTTCACGCCTCAAAAATAAGCCAGCCGTATAAAAATAAATTACTACCGAGCCCTTGTTATCGGTGCGGAAGTCTGCATTGGGTAATAGAATGCCTATTTCGTTTTAAAACCTGCCTGATTTGTAAAAAAATTGGACACAATGTAGAACGATGAAAGGAAATAAAACGCGGGTAAATACTATTAAACATCATGACAATATTATAAGGAGATATGTTCATATTAAAATCTTAAATAAAAAAATAAAACTACAATTGGATTCAGGTTCAGACGTATCAATTATTAACATGCAAACATGGAGACGGTTGGGAAAACCGACTATATTAAGAACCAATGAAATTGCCAGAACAGTGACTGGTGAAAAAATAAATTTCGAGGGTGAAATAATTGCCGACATTACTTTTAACGAACAACGAAAAAAGTGAAAATTTACATATTAAAAAAAAAACAGGAAATTTGTTTGGCATATATTTAATTCAATTATTCAGACTATGGGGATTATCAACCAAGAATTCGTGCCAGAAGAAAATAAATCTGACGACCGGATCAGAAAAACGAAAAAAGGATTTTGTTTCAACCATTAATCATATGAAATGGACTCAAAATAAATTGCCAGCAGAAATGACAGAAATTAAATCACATAAGGAAATAAAATGGCATGCTGATGAAAATGAACACAAAAGAAAAAAAGAATAAAAAGAGAGAAAGAAAGAAATAAAGAATAAAAAGAGAGCAAGAAAGAAGTAAAGAATAAAAATAGAGCAAGAAAGAAATAAAGAATAAAAATAGAGCAAGAAAGAAATAAAGAATAAAAATAGAGCAAGAAAGAAATAAAGAATAAAAATAGAGCAAGAAAGAAAGAATAAAAAGAGAGGAAGAAAGAAAGAATAAAAAGAGAGGAAGAAAGAAAGAATAAAAAGAGAGGAAGAAAGAAAGAAATAAAGAATAAAAAGAAAGAAAGAAAAAAAGAAAGAAAAAAAAGAGAGTAAGAAAGAAAGAAAAAAAGAGAGTAAGAAAGAAAAAAGAAAAATAGAGTAAGAAAGAAAGAAAGAAAGAATAAAAAGAGAGGAAGAAAGAAAGAATAAAAAGAGAGGAAGAAAGAAAGAATAAAAAGAGAGGAAGAAAGAAAGAATAAAAAGAGAGGAAGAAAGAAAGAATAAAAAGAGAGAAAGAAAGAAAGAATAAAAAGAGAGAAAGAAAGAAAGAATAAAAAGAGAGGAAGAAAGAAAGAATAAAAAGAGAGGAAGAAAGGAAGAATAAAAAGAGAGGAAGAAAGAAAGAATAAAAAGAGAGGAAGAAAGAAAGAATAAAAAGAGAGGAAGAAAGAAAGAATAAAAAGAGAGGAAGAAAGAAAGAATAAAAAGAGAGGAAGAAAGAAAGAATAAAAAGAGAGGAAGAAAGAAAGAATAAAAAGAAAGTAAGAAATAAATAAATAAAGAATAAACAAGAGTAAGATAGAAAGACAATCTGTATAGCAATAAAATTCTGTGACCACTTCTCGTGTGTATGTATGTGTGTTTCACACATCAACATAACTTTGATAATTGCACATTGATTATTTTATTATTAATCGATTATTTATTGGAATAATAACGAAATAGCATAGAATGCATTTGGGTTTACTCGTAAACGAGTCAGCCATTTTAATCATTTGTTAGTAGTTAGAAACAAACGAATGAATTACTTCATAACACTTCGAAATTTGAAAGGAATTTGGAAGCATTTAAAATGTCGAATAGAACGTCATTTTTGCTTTAAAATTGTTAGCAAATCTTCATTTAATTAAAAGATTGAAAGTTTTGGAAACTATTTACATCCAATCATTTTATAAATAGAAAAGATTAAAACAACATGTATACCTTAACAACATGTATACCTTAACAACAATTAGTAATAGTGTTATAACAATTTGGTTCAATTAATAATTTAATGATCAAAGAATACTGCAAAAATTAAATTTTAAAACCAATAATAATTTAGTATAAAAAGGCATAGTTAAAAAAGAAAGAAAAAAAAGCATAGTTAAAAAAAGGAAAAGCGAAAGAAAAATGAAAATAAAAAGACTCCCGAATAATGCAGGGTAGGCACAGCTAGTATAAAATAAATAAATAAAGGAAATAGAGACAATATGATAGAAAGAAAGAAAAGAAGGGGAAAAGGAAGAGAGAGAGAGAAAGGAAAATAGAGAGAAAGAAAGAAAGGAAGAAAGAGAAAAAGAAAAATAGCAGGCAGTGCAGTATGAGAGAGTCCTCAATCTGAGAAAAAATCCTCCACGACTGGGGCAATTTTTTATTCTTGTTTTCAGTCCAGGGTGTTTCTATTAGGGGAGCTGGATTCTCCACATTAAAGACCGACCTTGTATCTAACTTTGCCCTCGTGGGGAGGCAAGTAAATAGGAGTGTAGTGTGAGAGAGGAGGAGAGCAATGAGCATCAATTGTAGGCTTTGTTATCCCAGTTTGATGACAGCTTCTAGACAGTCTCATGTCTGTGGTGGCCTTCTTGTATACCCCTAATGTACATAGGAGGAGGAGGAGGAGAAGCTTAAGAACTCTCTCCACCTCTGGGTGGCCACCCATTCTATTACACCAGAATTGGCAACTTCACAATCTAGAGTAGCATTTGCAGTTCATTTATCACATTTCCACCACTACCCAAATCAAAAATTCCATTCTTGGCTTAATAATACTGTGCAGATTCTTAATTTCATTCTCCTGACACCACCCTTAAGAAAGAATATTCGTTGCCCCAGGGGAAAATAAATGAAGAAAAGGGGGTTTGGGTGAGGCGATGGAGTGTCAAAAAAACAAAAAGATCACTAAAATAAAAAAAAAGTCAAAACTTACATTCACATAAAAAATATTTCATATCTGAAATTTGTAATGGCTAAAAACAATGAGTGAAATGTCAGTGTTTCATATATTAGTGAATGTGATGCTCCCTTGTACCCCTCCCATGCCCCCCCCCCTCCGTCAACACACTGCTTGGTTAAAATCCTCATATATCCAGCTGCCATTGATAAAGTAAAACTAAGCAAGCAAGTGTAATTTGTTGTGTGCTTAATATATATTGCAAAGGAGGGTTAGGGTGCATTTGCTTGAATTGAACATCTGTGGTCCTCATTTCAAACAGATGCAACACTTTGATCATTATTGAACAAGTAAGCTTTTTGACCATAATAATTTGTAAGTGCTTCAAACAAGGACGGTCTTTCAGTAGACATTTGGAGGTTGTATATTAAAGAAGTGATTCCATAATTATGACCCTTAACATTAAATATCCAACAAACCCGAACGAATCAATTTGCATGGTCCATCCATTCGATCTGCACATTTAATCATGAAATGCCATTTCACATTGAAGCTTTTTATGTCAAACTAAAGATTGAAAGATAAAATAAAAACAATGCATTTTTTAAATAACGTAAAAATATAACTTTTGAGTCAATCTGAATCAAATGTTAAGCATTCAGGAAAAAGCAATTTCAGAAAGCACTTGTAACAATCGACAGAGCAATTTCAGGACAGAGCAATTTCAGGATGCACTTATAACAATCAAGAGAGCAATTTCAGGACCAAGCAATTTCAGGACCGAGCAATTGTAGGATGCACCTGTTACAACCAGGGCTTTATGCGCTCCACTACTTTTGGAGCTGCTCCCACTCCTGCTCCAACGCCCAAAATTGGAGCTGGCTCCTCTCACGCTCCCCATTTTGAAAAAAGAGCCGCTCCAGCTCAAACTCCTATAAAAAGGAGCGGCTCTTTTTCAGCGCTCCATAATGAAATGTACCTTCTTTCATAAACGTTCTATTCTGCCAATGAGTGGTCGAAGATTGGGGTGGGTGTCAAAGGATCTCATCAATATGGGTGGGGATGTTACTTTAAGTGTAAGATCGTAAGATAATGTTTGACAAAATCTCGCTAATATTTTGAGAGTTATAGAACATGTCGGACGAAGCATAGGATTATATGTAAATATTCGTTTTCTGAGGTATAAAATAGAAATAGCAAAATCCCTGAAGTATTTTAAAGCAATTTTAATTTTCATTACATTAACAACCTATTTTTTCAGGGAAGGAAAATTTGACCCAATATTTTTTCTATTTATTTTGGAAGGGAATTTAGATTTGTTTTAAGTAAATAAAGTTTTACTTTTAAACATTATTAGTGATTATTTTCTTTTTAAACAAACCATTTCTCTGGGAGAGGAGAGACAGCCAGGGCAACATTAATCGTCGTGCTGTTGTTTAATATTTGTTTGTTTTACGAACATAACTATATTGTATAATGTATATTATTATTTACCACAGAGAAACGTGTACGTACTTTCAAACAAATCGATTTATCCAATTTTTTTTCAATAGTACAATTTGGGGCGAAAAAAAAACAATGAAGTTTATTTTTTAAAGATTGAATAAAAAAAATATTTTTCATAAATTGGACAACAAATATCAATAAATTGTCAATAAACAATCCAGACGTCCATTTAATGTCTTTAAATTTCATACAGAATATCTGGCCTAGACCTTGGGAGTTGAAAAAATATCGGGTCAAATTTTCTTCCCCCGAAAAATTAACTGGAGCAAAAAATTCAGATAAAAAGGTGAAAACGTCTACATTTTAAATCTCTAACAAACTGTTTACACTTTTAATATTCGATAATAGATTTTTTAAGATAAAACAAGATATTTAATCTACTTTCGGTTCTAAAAAAACAACAAATTAGTCAGAAAGTCTAATTATTTTCTTTTTTAAATTAAAATTTAAGATATTTTCTTTAATTTAATTAAGTTTAAACATTGGTTTAATTGTAGAATATGGGCCGCTGTTTTCTTTTTCGCTCATTTTGCTTGATATTCGCCCAAATTTTGGATGAAACTGATTATTGGTCTTAATTGTATTTTTGGTCCTGAAATAAAATTCTCATTTACTTTTTAATTCCAGGTTTTAATCGCTGATGGCCATGTTGGTTTTTATTGTTTTTTTTCCTTGGACTAAAGATATTTTTTACTGCTTTAACATTTTATTACACACAAAAAACAAACTTTGAACATTCTATTTACAAAAGCAAGTTTTAATGGAATTTAACGAATTTAAAAGCAAACATGAAAAGGTTAAAACATACTAGTCATGAATTTAAGAATAACAAAATGTCGCCGAAAAGACAACAGGTAAAAATGTGGCATAAAAGTTCAATTTGATATATGCTAAAAAATAAATTAGAATCTTTTGTCAGGACAAAATGTACCATGTCACCCCAAAAATCGATTTTATCGAATATTTGGGTGAATACCGAGCGAAATATGCGAAAAATTCAACGGCCACTATAGTTCAATTGAACCTAAAATTCTTTATTTAAAAACACGAATTAATAGAAAAATTGGCTTATTCATTCAATCAGCAATAAAAATCCTTGTCATAAATACAAAAAAAGAAAATAACTTCAAAGACATCTATAGACTCACTTGCGCATTTGAAGACATTTGTTGCCAAATTGTCTCCTGCCTTAAGAAAACTGTCCCATCAAAAATGTAACATGTCGATATGAAAATCCTCTCCCTCTCTCTCCCTCTCTCCATATCTCATATACATTTACCAGAGATATAATTTTAAAAAATAACTCAGAGTTTAGCTCAGATTTTCTTTCCTTTTCCTTTTTATTGCTGAATAAAAAAACTAATGTTTAACAAATAAAATAAATAAAATAATTTTGGAGCAAGGAGCGCCGAGTGATAAAACAATAAAACCGTGCTCTTTAGTCTTAAATGGAGTTGCTCCCGCTCCGCTGAATATAAAATGAGCCCTCCTCTCCTTCGCTCCAGCAAAAATGAGCGCGCTCCAGGAGCACGCTCCTTTTTGGAGGACTCCATAAAGCCCTGGTTATAACTGACAGAGCAATTTCAGGACAGAGCAATTTCAGGATTCACTTGTAACAATCGACAGAGAAAAACCATATAAATGCTTAAGTACTTCATCCCAGGAATTCTGATAACAACAATAAAAGGAAAATAACAACAATTGTCCCAAGAAAAACAAAGTAAATAATTAAATATCTCAGAAAAAAAATACTTCAATTGCAAGATAAATCTATAGTGTACATCATATTAAATTTTTGCAAATTGAACAACGGGCATGTCGATGCTTACACGATATATGTCGATGTCTGTGCACACAAGCTGAGGGTCTGGCGGAAAAATTGCCTCAATGTGTCAGTGCTCAATTATCAAACCTTGTGAGCATGCCAAACTGTTATCATCAAAGCTAGGAGGTACTGTCTCACATGTGACACCAGCGAACATGCGAGTGACTGTAGATAATACATTATACAACACTTAGACAGGCAATATCATATGGAAGTGCAACATGCTGAAATGAGAATGAGCGAATGAGATCCCAAGTATATACTATGCATTCTCACCTTGTTTTCTTTTTATGAAAAGCTTGTTGGGCACTTCCCGGTGGTTAAATGACTCAGAGTGGCAGCAGAATTTATGAAGAGAGGAGCAGCAGTGATCACCGAGTGTTGGGACAAGGAAGTGGACGATGTTGCATTGATCACTATGATGGAGGAGACGATCGAAAGAATACGTCAAGAAGACCGCATGCGAGGCAAGTGGTGTGTGAATGCTCCAGACTTTAATGTTTGAGCTGATGCAAGTTACCTAGTATCTCGATGGAGCACAATGGTGCCACTATAGGGGACACGAGTTGGTTGTGGAAAGAAAATGAAGTGCAGCATATAAACTTGGCAGAACTCAACACTGTTCTGAAAAAACTTAATATGGCACTAATGTGGGAGGCAACAACCGTTCATCTCTTTACTGATTCTGCATATATGCACAAATGGATCACAGACACTCAAATGGGAAAGAACATACGTGTATATGAAGGCGGCAGGTGAAACGCTGATCAAATGATGGGTTGGTATACTCGCCAACTTGATCGAAGAGTACAGACTGACAATAGACATAGTAAAATCAGAATATAACTGAACGGATGCGTTGACGTGATTATTGCAACAATGGCTTGAGTTAATTAAGAACATCGCTGAATCGTGTGTGTGCTGCATTAACAAGCATACCCAACTCCAACCGAATGAGGTTCATCTGTATGGCCATCCCTACATAAGGAACACATCATATTTTATCAGGTCGATCTCAAGGCATCAGTGAGGGCCATGGTGTTGAAATAAGAGTTAAAATTAAGATCACGTTTTGGTCAGAATCAAAAGTGAAAGTGACTTTTCTTTTTTTTTACATTAAAAGTCACTAAATATCAAGGCCCAAAGGCCACTCGAGGATAAGGGTTAAAGAGTTTGGCTGGTGGATGGTGAGACAACATCGCGTTCACCGGCACGATGGTTGTAGTAGGGCAGGAATTGATTATCTACGGGGACAGTTCAACAAGACGGCAGGGAAGCAGGCTCGCGGCACTGTTCCAGACGGGCAGTTCTAGGAAAGAAGTTCTGTTCATGGAAGTTTCATTTCGTCTTAGGCACGCAGAGGGTTCTTAGTGTGAATGCTTTACAAGGGGGGACCATAGATTTGAGCTCAGTCTACTATGAAAATAACGGTAGAGCAAAGAAAGCCTAGCAGCATCTCTTCTGTGAGAGAGTGACTGTAGGGAAGAGAAGAGGACATCCCCCACTAGATTTTGAAGTCGATTTTGGACTCTATCAAGGCAGGAAAGGGTGCTCTAAGCAGTACCTTCCCATATGTGGCAGTAGGATGTATTTGACATTGCATGCTTTTTCTTGCGTTGGGAAAATAGCAGTTACCTCCCTTTAGTCACATTAACATTATTCACCCGACAATGCTAATTTAGATAAGTCAATTACAGGTGCATGACCTTGGTCATCGTAATAGTTTTTTTTTTTAGTTCACTCCAAACAAGGCAGGCCGCCACTGTAGACGTAAGGGGCTACTGAGAAATAGGGTGAGAGATTGAGGGGGAGGGTCAACCTAAATTGGGAGCTGTGCAGCGAAATGTCTGTTTACATTAGTTTTAAATTTCTGCATGTCAGTACCATCAGGAAAACAGAGAGCGGGGGGGGGGGGAGTTCCCGAGTCCAGCAGCACGAGGAAAGAAACTTTTGGAGTAGAAAGCTCTTCAGCATCTGGAGACCTCCACAGTGAATGGATGGGATTTGGTTGATTGTCGGGTTGGTCTAGTGAATTTGCGTCGTGGAGGCACCAGAGCACAATCCATTGAAGTACTTGTAAAACAGGCACAAGGAAGCAACATTGTGGCAATAGGACAGGGGTGGAGCTTGGTGGATAGTGAGGAACCTATTAAGTTGGCGACTCTTTTAACATTGTCTCAGAGGGAGAGACTAGTAGATGATGACCCAGCCCAGATGTGGCAACAATACTCCATGCATGGGCGGATGGTGGCTTTGTAGAGATATAGGATAATGTCAAGTGTGAGAAGTTTACTAGCACGGTAGAGGGAGCCCACCTTCTTTGTAGCAGCCCTGGCAATGTCTTCAATGCATTTATTCTAATACATGTTATCTGTGAAAGTTAGGCCAAGGAGTTTGAATGAGGAACTCTCAGGTTGGGTGTTATTTGGCATGACAATCAGTAGTTGAAGAGGTTTCTTGTAGTTATTGAAGGAAAGTAACTTTGTCTGTGCAGCATTAAAAGTTACCATCCATTTATGACCCCAATCCACTACAGACTGGAGGTCACTTTCTAAGGATTCAGCCATTGCCTCAGATATGTGTGTGTTGGTTTTGCCCAGATGACGAGAGTAGAGCGTGGTGTCGTCAGCAAATATTCCTATCTCAGTCTCAATGACATCAGGGAGGTCATTTATGAAAATCAGAAACAGTAGAGGTCCAAGGATGGATACCTGGGGTATACCAGCATTTATGTCATGTTGCTTAGATGAACGGCCATTGAGGACAACTTGGATCTTTCTTTTTGTTAGGAAGGATTTAATTATATTAAATATTTGTCCAGTAATACCATATGAGTGCAGTTTTAGGAGAAGCCCTTCATGCCAGACCTTGTGAAAGGCCTTGGATATATCAAGCGCTACTACCCTAGCTTCAGCTGCCTTGTCCAGTGTAGGATATATGCATTCAGAGATGACCGTTAGGATATCTACAGTAGATCGTGCTTGTCTGAATCCGTATTGATGATCAGAAAGAAGTTTAGCATTAACTAGGTGCCGGACTATCGCTAGATTGATTAATGATTTAAAGATTTTAGCAAAGATCGGGAGTAGACTGACTGGGCAGTAGTTTAGACGATCAGTTCTATCTCCAGAATTCTTGAAGACTGGTACCACAGAAGCAATTTTCCAACTATCATGGAAACAAGATTCAGCAAGACATTTGTTGTATAGTTTGGAGAGGATAGAGGCCAGCTCAGCAGAGCATTTCTTTATTACTATTACTGGTATAAGATCAGGCCCACAGGCTTTGGAGGTGTCAAGGATATTTATGATGTCTTTGACCCGAGATGGGGTGATGACCAGGTTCTCAAGTGTGGCTTCACTCCGCAATGGTAATTTAGGGAGGGGGTTGTTTGTTGAGTCTAAAGTGGAGTTTAAGGCAAAATGCTGGGCAAGTAGTTTAGCCTTATCAGTTGCCGTGCAAACAACATCGTTGTGATTTGATAGCGAGGAAATTGTCTATTATCTATTGTTCATCACACTATTGTAGATTTTCCAGAAATCACGAGTACCTAGTTTCTGTGACTGAATGCATTTTTTGGTTATCTCTGTATACCTTCTTTTTGCTTTATCTATCACTACTTTGCAATCATTTCTTGCCTCTATAAATTTCTGTCTATTCGCAGTTGACTTATGGCGGCCGAATTGTCGGAATGCCTTCTACCTCTCAGCAATAGCAGCTACACATTCTGAGCTGAACCATTGAGGAGCATGGGGTTTGCTGAAGAATTTTTGCATAGGGACATAAGCATCAATGCCTGCTTTGACCCATTCGGTTAGCTCATTTGCACACTGATCAGCAGGGATTGAGAAGGTCTCACCCCATTGGGCATCGCTGATGTGATCCCTGAGGGATTCAAAATCAGCCTGCTCATAGTTTCTCGTCGTTTTGAGCAACGGCTCATCAGCTTTTGGACGATTTTTTGTAGGTGATGAGTATCATTACCACAACGTGATCAGAGTTTCTGAGCGGGCTATGGGCATTCGCCACACAAGCCTCTTGTCAAGAACATGTCGAGATGTGAGGCTTGCTGGTCTGTTTTTTTAAATAGTAATTTTTAAATCAATTATTATTTTAATTAAACAATTTGATTCAATAAATTTGTGTTTTAAAACATAATGGCTAATAAGATTAAGAAAATAAACAAACTCAGAACGTTTTAATAAAAAAAATCAGAGTAAAAGTAACACGGTAAATGCCAGCGTTTTGTTTACATTTTAAATAACGCCCCCGTCTTGCGTCCATACTGAATAATCAGAGGGAGGTAACTGATTAAATGGAGTAACACTGGTTGTTCAATCAGTTTTGCAGTAGGTAGATTAACTGCGTAACTCATTTCATATATATATATATATATATATATATATATATATATAATAAAAGAAATTATAATTTATAAGTAAGGTTACTAGCGAGCAAAATAGCGTAAATACATGTGGAAATCTGAAGAAAACAATTATGAGTATATATTTGCGAATACTAATTTATTAGAAGTTTAAAAGCAATTAATTATGTAAATTGAGAAATGCGCATAGTGTTTACGGCGGTTTTTGTAGTAGTATATATAGAAGCTGGCAGACTAAGTAAATAGTAATATTACTCTGATGGAGTTTCGGCTTCAGACAGACAGACAGATACATAATCTCCATTATTAATAGATTTGGTTCAAGTAATAATAACCAAACGATATCGTAATAATTAAATTTAACTTTCAAAATACTGTTTAAAAGAAAATAACTAAAAAAAAAATTAGTGGCAGAATAAAAAAAAATCCTCTGTATAATTCCTTAATTGAGGTGGACACTGGTGATGACAAGCTTGAAGTAGTGACAGAATTCTGTTACTTTGAAGATGTGCTGTCATCGGGTGGAAGCTATGGGAGGACCTGGTCAAAAGTGATAGAAAAGTCTTGAGTATGGATTCTGTCGAGCATCACCAAAGACAAGAATGGAGAGGAAGACTTAGATTGAGACTAGACAATCAGACCCCACCTTCATAAGAGGATTAATTGTGGCCTGATTCAACAAATAAACCGATTGTTGTTGTTGATGATGATGAGGAGATAAACATTATTTTTCCATAACAATCACTTTTGATCTTGACCACTAAAAAACAATACTCAGAAAATACAATTGTAACCTCTTTTTCTAAAATTCAATTTATTCTTTATCTAATTCCAAATTATTTTTTTGTTTTATTTTTCTTTGTTACAGATGTAACCATACAAGTTTTTTTAAGTGGAAATTTTTTAAAGACATTTTATTTTTTATCAAATATGTACGAAAACTTTGGCAGAGTTTCAGGTCAAGCATCTCTCTGACATTTTATTATTGACATCTTGGCACTTGTAAGGAAGGGACACTCAAAGGATTTCAGTTGTTATGGAGTCAGTTCCGAGAATCCCAAGTCAGTCCTAGAAATTACCAAAACAATTTTTTTAAGGAAGTTTTTTCAACTCGAGACTGACCCTATAAGAACTGAAATCCTCTCGATGCCCATTCCTTACAAGCACTGACATTTTTTTTAATGTCTATGGAATATTGTTTGATAACGAGTAGAAATTGAGATAATTTCCCCAAAATCCTTTAAAAACGTTTTCAAGTGAGAGAATTGGAATTTTTTCAAGCGAGAGAATCAGAATTTTATTCTTGTACAAAAAAATGCGTAAAACTTAAAAGCAACAATTCAGCATCTTTTTTTTTAAGATACAAATTAAGGCCTCGCCGCTGAGTCGAGATTTTCTTGTGATGACATTGGTCGTGGTTCTTACAACCACACTCAATCAAAACCTGAAGTGAGCTGTAAATTAACGCACATGTGCAAGGCCATCGTAGTATGCATCCATCTTTAATCAGATTCAGATATTCAATTGCATAGGATTATTCATTCACTTGGAAATCATATTTAACTTGTTCCTGCTATTGTGACTTTATTCCCTTACCAAGAACACGGCTACCCTCCTAAGGAGTATTCATTCACTTGGAAATCATTGTTAACTTGTTCCTTTTTTCAAACCGATTTCCTTTTTAAGGGAAAAACAATTTTTGAAACTCTATCATGGCGTTCAAAGATTAAGACATTGCATTATATTACGACAGCTGTGATTAAAGTTCGAATCTCAAGTTTTTAAAAAATAAATTAGAACTTTATTTCGAGATAAAAAATACAATTTTAGACTAATTAATAAGTTTCATCGAAATCCCCCCCGCCCAAAAAAAAACATGACTTTTAATTTATTACAAATTTTTACTATATTGTAAAAAACTTCGTTTTGCAAAAAACAAACAAAAACACACACACATTTTAATTTATTTCAATAAATGTTCTATTAATTATTTTGAATTATTGATTTTGTGCTATTTTAATGAATTCGTAATCTTTCATGTTTTATTTATTTTTTAATTAAAGAAACAAAAAATATCATTCATTATAACATTGTAATAAAATATAGTTCTATTATTATTATGTTCGTTTTATAACATTTTAAATTATAAAAAAAATTTTTTTTTAAATCGCTCTCAATTTCAGAAACTATATTTTATTACAATGTTTTGGCCAATAAACTTTATTGTTTTACAATTAAAAAAAATCCCCTTTTACGAAACAAAAAAGAAATAATTCTACAAAAAACAAGAATCCCTTTTCACAAAAAATCTACAAAACAAAAAAATATCCTTTTAAAACTGCGAACAAAAGAAAATACTTAACAACGCAAATCAAGAAAAATAATCGTGCATCACTTGGCATAATACACTAAACAAAAAAAATCCTAAAAAACAAAAATGTAACAGCGAGCAATGAAATGCCATCACGAAAGAAAAGATTGGGCACACAAACAAAAAAAAGACTTCAGCCAGATAAACAAAAATCTAAAAAAAAATCTTAATCAGTCGAAGGACAAAGGAAACGACAAAAAGGTGCCAAGCGTTGAATCCTCCCAGTTCAAATCCAGCTCTGTGCAGGACATATCTACAACCTGAAAATTTTTACTCATCCCAAGAGTCTTTGCATGGACACAAAAAATTTCAACAAGGCGTCAAAAGTTGAACCCTAAACAGTAAATTCCAGCATCATCCGAGAGACATATCTTCTACCTGGAATTTATTCAGCCCAAGAGTCTTTTGTATGAATGCTAAGTTCCAGCAAAAAAATAAAAATAAAAATAAACGCACAAAAGTCATCACTATCAATAATTACCTGCTTCGCGTGGCAAGAAAACCCAATGAACCCAAAATTTAAATTTCGCCCGTGAACGCTAATTCTTTGTTAAAAAAAAAACAACCTAACAGGATGAACGATTATATATATATATATATATAAATATTTTAAATACAACTAGCAAAACGCCAAACTATTGTCTTTTGTCTCTTCTTTTCCTTCATTCCTTTCAATATAATAATAATGTTTTTTCTTTGCTTTGTTTGTTTCTGTTATGTTATTAAATAAACACTGAAGCAAAAGCATGTGTGTATCGTTCAGATCCAAGATGGCTCACCTTTTTATTCAACTCACGTTCAGGTTACAAAGTAGAACGTTAATCTCATGGTAAGGGGGATAACTGTTTGGTTAAAACATATTATAACAACTCCCCTTTTAGGTAGTTATTTTTATGTTATTTATTCATTTAAATGTCCAGTCTGGTAGGTGGTCTTGACAATCTTCCGGACCTAGTTGTTATGTGGTCTGGGGGAGTGGTCGGTTGATGCACAATTTCCTCACTTTCATTTATTGAGGTTTGGGTATTTTCAGGACTTTTCACTTCTTCTGTCTCCCTGTTGGGATGTGGTCTTGGTATGATATGTCGGTGGTTGCATCGGATGTATCCTTTGTTGTCGTCTGTGCCCACAATGTACGATCGTGGGGTGGGGGCATTTCCAACACAGTGCCTTCCTGGCTGGGGGTATTTGGGCTTCTAACCCACACACGGGTTCCCTCAGCTCTCTTGCTCTGTGTCTCTTGGTGTGTGTGTGTGTGTGTGTGTGTTGTTGTTGAGCCTTCTTGTACCCATCCCTCTCCCGAATAGACTTGAAGTAAGGCCACTTGGGTGTCAGTAGCTTTGGGTGAATTAAAATCCCCAGATTCTTGCAAAATCAGCAAATTCTTTTGACATATACTGGCTTCCAGAGTCTGTTCTCAGGATCACTGGTACTCCATGCCTGGCAAATATGGATTTCAGGCTTTCTATCACTGTTCTGGGGGTAATTGATCTCAGTTGAGTGAACTAGACATATTTCAAAAAATAGTCGACCACTACAATGTAGGTCTGGCTGTTTAGCTCGAATAAGTCAGAAGCTAGGGTGTGCCAGGGTCTTGGTGGGAGTTTGGTTGTCAACAGTTGTTCGGCCGGTTGGTGTCTAAGTCTGGCACATGTTTCACAGTTCTCCACTGTGTTCTTTATCTGGTTAGATAATCCTGACCACCAGATTGATTGGCGGACTCGTTGTCGGCACCTGGTAATTCCTTTGTGACCTGAGTGGATCTTGCCGATTATCTCATCGACTATGGGATCACAATCCGTGCTCCATACATTAGTAGGCCTTCCTCCCAGGTAATGTCTCCTCGATGGGCCCAATATGGCTTGAGTAGCATAGGAACTTGCTCCTTTGAAGGCCATCAATTTTTAACAAAGTTTATGATGCCTGTATATATGTCATCATTGCTGGTTGCTTCCCTTATCTCTGCCAACCGTCTATCCGTTGCAGACAGGGACTGCATGATGGCCTGGACAAATATTGCTGAACTTTCCTCCAGTTCTTTATCCTGTTTGGTCGGCATGTTGCTGTGCGTAACTCTTGATAGAGCATCGGCAGTGTATAGTTCCATGCCGGGTATATGATGGATTTTATAACTGAATCTCATGAGGCAGATGCGGATTCTCTGTACTCTGGCTGGTAATTCACTGATATCCTTACTGTCTAGTAGGGGTACGAGCGGTTTATGGTCTGTCTCGATTGTGAACTCCAACCCTATGAGGTAGTCGGAGAATCGTTCACATCCCCAGGTTATGGCTAGGGCTTCCTTTTCTATCTGAGCGTATCGGGTTTCTGTTTCCGACATGGCTCTTGATGCATATGCTACCGGGTGCAATCTTGTATCTTCCTGCTGCTGTAGGAGTATTGCTCCAAGGCCACAAGATGAAGCATCTGTGGATACTAATGTTCTTTTTGTTGGATTGTATAATGACAGAACTGGTGCTGAACACAAAACTTCCTTTATGGAGTTGAAGGCTCTTTTTTGTTCGCTTTCCCATACAAACATGTTTTTCTGACTCACTAAGTCCCGTAGTGGCTTTGTCATTTCTGCTAGGTTTGGGATGAACTTCCCCATTTGGTTCACCATTTCCAGAGATCTGCGAGTTTCTGTTATATTGTTTGGCACTGGGAAGTTGTAGACTCCGGAAACTCTGTCTGGGTCGGGTCTTAGGCCGTCATTGCTGAGGATATGTCCTAAGAACTTTAGTGATGTTATCGATATCTCACATTTTTGTGGATTTAGGGTTACTCCGGCTGCTCGAATTCTCTTTAATGTGACTTTTAACCGTGTGTCATGCTCACTTTGGCTCCTCCCATATACCAGTATATCATCCAGCATACATACCGCCCCTTCTTGCTGTTCCAGTATGGCTGACATCCGCCTCTGAAAGATCTCGCTGGCTGACGTGATTCCAAATGGTAGTCGATTGAATTGGAATCTGCCAAATGGGGTAATGAAGGTTGTCAGTCTGCAGGACTCTTGTGACAATGGTATTTGCCAGTATCCACTGTTTGCGTCTAACTTGGTCATGACTTTGGCTCCATCCAATTGGACTAGCACATAGTCGACTGTTGGTAACATATGCAGTTCTCTTTTGACATGTATGTTTAGTTTCGTCAGGTCAACACATATTCTGACCTTTCCATTGTTCTTTGGCACCACTACTATAGGGGAGCACCATTCTGTGGGATCTTCAATCCTGCTTATTACCCCTATCTCTTCCATCTGCTTGAGTTCTCTCTGTGTCTCCTTCATTAATGGTAAAGGTATGCGACGTGGCGTTTAGATGGAGTAGGGTTTACCATCCTCACGTAGGGGTATGTGTAGCTTTCCCCGAATGTACCGAGGCCCTGAAACAGGTCTCTCATCTCCTTCCTTGGGTCAAACGGTCGTACATCAGTATCTCTGATGCAGTGTACAGCAGAGGAGGATACAGTCACTATTTCAAGTGCTTCAATGGCCGGTCTTCCTAATAGTGGTACCTCCAAGTTGGGAATGACATATATATATTGTGTTGTCCGTCGCCCTTTATTCCTTTTGGATGGTTGCCTTTAGTTTCCCCATCACTTGTAAGGGCCTATGACATGGACCATGTAGCCTCTCCCTTGCTGCAGCTGGTAAATGCATTCTTCTATAAATGCATTCTGGGATTGCGGTGACATCAGCTCCAGAGTCGATTTTGAATTTCACTGGCGTGTTATTTATTGCCAGATCAATTCTCCATGGTTTGCTGTGTCTAATTTCAGCTACCGTCAATAGACCCAGGGTGATGTTGTCGTCGCTGCTATAAGAGTAGTCCTCGTCGTAGTGTACCTCGTAGACTTTCTTCGACCTGCAACACTGTGCGTAATGGCCGACTATTTTACAGTTGTGGCATTCTGCTAGAATGGCAAGGCATGTACGTCTCGCGTGTTTTTCTCTGTTGCCGCAACGTTGACATCCTGTTTCTGGCTCACGCTGTTGTCTATACCCTTTTGGCTTATAGTTTTGGCGATTCCTAAAAGAGTCATCTCCTCTTTTGTCGTGGTTTCTTTTCTTTTGGTAATGTTTGTCAACTGCGTGAACGATGGTGTCCTCTTCTAGTTGCTCGATTTTGTTTGTTTCAGTATTTTTTCAGTATTTTTTCAGTATTTTTTCAGTATTTTTTCTGTTGGAACTTCATGATTTCCTTCTTACTGCGCCTTCCAGACTGATGTCAGGTATCATTATAAGAGTCTCGTATAAGTGTACATCTCTGCACCTCACAATGATTCTGTCTCTTATAAACTCGTCTTCTAGTCCCCTTAGGTCGCATGTCTTCGCTAACACGTGTAAGTCAGTAATAAAAGGCATCAATGGACTCATTTTCTTGTTGACAGCACTTGTTGAACATGGCTCGTTCATATATAACGTTTGTGCTGGCCGTGAAGTGCTTATCAAACTTTTGTTTGACTACATCAAACTTTTCCGAGTCCTGTGATAACTTGAATGTAGCTAGGACATCCTCGGCTTTGCCACCCATACTATATATGAGGGAATCCACTTGGACCCTTTCGGGTTTCTCTTCGAGGGTGGATACAGTTTTGTAGCAAGTAAATCTTCTTATCCACTTTGGCCATTGTCCTGGCTGGTCGAATGAGAATGCCTGTAGCGTCGACACGTTGCTGTTCATTTTGTTTTGTTTTAAATTCCGGTTTCTGGCTCGGATATTTTTGTTTGTCTGACGTCCGCCTGTACTCCTTACTTTATCCTATACCATTCTACTTTCAGTTTTATGAAAATCCCACTTCTGACACCATGTTATGTTATTAAATTAACACCGAAGCAAAAGCACGTGTGTATCGTTCAGATCCAAGATGGCTGACCTCTTTATTCAACTCACGTTCAGGTTACAAAGTAGAACGTTAATCTCGTGGTAAGGGGGATAACTCTGTTTGGTTAAAACATATAACAGTTTCTCTTGTTAATTTTAACCCATAGCTATTTTTATTCCCACATGGTAGCTTAATAATAATTCCATATTTTATATTCTGTGCGTAACGTAAATAGGTCACAAATTTTTAAGTAAACCCCAATTATAATTCCTTAATAATATTTCCCTTAAAACAATTTGTGACCTGAATAGCTATATTTATCCCAATAAGATACGAATTAAAAAAAAAACAACTTTAATTAATCAAGGCCCTTTTATTATAAACGTGCCAGACCACATGTGGGACCCCCAAATAAATATGGCACCCCGGGCGTTGAAATGACATGACGCCATAAAGTTAGTTCGGGGCATCCCACCATAGATATTTCCATGCAGTATAACTGATACTCGTCTTTTCATTCGATGTAGACCAGGTTGTCATAACGATCAACTCCAACATTAAAAATAATCCGGAAAGAATGAACCTATGTAAAGAATGTGTATTAAATCAGACAAATGTACATGTTTTCAAAATTCAAAAATTTATGACAACACCATTTTATTATTAAGTATTAATTTAATATTTACTGTCTAGTCTATGCAAAGTACACAAAATAATACATTTGCACTAAGATTTCTAATAAAGTAATGGGTTAATTATATTCAGTGATCGTTAATTAATAAATACTGAAAATTTCATTAAAATTGGTTGATTTCCTGAATTTTGATGAATTTTTAAGTGAAATGCCCATAGTCTGACTGTTTGAGAGATCTCGTTTGTTACTTTAGAGCAGGGGCGGGCAACCTTTTCAGAGTGAAGGCCAGATGAGACTTTTGGAAGGAGATCGCGGGCCGAAGTGAAAAACGAAAACTCAGAATTACTATATTTTGTTTACATGAATAAATTGTACAAAAATTGCATTGAACACTCTACAAGAGACTTCTGTATGTGATGTTATTTTGCCATTTTTGAATTATAAAAAATAATGACGGGGGAAATAGCAAGTTGGTCCAGCATTCGTTTTGACACACCTCACATAGATTCTCTGATTCATGCCCTTCCCTCGTCTTCTTTCCCTATCTTTTTCTATTTTTATCTCAGGTCAAGGATTTGAAATAGTTAAAGAAAAATGAAATATACATGCATCATCGCTCGCTGATATTTATACATTTTTATCCCACTGTAAATCTTAATTGAAACCTACTTTTTCGTCTATGTCACAAAATGATATGAGTTTTACTGGGAGGTCAGCGGGCCAGATTGCAATAATAAAGCATAACAGGGTGGTGGGCCGGACGCGGCCCGCGAGCCGGAGGTTGCCCTCCCCTGCTTTAGAGCATGACGACATTTTCTAGTGAACAGGCCTTAGTTTACTATTACGACGACCACGGCATGATCCACCCAACCTTCGGCGAGATTTTTGAGAGATACGCCAAACGGGGAGATAGTCCTCAAACAATGTTTACAAAGTGGGCAGAGAACTATAGGTTGCGAACGTCCACCAAAAGGACTTTTACGAAGCAAACCTCATCTCCACAAGAAACGATTTGTGGCCAAGAAGAGTCAAATATAAGATTTACATTTGTAAGTTGTTCAATAATCCTCCTTTCGTGTCTAAATAATGTACTTGACATTAACTATTAAATGCAACATTATTTAGCAACTTTCTATATCTGTGTACTGTATATGTGCATAAACTTGAGTGTGATTATACAATTTGTTTTAATACTTTTCCCGTCTCTGTCTTTTTGAGACCAAATGGATGGTTGATAATATTCCCATACTTTTTATGAATGGACCCTCTGGGTCAGAATCATTCATTAACCGTTCACACACACACACACACACACACACACACAAACATTTGATGCGAATTAAAAACAAAAACACTTTTCATTCATAAAAATAAAACATTTAAATAAAAAATATTCGTGAAAAAATAAAAGACTTCCGGCTTTTCACATTTTTCTTCTGGTTGCTATGACAACAGAGACAAGAATCAGTAAACGAAATATCACATCTGTTTTGAAAACAAAGAAAAAACATTGATAAAAATGCTATTTCTTCGTTTATCATCGGGGAAAAGGTCGTGAGTCAAAACGAAGGAATTATCAATGGAAGTTATGTCAACGTTTTTTTAACTGACAACTGTGGAATGGTCGAGTTTTGGGAATGCTAGATATACAAGTTACCGACGTATATTCTTGTGTATTTACTATTTATCTTTTTACACAACGTGTTGGACCTTTAATATTTACATAAACACACATGGTGTGGGGGGATATCCTCTATCACAATATGGTGGTAGAAGTGGTCAATAGAAAAAAAACATTATTAAGTTGTATTTCAAAACTTAATGAAACCAACTTTATCAATTATCTTTTCGTGTTCAAAAAGAACACGAAAAGATAATTGATAATTAACATTCATTTCATTCTTTAAAAAAATACGAAAAACTAACTTCGCAAAACTTTTTACTTTTCAATCATTAAATATCAATGAATTAAAAAAAATATTCTTCTACGAACTCGACTTTAAAATTTAAATACAAATGAAAGAATACCATTCACAACAAATTTAATTTACAACAAACAAACAAAAAATAAACAACATTGTCATTAATATTTAAAAATAATTTCACACACCTTCAGAGGCCATACGGACAGGAAATACAATAATTAATAGCTTTTGTAGGGAAAAGATGCCGGAATTAAAGTTCTGCGATGACTAACAGTTGTACACATGTCATTATAATCTGACTGGAACTGTCTGTTAGCGATCGCGTTGGTGTGAAACTGGCAGTTATAGTGTTATTTTTATACACGTGTCTACACTGATTCGATTACGTCGTTTTCCCAATCTCGCCAGTGTTCTTCGCCCGCACCACGCCCATATAAGTATAGAATCTGAATGATGTACTTACCAGGACGACGTGTCCAGTTGAGATGTCCATGTTTGACGCCACTGGTTCTTCACTCCTGGAAGAAAGAGGTAAAACGACCACTTCAGTAAGGCGAGAAGACAAGGGTTGCAGCAGCATCACTAGTATTCGCCGCCGACGCATTGAAGGCACATCGTTCAATAGCGAATGCCAATAATCGAGTTAAAATATTATCAGAGTTCTTTCCGCCAGTCCACTTTTCACACACAATGGCTAGAATTGTCGAAGAAAAGTAAAAATTATAGACAAGAAAGCAAATTCATAGAATGGAGATAAGTAGTATTTACACTGAGAATTCCGGTGTCGCTCGCCGTGTCAACCGACTGGTCCCCTTTTTTTGTTGTTCCGATCTGTTTATATGTTAAGAGCCCTCGAGTGTTCTCTCTCGCTCTCTCTCTCTCTTTCCCTTTCTTTAACTCGTGTATCCTTTACATATGGACAGCTAGCTAACAATCACTAAAATCGCACTTAAAGTTTTGCGATTTATTTTATCCATGAATAAGAAAATCAAACATATGGATATAAAACAAGATTAATAATCTCTCTTACTGTGAGGATTACATAACTAATTTGGTTGTTGTTCTTCTTTTCAGGACAATGACATCCATTTCCTAATTCGGACATCTGGTGGATATCTATTTATTTGACCGTTTTTCACTTTCGTCGAGTTAAACAAACAGACTGGAAAAACCGGTGTAATGCGACATCTAAAAAAGATAATCCGATCGTGAATACGTTTTTGAATGTTTGTGTGTATGCATACCTGTTCAAATGTGTGTGTGTGTGTGCGTGTGTGTGTGTGTTATGTTAGAACCCCTCTTTTTACGTGTGTCGTCAAGAGTTACACGAATGATAAACACACATATACTCGCAAATAAAGAATACAGGTGTTGTTTTGCTTATTCTCCGTCCATAACATAAAAATGATTTGGAGGAGAGAGGGCGCACCTTCTGCAATAAAAACACTCTTGATTTATGAAGGGACGAATACAGCAATACGCGATGGAAAAAGTTGCAAAATATTTATTAAAATAATTTTATTGTAACATTATTTTGATTATTTGAAACAAAAACTTGAATATCTATGATATTCATTGAATTCGAGTAATTGTCTTTTATTGTTTACGTTAGAATTTTGATCGCTAAAAAGAAGGGTAAGTAATTATTTTCATTGCAGAATTTAAAACATATTGCAAGAGTACTTCTTTATATAAGAACATCAATTTGACATATTGCAAAAGTACTTCTTTATATAAAAACAAAACAATTTAAGACATTGCAAAAGTACTTCTTTATATAAAAACAAAACAATTTAAGACATTGCAAAAGTACTTCTTTATATAAAAACAAAACAATTTAAGACATACTGCAAAAGTACTTCTTTATATAAAAACAAAACAATTTAAGACATACTGCAAAAGTACTTCTTTATATAAAAACAAAACAATTTAAGACATACTGCAAAAGTACTTCTTTATATAAAAACAAAACAATTTAAGACATACTGCAAAAGTACTTTTTTATATAAAAAAATCAATTTATGTACTTCTTTCTATACAAAAAAATCAAATTAAGACATACTGCAATAGTATTTCTTTATATAAAAAAATCAATTTGAGATATATTGCAAAAGTACTTCTTTATATAAAAAAAATAATTTAAGACATTGCAAAAGTACTTCTTTATATAAAAAATCAATTTAAGACATTGCAAAAGTACTTTATATAAAAAAAAATCAATTTAAGACATACTGCAAAAGTACTTTTTATATAAAAAAATCAGTTAAACGTTCAATTTTAATGAAATTGTCACTACTTATTCATATATAAATAAATCATTTTTGGTAATTTTATAAAATCATTCCCGTCTCAAGTAGGTTAGGATTTTCTTTTTGATGGGGTGTATGGCTGTTACATTATGCTCCCCACCCAGGTACGTTGGACTATACCCCACCGCCACCTTTTCCCTGCCTACTCCCGGCATGCATCAGCATCCGTTTCCTGCTGTCGCTCTCGGAATAAAGGCTGTCTGCGGCCAGTATGTCTTATCTCACTCCTACACTTGTGTTCTCTTAACTTCTTAAATACATCATAATGTAACAATAGCTTTTTCGAGCGCCCTGAGGAACGACCTACGTTAATTCGTGCCTGGGGACAATTTCTAATCCTAACCTTAAAACCCACCCGATTGGAGACGGGAATGATTTTATAAAATTACTTCATTTTGGTGCTAATCCAGAAGTACGGAGATATTCGAAAAAATAAAATCAAACAAACTAAGAAATATCTGTTTGATGTACGTATTTGTCATAGAATGAATATATTGTATACCAAAAATCACGTAAATTAATCAAGTAGTTTTTATTTTATAAAAAGAATTAGTAATTCTGAATTACATTTTACCGATAAACGGGTATTGCTGATATATCAGCACATTTTTTGGTTATATTCCAGCTAACTAAGGGAGATAACATCCAACATTCAATACTTTATTTCTCTATTTTGCAAAAGTTCGTATTATCTCCCTTGAATATGTTCAACATGGCGGCAATATTTCCCCCTTATTTATTTATCGATAACATTTGTTTTTCTTTTATAAAAGAAAAACTACTTTATTAATTTACGTGATATTTGGTATAGGATATTTTCATTCCATGACAGAAACGTACATCAAACAGATATTCCTCAGCTTGTTTTTTTTCGAATGTCTCCGTACTTCTGGATAAGCACCCTTATTTTTTATATAAATTTTGTGTGAGAAATAATGGTTTTTTTTTCGATACACCCCTAAATACTAAATATAACTAAACAATAAAAAAAATGACTCTTAATTAACCAATTTATATTTCTATACAAATAGACTAAGTAACAGATAGACCACGTAACAATTTTCCTTACAAAAAACGTATATACATTTTTTTAATCAACATAAAGTCGAAAATTAAAATTGAGAAAAAGTAAAATTCTACCCTTACACCATATGCTAATTGCCCCCCCCCCCCCCAAAAAAAAACTATTCTACTTTTTTAGGCAATTACATCTAAACAGTCTGAAAAAACTGGCGGTAAAAATAAATTGTATAAAACTTTTAAGTTTACAATTTAGAGTGGGGATTACTTTCGCTTATAAATTTAACGTAAAATGATTATCCATTCCTGGGCCACCAGACTGTAATTTTCACACACTCCCTGACCAGATAGTGTTTTAAAGACATATAGCCAAATGTTTTTTGAAGGGAGATAAAAATAAATAAATAAATACTTTTAAATTTAATAAGAAAGAATTACTTTTCATCACTTAAAAAAGCAGGCATTAATGCCAAACGAGTATTTTACTAAAAGAACTAGGAAAAACTCTAAGTAATAGTTTATCATTAGGTATGTGCATAGAGGAAATTTATAAGAAATGTGCGATTTAAAAGTTGAAGATGGCTGTCGATTAATGATTCAGGAATGACATTTATGAGAAAAAACCCACCAAAACACATGACCTGTAGAGTTTAGCACAGAAGGGGGGGGGGATTGCGCTAAGCAGGAACACAATAATGAATAGATGGACAAACAAATGCAATTTAGGGGTGAATGGGCGGTATTTCTGGCAGAGAGACGTGGTAACAATGGTTCGTGTGTCGGTAAAACAGATAATAGGGAAACAGTTTAACATATAACATTTAAGTTTATTCAGGGATAAACATTAAAGACTACGCGAAGATACACAAAGAAAATATCTATGAGAAATGAACCCTGAACAATTGTTTCATTACAATATAGAACATACAGGTTGCTGTTTAGAGAGAAAAAGTAAAGATGTTCAGATGTAATTTTACTTAGACTCTCAACGGTGGTGATACATCACTCGGAGAATAATACAAGCAAAGTTATTAGTTCTTTGACTATTATCTGAGAGTCGGTTAATTTCATGAGAAAAATAACCTAAAAGGAAAAGCTGTTAGGTTATTTTTAAAATTGTGCTAAATAGCAGAGCTTTGGAGGTAACACTAATAAGAGATGGTCTTGTTTCTGCATTTCCTATGTTGAACAAAATCTCACACCAGAAGCGCCCGCTCATATTAAAATCAAATATTTCCTACCATATGTTGAACAACATCTCACACCAGTAGCGCCCTCTCATATTAAAATCAAATATTTCCTACCATATGTTGAACAACATCTCACACCAGTAGCGCCCGCTCATATTAAAATCAAATATTTCCAAGCGAGATAACACTGGCCCAACATCTTTATTGTTCAGAAGGTAAAGAACCAGACGATCCTGTAGAAAAGACACCCAAGTGGCACATAACTTTACGGATTGGGTTGATCTACATTCCACATCTATAACAACAAAACACACATTAGTAAATGACTGAAAGTATATATGTAGTTTGTTTATCTACCTCCCATAGTGGTAAAGTTAGACACAAGATCACCCCAAAAGAGGGCACTTGATGGGTGCAAAATTAGCCATTATCAGCCTTGTTAGCATTTCCCTATGAGGACACCTTAGGTAATTGGCTATAAACCAACCTTCTTTCCTTGTTGGCCTCTTTACACGGACCAAAAGAGATATTCAACTTTGAAAAATTTATTTGAAAAAAGTTAAACATTTTACAAATTAGATATCACGCCCTAAAAATGGGGAGGGGGGGGGTCTGTGATCTTCCTTCCTCTGTCTATCCTACTCTTAACACGATGCATTCTGACCCACTCGTTTATGCACTGTTCCGTTCATTCTTTCGCCATTTGCCCATCACTTTCACTTCAACAGTCACCAAAATACCACAATTACTTGATGGATCACCCTATTTAAAATATACCCAGTGGTTTTAATTTTATTTTATTTACAAAAAAATATTTACAATTTCATGAAAAATTATGGGGAGTTGGATAACAAAAACAGTCAAAAAAGAAAGAAAAACAAAGAAAGAAAATAAAATCAGGGGCAGGTTAGTAAGACCCTCTCAACCCTTTCGAAAAATAGACTGCCCATGGTGAGTTTCGTAACAACCAACATTAGTAGATGAAATCTCATCTCTAATTTAGAAGAGTCTGTTGAAAGGGGAGATAATTCAAACTTTTTTTTGTTGTAACCATAACCCATAAAGAAAAATCCAGAGAATTAAATAAATTAAAAAAAGGTTACTTATGCAGTTTACGGACCGGACTGAAATAATAACGTTATAATTTAGAAAGCCATTCTGAAAATGGGGAGATGGAGGGTTGATTAACTATTCTGTTTATTAAATTGTTAGGTGAAATACAGAATAGTTAATCAACCCCCCACCTCCTCATTTTCAGAATGGCTTTCTAAATTATAACGTTATTATTTCAGTCCGATCCGGAAACTGCAGAACTACCCTTTTTTAAATTTATTTTCCTACTAATTCTCTTGATTTTCTTTATGGGTTATTGTTACAACAAAAAAGAAACAGTTTGAATTATCTCCCCTTTCAACTGACTCTTCTAAATTGAAAATTAATTTTCATCTACAGAAGCACTTCATTGTTCTTTAGCATTGCAGGCCCTGTAGTCAGCATCAAAACTTGTACAGAAATCCTTGTCCTCCATTTCTTGTTCTCATAGCAAATTGCTGTTGTTCACATACTCACTGCACAATGCGTCACTCTGAACTCGACAGTGCCATTTTCATCGATTGTAACTTCTCCAAACTGACTGATAACATCCATACCCAATATGACCACTATTCTAGTAATCATAGGAGCTACGGACTCATGAAAAAGAATTTCAAAAACTACCTGGTGAATTTACTTGGTGGATCAAGTGCAAGAGAGATCCAAACTATTGCACATAAAGGAACAGTTAAAAAAGAAAAAGATCTTTCAATTGGAGTCTCTAAAATAACAGGCGAAAATCTTGCATCTGGTAAGATGCCCCATCCCCAGCAAAAACAAAAAGATAAGAAAATTGAAAAAAAAAGAGAGAAACGTTGACACCATCAATGATTTCATCCATCACAATGGCTTCCATGCTCAGCAATGGTTCCTGTATCTCCAATGTTATGCTACTAACTCCTCTACATCCAACCCCCATTTCCATCCCTTGCTTTTATATTGCTCGTGCTCCTACAATCATTTTAAAAAGCCAAATAGAAATCAGTCTCGACAATGGCTTTTGCTTTCTTGCCTTCCACTAGCACCTATATTGTTGGCAACGTTCTATAATGCCCCATTACTAGTTTGAAGGGGCAACTGCCAGTGCAACAGTTCTCCCTTTCTTGTTTCCCTGCGACCAATATCTTACGAAGCGCCCTGGCGTGCTGCATGAACAACAAATTGCTTTCAATGAAGTGCTTCAGGCCTGTATCAAGTGTGGCCACTTACATGTGAAACATTGGCCACCAAACATGCTGGGACCCATTCTTTGATCCCAGCCGATCATCAACGGCTTATAACGATATAGGCAGAGTTTTGTTGGTTTAATGACAAGTAGTTGCTCAGTAGATAGTGACGTCTCTCTGTTTCGTTCTTTTTTAATGTTGTTAAACCGTTGTCATACTTGGAGTGAAGATATAGCTGCATGAGTTTCCTTTTTCCTATAATAGAGTTAAGAAAGAATCACAAACACCAACGACATTGTTGCTCAATGGCTCATGTTCTTTGTTGCTTTATTCCCTGACAGTAAAGTTACACATTACATGTTCTTCCAATCGTGGACTCATGGAGGAGGAAGTGAAGAAAGACAGAGCGTTGCAAAAAGGTGACTGAAGAACTTTCAGTGGCCAAAGAGAAAGAACTTTTGTTTTTATCACATCTCATTTCAGTGCCCAGAATACTTGGAGATCTTGCATCGGTACAAGGACATATTACAGTCACTTAAGAGTACTGGTGCAGATAAACACATCAAGACCATCAGGCAGGCAGCAAATTGCCGCAAACGATGACTACCTCCACACGTTGACTTATGCAAAAAATGCATTCAATACAATTTAGCAGATGGCATCATCCATCATTCTGTCAGTCTGTTGGATCGCAATCCTAGATGAAATTCTGCATGATCCATCATACATCTACACCTATATTGACAACATCTTGGTGATATCTCTACCGATAAACAACAACTAAACAAAGTGTTTTGTGGTTTAGCATAGTCAACCTGATAAAATATGATTTTGACTCACAACACATTGATTTTCTCAGCCATCACACAGATACTAATGAATCTCCTCCCTGCCTGACATGATACAGGCAATATAAAACTTTTCGGCATCAACATTGTTTAAACAGCTGAAATGGTCAACTTCTACCAAAGGTTTATCCTAGGGTGTTTGACCATCCTTAACACACTGACCAGCCTCCTATCTCTCTGAAAGGTGACTAGGTAGAAGCTTTTCAATCAGCCAATACATCACTGGCTAACATTACCAAGTTAGCTTACATTGATAACAATCTTGGAATCCAGATATACCTGACAATGGATGCCTCGTATGCTGAAGTAGGTGCAATGTAGAACAAGAGTTGGACTTTCAACACAAATCCATTGCATTCTTTTTTGTTAAACTATCACCAACCTAGCTGCAGCAGAGAGATTTTGGCAGGTAGGAACTTCAGTTCTTACTGATTACAAAACTTTGACAAATTCCCTGAGCAACAACTAGTGAACCTCTCCTAGAAGACAGTTCACTTGGCTAAGACTTGATAGCGAAAACACAGAAATCTGACTGGACTCTCCAGGACGTTCTGGTAAACACATCCTTGCGATAAGACCGTACACTGCTGTTTTCTCAAGCTGTGTGTACTACCAGCAGTGTACTGAGATGGAGAATAATAAGAGGCCAGAAGGTATCTGATTTTAATTACAAACGAATACTACAACAACCACTGTGAGAAGGATACACAATTAAATACCCTTCGTACTGACGGACGAGTACATGCTGGGAAGGGAGGTAAAAATATAATTTAGAATATTTTACCCCCTCAAGTTTTATAATGAGGAGTTAATAGTGTCCTATTCGGTAATAAAATCCTTGTATTTTTAGAGATTTTTTTTTATCTATTTATTAAAAAAACTCCTTATTAGGAAATTTCCGTATCCTGCAAGATCTTCATAGTGGCTCGGCCCGAACTTTGCTCTCAACTAGTTCTCTGCAAGGGTTATTTGTTTCATTCGGTTTAGAAAGTTGCATACTTTCCTTCTTACTTGTAGGTTTTCCTGGCCCCAAAACAGGTGGCATGCAAGCATCCACTGAGCTTATAATATTATCTTTATTAATTTATCTGGGAACAAAATCTTGTATGTTGACAGTAGTTTCAATGCCAGAAGGTAGGCATACATGGGCATAGTAAGGATTGATTTTCAGTATTCGACCTGGTATGATTTCTGACGTATACTTAGCCTGGTTTTGCCCATACAGGAATTGAAGTACAAGAAGTGGATTTGTAGCAGTTTGCTACAAGCCGGCGCACAGCCGCCATATTGTTTAAATATCAATGACTTCTTAGCTGCCCGCTGATTGGTTCACGCAATCTACTTCCCCATTGGCTTGACCAATCAGGGATCTTCTCTTGTGAATATCGGATGGCTAGCATAACTATATAAATACTTGAGTGCCATCCGCTCTCTCTCTTTTTCTTCTTTGGCACGAGATGACTCTTCTCTCTCTTTCCTTCTTTGGCACCACCAAACACACATCACCCCTCTCTGGGGAGGCAACAAGCATCTTCCTATGCCTTTGGCCCTGGGTTCGACAAGAAGACAAGGATCCAAAATGGCTACTGCCTCATACACGTGGAATTAATATAACATACACACATACTTACATACACATATGGATACGTCCTGACACCATAGCCAGTGTACAAACATTCTATATTACGAACTATTCTCTCTTTCCTACTGATGGGGAATTATAATAATGGGCTTCCTTTACTTTTGTCTTCGTCCATACTTATGGACATACTAACCTCTTTCCCTTTTGTTCACGTACTAACGAGGAAGACTCAATAAAGTTGTTTTATGTATTAGAAATGGACTTTGTCTCATTTTCTATAGATTTACGGCCGTACTTAAATAGTCTATCGTGAGAGGTTACATTCGTATCTGTGCAGAGTAGCAATCAAATAGAATGTAGAGCATCAGGTAGACTATTTTCCCAACAGGATATTTTCCCATATTGCGAGAATGCAACGTTATTTCTATGGCTTTCCATAGTATGCCATTTAGTTTCTCACTTTGTTCATTACTTTCAGAGTGGCATCTACTCGTTTTCGAAGTCGTAATATATTTTCCGCGTAGTTAGTCAATAGTTTCCTCTGAGAGAAAGTCAGTTGCTCTATCTGTGTGAATTATACCAGGCATGTCAAATATCTCAAATAGTTAGTTCAGACATTGAGTGACAGTTTTGCTTGCCATATCTTTACATAGGAATGCAAAGGGATAACAGGAGAATTTATCAATTATCGTAAATAGGTATTTGTTACCATGTATGGACGTAGGTAGTGGTCTCTTAAAATCTATTTTTAATCACTGGAAGGGTAGTATTGCTTTTAGGAGAGTTCCCTTGTTTCCGGTAATGAATTTGGGTTTTAAATACTAGCAAGACGAGCAGAATTAGTTATACCTTTTATTTGGTTGAGTGAGAAAGGAGTGGTAAAATAAAATAGTTGGTGGCATAATTTACAGTGAAGATTGCAAAGATCTTGTAAAAAATGAATGAGTGCAAATATTAGGGAAAATGCATCAGCAACAGTATTTTCCTTGCCAGTATGTTAGACGGTGCTAAACTTAAATTGTGACAGTTCAATGCGCTAATGGCACATTTTGTTGTTTTTCAGTTTTGATTTTATGGTGTTATCAAACATGAAGCTCATACTTTTTTGGTCTGTAATTAGAGGACGTGGCATCTCAAGAAGAGGTTTGAGCCGATCGTAGTCAGACGATATTTGACTATTTTGGATGCAAGCAAAGTTATGGATGGGACTGACACAATGCTTTTATTATTAATATTTAGCGTGATGTACTGTTTAGTAACTTCATAAAATCTTTGAAGATTATAGTCATACTCTTTGTGTTTTCCACAGATGGTAACATTATCTACATAGACAAAAGTATCTGATAATTTCTCTCTGTCAACAATGCTGTCAATACTTTTTTGGAATGCGTTTACTCTATTCGTAACACCGTATGGTAGGCGAGTACACTAGTATAATTTACCATTTACTTTTAAGGCTGTAAATTTGCGATCCTCGTTACTGATAAGGATTTGATGGTAAGCAGATTTAAGATCAAGAGTAATGAAAATATTATATCGGGCTTTTTCTTCAACTATTTTAGATATATTGGGCATAGGTTTCGTGAATCTGTTGATGTTGTCGCTGTAATCGATCACCATTTATTATTTTTTTTTTGGGGGGGGGGGTCATTTGATGTTATTGGTACTTGTGCCAGGGTGAAATTGAGGGTTCTATTATATTTTCCTGCAACAATTTTGCAATCTTTATTCTTATGAATTTACCATGAACGATAGTGTGACAGCACAACTTGGTACTGATGGGAGTTGTGTTCGTAGAGAGATGAAAATATAGTGGGGGGAGGTAAACGTCTATGGATGGAAAACGTTTATTTTTGGTGACGGCTCCGGTAATAAGTTCCTTCTCCAATCCATCAAATTTGAGAGTTACTTTGTTGTATTTGCATAGAACGTCTTTCCCTAATATAATGTCAACAAATAAATTCTTAATTACCTCCACTGTCATGTCAGGGTGTGTACTATTGTTTAGGGAGATATCGATTTTAGTTTCTCCAACAATTTTCGCATGCATGTTAGGGTTGGTCAATGATATTGTTTTTTTTTTTGTTTTGGTTTAATTTTTTTGCAGTATTGTTGTAAATAAAAGTGACATGGCATCAACAGTGCACCCATTTATTTTACACTTAGTCAGTGTAATGTCTTTTTCTCTTCCTAGTCACGCAAGGCTAGGGAATTCAGAGTCTTCATTTGACATTGCTGGTATGGAAGATCTGCAGACTTTAACCCAATGTCCCTTTTTCAAACACTTTTTGCAGTTTGACTCACAGGCCAGACAGAAGCGATACAGATGACGTGAATTCCCGCAAAAGAAACAAATTTTCTTCAACCATATATATTTTTGTGTAGCAGCCAGACTTGAATTTTCTCCTGAAGAAATTATTGAGGCAGAAATCATATTCTCCGGGTTGTAACATGCAGTTTTTTGGCTTATTTAAGAGATCTTACCATCTCGTATGCTTCATGAAAAGTTAGTGAAAATTTCTCGAGTAGTCGTTAGCGAATTGAAGGGAATAAGCCCCTGCTGATAAAAACCTCCCGCATATACTGATGTTTATTTACTTCCACACTCACAGCCTGAAAATTGCATTATTTAGCATAGTTTCCCAACTGTAACACGAAAGAATCTTCTATTTGTGTTGCTTGCTGTTTCATAGTTATAAGTTGGTGTCGGTTGTAGACTATATTTCTGGGTTTAATGTATGCCACATCCAGAGCTCCTATAGCAAATATATAGTCGTTTGTGTCACTAATAATTTTAAATACTTTTGCCGATATGTTATTTATCAATGTAAAAAAGTCTGTTTTCTTGTTTCCAGTTTCTTCGGTGCCGTTAACCATACAAAAATAATTTATACGAGTAAGTTTCCAATGCTTGTATGTTTTTCTGCATTAAGGGCGATAGTCACTTCTGGACGAAGTACTCTGTCCATTTTTATCTGTAATTAAAATTGTACTGAGAATAATAAGAGACCAGAACGTATCTGGTTTTAATTACGAACGAATACTACAATTACAATAGTGGGAGGTAAGCAATTAAATAGTCTTCATACTAACAGATGAGTTCATTCTGGAGGGAGAGGTAAGAATATAATTAACGGTAAGCATTCAGAATAGAAGCTTTTGACCACCTGCATGAACTATCTGACCGAAGCAAATATGCTACTGTCAAACTCATTGCGAATCATTTTGTATGTCCAAGTATGAATGCGAATCATCCGCGAGTAGGTCTGACTTCTCTTCAAGTGCTAGAAATGTAAGGTAAATCTGTACACGTGATCTATATCTAGCATAGTTTGCAACCCTGAAGCCCATTTCACACACGTCCACATCGATATAGCTTCCAGTATTTCTTGACAGTCATTAATTGCTTTTCCCAATGGCTTATAGCAGTATCAATCAAGGAGACCACCCCCACTTACATGTTTGCCAAAACAATCATATGTAACTCGATAATGATTTTTGGTGTACTCAACATCATTACCACCGATTGTGTTGTACAATTCCAGTCATGACTTTTAAAAATATTTCCGAGCTGCTCAGCATAAAATATACATAAGGACTTCAGCTTACAATACTGTGCCAATGGCCTTGTAGAGAGATTACACGAATCTCTAGCAATGAAGCACAACACACACAACTGGGTAAATAAGTTATTCTTAATTGTCCTATCGACTGTTGAGCCCAACAACTTTTCTCATTCAAGAGTGCAGTTAATATATATGCCACATGGCAATTATCCACTAATACATATATCCTTCATCAACTTTGAGACTCTGATTTCGTTTGTTTTTTTTTCAGAAACAAAGCAGTAAAGAGGCCACCTACACCAACATACTAATGCCATTTTAAAGTACTCAAGCATTCAGGCAAGCAGACCAGATCTGAGAGAAAGGTCATCTTCCCTGAGAAATTCAAGGCATATTTTTATTTCGAATTTATACAATCAATTATATAGAAAGTGCGCCTTGGCGTGGGTTATTTACAAATCACCACTTCCTTGATAGGACACCGGATACTGTTAGTTGGTGTGACTAGTGGCAAATGTACTCAGCTCAAACAACAGAGGGAGAGAGGGTAATAAATAGACACTTAGAGATGAGTAATTTGGTAAGTAAATTAAAAATGACAACATTTCATTTGTTTTAAATTGAAATGTTGTTTTTTTTAAACATAACTCAATCTCAAAACTAAGGAATGTATTTTGTGTGATTAAAATATATAGGGAAAAAGCCTTAGGAAACAAACGTTGATTAGCTCGGCTTTAGTATAAGTATAATAATGATGATGATGATGATGATATCTCTCTCTATATATAGTATAAATTTTTATTTATATAAACATTTTTGGCTACATATGTGCATACATGTTTCAGCTGCAACTTTATTCAAAGCCCAGCTTCCTCAGGCCACAATAAATATACTGAAAACGTTTCTCAGTATATTTATTGTGGCCTGAGGAAGCTCGACTTTGAATAACGTCACAGCTGAAACATGTATGCACATATGTAGCTAAAAATGTTTATATATATATAACAATTTATACTAAAATACAGTTCTACTTGTTATTGAGTATTAGCTTATAAACACTGTGGCTTCATTGGATTAACATCTATGAACCAACAACCATACAGACACTATATATATATATATATATATATATATATATTGTGTATTTAGGCAGCATATTTTCATTTATGCAAACATTATTAAATGACACAGAGTATATATATATATATATATATATATATATATATATATATATATATATATATATATATATATGTGTGTGTGTGTGTGTGTGTGTGTGTGTGTATTACAGAAAATAATTATTCACAACATCTGAATGCATATTCATTTACAGATAAATCTAATTGTGTGGGAAATGCATCATGTCATTTCCAAAAAGCATCGCATAAGCTCCGGTTTATACAAGCTTTACGCTACTAAACCTTTGATGCTGGTGTCATCTTGTCACCGTGCACACTTTTCATCTGTACATGAATGTTTTAGATGTTTTGAAGAAGGGCAAATAATGGAAATGAACCGCAAATAATGAAAGAAGTGGTGAGAGGAATTGAATGATTCAACTAATTAAAAGAGACAGGAGACAGACAGAAGAGAGAGAGAGAGAGAGAGAGAGAGAGAGAGAGAGAGAGAGAAGGGAAAGAGAGAGAGAGAAAGGAAAGAGAGAGAAGGTATATTATGATATAGAGTGTTTAATAAATATCTGGAAATTCCAAATCTCTTTTTATTTCTCCAAAGATTGCTTGCCTTCTGTAAGTTGGAAATATTGAGATTATTTTGTAATTGAGGCACTTTCCATGTTGTAAGGTTGGGATCGTCCATTACATCAACTTCTAAAGTTGAACTTTAAAAAAATGTAACAGGAGGCTATTTATGAAAGAGAACCTAGAACCAGAAGGATGACGTAACAACATTTCACACTCAATCTTATAAAAAGCAAGCTATCTTTTGAAAAGTTAAGAGATAGAAAATATTTGGAAATTCGAAAATGGTTTCATAAATATTTAATAATATATATAACAATTACTGACCCAACGGGTCACGGGTAGTCTAATTTAAATTAAGATTTATGTATGCCACGACATATATTTTTCAGCATCTTATTGTTGACAACTTTCCCTCGTGCATTATATTTCACAAAATTCCTAAAGTTAGAGCTTGATTAACAAAACAAAATAAGATGTTCAAATTTTTTCCAACAGATGTTCATTTGTAAAATGTAAACTTACTTTATAGCCAGTGTAACTGAAATCCCTCCATTATAATTTAGAACGTTGCTTACTAATTTAGAACGTTGCTTATGATGAAATTAGGGATTTCACTTACAACGGCTATAAAGTAAGTCTCCATTCTACAATGAACGTATAATAGCAAAGTGAGAGTGCATGAAAATATTTTTTTTTCAATCTCACCAAAACTGCGATCACAATCTTATTCTTACTACACTCAGAAAGTTACTGATCTCACAGAAAGCCACGACTGTTCGTGTCTGACACTACATTGTAAAGCCTGCATATTTCTCACGCCGTGTGAGAGTTTGAATACAACGGTAAATTCATGTTCCAAGAGAAACCCTGGAATATAAACATTGATATTATTCCCAACTATGACATAGCAGAAGAAAGCAGCAGCAGTAGTAGTTACCAGCTCTCACAGTGAATGGCGTCGATTTTTAGATGGCCATCACGGTCGTTCACCTCATCATTCGTGTAGTTGTAACTCACCAATCCTCCCCCCCCCCTCCGCACTCCATCTATTGCAGCTGAAAGTATTTACAGAACGTCCACACACACACATACACACACACACACATTCGCATGTCGCACATATAGTGTAATAATAATAGTCACGTTGACAGTGCCACATTTTTTAGATCTACCAAATCATCAAATGTGTTTCATGAGTAGATGGAGGAGGAGAAGGAGGAATTTGACCATCTTTATGAACCAGGAATTATATCAGTGGAAAGAGGCATTGCTGGGTGAAATTATGGATTCATTTAATTTCTTGCAAAGAATAATGTATTAGTGTCTAGTGTGTGTGCATATATATCTTTATTTATATAAATTTAGGCATGTGTATATGTTTATATATTTCTATGTACAGGATTCACTCCTAAAATAATAAATCGATCATTATGAATTTTGGAACAAAGCTGATAGGCGTAATGTGTCTTATATTTAGTTTATGCAAAGGATCAAAGAGAGTGGAAGCCCTTTGCAAAAATTCAGATACCTCCGATTTTTGTGAAATTTTAACAATAGGTATTAGACATCAATTAATAAATATTCTCCAAATTTCAGTTTCTTTAGAGTATTTTAAAGGCATTTTATGGAACATAATATGGGCACAACCTCCCATTTGAAACTTCAAATATTTCAGATTTGTATTAAATTTGATCTATAAACCCCTTAAGTTTAAGCCTTAAATTTTAGACATATTCTAGAATCAAAATCATTTACTAGTTGGAATAAGAATTCTAGACATAGGGTTTCGTTTTGTTTTTTATTATAGTTCACCCCAAACAAGGCAGGCCGCTACTGTAGACGTAAGGAGCTACTGAGAAAAAGGGTGAGAGTTTTTTTTTTGGGGGGGGGGGGTCAACCTAAATTGGGAGCTGTGAAGCGAGATGTCTGTTTACATTAGTTTTAAATTTCTGCATGTCAGTACCGTTAGGAAAACAGGGAGCAAGGAGAGAGTTCCAGGGTCCAGCAGTACAAGGAAATAAGCTTTTGGAGTAGAAAGCTCTTCTGCATCTGGGGACCTCCACAGTGAATGGATGGGATTTGGCAGACTGTCGGGTTGGTCTAGTGAATCTGCACCAGAGCAGCAAGTTCATTAGAGGACAATCCTGTAAGTACTTGTAAAACAGGCACAAGGACGCAATGGCAATGGGACAGGGGCTGGAGCTTGGTGGATAGTGAGGGACCTATCAAGTTGGCAACTCTTTTTTGGACATTGTCTTGTAAGGAGATGATGAGAGGATGAAAGGGGTTATCCTTTTATCTTCTCATAAAGAAACGGAACAACGAAAAGTATTTCTGTAACTATAACAAAAAGGGGTTTTATTAACTGAAGGTTACCTATACCGTTTGGTATAGGTAGAAGAGAGTGGGACAGTGTCCGTCTGAGGAAGAGGAAGAATATAAGAGTTCTTAGGGCCGCCCGTGGACTTCTTCAGGTGAAGATGGTAGTAGTCGTCAAGTGGCGACGGCGACAGAGAGAACGTTTCTTCGTTCCTCGCTGGTGCTCTCTGCGATGTGTCAAAGCTGGTGCCAGGAGGTCGTCTGATCTTTTTCCTCAAACCCTAAGGGAACATAAGTAGTCCCTTAGGGAACTAACGATATTACTGTGTCCTGTGATTTGATTGGACAAGCCAGCTCACAGGGACAGTGATTACGCATTCAAAAGTAGTCTGTATTGGTGACTGCTACAGTCTAAGAGTGAGAGACTAGTAGAAGATGCCCCAGTCCAGATGTGGCAACAATACTCCATGCATGGGTGGATGGTGGCTTTGTAGAGATATAGGATAATGTCAGGTGTGAGAAGTTTACTAGCACGGGAGAGAGAGCCCACCTTCTTTGCAGCAGCCCTGGCAATGTCTTAAATGTATTTATTCCAATTCATGTTATCTGTGAAAGTTAAGCCAAGGAGTTTGAATGAGGTTGGGTGTTATTTGCCATGACAATCAGTGGTTGAAGAGGTTTCTTGTAGTTATTGAAGGAAAGTAACTTTGTCTTTGCGGCATTAAAAGTTACCAACCAATTTATGACCCCAATCCACTACAGACTGGAGGTCATTTTCTAAGGATTCAACCATTGCCTCGGATTTGCCCACATGACGAGAGTAGAGCGTGGTGTCGTCAGCAAATATTCTTTGACACTTCGCGACTATTTAGTGTGGTGCTACCACATGTGTGTTTGAGAGTTTGTTTTCTTTTTGTGGGGGGGGGTAGAATATAATTATTATTTACTCACTAGGAGTTTTCAAACAGGTCATTATCAGTGGTGTTCCCTCAAGTCTGAGTGAGAATAAGTCTCTTCAGATATCCAGCTTTTGGTAACCATTGCAAATCATTTTGCGTTATCACAACAGCCGTTTACCATTTATTGTTCGCTAGCAATGACCGTTAGTCTTCTCTGGAGTTTGAGTTACAATAAGCCTTCCCAAGGTTTCAGCACTCTCTGCACCTTTCTAATGGAGTCTTCCTCTTCGGTTCTTCCATCCCCCTTAATCCTTCACAACCATTTTGTGTGGTACCAGAATCACACACACACACACACACACACACACACACACATATATCATGCTAAATGCACATATAAACTACTAAGATTTCAGTCTAACATAAACATAGAAAACAAATGCACACAATCAGACACACACAAACACACATGAAATATACCTACAAAAACACGCCTGCATTCTCTAACACATACACAGGGATGCAGTCACACACATTACAAGAAGCATGAACACACACGAGCAAAACACACACAAAGACATACCTATAAACATATATTGGAAAAAACACAAATGCACAAACACACTCACAGAAAATGAAATAAATAAGAACACAAAAATAAACACACACACACAGAGAAGAAATGAATAGTCACAAGAACCCATAAAAATTAATTGATGACTTCATAAAAAACCCTGCCAATCGTGTCTTTACTAGTAGAACAATCATAGGCTGAATCGGGTACACGCCCGGAATGCAATGCAATGAATATGGCAAATAAATATTTAAAAATTTTAAACATTCGTGGCCTTCCATTTTTAAATATACATTTTTCTCTCATTGAATTCAAAATACTTTCTACTCGCTCTCTCTCTCGCTCTCTCTCTTTCGCTCTCTCTTTCGCTCTCTCTTTCGCTCTCTCTCTTTCGCTTTCTCTTTTGCTCTCTCTCTTTCGCTCTCTCTCTCTCGCTCTCTCTCTTTCGCTCTCTCTTTCGCTCTCTCTTTCGCTCTCTCTCTTTCGCTTTCTCTTTTGCTCTCTCTCTTTCGCTCTCTCTTTCGCTCTCTCTTTCGCTCTCTCGCAAGCTTAAACGTCCCAGATCACTGACAGAGCCTCTTATAGAGATCCTTTGATGCATTTCGAAAAAGTTATTTCAAACTTATGTATGACAGACTGAAGAAAATGATATTTAAACATGACAGACCAATGGACTGCCTGACCTACAGAAAGACCCTCTTATACTGATGCATGAAGCATCTAAAAACAAGAAAGCATTAATATTACCTGATCCTTTTCTTCATATAACCGTTCAGTAATTCGAACATTATAGAATGCAAATGTCAGATCAAAATGTCAGCTGATAATTCTGGGTCGTTAACCAACTTCACAGTGTTATTATATCAGATTGATATTCTTAGTTATTTCACTACACATTTGGTGGTCAAGATTTCACACTTGTGTCAAATCTGACCTATTCCACTTTCATAGGATTGTTTGCACCACAAAAGATTGAGAGCACCCAGACTACAAATAATTGTTAGTTCAATGTATAAAATAAATACTAATCAGTTTGATACTCACTGGGTGGCTTTGTATTATGGGCCTTATGCCAAATCTAAGCTAAGCTTTGAAAATATGATCTTATTTAACCACCTTCTGACATAGAATGAAACAGAAAGTGAATTTATATGGCTTTAACTTTTCCATTCATACTTCTTTTATCTTTATGTCGGTGGCTTATCAAATTTGTCCTACTAAAACCAATTATCGATGATGTCTATAGTAACAATGTTCGAGAGAATGGAAGTGTTTACTCATCTATAATACCGTATAATTCAGTTTAGATTAGGATTCCATTCATCCTATATACAGTTACTTACCATCACAAATACTCGGTCATTTTATAAAACGATCTGTCAATGGTTTTGATAAAAATTAAGAGTTAAATGTAGATATGTTTATCAGGTGAGCTGTGTTGTATTGTGCAGGGCGGGGGGGGGGGAGTCACTTTAGAAATCAAACCATGTGGTAAGAAAATAAAAAATAGAAAAAAAATTTTTTTTTTTCTATTTTTCATTTTCCTTCCATTACGTGTTCCTTTTTTATTCTATCCACCATTTTTACTCAATTTATTTCTCCACGTGCTGCCAATTTTTATTTTGTTACCAACCATACCTTCCTTCTTAATCACTACTCTTCCCACTCCTCCTCCTTCACCTCCTCTCACACCCATACTACTCTTCCCACTTCTTCTCCTCATCTCACATATCTACTACACTCAGCACCTATAGCCTCCTTCCTCTCACTACCGTTTCGCCTTCCCTCTCCCTGTTTTTTTTCTCATATTGTATAAAAATGTTGAGTTTTGTTTTCAATAAAGCGACATCACCAAACGAATATGGTCGAATCCTTTAACCGAAATATCTTCGTTCTGCTCTAATGATGCGTTTATGTCCTTATTTTCACTAGCATGTTAACTTGTTTGTTTACATTTCGATAACCAATTTTACATTTTGTCTGAAATTTTTATTTCATATGTACTCCCTAATATATATATATATATATATATATATATATATATATATATATATATATATATATATAGTCCTCATTCAGGGCATGCAATACTTAACACATTTATGATACTTATTGCATTCAATACGATGATTTGAATATATTATTATTTTATGCATCGCTGATGTGGGATAGCATGTTCATACCTTTTCCAGTGATATTAGTGTGTAAATGATTACAATTTATCTGATATATTATCTTACTGTTAAATCATATTGAAACACCCATTCTCATTGGATTAAAAACGTTGAGCCTACTTAATACTTATATAGGTGACTGAAAAATACCAGTTGCCGTAAGCAAACACTCAATGCAGGAAATATTAGAACCATTTTATTTTCGGATAAACAAAGCGACAGACAAACTTCCTGTCAAAGTAGTAGTTTTTGGTAGTCTATGCCATTTAATTCTATAAAAGTTGGTCATAATTACTAGTCCTAAGAGAATTTTGAATTGAAAAGGAGTGTTATATAGTACCTAATGAGCACTATGTTATATAGTTTAATGATTACTATGTTATAAAGTTACAAATGAGAACTATGTTATTGTTGTGAAGTTGTCCCACAGTAAATAATAAATAAAGGAAGTCAAGTCGAGGGTTGGTTTAACAAGTGTATTAACAAAGTAAGAAAGTGACTAGCTCTTGGCTAGACAGTTACAAGGTGGTGCTTTGTCTTTTGGTGACTCGCACTATTTATAGTGACAACTGGTGTAGTTTCTCCTGTGTAAGAACGGCCGGTGTAACAGTTATACAGTTCCTAATGAGTACTATGTTATATAGTCCCTAATGATTGCTATGTTATACAGTCTCTAATAAGTACTATGTTATACAGTCCCTATTGAATAATATCTTATACAGTCATAAATAGGTACTATGTTATACAGTCCCTATTGAATAATATCTTATACAGTCAATAACGAGTACTATGTTATATTGAAGGCCAGAGGTGAAAATGTTCTCTTGATCCTTTTTGGAAGAGTAGTTATTCTTGATGAATGAGACAATAGCAAATTTAATGTAACTAAATGGATCTCTAATTCCTTAACTATGAGCAGCCTCTGGTCTATTTTGCATAAAAAAGATGAGGGATCTTAGCGTCTCCTAGTTTGCAGGACCTTACATAACGTATGGCTTAATGGAAGTCTTCTTTTAGAATGGTGTTCATCTCTGCCGTCATGTTTCACATTATTTCTTCCCTAGTCTCAAAACGGGAACCTTTCAGTGGCATCTTCAATTTTCAAAACAATCAGAAGTCGCAAGGAGATATGTCTGGAAAGTAGGAAGGTTGGCGAACGACTGTAATTCTATGTTTGAATCACTCCTACGATCACTTCCACTCCCACCATCTAATCTAGCCTATAATTTATATTTGCAATGTTTCCCAAATGTTCCTCCCATTTTGAATTTAAAATCCAACATCAATTGACACATCCAATAATAATTTTGAATTGGGCCTAAAAATCGAGGATTATATGTGACCTTAAAATCCAATTTTTTGGAGCCTTCAAGATTGGTGAAACTCATAGAATATCATTCGACTTATTTGTTTGAACTGTTTAAACATTTTGAATCATTTGAATTTGATACAACATTCTGTCCATAATTCGAGGCATGTTTGATCTTTTTCAGGACTTAAATCGAAACATTTTCCCTTTTAATATTTTTCAAAATTCTTCACTTTTGCATTTTCAAAATATTCACCTCTAATAATTAATTCATATTCAGTTATTATTAGTCAGACCTTCTGACGATAAGAGCGTTATCTTTGAATAGCTATGGTTTAAAGATCTTTTTGTATATGTATTCCTTGTTTGAACACTTGATGAATTAATAAATTAGTAAATTATACAAATTTCATCACTTCATCATCCATATATAAATGCTCTATCCACTATATTGAGCTTCACCGTATCTCAATAGGATCTAATATAATTCTTGATCTTTGTATTATCCATTTATATATATATATATATATATATATATATATATATATATATATGCAAACATTGTTAAAAATAACAGAATTCGTCTGTTTAATTATACCTTTTTTATTTTTTTCTAATGATCATTTTTTTTATTAAAATTAAAAAAATTAATAAATGTCCCATAGGTATCACGAACGTTTTCGATTCTTCGTCGAATCATCCTTAGGTGTCAAAAGCAAATGAACAAAAGAGCTGGAGAAAGAAGAGAATTTTTCAAAGGACTGTGGAGAAACGTGCAGAGAACGTTTTCACATTGTTCCAGGAAAGACGTTGACTATTTAAATATTGGAAACTATCAACATAAAAACACAACAACCTACAATTAATAACATCACATATAACACAAGTGGCAACATTTTAAGATGCTTAATGTAATATGATTTTATTTTGTGATGCCACTACGGCGTCACTGAATTTAAATTGTCAACATCTTTCCTGGTCGCACAAATAAACCACTGTAGCATTTATTATTATTATTATTATTATTATTATTATTATTATTATTATTATTATTATTATTATTATTATTACTACTTATACTACTATTACTATTATTATTCTTTTTCTTATTATTATTATTATTACTGCTGTTATTATTGCTATTACTATTATTATTATTACTACTACTGTTATTACTATTATTATTATTACTTTAACCATTACTATTATTATTATTACTATTGATATTATTATTATCCCTATTATTACTATTATTACTATTTTTATTATTGCTATAGGGATTAGTATTACTATTTTTATTAGCATTATTTCTATTATTATTATTATTATTATTATTATTATTATTATTATTATCATTATTATTACAATTATTACTATTACTGGTAAAAGTATTATTATTATTATTGTTGTTATTATTACCATTATTATTACTATTATCACCATTATTACTATGATTATTATTACTATCATTATTACTATCACTACTATTTTTATTATTACTATCTATATACAATGGAGTTTATGTATCTTTAATTTGCACTGCCAATGGTCTTCCACCACAGTGAAGGACTGATACATGTATACCATCTCCACCAGGTGCTCCGCATCTCAACTGCCCTATAGTCTCCTCCACTCCATTGGAGGAAGGAACACAATCTATTTCGCCAACGATAGCCCTCTGAGAAAAGCTATCACATCAGTACTAACTATCGAACAGATCAGTATAATGCTCCATCCATCTATCAAGTAGCTTGCTTGGATCCCTAATTAACTCTGTGCCATCCTTGGATTTTAATGGGGTTACACTAGAATGGCTAGGACCATAGACTTAATCAGCTCATACATTGCTTTACTGTCCTTAACATCAGTGGCATGTTGAATATCACAAGCCTTCTGTAGCCACTTCATTCGTGTAAGTACTTTCTGCAATTCTAATTTAATAGTGAAGTATGACTGTCCCACAGATTCACATCCTGAAATGATAAGCCGCTATCAATCTGCCTTTGATGAAGTTCATGCTTTTTCTGTAGCAGTTGAGCAATGTGAGCATTATTGATGCTTTCTCTTCGTTAGCCCAAGAACATCTACTGTTGTTTCATAAACACAAACCTATTCTGTAGATCGAGAACAATTTTTGTATCCATCAGCTTCACAACATTTATTCTACGAGGACACTTGATGTTGCCGAATTGCCTCTTCGGCCTAATTACGAACCTCATGTCAGCACACACCAGACGATGATCTGTTAAGCACTCAGCATTCCTTTTGACTCGAACTTTGCAGACGTCCTTTAGATCGCATCTACGGGTGATGACATAATCGATCAAATGCCATTGCTTGGATCATGGATGCATCCATGTATTCTTATACTTTGGTTTCAGGTGGATACACGTATTAGTTATCACTAAATCCAGCTCTGAACACATTTACAGTAAACTCAATCTGCTCTTATTTATACTTTCCACTCCATAATGTCAAAGTAAATGACATGTTTGATATACCTTACCAACCCTCATATAGAAATCCCCCAGCAGGACAATTATATTGTCTCGTGGAGCAGTCAGCATAACTCTTTTAAGATCTCTATAAAAGGATCCTACTAGCTGTCCAATGTTGGAGCATAAACAGGAATAAGAGTTGCAGACCATTTAGACAATAATGAAGATTCTCGAGTTTAGAAACAACCCATTTCTTAAGAGTAAATCCTACGCCATGGTCGTGTAAACAACAGCCTTCCCGTTTCTCGATCCAGTAAAACACATATTCAGAGCCCTCCTCTACACGACTACCCCCCACCAACAATCTTGTCTCTGACAAGGCTGCTATATCAATGTTGAAACATAACAGTTCTTGTCCAAGAAATGCTGTTCGCCTCTCCAGCCGGTCAAAACCATAACGATCAAGTAAGGTTCTTGACGTTCCAACAAGCCATTTTCAAATTAAATTTCGTATTACTCATTACATTCATCCCACTAAGCTAGACACTTAGTTGGTATCTACACATAGATCACATACACCAAAAGTACCAGCACAGTAACAGGATTATAGTGATCAATGCTTGTGCGACACAACGACCACTCTCTGAGTATCGGCGACTATGAACCCGGTGACAGACAAACATCCTATGACCAGTAGTCACTTAAACCACAGGTGTTAAATCAGAGTTTCCCTTCTCCTAGATGCCTGCCTTAACAAAAGCTAAAGTGGACATCTCTCCTCGTAGTATTGCCATATACCCATGGCTGGAACTAAGGATGTTTGTCACCAGAGAATAATCCACATGCCGGTGGATCATGCATATCTCAGCTGACAAGGCCGAAGCTCCTCTGGAGATTTCTGTAAGGGTTGCCTCACCCTTAGCTTTTCTGGTAAAAACCTTAGCTTACAAGGCAGTGGGATCCAGTTTTACAGCACTGAGCACTCGCCGTGTGTATGTGTGTGTATATATATATATATATATATATATATATATGGGGTAAGGTACACGATAATTCATGAAAATGAAATGTCGTGATGGACAAAATGTATGAAAAAATGACAAACGGAAAACAAGTTAAAGTGCAGGAGAAAAACAAAAACAAGAGATTTTTTTTTAGAAACCGGTCAAAAAATCTCTTGTTTTTGTTTTTCTCCTGCACTTTAACTTGTTTTCTGTTTGTCATTTTTTCACACACATTGCATAATCCTATTTATTTCAAGAAACGAGTTTGAAGCAAACCTTAATAAAAATCAAAGGGAAACTTATTTTTATTTACTTAAAAAAAAAAGTTTTATGATATATATATATATATATACATATGAATATATATATATAAATATATGTATATATGAATATATATATATATGAATATGTATATATATGAATATATATAGTAATATATATATATATATATATGAATATATATATATGAATATGTATATATATGAATATATATAGTAATATATATATATATGAATATATATAGTAATATATACATATATGAATATATATAGTAATATATATATATATGAATATATATATATATATATATATATATATGAATATATATATATAGATATGAATATATATATATATATATATATATATATGAATATATATATATATATATATATATGAATATATATATATATATATATATATATGAATATATATATATATATATATATATATGAATATATATATATATATATATATAAGTTAGGCATGAGTATATGTTCACACACTCCCATATACACCATCACTCCCTCACCAACCAACCGACAGTTATGAATTCTGGAACGTGAATCTATATATATATATATATATATATATATATATATGTGTGTATAAATATATATATTTCATGATTTTCTTTAAGGTACAGAATTTTATGAGGGCAATTATGAAGGGAAGACATGTTTTATCTTTTATGATTAAAATATACGAGAGAAAAATAATATGCCAGCCTACCGGTTTCGCCCACACTTAACAAAAGTTGTATCGTGGATTTTAATAGGGGAGAATGTAGAGAAAAAAAAAAAACAAGAAAAGTATATATTTAAGATAAAGAGAGCGTTATGTTATTTACAATGGGGATGTGTCTTAGAGACTAATCACATTTAACCCCAATAGACATTCCCTCTGTAAACAGAGGGAGGATCGTTTGAGACGTACATGGATAGTCTCCAAAATTTTAAGTTGGAATATATATATATATATATATATATATATAGGGTGATTTGCTAAAATCCGAACTAACTTTAACTTTGCATAAAATTTAAACTATATTCAATATATTGTGTATTTTTCTTGTTTCAGGTTTGTATGAAAACAAGCTGTTAAATTGAGAACAAATTAAGCTAAATGTCCAGTAAACTCGAGCGCCATACTGCAATTATTGTGGCCCTAGTTGTGACCGCATGCCCAAAGAGATTGTTTAGTTTTGTCATTTCCAAAAATCGACCGTGTACGACATTGTGAAGACTTGTTGAGGCCGGCGTGAGTCCCTGACTCCTCAGAGAAAAACACATGACAAAGACGAGGTTCGCAAGAGGAACAAGGACTTCCTGGAGAAACTTCAGGTCCTTATCAATGCAGACCCTAACTCGTCCATGCAGACATTAGCGACAAGGAGGAATGTGCATAAAGCTTTCATGCCATCCATGAGGATCTCTGGTACAACAGCTATGGTCTTAAGTTGAAGCAGATGCTCTCAGAGTCCATGAAAATTAAGAGAATTGAGAGATGTGAGCTGCTCATCATTTTCTTTAAGCACAGAGCTGCTGGACACATCCGCTTCTTTTCTGACGAGAAGATCTTCTGTGTTGATGCAAAAACCAATTGTTAGAATGATAGATGGATTTGTATGCACCCATATAATGTTTCTGTGATTGGCAAACCCACGTTTTCTGCCGGACTCTATGTTTTTGTGGTGATCTTCAGTGAAGAGGATGGCATGCCTCCCGACTTCTTTGACAAAGGTCAGACTGTGACGAAGGAGGTTTACTTAGATGTCATGAAGAATATTGTGAATACATGGATTGTTCAGGTAGCTGCAGTGGAGCGATAGATCTTCCAACACAACAGGGCTCCTGCCTATATGTCGAATTTAGTCCAGGCTTGGTGTGATGAGAATCTGGGCATGTTCTGGTCAAATAAGTTCAATCCCACTAGCAGTCCAGCCTTGACTCCTTCTGACTATTACCTATGGGGCATACTTGAAAGACAATCTAACAAACATGCACACAATATGTTGACTCTTTGAGGACTGCCATCATCAAGGTCATGGTCAACTTGTCTTGCCAAACACCTGTAGAAGGTTTCGGTCTCGTGTGGAGGCTGTGATTGAAGGTGAAGGAGGTTAGATTGAATAATATGGACGAGGAGAGATTAGACAACAATGTTATAAAGCAATTTCTCATGTAAATACTTTTCCTTCTGAATAAACACAATTTCTCACCTGCTACGTTACTGAAAATTAATCCTCATTATGCCCATGTACGTCTACCTTCTGGCAATCGAAACTACCGTCAACGTTAGAGATTTGGCTCCCAACTCAATTAATGGAGACAACATGTTAGAGGATGTTTGCATGCGACCCGTAAGTAAACCAGTAAGTTATAAAGAATGTACACAATATTCTGAACAGATAGAAGAAAACGCTCATGTGGAGTCAGTTGAGAGCAAAGTGGCATCCAAGCCATTGCAAAGATCTGGCAGAATACGGAAATTTCCTGAGAAATACAAGGACTTCGTTATTAAATAAGGCACTCGTAAAAAAAATATATATATATAGAATAGTATAAAATATTAAAAAAAAAAAAAATAATAATAATAATAAAAAAAATAAAATTTTAAAATTAAAAAAAATGTTTAAAAAATACTTGAAGGGAAAATGTTATATTCTTAACCCCTCCTCCCACTGGATGAACTCGTCCGTCAGACTTTCTTTCGTTTCCATTATAAATGCTTCATCATTTTAACTTTATTTTCGTTGTAGCTTTCTTACGGATCTTTTATTCTTCTCTTCACTACACTACAATGAACTACCATAACAGTATATATTCTAAAAATACAGTATCTATGGCACTTGGATAAGTATATTTCATTTTTATCCAAGAGGGGGGGGGGCATACAAAATTATATTGTGGGGTCTGCCTCCATGCAGAACAACTTTATTGTATTCATAACCTGAAAATGGGGATTGACTACCATCTACTATATAAAGGAGAGCAAAAAAATGTCAATAGCAACATTAATTCTTTTTTTATACTTTTATTTTAACTGTACTTTTGACAGCGCTGTGAAGGCCTCTTTACTACCATAACAATGGTGTATTTAGTAAGTGAGGAGGCTACACACTTTAGTTATATTCGGTCTTATCTTGGAGCAAGACATTTTTCATTATTAACATCACTTCTCTTCATACTTTGATTTTAAGTGTACTTTTGGCAGTGCTTTGAATGCCTCCTTACGTTACAGAAATATATTTGTGTAAGTCAAAAGCTTCTGGTCAACTCGGCGTTGTCCAGGAGCAATAAATGTAAGATTACAGTATTACATTTAAAACAGATAGTTCCGGGAAATGAATTACATTATTATTTTTTAACACATTAAAACAAAGGGAAGAATGAGCTGGGTGGAGAGGAAAGAGAGGAAGGGAAATAATGAGGACGAGGGAAAAAGAGAAAGAGAGACGGCTAGAGAGAGGAAGAGAGATTGAAGTGTTTATATAAAGATGTTACACACGCTATTTAATTTCTTCTACTTTGTTTTTTTTATCGTCTGGGCAACGCCAGGTAGCCCTGCTAGTATATTAATACAACTCAAAATTTAATGTAAAGCAGTTCTTTGATCTATTACATTTGTTGTATCTAACTTATTTCAAAAGTTTTTGGGGAGCGAATGTGAGTTTGAGAGACCCACCCCCTAGATGGCAAAATTTACAAAAAAAATGTTACTCACCGGATTGTCAAGAATATATATTCCAAAATTCATAATAATCTGTTTATTACTTTAGGAGATTATCCTATATATATATATATATATATATATATATATATATATATATATATATATATATATATATATATATATATATATATATGAAAATAAAAATGGAATAAAGGATAAGCAAATCAACAACTAACAAAAATAAACTCAAAAACTCATGTTGTAGCGTAGTGCCGAAATATTTCAATCGTTTAAAATACGACCATTATCAATCGGTTGGTGAACTTTAATTAAAAACGGAAAAGTTTTTAAATTTATACAAAGAATGCGATTGGAAGAAATAGTCACATGCAGAAAACAACAGAAAGGGAGAAGGAAAGCGAGAAATGTTAAAAAAATGAAAGAAGACGAAGAAGAAGAAGAAGAAAGAGAGAAAAATCAGCCAATGTCTTTAGAACGCCAATTGAAGAAGAAGAAAAAAAAGTGAGATGTCGAAGTTTAGTATCATGAATATGTTTAATAGAAATTGCCCTCTGTGTATTAAAGTGATGACCGAAAGAAATCATGTGGGTGCATAACGCATTTGAGGTATCACAGTTTTTTATAGCACGATTGTGTTCATATATTCGTTTCTTTAACGGACGTTGTATCTCGCCGAAATATATTTTTTGCAAAGATGCATAGAAGAAAAGGGCATCAACTATACAACATGAGTTTTTTTAGTTTATTTTTGTTAGTTGTTGATTTGCTTATCCTTTATTCCATTTTTATTTTCACATTTTGTCCGAAACATTGTTTCTTTTTTCCTCATATATATATATATATATATATATATATATATATATATATATATATATATATATATATATATATATATATCCAACAAGAATATCGATTGCTGGACAGGTTAGTATTATGAACGTTTATTTGCTGTATTAATTTGTTTACAGTTTGTCAAACAGAAGACATACTGAATAATCGTCTTGCTATTAATAAATGAGTGCAATTCAAAAGTCAGACTAGAATGATGGAATTCATAAATATTACTGCATGCAATAATATGAGGAAGAAGAAAAAGTAGATGAAAAAGCAAAAGAAGAAAAGAGAGTTAAAGAAGAACAAAAAAAGTAGAAAAACAAAGAAGAAAAAGAAAGCAAATGGTGAAAAAGACGAAACAGATGCTTCTGCACCCCCAAAAAAACAAAAAGAAAGGTTATAAAGAAAATAGAAAAACAAGAAGAAAATAGAGCAGAGTAAGAGAAAAATAAAAAGGAAAGACGAAAAGAAAGTTAAAGAAGAATAATTGCCCTACTTTAAAAAATCTAAGAGAGATTAGGAGAAGATGACAGTTGTAACGCAGTCGCTTATTGAGATGAAAATTGGCGCTTGTTATGAACAAAACACCAAATGGTAATCTTTAGATGCTTATTGGGATTTAGATTCGATGGAATATTTTAGTAAAGTAGTCAACAGTATTTGTTATCTAAGCAGGCGGCATGCACATTGCTGTTATGAGTTTGCATAGCCAATGCAAAAGAAATGAAAGGTGACAATTTGAGGGAAGAAAGCTATGGCAAAATGTTACATCAATCTGATCATTTGTACTTTAGGAGAGGGGAGGAACAATAAAGTAATTTAAATAACACTAAATGTTTTTGTACTTCGCAGCTAACAGCTCAGCTACCGGATCCAGCACTACACTATCATGAGGAGGAACCATTTCGCAGTTTCGGCTCCCACTCCTCGACTGCTATTCTGAAGTGGCGGGGCTCCTTTGCCAGGAGGTGGCCATTTAGCACTGATGCTTTCTGTCCATAAATGCTATCGAGCCAAATTATCCTCCTGGCCTTATCTCCTCAACGGTAGAGTTATCCTCACTGTGGTTTGCATCCTGGGGGTAGCTGCTACACGTCTTATGGTCAATCGACCTGCACTGTTAAGGAAAGTAAGCCAGGAAAAGAATGAATAAAACTTAGAAAAGTATGAACCTCCTTATCCTGCCCAATTGATGGGGTAAATAGTACAATTACTGTTGTTCGAACAATTCGTTTACAAAAATAAAACATTTGTTTAGAAAAATGGTTCTCAACATAAAATTAGCAGATACCATTTTTCTACAGTAAAGGTTACTATGCCGTTAAACAAACCCTTTATTATACGCCCTTTATTGCACCTTTATTATTACACCTTTTTTATACCTCCTTTATTATTACACCTTTTTTATACCTCTTTTATTATTACACCTTTATTATTACACCTTTATTATTACACCTTTATTATTGCACCTTTATTATTACACCTTATTATTACTTCCTTTATTTTATCCAGATAATACATGAAATGTATGTTGAAACTTGTACTAAGAAGGTAATCAATAAGCAACAACATTTATAAAACAGAAGAATAATGATGAAACTATTGTATATTTTAGGACCGAGTCGTGTTTTTATTTTCCAATATTTTTCACAAAAATATTTTCATGACCCAAACGCCTTAAAACTCCTGTTGGCTGCAAAATGGAGCTTATATTTTTGAAAAAATAAAATGTATATTCAACTCGGATATGAACAGTTTTTTACACGTTTTCGACTGTTATCCTCATTGGGGATTATTATATTCGTAAAATTATCAGATGTCTTTTGTCAGTAATCTTCTGGTAATTTCTAATCTATTAATAATGGTAAATTCTTTCTCAAACAAGGACTTGTCCTTTCCTCTTTGAGACTGTTCACACTCCCCTGGATTGGACGGATTGTCTTTAAGTCTGTTATACATGAGTCAGTATTAGGAGAAGGGGCAATATGGAGAGAGAATGCTTTGACGTCTTTCCAGTGTGGAGTTGTTACATTGATGCTATCTTTCCATAAGTTCTTTTTCACATTATTTCGGGAGAGAGAGTATAAGATAGGGAAATAACAATATCTAAATGCGAAATATTTTTTCATTTATCCTAACTATGTTTTTATCAAAACACGTTACGTTTATTTAATTATATATATATATATATATATATATATATATATATATATAAATATTTTCAACTACATTAGCCAACAGAACACTGCGTAAACACATTCCTCCTGATGCTTCATTAGCATAATAATTTTATAAACATCTAATAAATTAATATTCTGAATAATTCATTTCTATTTTCGTTTTACAGTTTTCTTATATATATTAAACGGTTTTGTTAATATTAATGTTATTATTATTAGTAGTAGTAATATTAATTCCAACGATTTTATGAAAACATTATTATTCTGAAATTCGACTTAATTTAGAGTACCTGGAATAATTTATTTTAAAAAATTACACTCCACATCAAACGCAATAACTAACAAAGTTTTTCTTTAGATATATACTTTATCTTTAAAACTAAAGTTGTTGTTGTTTTCGACGACCACGACTATTGAATATGATTATATCTGTATATAAAATTCAATATCTATATGTATGTGTGTTAGTGTGTGTGCGTGTGTCCTGTAGAAAAAAGTTAGCGAATCTCTATAAAATCTAAAAGTGTATTCTAATGTAAAATTCACCGAGAAAGTTTATGGGGGTATCCACTACTAGAGGGGCTATGGGGCAGATTTCGTCTGGGGGGGTCGATTATTTCAGCTATTTTCAGCTTAATTTCAATTTAATTATGTATTAATTTAAATAGAAAACAATTATATCATGTAATCATTTTAAAAACAAATTGGAAGTCATTCCCGAAAATAAAATTACAAGTCATTTCCTCAAATTCAACCGGAAATTACATCATAGTGAGAATGCAGTGTGGAGTGGGGGCGAATTCAAAATTCTAATACTATAATTCTAGGAAGGAGGAGGGTGACTAACCCGGGCTTTACTTAACCAACTCATAATTCAAAACAGGAAATGAGTCAGTATATTTTAGATTTTACATTTTAGTGGACACTTCCCGCCAGTCTCTGCCAGTGTCAGCCAGTGTACGCCACTGTCCACCATTGTCAGCCTTATAAAAAAATAGCCAAATAATAATTCAAAACAGGAAATGAGTCAGCATTTATTAGATTTTACATTTTAGTGGACAGTGTCCGCCAGTGTTCGCCATTTAAAGAAATCGCCAACTCATAATTAAAAACAGGAAATGAATCCGTATTTTTATAATTTTACATTTTAGTAGACGATGCCAACCACGACCTGCTAATATCCACCACTTTCGACCAATGCCCACCGCTATCTGCTATGTAAAGAAATTGCCAACTCATAATTGCTATGAGTTCTTTTATATATCGGTTACATAAATGAACATGCTTAATGAGTTCTTTTATATGACAGGGGCGCTACATAGATGAACATGATTTTATATAATAGGGACGCTACATAAACGAACATGCTTTACGAGTTGAAATTGAGGAGGAGAAGAAATCAAGAATTGACAGTGACCATTTGTGCTTTTCAGCGTTTTCTGGTATCAATAATTGTATAAAGTCATTGCATTAAAGTTCGATTTCCAAGTCTTTAAAAAACAAAACGTAAATTGATGATAAACTGTATTAAGACACTCATTCTCACTGGTTGTGGTAAAGGTGAAACTGTTTTTATTCCGAGGATACCAATTATACCATCAAATATACCATTTCACTTTAGGTGGTTGCAGTTTCCTGTACGATTTTGTTTCGCTATGTCCATCAATAAAAATCAAGGCCAAACACTAAAAGTTGCCGGATTACAACTTGAACAACCATGCTTTTCAGATGGTCAGCTTTATGTAGGAGCATCACGTGTGAGTGCAAAAACAAATCTTTTTGTGTATGCACATCAAAATAAAACAAAAAACATTGTTTATAAAGAGATTTTCAATCTTAATGCCAGATGATTTTCTGATTATTATTAAATAATTGCAGTTTGTATTTCCTTAAACTTTCTTTAAAGTTTTGAAACTTTCCATATCAGTTTCAAACTTTTATAAAATATCTTTTTCATAAACAGCATATGATAATTATTCATTTTATTCACTTGTATATTTGGTTTTGTTAACTGGAAGCATGTTTAAAAAATGTACACTAAAATTTTAAAAAAATATAGGAATTATGTTTTTGTGGTTTGTATTTAAAGAAAAGGAACTAAAAAAAAGTAATTTACTTTACCTGGTTTCATTCGTCTTGGGAAACCATGTTTAAAAAAATCCCCCCACCTGTACATAGAACAAGTTATACTATCTTACTATTGAGCTATGAGATTGTAATCTACTTTTTCATGTGTGCACTACCTCCACTATTGCAAATATTAGGTGATAAGAGTTTTTAAGAGTATAAAAGCAAGTGATGTGAGAACAGTGATCAAAGTGGTAACTTAATCTGCCAACCAATTGAGTATAAAAACATTGCCTTTTTGATTCTGCACCCGGGTATCGTCGGGTAGCCCTGCTAGTTTGCTATAATAAAGAAAAAAGAAAAGTTATCCACCCGTCTCAGCTTTTTAAATATTAAAAAAAATAGAGTCATATTTTTTTTTACTTAATTTGTTCCTGTCTTCTAAATGAATGAAAGCAAAAGTTTTTTTTCCATTTATCCAAACTATATTTACATCAAAACACCAATTAATTGGGGATGGGTATAGTTAAAACAATGTTTTTACTCAGAGACTTCCATAATTTTAATAACAAACTTTGACACCCTCAACTAAGTTTAAACAATGTGATTCTACTTTTTAGCATCATTCTATCTTATGAGGACAGTTAACTAATATATTTTGAACTTAGAGTTAGTACTCTAAGTCTAACTGGCAGGGTCGTAGCACCACACATAATCGCCTAAAAGAGTAGACCCCTACCCACCCTGCCCGCCCTGCCCGCCCTGCCCCCCTCCCCAAAAAATATAACGCACAGAATTTATCTCAAATAGCAAAAAAAAAAAAAATGGTTAGTATACCATAAAACCCTAGAATGGCCCGGATATGGAGGATCATTTTAAGTGAAATTTATATGCGACACTGATGTCCAACTCTAAATTCTAAAATAATTTTTTTTTTTCTATTACCGCCAGGAAATTCTGGGTATCCACACGTAATCGCCTAAAAAAGTAGAATCGTATTTTTTTGGGGGGGGGGGGGGGCGTAGCTGAGGGTGTTAATCTACAATTATAGCAAAACTTTTAATATTTTTTATTTATACATGAAAAATAAGTATTTAATTATTTAGATTTTCTTTAAAAAATTATTTTTATTTAATTTTCATCCAAAAAAATAATACAACTAAATTCAATTGCTTAAAATTAAAATAAAAAAGGGACGTACACTTAAAAAATATAAGATTTAAAAAATAAAATATGGGTACATTTGCAGATTAACACATTCCGCTACCCTTACCCCCCCAAAAATAAATATATTCTGCTTTTTTAGGCGATTACGTGTGAACATCGTGGAAAATAGAAAGAAGTAAAATATATTTTAGAATTAAGAGTGATGGATCAGTTTCATATATATTTAACATAAATTGTGCGTTATTCTGTGCATTTTTTTTTTGGGGGGGGGGTCAACTCTTTTAGGCGATTACGTGCCAGTCGGACTTAGGGTTAGTGTTACAAATATATTAGTTAACTATACCCTCCCCCAATTAATTGCTGCCCGAAGGGCGGGTAGGTTTTGCTAGTATGATATAAATTTCACCAAAATAGTATACATTTGAAGTTTTAAAGTAGATTCGGCCCCTATATCTCCCTTAGGTTAGGATGGCACTTAGAAATTCGGGACCACTTCCATTGTCTTCTCCAGGACATTTTATACATATGATTTAAATTTCATAAAAATAGATTATATTTAAAGTTTTAGTCGGTTATGCCCTCATAGCCCCCTTAGAGGTGTACTTGGAGTTTCGGGAACACTTCTATTGTCTTCCTCGGTAAAATATACATAAGTGTACACTTTTAGATTTGATGTAGCCTTTCTTTCTATTAGGGAACACACAAGCATCACACACACATACCCACACAGACATTGACGTTTATATATATAGATTAACATTTAATACTGATATTGCAGTTCTTGTTTTAATTAAAAAGAAACACTTTATTTTTCTTATAATATATATAGCAATATATAGATAGCAAAATAAAAAGTATCAGAGATGCAATAAAAAAGAAGAAAAATATCACTAAGAAAATTATAAACAAAAAGAGACCCCCAAAAATTAAGCAAGTGAAAGTTAATAGCAAAAAGATTGCCGATGCAAAACTCTGAGAAAGCAACTATTAACAAAAAAGATTTGCAAAAATATAAAAAGGTAAAGTAGAAGAAAGGGTGGAAAAAGAGAAAAAGGTAAAAACATTTTAAACATTTAAAATAAATTTTCCTCTCATTCTTCTAGTTTCCTTTTCTTCTTTATCTTTCATGTGTGTTTTCAAAACAAAAGATAACAACTTTTTATCCAAATGAAGTAAATATTTGATTTGATTGGATTTGATTTGGTTTGGTACATCTGCTCATTCCATTTCATCTTTTAGATTTTGTTGCATTTTATCCAAACTGGTTTTCTTCATATATGTATGTATGTATGTATGTATGTATGTATGTATGTATGTATGTATCGTCCTGTGGACGAGTTCGATCCCACTCACGGCATGCGAATTTTCGGGTCTGAAAACTCCCTCTGTCCACCCAGCAGTAAATGGGTACCTGACTATAACTCAGGGAAGGTTCAAGGCAGCGGAAGGAGAGGGATGGGCTCCGCCTTCCATATGCTGTGCCCTAGACACGGTGATTCTTAACAAATCACCGCCGCTACGGCCATGGGCAGTGTGCGATGTCGGCAACGACACTCGTGCGCGTCCAGGCTATGCGACCTTTACCGTTACCTTTTATATATATATATATACATATATATATATATATATATATATATATATATATATATATATAGTTTAAAAAAAATATCTAACATATTTTCCTGAAATAATTAAGCGTCATCAACAATCTGTGAGATTTTATTCTATATTTATCTGATATCAAGAAATTACTACCCAAGATGTCCCTAAGGACGCGTAGAAGATATGACATAATTATAGAAGGTAATAATCATTTAAAATCTTTTCAACAATAAAAAAGTAAATTTAGTAGCAATTCTAAACCTATCAAAGTGTAGTATCTGTTCCGATGGATACTGCACCCCATACTGGTGTTGTCTTGGCCTTCGGGTCTTGATTTACGCCGGTCAATGGGTCTGTTCTGTGCAGTTCTGGGAGGTCCACCTTCCCAGGCTTTGCCTCCCCTCTTTGAGGAGGAGTAAGTTTATTGCTTACTGCCTGAGGCACCCCTACCGGGGAATGCCGACGGGGCTGCCCAGGCAATTTTTAAACCCCACTTTCCCGACCCGACCTTGGGTCACATCTTACTTGTGGGAGTAAGATAAAAACTGGCCTTGTGCCTAACTCCTGGAGAGGAGTAAATCTAATACTCTTGTGAAACAAATACTCTTGTGAAACAAATACTTTTGTGAAACAAATACTCTTGTGAAACAAATAAACCCTGTGAAACAAATACACCCTGTGAAACAAATAAACCTTGTGAAACAAATAAACCCTGTGAAACAAATAAACCTTGTGAAACAAATAAACCTTGTGAAACAAATAAACCCTGTGAAACAAATAAACCTTGTGAAACAAATAAACCCTGTGAAACAAATAAACCTTGTGAAACAAATAAACCTTGTGAAACAAATAAACCCTGTGAAACAAATAAACCTTACCAACACGAACCGTTAAAACTGAACAGTTAAGAACCACTTTGATGCTTGTCCGATATTTTTTGACGAATTATACTTTTTTGTGTTTCTCTTGTAACTTTTTGTGTTACCTATTACTTAGCAGTAATATGCGTTCCAAGTTAAATGTAGATACCATTGGCCTACAATTACTTAAGTATCATCTGTCCCCATGGTTAGAGAGGAGATGGCGAATTGGTTGAGCTTAATCATGTGACTTAGATAGTAGGGATTTGACGTGATTTAGACAGTTGCAGTTTAAAACCTAACAAGGAAACTATGTAATGTGAGATCCTGCAAGATAGGGGTGTGTAGAACCACTGTGAAGATAGTCAGAAGCAACACAGAGACAACGAAACGTTAAGTGCAATGATATATATGTGAACAAAACATTGTCTTCTTTGTCATGTTTCGTCCATGAGCGGCTAACCACTCGGTTGAGCGACGGGAGGTGAACAACATTCATAGCACCCCCCCCCCCTCCCTCATATGCATATAACTCTTGGAATGCCCTCGGTCATGCCTGGTTATATTGCCCCCTTTTCATCCTTTCATTCTTTCTGAAATTCAAACAGAAAAACTGAATTTTGATTTCACACGCTTTAAGCTGATTTAAGAAATGTCTTTTCCAAACGACCCTACTTTGACAATATATTTTCATAAGTTAACATAAGAGCTTATGGCAAAATGATATTGAAATACGTATAAAGTTAAGCATAATTCAGCTTGTTTATTATTTCGATGTTTAGGAATATCAAATGCTGTGAGCAAAAACTCCACGCAGGTGTATAAATGGTTAACAGGACAAAAATCTCCAAAATAAATCAAATTAAATTTTTTTTTTTTTTATCTATATAATAAAAGTGAACCGACACGTTTTCGGCGGAGCGCTTCAATAATCGTATAAGCAGATTTGATTTTTTTGAGTAATGATAACTGATAATAAAAAGAAAAGAAAGAATAATCACGTATGCAAATTAAAATTTGATGAGCAAAGAAGAGGCCTTATCTCAATAATATCTGATAATAATGAAGAAAAGAGTGTCTTTCATTTGTAATATAAACACAAAAATATTCCCTTAGTAGTATTATTATTATTATTATTATTATTATTATTATTATTATTATTATTATTCATAGTAGTCTCAACTTTTGGATGTTTTTAGTTGGGGTTTTGTTTTTTGTTTTTTGAACATCAAGTCTTTTGCAAAATTAGAAAAGAAATTGTCTCGTCAATTTGTTTAAGCCATTTATGGTGGCTTTTCGTTATGGTTCCAAGCGCTCCAATTACAACATGGATCACCTTTACTTCTTTACATTTCCATAGTCTAACTAATTCCCATTTTAGATCTTGATATTTATTTCTTTTTTCGTGTTCTTTCTCCTGCACTCTGGTATCGAAGAGGCAGGCTATATCAATGATTAAACAAGTTCTCTTGTTTTTGTTTAGAAAGACTAAGTCGGGTTTAGAATGCTCAAGAACCTTGTCAGTTTGTATGCGCATGTCCCAAAGAAGTTTGACATTGTCATTCTCTTGTACCACTTCTGGCTTATGCTCATACCACTTTTCATTGTGGTCCAATTCGTAAAGTTTGTATATATTCCAGTGTAGTACCTGAGAAACTCTGTCATGTCTCCATTTTTTATACTGATGTTGTGCCAGCATTGGGCACTCAGCTACAATATGCGCCAAGGTTTCTTCCCTTTCATTACATAGTCGGCATATCGGTGATTCTGCAGTTTTGTCAATGTAATGTTTGATGGATCTAGTGCGAGTGGCTTGTTCCTGGGCTGCCATTAAGGTGCTCTCAGTAGATCTTTTGATATCACCCCTGACTAACCAATTCCAGCTGTCATTATCTCTAAATGCAGTATTCTTAAAGAATACACTTTGTAATTTCTTTCCAAACAATTTTAACCCTCTTTCTTGTAACCTTTGATTCTTTTTCTCCCCAGTTCTTAGGATTTCCTCTCTTTTCACTTCACGAAGAAGAATCTCATATCTCATATATTATTATTATTATTATTATTATTATTAATAATAATAATAATAATAATAATAATAATAATAATAATAATAATAATAATAATAATAATAATAATAATAATATTATTATTATTATTATTATTATTATTATTATTATTATTATTATTATTATTATTATTATTATTATTATTATTAAAAAAACAGAACAAAAGGAGAGAGAAAGAGAGAGAGAAAGAGAGTTTTGTCTTCTTTTTCTTATCGATTAGTTTTGTCTTCTTATTGATTAGTTTTGTCTTTTTTTTCTTATTGATTAGGTGTCTTCTTACTGATTAGTGTTGAGAGAGAGAGAGAGAGAGAGAAAGAGAGAGGGGGAGTTTTTCTTCTTTTTCTTATCCATTAGTTTCATTTCAATGTTGAATAGGAATTAAATTGCGAAGTTATAACGAGTGGTCGAAGCTTGCTAGAATTTATATATTTTTATAATTTTTAATCACTATGGTAGGTATTTCTTTCTTCCTTAACAATACATTTTTAACTTCTGTTTTAATGTTTTATATGACATAATCACGTTGACACACTGGTACTTATTAAATCACCAAAGTTAAGTGACGTTGACCCTGGTCAGTACCAGATGGGTGACCATTTGGGAATACCAGGCGCTGGGGTCCGCATATCAATTTGATATTCCCTAGAAACTTCCTCTTTTGGTGAGAGCTAAATGTCCAAACAGGGTGAATACCACAGCACGTATTACCGAATGTATTATTTATTTTAATGTATTAAAAAACGAAAACGGACACATGTGTAAGTGAACAAATTGAAATGAATGATTACCTGTCGTCATTTGAATAAATGGTTACCTCATAGAAAATACGATCATTCAGTAAATAAATTAGCTGGATGTTTGTACGAAATGTGAAAAAATTGATCTAGGTTCAACTGGTTCTCTACATAATAGCTTATCATTGCATGAAACTGTCAGTAGTAAATGAATATTAACATACGAACATATTGTTACATGAGTATAGATATTCTTGTAGTGTGCCCATTCACTCTACACATGCTATTTCAAACTTATAGAAGTGTGTGGACAGATCAAAAAAGAGATTCCCTAATGTTTTGAACACTATACGAAAATAAGCATCGATCTATTAAAATAAAATACAAAAGTCTCATGCAGATACTTTAAAAGAATTGTTTTGAAATACTCTAATTAGGGGAGATAATCCAGTAAATCCCATCACTGGAACCTACAGTGATTTTTCTTATTCATTTAAACGACTTTCTCTTCTTGAACTGCAATTTTTATGTGATTTATAAATTCAGCAGATCCGGCAAACAACAAAAGATTATACATTTGGAGAAGGTGACAGAAAGAGAATACCCTTGCAAAAGCTTTCACTTAAAAAGCAAACTTTTAGTGATAAGTATATTATATACTATTTTCACAGTGATAAAACATCATAAACAAGACAAACAAAAGGAAGGAATTTTGATTTTCAACAAAGGAATATTATCTTGGTCTGTTTGTGGCATATCAATCTTTCTACGAGTGATTTAATGCAAAATATGCTTAATTGAACACAAATTGCTATTTAAACCATAGCTGGGGGTGGTTGTGCAATTGCAGGTTTCAACCAGATAAAACTCATAGTTAAGAAAATATAGCTCCATTAGTTCAGTTAATAAAATATAGTTTATGTTAAAATTATCATTGTCTCCATCTTCACAAATATACAAGCTTTAAGCTTCATGAGCAAATAATCTAGAGAAAATCTTTGCTATTTGCTTTCTCGCTTCTGCTCACCGCTTTAAATATTTTCATCTGGGGCTAGAAAAAAGCACGTTTTTTACTCGCTAACTTTTGTCTGAAAGAACTGTATTATATTTATATACAAAAAATACACATTGGTTGTAATTATAGAGCGGAGGATGTTACATGCTTAATAATTGATGGTTACTCTTGAATAAATTGACAACAATTTCTTTGAAAATACTGTTTTGAAGCATGGTAATAAAAACGATGACAAAAGAAGCAGGACCGGCGGGACAGTTATAAAAGTGTGGGGGGCTCTCCTAAAAAGTGGGGGGGGGCGGTTAAACACATGCATATATAACTTCATTATTGATGACCGTAAAGTGGGGGGGGGGGCAAGTCAAAAAGTGTGGGGGCTTGATCCCCCCCCCCCCGGTGCCGCCGTCCATGAGAAGAAATGTGTAAACTTTTCTAGCATGAGTTCAAACTTTCCAAACAGCTGCCAATATCAACAGAGCATGGAACGAAGGATCCAGAAATTTTGTCATGCTAATGTGGGTGGCCATGCTCTCTTGACAATAAACAAAACGTCAAACTGGAAGAGAAATGTCTAAGGCACTTGATATCAGTATTTCAATGGTGACCGATCATCTGAAGAAAATTGGTAAGATATGAAAAAGCTCGGTAAATGGGTTGAAGAATAAATATTTGTTTCTCTGTTGGTCGTTATTTTTCGGAACAACCTAATTGTCATTTTGCATTTTGTTGTTCTTCCAACGATGAAAATAAAAACAACAAACAAAAACACAGCATAAACAAAATAAATAAGAAATAAAATTCCTTTTTCGTTTTGGTTTTCTTGTTAAATTAATTTAGTTTTATTTATTTAGTTTTTTCAGATGAAAAATATATAAGAGTCAAATGGACAGGTGTATCACTCAAGGGATGTGACAAAAAATAAACAAAAAAAGATGAATGTGTAAAAAAAATAATCAATAAAGTATATAAACTTCTTATTAGTTTGTTAAACAGTTGTTTTTTATTTAAAGACAAATTTCAAAGGAATGCTAGAAAAATGGTCAGAAAGATGTCATTCGCAATTTCCACCTTGCCATTCTCATATATAATTTACACTTGGTCTCATATGCTGAGTTTTATTTTTTAATCTCTTTTTTTAAATACTATCTCTCTCTCTCTCTCTATCTATCTATCTATATATCTATCTCTATCTCACACACAGAGACGTATGCATGGTAAAAACAGATAAAGGAAACCTTTTAGTAGCAGTTCATTTCTTTCTTTACAGAAGTTCATCAAAAAGCAAGATGAGACAATGCAAACAAAGAGTAGACTGAGAGGAGAACATATCTACTCAACCAATGATTCAGTACTAGCCAATAGATATGTAGATAGTTTAAAACACCTAGCAAATAACAAAAACCTCATCATATCACCAGCAGATAAAGATGGTGGTATAATAATTATGGAGAAAACCACATATTTAAAGAAAATACCTACACTACTATCAGATGAAAATACATACACCAACACAAACTTAAACACTATAAACAAAAGCATTGAAACTGTTAACAAATCTTTCAAAAACCTTATAATAAATGATAAAAAAATAGGCATCATTTATTGAATGCCATCCCAATATTCCCACATTATATGGCTTCCCCAAAACTCATGAAAGGGAAATTTCTATGCGCCACATAATATTTGGCATCAGTTGTGTCACACACAGAATAGCATGAGCCATCGTTAATATTCTAACTCCACTAATGGGCACTATCAGCACTTCCCACATAAAACACTCTGGAGACTTATTAAACAAAATAAAAAATACTAATAATGGACAAAACAAAAGTATACACAGCTTAGACGTAATATCTTTATATACTAATGTCCCCATTAAGAAATGTTTAAATTTACTCCATATACACCTAAAAAAGATCTACATTAATTTACCGTTTCCTCCCGACATCCTAATTGAAATAATCAGATTAATACTGACATGACTTATTTTCAATTTAACAATAATTTCTATCAACAAAATTTCGGAATTCTTATGGGTAACCCACTTAGTGGAGTACTAGCCTACTTATTCTTAGAATTCCTAGAATTTGGCCCATTCAAATTTAGATTATCCTCAAACACTGAATACTTTAGATATATTGAAGACATTTTAATTTTTCTTCCTGAAAAAAGCACACATAGAAAGTTTTAAAAACAAATTAAACACAGTCGAACCCTCCATAAAGTTTAACTATGAAACAGAGAAAAATAACTAGATATAATTTCTGAACATACTTATAATTAAATCCAACAATAATCTAATCTTCAAATTGCATCGCAAAGCAACATACAAAAATGACTACATACATTTTTACTCAGACCATAATAAAAAAAATCAAAACAGGCATGATAATCGGTTTCTTTTTATGTGCATTAAGAATTTGTAGTCCAAAACATCTAGACAAAAATTCAAATACATCATAAATTAATGCAAAACATTGCAATACCCCACATATTTCATATTAAATGCAAAGAAAAAAGCCCTACAAATATTTTCCAGAAATAATAAGCAAAAATCATATACACCGAACATTTCTCTTATGAACAGATATCTTTTTCCCCATGCAATAATACAATAATTTACAACACTTTAAATAAACTAGGAATTCCAACAATACAAACTACATCACAAACTATAAAACAAACATTAAAAACAACAACATTTTTTCCAAAAACCCACACATCTAATGCAGGCATATGTATATATATATACATATATACATATATATATATATATATATATATATATATATATATACATATATATATATACATATATATATATATATACATATATATATATACATATATATATATATATATATATATACATATATATATACATATATATATACATATATATATATATATATATATATATATATATATATATATATATATATATATATATATATATACTGTCCCATGCAATAATTGCCATCAGATCTACGTTGGTGAAACTTAACGGGAACTAAAGAAAAGGCTTGGTTAACATAAAAGCGATATAAAAAATAACAATTTTCCTAAATACACTATTCTCTTATTTATTACAACATGACCATTTTTTTAACTTTAAACAAGCTAGACTCATTAACTTCATTTTAAATAAATCTCAGCGAAGACTTCTTGAATCAGCACTCATTATAAACAATGTAACGGCTTCTACAATTTATCTCCTTTAATCATCAAACTTATACTAACAGAACAGAGCTTGAATTTAGATCCAATGTTGCTATTTTTACCACATTCCTAACAAAATTTAGTACGTAACATCGACATTAAAATAAAAACAAAAAAACACTCATTCCATTTCATAAACACGCCACACATCATATGGTTCGTTCGAACAAAGAACAAATAAATTTTTTTCATGTTATAATCGTACCACCTTCTAACGACTATGTTTCGTTTGAAAACAAAAACAAAAAAACATTATTTTCACGTCACAATCGTACAACATATTTTCAATTATTATACCTGTATGTGATTTCTTCAAATCAATCATCTTGAGAAAGTCTTGAAATAAAGACGAACCGTTGATGAATATATAGAAAAAAGATTTTTAGAAAAAAATTTTTTTTTGAAAAAAAAAATATATATATAAAAAATCACTTGTTTTTGTCTTACTTCTCAACGCCGACATATTTCCATTTATTGCATTTTGATAGCCTTCTAATACTCCTCTATATACGTATTACACAATGCTTCAAGCAAACTACCTCTCCTTATATATATATATATATATATATATATATATATATATATAATGCTTTTTGTAGATTGAGAGGTAAATATCTGAGGAAGGCTGAAGGAACAGCCGAAAATTCTGTTCCTTTAGAAAAAGATGTTTTTAAGACATTTTGTATTCTTATACGTCAACAACTAAGAAATAAATAGAGAAAATATATAAACATTCTTATATCTTTCATATTATATATATATATATATATATATATATATATATATATATACATCTACTATATAAAGTAGAGACGTTTTTTCCCCTGTACCTTCTCGGAGTATAGGAAAATAACCACAGGCATCACAGGCTACTAAACTCACCACTATATTAAACTTATTCACTCGAGCGTGTTTTAGTAATTTTTTTATTATTTCGCCCACCATCCACGTCTCTACGCAAAAACAACTCCATATAGGTGGTAGCAAAAACTTTCCTCCCTATTAATTATGTACTGTCACTCCATTCATCGACACCGGGAACTAATTAACACAGTTTAATTTACACAAAACAGTCTGTCCTTATTTATTACTTGCCTGGTATTAATTTACTACATAATATAAAGCAATATGCAAAGACTTAATGACCGCTCCTTTTCACTCTGATGATATTCCGCGAATATCAGATTACGTTATTTCTAATTCTACCAATGACTTCTATATTAAAATTCATTCCGGATTTCAGCGAATGAAATTAACGAACACAGTTCCTGCAACATTTAAGCATTCAACATGGCGGCTACAATTTCTTGATCGAATCGACTTACTATTTATTTGAATAAGCGCCAAGATACTGGTAGAACCCAATAGATTTACATTTTGAAAATCATACACCTTTAACACGCATATTATAGAAATCTTGCCTAATTAAATGACCTAAACCGTGTCATTTTTTAACTTTATATTTGTCGGCAGAAACTGCCAATAGACAAGCTTAGCTTAATTGGCCTATTTTCACATTCCTTTTTATCAGAAAAGGTATTGAGTGAGAGGGGGAAGGAGAGGGTGTGTGAGAAAGAAAGCAGTCACCTCCCTCTCACTATGAGTATATCTTTTTTTCTAGCTAACTATATTAGTTTTATTGAAATGACCTTCGTTGAAAATTAATGAGGATATTTTAAGAAAGGATTTTGCAATTTATCCATCTGTACTAACATATACAGTATTTCAAACTATTGTGTTGTATTATTAATTTAAATATCAGTAACACGTTTTGATCGTAATATAGGAGTGATAAATAAAAAAAAAACTTTCGCATTTATTGATTTAGATGTATATATATGGAATAGTTGATAAGCATGTAACAGATTAGTTAATATAATAGCAGAGAAAAGCATTGAAGCAGATTCGAAGTGGTGGTATTAAGTTTGGAGAAACAGAGAAAGGAGGAGAGTAGGTACATAAGATGAGGGAGAAGCGAGGAAAGAGTGAGAGAAGTATAGGTGGGTATTTGATTTGGGTGGCAAGATGGATGGGAGTAGGAATGGGTGTGTGTGGGGGGGGAGCGGTGCTGGTATTAGCTGGGAACGAAGGGGGATAGTAGGGCAAGTCTAAAAGGAGACGATTAAATGATGAGAGGGGAGGATAAGTTCATGTGGGAGCCATTAACGTGGACTCCTTATAATCTTAACAATAGATGAATTAATTAATGCATGATATAAATTAAATAAATGTACATTACAAACTAATATTATTTATGAATTAACATAAGTTTATGTTATGCTAGTGTTGAAGTGGATCGTTTACAATAAACAAACCGGATATTGTTAAACTGTCAGCCCTTCTAATATTGTTTAGTTAAATTTAACTAAAGAAATATGAAATTTTTATATCTCATATTACTGTTATTGTTGTGACCCGTTTACAACTCACTACTCCTTCTTAACAAACTAGATATGGTAAAACTGACGAGACATTTCACCTTTGATTCCAAGCTTAAATCTGCTCACACGTTTTTACATAAATTCAGCAGCAAGCGAGCAGAAAACAGCGCCTCCTAGGTTGGGTGGTTGGCATTTATAGAAGTAACAGGAGCTAGTGAATGTTGTTTAAAAGTATTGACTCATGATTGGACAATACCTCAATCGTCAGCTTCTTTCAGCCAATCAGAAGCGCCAAAATATTCATCTCTGCATATTACAATTTTGCACACAATACGAAAACCCAAACACTAGTGTTCTCGCTTTTTTCCATTTTCTTTAAGACCTAATGCACGGAGGACGTCCCTAAATCCAGCCTCGGTGTCTGGGCTGAAGGTACAAGGCAAACAATAAGAAACCACCGCAAACTACTGAACACACAGCTACTGGCTGTATAAGTACACACATGTTTACACGAATACTCTCACATTGACTAAACAAAAGAAAGCATACATGCACACATTTCCTACTAGACCACTGAACTTACATGCTGTCACATGCACACTTGCACAATGACAGCAGAATAAACATGTTTACTCAACTTCTTACACAGACTAAATTATTCTTCTTTTTACTTGGAACGTTCCAAAAAACACTGCACTCTTACCCACTATTAACTCTTTAGTTTTGGTTATTCTAAGAAGTTGTCAATAAAAATGGATATATTTTTTGCATGGATCGACTTTCTCATTTTATTTTTTATACTGCCTTTCCCTCTACACACTTTATCTGAGGATCAAAGTTTATTGTAAATATTCTGTTGTAAATAACATTCATTTTAAAACCATTGGGGATATTTTAAGTAAGGTGTAAGTACATAGAGTAAATGTGGCATTATAAAAATAATGAGCAAATGATGAAAGATGAAAGAAACAATGCTCGTATGAATAACTACAGCATCCTCCCTCCTTTTTGATCGTCTTTTGCCTAATTTGTAAATTTAAAATATTTTTAATTGCGAATAAATAATTTAATGTATGAGGTCTGTCTAAAAAGTATCCGACCTTGGCCCGAAAAAATATTTCAAATACTTGACAAGGTTGGGACCCTAATCCTCTTCAAAGTAGACCCCTTGTGCTTGCACACACTTAGCACACTCCCAAAAACAGCTGCACTCCGAGCAGTTTGGGGCGTGCCAGAACGCTGGTCACTTTCCGCTGATGTGCGGCCATTTTTGAATCGGTTGAACCACTCCTTAATTTATGTTTCACCCATTGCATCTTGTCCGAATACCTGCCGAATATTACAAATTGTTTTGCTTGGACAAAATTTGATGCAGTACCTTTGCTCAACACGTTCAGTCATCTTGAGAATCGGTAATCTGACGAACACGTTGTTTAGCACCTCACTCAGTGACCGACAGGCCAGCGACTAACGTGCAGGAAGGTGGTGATCAAAATTCACACATGCGCATGAAGGTGTTTTCCTTCACTGTGTAGAGTGGCACCACCCTATCGTCTCTATCTATTTTCTCTGGAAAAAATAAAGGTCGGCTACTTCTTAGACAGGTCTCATATAGTATCTGTTCCTGTCTACGCTTCTTAACCTTTTTTTATTAAGATCAAAGTGTAGTATCAGTTCTCTCTGGTCTCAACCAAAAAAAATCGAACTTATGTGTTGTCTTTGCAGCCTACTGTCTCTATGGTAGCAATATACAGTAATCATGTTCATGTTTGAACACATTATTTCCTCTGTTTTCACTTCTCTCTCTAAACTGTCAATGTCAAAATTCTTTTTCTGAGTAAACGTTCTTCCCCTACTGCCATTCTTTCTTCTTTTCTTTCCTCCTCTTTGACGGATCTTGACGCCAAGGTCTACCTTGAAATACCCAAGTCACACGTCGGCTTAAATCCTGTAGACACCTGTTCAATCACAAGACTACCGACATACATGAATAAGTATCAACAGTACATCGAGGGCAATGCACTGTAACTCGTTTTCAGTGTCTGGGAGGAAAAGAAAGAGTACTGCCTTTGGTGACTACCAATCAGGAAATCGCCTCATAGGACTGAAAAAAAAAAGACATCGTGCAACACCTGAGGGAATGCAAAATCCCTGTCATGGCTATTTGTCCTTGAAGAAAAAAAGAAAAATCCCTCCTTCCTTTTAAATTGGGTAGAGAGATTTACAAGCCTGACCCCTGTCAGTTAGTACAGGGTTATCGCTTCACCAATAGAGGAATGTGAAACCCTTTTGGGCCTTCGACAGGTGTGAGGCAATTACATTGAAGACTCCAATCAACTTTCCAGATGCCCCCCCCCCCTCATAAATACCTTTGTGAGACAAATATAGATATATTTCCCTTTCTTCATCATATAGCTGTCTCAGTGACCGTCTAGGCAAAGATGTTGGATAGAAATCAAAGGTGACTTCAGTCTGGGGTTCGAATCCTGCGACCGGATGATTATTTAAAGCTATCTTTAAAGGAATAGCACTTTATAAGGGAAATATGAAAAGCTTCTAACTAAAGCGATATTGCAAACTTCCCATTCCTTGGTTGAACACTTTACGGATGCTGACTGTGTTCATTTAATGAATATAGATATATTTCGCTTTCTTCATAGTATAGCTGTCTCAGTGGCTGTGGTGCCAAAGATGTCAGATAGAAGTCAAAGGTGACTTTAGTCCAGGGTTCAAATCCTGAGGCCGGTAGTACATTTATACCTAGCCACACTAATAATTCTTGGTTAAGATGAAACATAAATGTATGTGGATATTTTGCTTCTTCACAAATTAAGAAACCATCTCATCACGTTTACCCATTATCATCCATTCCTCGTTCATGACATCATAGGTGTCTTTTTATACCAGCTGCAAATCTGCACGGCTTGATAGATACAGAATTGTGACTTTGTGCTTCCAACGGGTTATATCTACACACTTCACTACTTCTCCATCGCCATAGGACTTTTTTGAAGAGAGATTTGTCGTGGTAGGTTTCCATACAACCGTTTCTATTTAAACACTGTGGTATTGTGCAAGTACTGACACTATTAGCCAACGTATCTAAACTTTTGGCAATGTCTTTCAAAATACATCTTGGTTTATATTAACCTTGTGACACAGTTTTCGTGCAGTTCTCAGTGACAAATTCTCTGTCCTACCAAACTGTTTACACTTCTTTATAACATACTGTACCGTAGATCTATAGATAGTAAACCGGATTGAAATGGCTATTTCTCAACTTGTGCAAGTTAATAATTCTCTCTCTGAAGTAAAAGCTAAGCTCGTTTGTCTTCACCATCATGTTGTTAATGTAAGAATAACAATGGTGATGCTACATGCACCATGTGATATTGCTGGCTGAAATTATCACACATATTCGACTGAATAAATAGTCTGCAAGGATTGACTAATAGAATAATTATGCAAATACTGTTCTTACATGAATGAATTTAGAAGGATATTTTCTACTGTAGAAATAATGTTGTTTTTCCTATTTTATATAATTCGCCTGTTAAATTTGTTGTATTTAACATGTTGTTCTGAAAATTGAGTTTTATATATTTTTGTGCTTATTAACATCTAAAAAACTGAAATAATATGGGCATTAGATGCTGAGAAATAAATAAAAATATTCCAAATTGACTGATGTACAAATAATTTTGTTGTTGACTGTACATACACAAATATATATAAATACACATGTATAAATATATATATACATATATAAATATATACACATATGCATATACATTGTTGTAAAATGACCTTTACTCATCACATTAGACTTGCATATATCTTTGTGGACAACATTTCAGATTATTCCTTCTGACACGGCGTTCTTTTGCAATCGACTACACAGTTCTTCTAGGATTACCACAACGATGTGCTGAACTTGCTGAATCAATTCAGGTGTTTTGATGCCATTAGTGTGTCTAGAATGTTCTTTACGTTTTGATAATGGTGATAACTTTCCAACGCAAGCCTTTCATTCTTTATGAACTTTAAAAGCAAAAGATCAAGCGACATTTAAAACTATTTCTATTTCTAGATTTGCTCTATTCAGCCTTTATAGTCATCATAACTGTGTACCTTTTCTTTTTTCGGTGTAATTATAACAGCCGACATTTATCATTCTGAATTGTAGAAAATATAAAGTCAAATAATATTACTGCTATAGTAAAAATAATGTGTTGTCAGATACGTTACGCGCTATATATATATATATATATATATATATATATATATATATATATATATATATGCGTACATATGCATACATATAAATACATATGCATGCATATATGTTTATATATGCATAAATATATACATATACATACATATATATTTATATATGCATAAATATATACATATACATACATATATATTTATATATGCATAAATATATACATATACATACATATATATATTCATATATACACATATATGTACATATACATACATATATATATTCATATATACACATATATGTACATATATATATGCCCTCACTTTGTGGTTTGAGCACTCTGGTAAGAGAAATCGCAGATTGTCATTAGCACTAATGTATATCTCTTTGTAAAAGAATGAAGCACACTCGTCTGCTAATAATACTTAATATAATCATTAAGTATTTTACTCATTTCACTTTCGTTAAGAAATCTGACTATTAACAAAACAGTATACATATTTTTATATGCAAGAATTGTAAGACCATGGAAATGGATGAAAACTCGGATGTGAACAAAGTATATTTGGATGGCGAAGCTATTGAGTTTGTCGAGAAGTTTTGTTACCTTAGTGATACTGTTGAGGCACAGGGTGAAGGTGCTAATATGATTGAAAAGTTAGGAATGGATGGAGTAAGAACAGAGAACTTCTGCCTTTACTAACCTGCAGAGCGTTACTATTGTCGACCCATTAGGCATGTGTATGCAGTGTGATGATGTATGGAAGTGAAACCTGGCCAGTGAGTGTTGAGGACATAGAGAGAAATGATATGTTACGATGGTTGTGTAATGTGAGTCTTAAAGACAGGCTTAGTTCTGATGACCTCAGAGAAAGCTCAACCTGAACAGTATAGGGAGATTTGTGCAGAACAGGAGACTTCGATAGTATGACCACGTTAAAAGAATGGATGAGAGTTATTGCGTCAGTAGATGTTGAACAGTTAAGGTATCAGGTCCAGTTCATAGGAGAAAGCCAAGGAAAAGATGGGAGGAAGTGATAAAAATTGACTTGACATAAAAAAGGATAAATACAGACCTGGCCAGAGATAGGTCAGTTTGGAAGTCAATTTCTTTAAGCCGGCCAACACATGTCATCATGTAAACCGTTAAACCGACTATGATAATGATGATGTATATATATATATATATATATATATATATATATTATATATATATATATATATATATATATATATATTACTATTTCATGTATCCACATAAAATTTTATAAGGAGATATAATTTGTTATGTATCAATTTTCAGTATTTACTTCAACAGTGCTTGATACGTTAGTAGAGCTAGGTAGTAAACCACGAGTAGACACTGTGGTCTTTTAACCTACCATTTCCTCTTACTTACCCCGGCTCCTCTTCCTCATAGGGACCAATTATCGACGATAATTTATTCTTTTTCCTTCATTTTTCCTCTATTTTAAGACGGTGTGTTACGTTTTTTTTCATCATTCAGTTCCGAAATGTGGCTGTTTACGCGTCTGATGAGACCGATCTAGAGCGAAATAATTTATAATGCGGACAGCCCTAATGTGTGTTTAGTTTATTTCCTTTACATTTCTCTCTCTCTCTCTCTCTCTCTATATATATATATATATATATATATAAATTAAAATAGTGTCTAGTCGTGGTTTTCTGTGATGATAATCGTAAAAAGGAGGGAAGGAGGTGATAAGAATAAGAGATTATCCCCCCCCCCCTTTTAATGCAAAGTCTATTTTAAATGTTGAAAGGACATTTAGAATATTCACGATTTAAAATTTCGATCAAAATTTAGTTGCCAAAAGTAATTATAAAACGAAAAATGCGGGATATGTTACAGTGCGAAGATTATAATGTGTAGAATGAGACGAGATATACAAAAAGTTTATTTACAACTTAGCATTTTTCTTTTGTTCCTAATAGTTGGGAAAAGAGATTATCCCCCATTATTTTAAGTGAAGTATATTTTAAATGTTGGAATGGCATTAAAAATTATTCACAATTTAAATTTCGATTAAAACTTAGTTGAGAAAAGTAATTATGAAACTGCAGAATATGTTACAGTACGGAGATTATAATACGCAGAATGAGACGAAATTTACAAAAGGTTTATTTACAAAGTAGCATTTTTCTTTAGTTCCCAATAGTTAAAAAAATCAAAACTCAAAAGTAATTTGTAGGTTTGTGTGTGTACGTATAATGTCGGGGATGTTAGATACAACCCGGACGATTCAGAAATCAAGAACCCAGTTATCTTTGTAACATTACCTCATACTATTTCTATTCCTCAAAATGGTATTTTTATTTAAAAGAATTTACAATTACAGAATATATTTAAGACCAATTCAATCATTTTAAGGTTAGTGCTAATGAAATAGCACATTTTCGTTACGAGCTAGTAATTTTAAATCTGTGTCTATGTCTACATTTGGCCATCAATTCATCTCTTTTGTTTAAAATATTACTATCTTCATGTTTTAGGATTCTAATTTTCTCTTCTAGGCACAAATTACATCTGTGTCTAAATCCTCTGGAAGTATTTGAATTACACAGAATGGACCAAAAACGATTGGTGTTAAATTTTTGTACTTCAAGAACCACTAATGTTTGGCCAATTCAGTTTACTGTTCGCATCCAGGTTCAAAAATGAATGTCAGTGAACGTATAAACGTTGTTTCCATTTTCCCACGGGTTTTCCTATATAAATTTTCTTGTTACTAATGTTCTCTTCTGGGTAAATGGTGACCTTATATACAACACTCTCGACATTACAATTACCCTTCAGTGGATAGTTACTTTTAATCTGGCAATTGCATTCTTTCTCGTTCGATTTAATTTCATTAATCGATGTGTCCAGTATTTTTTTTATTGTGTGTGTTGATTATGCTGTCCATATTCATTGAACAATAATAACTTATTTAAACTGTTTTCCTATTAAATATTTTGCTGAAGGAATTATTCGTATTGAAGTGTTAATCTATCAGATTTAGGAATGTTCTCCCTGTATTAATGCTAGATAGTTGACAAAATGGTGGATTATATCAGATAATTTTTCGGCCCTTGTTCTTGGGTTTGTTTCTCTTTATGCTCTTATTATCTTTTAATTTCTCACTATAACCACTATTGATTACTACTCTTAAGATTATTGCCTGTGGCCTTGAGGATAGAGCGAAAGCGTGTGGAGTTGTGGTTGACTCTGTGAACCGGGTTTGTGCCTTCTGACCGTCTAAAATTATCGCTTCCCTACACTGATGAGAGCATACCTCGAAACGACGATTTATGTAGGTATAAGTAATTTAATATTTATTTATGAATATTTTTATATATATATATATATATATTTATATGTGTGTGTTTACATATATATATGTGTGTGTGTGTGTAGCGAGAGAGAAATTCATATTAGGGGAAGGGTTTCATCAAAATTCTGTAAAACATACATGAGACAAACGTGTGAATATCACAGGTCAAGAATCGTAGAGAGTTTTCCTCTCAAACAAATTATTTTGGATTTTTTGCTGGGAAACTGAATATCATTTAAAAAGCAAGAATGAACAACAACAAATTCAGCAATCTATAAGAGATGGGAAGAACACGTCGCAATATTGTTAAATAAACATAATAATCCAGTCTACGATTGCAAAAATAGCAAAATGTCAGATTCGCAGTAATTATCGAATTCATCTGCCTTGTTTTTGAATTTTATTTCATCATTTTTTACTCGGTTTGAATAAATGTTTCATTTTTTTAATTTTGTTATTTTATTTATCAAATTCGATGAAACTATTACCAAATATAACATACGGATCAATGTTAATAAAAAAATGTTCAAACTAAATTTTCTTCTTTTTCTATTTTTACAGCAGATCATTATAAAACAGTAAAAATGTGAGATAAAGTAGAAAGTGTGTGCAACCAGGTCAAGGGTCAGGGTTTTAAATCTGTATTAGAATTGATCATTTTCAGTTTTTCTGTCAGTTGGTCACTTATCAGCTGCAAAAGTAAGAGTGACAGACTGATAAAAATGTTATTTCAAATTTAAATATGACAGACCATTGACATCTTATAGAAACACTTGGATACATCTAAAAAATATTTTTTGGAATATGAGACCTGGGAAAGAAACCAATCAAACTAAAACTACCATGACAACTGATAATTCGACAATTAGATATTCATGCGTTAGCAGAAGTCATTCTCTTTCTCGAGTTGCATCTCGTCCTGACCACCTTCAACATTGCGGGGCAGCACTGTGGTGCACATTACCAGCCGGTTACTGTATCTTCTTGTCTGAAGTCGCTTCACAGATGAGCACAAGATTAAACCCATTTGCAGCTGTAGGGGGAAAAGAGCAGAAAAATATTCATGCAAGCTAAGTGCCTCGGGGGGGGGGGGGAGAAGGCGAGAGGGCGGACAAGTTGCCAGTAAAAGGAAAATAGAATTAGATATAGCCTCAACCGAGCTGCATACACGGCTTCGATATTTTGAACCGCTGTCCCCCACCTAAACCACACAACCATTTTCGAACCCCACACCCATGTGCACACATGTATACACAGAGACACTTCATATTGGATGGAGAGTGATGTTAAATATACGCATACATATATTCACAAGTGCATTTTAGCTACCTGCATGCACTTGGCAATCTAGTTCAATAGGAAGTAGGGAGAATCGCATACCCTCCCACCTTTGTGTGTACCCTGGAGGAATATTAGAGATTCTTCTTCACCACCACACCCTCTGCCTTGTTCAAGCAGGGAGGAGGGGAGGAGAAATAGAGAATAAACAACAAAAAGAAACAAGAATAATTTAAAAAATATATTCCCTATATAGGTAGGGGGAAAAAGGGAGTTTTAAACAGAAAGAGAAAGGAAAATCAATATGAGAGAGAGAAAGAGAGAGACAGAGGGAGAAAGACAAAGAGAGATAGAGAGAGAGAGAGACAGAGAGAGAGAGAATCATAAAATGGTTCAATAAATAGGGAGATGAGGGAAGGAAAAGAAAGTGATAATATGATGGCAAGAAGATATTACTTAAAATGAAGGGGGCGGGGGATAAGAAGAGAAGTTAATTCTGAATAAAAAGAGGAATGAAGGAGCTGATGAGAGGAGTGTTCTAAGGAGTTTAGGAAAGAACACACTAAAATGGAGAGATAGAAATAGAGAAGGGGTTAGGTACACAAAACCAAACTCCTTCTCTATCTCTATTTACTTGCCTCCCCACAAGGAACACATTTTCTGTGAGGGATATCCAGCTCCTCTAAAAGGGCCACTTTGGATAGGACAAAACTTAAAATTGACTCAGTCAAGAAGGATTTCTCCTTCTCTGACCGAGGACAAAAAAGATACTACACTTTGATCCTAGTTTGAGGACACTCTTTGAGTCATTTCATACTAAAACGCAATGTCTATTGTCAATGATTAATTGTATACAATTAGTTGAACATAAGTCATTATTTTACCCACTTATTAACAAATTAGTAAATTATGGATCCATCGTTTTACCAAAGGTATTAGTGAGTAATTGGATCTGACAGGATTTGAACCCAACCTATTCTATAGTCTGTGAATCGAGAGAGGGGCAGGGGGAGAGGGAGCTATTAATAACTTGAAGCTGTAAAAAATGGAAGGAAGGAGAGAAAGAATTATAACAATGGAGGAGAAGAGGAGAGAAAGGGAAGAACAAATAAAAAGAAAAATGGAGGTTCCTGAAAAATAAAGGAAAGGAACAGAAAATGAAACTTTAAAATAATTGCTTTAACAAATATACAATTGCTTTAACAAATATAAAATATGGGTTTCTTGTTACTATTATGGAAAACAAAAATTTATTTTTTAGATTCTTTTAATAGTTTTTTTTTTTTTAGACAGATTTACTTAAAGTTGTCCGGATGTTCACACAATACATATTGTTAATGTACTAGGGCGAGTAATCTGTGATGTTATGTTCCTGAATTCTTGGATGATTTCAGGTCTTACAACAGCACCCCTCCCAAGTTACCCAATCAGGATCAATCTGACCAGAATCTCTACCCTGCCCTCTAACAGTTACCATCTACGAACTTCACCTTCATTCAAATAAAAATATGATAATCACTTGGTTGTTCCATAGCCATATCACCAAGCAATGGCCTTCCAGTTCTGTTAGACTACTATATATATATATGTATATTATTTACCTCCTTGCCAGGGGGTTCGACACAAGTCAGGTGTGGTTTTGGAAAGCCAGCACACTAGGATAAGCGTACTTTAGCTTACAAAAATGCCTTAGCAGCCCCGTCAGCATTCCTAGGTGGGGGACGCTTCAGGTGATTAGCAATAAACTAGCCCCTTCTCGGCAAGAAGGTAAAGCCTGGGAGGACGGACCTCCTAGGAGTAAACAGAACCATACATCAACCCAACAACAACAAAGCCACTGTCAGACTGATTTTTATCCTAATTCTATAAGAGGATAAGGTAAATAATGAATTATTATTTAATAAATACCTTGACAACATTTAAGTCTTACAAAAAATTCAAATTGATACTTGGATTTGGTGTTGCTTTATCTGAATAATATTAAACTAGCTCGAATAGTGTTTTTTTCTTTTACTCATTTGATTATGGGAATTTAATGTAAATAATTCATCTATTCTACTCGCTGATTCTTGTCATCATTGATATAAAATGTTATATATGTTAAACATAAGTAATGATTTCTGTGAGAAGTATTTCATCCTTATTTCACAGTCTAGTACTTGTCCTGCATACTGGTTTCTGATCTTACCTTAGTACTTGCGTTCTTAGTCTTTGTGTCTTATCCTAAGTAGTCACTTTTCATATCAATATGATAACAATATGGCTGCCACATTGTAAGATTCTTTTTTTTTATAAAAAAGAATCCCAACATAATCAACATTACATTTTTACTTCTTTTACCTTTCTAACAGTTGTGGGACAGTAGATTTTTGGATATGCCTACTGAAACTATGTATTTATTACTGCTAGTAAAGTGTAGTTTACTCTTATTTAACAGTCCAGTAGTATTAGTCTCTAGTCTTATGTAATTTTTCTGATTTTGCCTTGCTACTTGAGTATTTAAAGTTTTCTCCATGCTAATTAGCAAATTTACAATAACTTTGTGAATTTTGAGTCCATATTACAAACACAGCAATACTCGTTTAGTTGTTTTGTTTCATGGCATGTTCACCTTCTTTGGACTATTTAATGCAAAATCCAGTCATTTTGATCAAATGTGATGATTCACGTTCTTAATATCTTCAAATATTTATTCATGCTATAAATTTCTGTTTATTTTTTTGTCTGTTTTATACTATATCAACATTTTCAAGATTATTTAATGTCGAATCTAGTAAAAGTTTTTATGCATATTAATATTTTAAAATGCCTGTTTTGCATATGAATGATTTGTGGATTGATTTGTTTTGTATATTTTGGCAATAAATAGTCTGTAAACGATAGATTTTATTGAACTCATAGATGGGATCCTGACAGGTACTACCACTCCTCCGGGTCAGCCAGTACTGAGATTTTCTAATATCGGATGAGGTAAATAATGAATATGTATATTTATTCAATTCACACAGAAACATGAATCATTAACGCTTGATGAAAATAAGTAATTTAAAGTAATGACAAGAATTTGTGTTAAATATATTTATAATTGAAATTAACCTTAAGTATTTGGTGAATAACTTTCTGATTTTTCTTTTTACAGAAAATCTGGTACGTTTTGCCCATACCATTGTGTTCGTTGACATTGTGCTGTGCATCATCGTTATTTGTGTTGTAAACGCTTTCTTTTTATTATTCTTCAGGGTGATCAGCAAAAAATAGCGTTTTATATCTGCAACAAGAATGAGGAGTTGAAAAGCCCTAATCGACAATGGAAAAGCAGTTATAATCAAATAATCTGCTAAGGGTACCTTTCTTGATGACATTACCCCCAAAATAGGGTTTTATGTCAACACTGTGAAAAGATTTTAGAAGGATCCATCACTAAGGAAGAAACAATCAAATGCCTGGATTTCCAAGAATTTCACTAATAGGGATTTGAGATACATTGGTCATCAGTTCTGTAGAAGACCTGGACAATCAAGCAAGTCTATTTTCACCACAACTCGTCCTCCTGGCATACTGAAATCCACAAAGAACGCCATTCTTGAGATACAGCTTCCATGGAAGTTCCATTAAAAATGCCCCCTCTCATACCAAGACACAACAATTTGATGATAGAATAGGCAATGAACTATTTGAAGATGGACACGAGTCATGTTCTTTTCCCTGATGAGACCACAGCAACCTTTGATGGACCTGATAACTGAGTGAATGATAGGACTGTTTAAGACGTAGGTGGATAGTGTCCAAGATTTTAAGGTGGAAAATGTAGTGAGCACAATTGAAGATGGTAAATGAGTCAATGCTGAAGTTCGTTGCACACGACAGGTATTTCTGAGAGTATTCGTTGACCGTAAGGTTCCATTCCTAATTTTACTAGGGATGTGTTGCTGTACTCTGTTGTTCAATATCAACGTCATCCTGCCCTCGTAGTCAGCACTGATACTACATTGAAAATGATAAATCAAATTATTTTTGTGGTGGGGTGGGGGGTAGAACGTCTTTTTGAGAGGATGTCAACAAGGGTTTTGTACAGAACACAACACATACGTTCGAAGCAAAATAGAAATTTTCCACTGCTGAGCTAATTTGTTTGGCGAACTTCTCACTTACTGCACCAAACCAAGTCAGACGAATATAAATCGGACATTTAGTCACTGTGTTAGGTTTCATTTCAGAAAAATTGACTACTTTCCTTTTGATGACTGACCTAATCACATCCATTATTGGACAAAGTATGAGCAATCATTTTTATTTCTTCGTTCACTTTTGATTTGGAACAAATCATAAGGGCTCTGTGTGTTGGGTCCAAATTAAATTAAATTTTTGTTTGCTTGGACAAAATGAATTCCAACGAGTATACAATCCTGTGAACGTAGGTTTACAGTAAATTGATGTAAGCTAACAGGGTGGAGCTTTTGTTACTAATACATCGAGGAAAGCTAGAGAGGAATTACACTCCCCTTCGTAAGTATACAATTTAAATGTGGAATGGATTTTGTTCAATAAGGAGAACAATGTATTTGCCTCTGTTTGATTATTGAAGAGGCAAAATGTGTCGTCTATATATCGATGGGTCCAGATAGTAATTCTTTCTCATAGAAACCCACAAAAATGTTAGCCATCGTTGGTCCCATGTCTGAGCCCATGGAAACACCATCATTTTGCCTATACATTACATCGTTAAAATTGACCCGACCTTGGGTCACATCTTACTTGTGGGAGTAGAATAAAACTGGCCTTGTGCCTAACTCCTGGAGAGGAGTAAATAATACATCGTTAAAATTGAATTCAACAGATGCAGTGGCAAATTTCATTAGCTCAACGAACGTGCTCTCAGAAATGGAAGGGAGCGATAATTGCTACGATATAAAAAACCGGCACATATATCTATTGTTTCCAAAATAGGGATACAAGTAAATAGGTTACTAACAACATAAGAGCACATAAATTTATTAGTAACCTTAGACTGTTAAATGTAATAGAGCACTTTAGTAAATACTGCTTAAAAGATTCATTTTACTCTTTGCAAAATAAAAAGAATCTTTTAAGCAATATTTACTATAGTGCTCTAATACTGGTTGTAAAATACCAAAGATCCATTTTGCAAACTTGTGTTGTGATGACCCACCATAGACCGAATAAGTCTTAATGGGATATCCGCCTTGTGCGTTTTGGGTAATCCATATAGACGTGGACGGATAGAGCCGGAGGGTCTAATTTCACTAGCTATATCAGAATGGAGTACACCGCTTTATATATATATATATATATAATATATATATACATATACATATACATATATAATATATACATAATATATATATATATACATATACATATAAATATATATATATGCATATATATAATATATATATATGCATATATATAATATATATATAATATATATATATATATATAATATATATATATATATATAATATATATATATATAATATATATATATATATATATATACATATATATATATATACATATATATATATATACATACATATATATATATATATATATATATATATATATATATATATATATGTATATTTAGGCAGCAAGTCATTATCTAAGCAAGCGTTGTTGAACATCACGGAACTTTCGCGTTTGTATATTTTCCTCGTGAGGTTCTCGAACCGTCGAGCCATCTTTCTGGTTTCAGGTGGCAATCCGTATAGTACTTCGCCGATAGTTTTTAATCCGGCCATTTTCTCGAGCGCTTTCGACTTTCGTAGTCGTCTTCAGGATTAGCGATAACCATAAAACACTAACTCCAGTCTTCTTATTTAAATTAAAAACAAACAAAACCCTAATCCTGAAGACGACTACGAAAGTCGAAAGCGCTCGAGAAAATGGCCGGATTAAAAACTATCGGCGAAGTACTATACGGATTGCCACCTGAAACCAGAAAGATGGCTCGACGGTTCGAGAACCTCACGAGGAAAATATACAAACGCGAAAGTTCCGTGATGTTCAACAACGCTTGCTTAGATATATATATATATATATATATATATATATATATATATATATATATATATATATATATACATATATATATATATATATATATATATACATATATATATAATATATATATAATATATATATACATATATATGAGGTGTAGCATGCTACACCTCAGCACAACAAAAACCTCAGCACCACCTCCCCTCCCCTCTCTCCCACCCTAAGACAAATTCACTAACACCCCCACCCCTCCCCTTTTTCACTCACAGCTATCCACATTCATTTCACTTCCTGCCACTGACTTCTCTTAGCCCGGACTTTGGTCCTGCGCTCCCAGTAGTGGCTACCACTTCCTCTCATTAACCCATCATATCAACCCAATTTTTCTATGTACTTACATGACATTTTTCTTAAAATTATCATCCTGAGGAAGTCTTACAAATAAAGACGAACCATTGATGAATACATGAAAAAAAACATCTTTCGGTTTTTCCTTTTTCATTTCCCATTACGTCGGATTACCCTCATCCTTCCTTTCTCATATATATATATATATATATATATATATATATATATATATATATATATATATATTATCCTGACGATTCTCTACAGGGATTAAAAGCGGACGCCTCTGTGTAGCTTAATTGTCATGAATATATTTTCATAACTTACTATATATATATATAATGAGAAATAATACAAGACATCTGATCTAAGCTATAAATGAAGTTCCTTTCTGTTGAACATTGTTAGGACTGCTGACTAGAGAATAGATAATAATTAAATATGTATTATTAAATAATTATTTGTAACCCTCTTTCGGCCGGGCCTTTTAATGAGAATAATACAAGCCGTCTAATCAAAGCAACAAATGCAAGTTCCCCCTTTTTAACACTGTTAGGACGGTTAACTATAGTTGTCTGCCTGCTTGACATAAATAGGATTTATTTCTGATCACGACGTGTAACGGTTGGAATTAGCTGCATTGGTTGGAGCACTCAGAATTGAGTTGAACGTTGACTCTTGTTCCACAGGTTTGAATCGTGTGCCCGGTTTGAACAGCTATCTCTATACTGATGATTCCACAAGGATGAAACGTATATGTATGTAGATAATAATTAATTATTAATTATTAAATAATTATTTGTAGGCCCCTTTCGGCCGGACCCTTTAATGAGAATGATACAAGCCGTTTAATCTAAGCTATAAATGCAAGTTCCTTTCTGTTGAACACTGTTTTCTCTGTCTTAGTGAAAAGTTGGCCACTGTTATGTTCTCTGGTAAAAGTTGTTTACTAAATCAATGAGAGACGAGATAGGTTTTAACTGTAGACACTGCAAACTACTGACTCTTGATAAGTTTGTCAACAATCTAGAAAACTTAACATAGACAACTTAACAAGATGGCATAAAAATAATGCATCCCTAGATAGGTATAATTTATTATAAGGGGTAGGATCCAAGTAAAATACTTTAAGAGAAATAGGTTTTAATATTACAGATATCAATCAAGGCCTACAGTTGTTGTACATATGGTTGCTGCAATAATAGTAATAATAGTAGTAATAACGATAATGGCTGGAATGATAATTAAAAATAAAACAATAAAATAGTAATAATAAGAATAGTAAAAATGATAATAGTATTTATAATAAAAAACAGTAGTGATAATGATTAAAATAATAGTAATAATAATAATAGTAGTAAGGTAAAAGTAATAGTAATAATAATAATAGTAGTAATAATACTTATAATAAAAATGATAATAATAATAATTATAGCAGTAATAGTAATAATCCTAATAAATGATGATAATAATAATAATTATAACTAGCGGGAACTGTGTAAATTACACGAAATGATGTTTTCAATACTAATTATGTTGTTCCTAACCTATACATGTTTGAATAAAATATGATAAGATTTGACTTGTATATTTATTTAAAAAATTGAACAATATATGAAACAATTTACAAAACTTCTTTATATACAATATTTCTCGATTTGTTCGATCGTCTAATTCCGATTTCGACCATTAAACCATACTGTGTAAATGCTTTAGATTAAATTAAATTTGGCCCCAATTCATGAGTAGCATACGAAGATTCAGAAGGTCGTTACTTTTGATGTAAGCGTGACACACAAAATAACACACACACTATCGTATTAATATGCGTCTTCCCGGTCGTCCCCTCCCTACCACCCGCCCCCACTTCGATGTAGGAAAACAAAATCTTAGAGGTTGGTTGGAATCGAACTATAAACCAGTCGGGCCGACGTCAAAATCTTACGTCACATACCGTTGCACCAAAAGGGAAATACTTGAACTAATACGAAAATTAGGTTACTTGAATGATTTTCCAAATCTGGGTGCGGCACACATGCACAGAGTTTTTAATGTAAGCGTGACACACGAACACACGAACACACAGGCTATCGTATTACGAAATAATTTCAAGATATTTACTAGTATCATTTAATATACTGTTAATTCTTATGATCAAAATTATTTGATGATGACCTTAAAAATTGTTGGTTTTAGTTTTATTTAAATGTTTAGATTAAATGTTCGGTATACATCTAAATATAAGTTAGCCTTAAGTCTCTTTTAGTGTTTATTTATCTATCATTCTACTTTTTTGTTGATTTGTTTATTTTCTTAACCCCCATACATACCCGGTCTAGCGTCTGTCGAAAGGATAGCCACTCGGGAAGATAGGAGCGCGTCCGTTGAAACATGAGAGGGAATTGGGAGTTGAAAGAGTGCAAATTCAGAGAGCCAGCAGACTGTGACCGATATTTTGCCGTTTCTATTCTTTCCATTTTTCTAAAAATTCGTTTTTCTGCTGATGATATTCCCAATTCGCGATTCTAACTTTTTGCTTTTAAATTTTATTCAGTCTTTAATAAGATGCGGTAATAGGCATCGAAACGTTGGTTGATTGACGTAAGGCTGTAATATTGTTTATGTTATTTTATAAATGCTCTACTTGTTATAGAGCACTTTTGAAAATACTGGTTTTATGTTCATCTTTTTAACATATTTGAACTTGATCAATTAATATATATATATATAGATATAGATATATATATATATATATATATATACACACACGCATTTTTAGGTTTTTATAAGGAATGTATATTTTCAACTTTATACTCCTTACAGTATCCGAACAATTACCAATTACAAGCTCAATGAAGTTGTATTACAAGATTGAGTCGAATGAATGAATCAATATATATATATATATATATATATATATATATATATATATATATATATATATATATATATTACTACTACTAGGGTTACCCGGGCTTACTTATATCACATGCAACAGCATAAGTAACATGATGGAAAATAAATCCCAAAGAGGATTCCTTATAGAATTATACAAAAATGATGTCCAAGTTGAGGGGTTGTGGAGGAGGTTCTAGAAAAAACAAACAGCCGTCAGATTTGTATAAAATAGAAACATATGCACATGTTTGTAACACAAATACGGCAAAATCGATAGAGATCTGCCAAGGATAGTTTGTCGAACCAAAAAAGATGGAACACATGTCTCTCTACTGGAGAGAAAATTTAATCAATACATACTGGGGCAAAGCGGACTTAATTCGGCTACAATCATTTCCATTCAAAGTGTCTCATCATCAGAGTTCTCTGCGTATAAAGATTAATAAGCAACAATGGTTTTAAACCGAAAAATAATTGTAGTTCTTTAGAAAAATATTTTTTAATACAAAGGCGAGTTCTAATAAACGAATTGTATGATGTAATATTTTGACACTCATCTGCAGTTCATATTAACCCATTCTTTGTCAGTTCGTTTTATATCGGGTGGCTAAAAAGCAATGCTACTAATTCATAAAAAAGTATATTCTTAATATGTATCAATTCAATTGATGCATTTAGTGATGAAAATTCTATTTGAAACTTAAGCATGACAGACTGACGAACAACCAAACGGACGAAGCTTCTTATAGAGATGAATAGACACACCAAAGAAAAGCGAATTCCTTTCTTCCTAAAATCTAGTCATTTTTATTCTTTTCTTAATGCACAGCAAAACGTTTGGCGATTTTGTGCTTGTAAAAGTTGTGTACAGCAGAATGAATTGCGGAACTGAAGAATTTTATTCTGAAACTTGAACATCTTTACTTTTACTTGGCTTGGCAACCCTTAGTCTTGGCTTAGGAATTCGATCACAAAATCAGCAATAATCTAATGCACCAAATTTCAAATACAGGAATCTTTGGGAATTGTATCTTGTCATGTCAAAGATTTTGAAGGCAGTCAATGTGGAATGCTGCAAATCCTTTGATATGTCTGTGGCATAAAGTCCATAAACAAGTGTGGACACCATAACCGACTAGTATAGAGCATCATACCTATACAAAATAGGCTAAGAACTATCAATAATAATAATCAGACTGGAAACCCAGATTAGCAAGCTAAGACCGTAAACAGGATGGAAGAAAATAGGAAACAATGGAAGAGCAGAAATCTGGTTCATAAGGAAAGACTGAATAAGAAACATGAAGAATTAAAACAAAATATAGCAGCAATAGAGGGAGACTGAGATGATATAGATACAAATCTGAACAGCAAAAACAGGATAGGACCTTTAAAAACAATGAAAGCCAGTTTTACAAACATGTAAATGGAGAACGAACAACAACAGAATAACCGGATCCGACAGAGACAAAACACTTCTTGAGCAAGATATGAGAAAAGCCTTAAATAAACACAACAAAAATGCCAAGTGGTTGAAAAACATGAAAGATGAGCTACAGGAAACTGAAAGAAGGAACAGAAACGGGAATTAATGAAGAAACCATTAAGGCAACCCTAAAGAAAATGGCAAACTGGAAAGCACTAGGCCCCGATGGAATACATGCATACTGGTTTAAAAAATTCACGACTCTACATGAAAGGCTAGTGCACAAACTGAGATGATGTATCCACAAAACAGACGTACCAGAGTGGATGACCAAAAGAAGGACAACGCCTGTACAAAAAGATGGCAAAAAGGGAACGAACCCAATAACCTGTTTACCAACAATGTGGAAAATCCTGACGGCACAACTGAGAGAACAAATCTACTAACCCCTAAACAATCATGGACTGCTCCCCGAAGAACAAAAAGGATGCCGTAAAGGGAAATGAGGGATGCATGATCTGCTATACATTGATCAAAAGATCCGGAAGGAGGTAAAAAACAGAAAAAAAACATATTCATGGCATGGATTGACTACAAAAAAGCTTACAACCAGAATCCCTCAAGCATGGATAATTGAATGTTTGAAAATATACAAAATACCCGAAAGGATAATTAATATTATTAAGAAAGCAATGGGAACATGGAGACTGGAACTGACAGCCGGAGGACAGCACCTGACTGAGATAAAAGTATAGAGAGGCATTTTCCATGGAGACTTCCTATCAACAGTACTGTTAATAATAGCTATGATGCCACTCAACTACATACTCAGAAAATGTGATGCCGGATACAAGTTTACAGACACAGAACCAAGAGAAAACTGCTAGAAACGAAATTATATAGCAGGAATCTAGTAAAAGAAATAAACACCTGGGCTGTATCACTAATAATATACTCTGGACCATTCATAGGCTGGACTAAAGAGGAACTCAGGCACCTTGACCAGGGGGATAGAAAATTAATGACCATGCACAACACACTGCACCCAAAAACGATACGGACAGACTCTACATGAAAAGAAACGAGGGGGAAGAGGACTAGCCAGAGTACTTAAAGGAATATGGAGCATGAAGAAAGTCAGTATGATACCAATAATCGTAGGAGCACTAGGAACCATCCCCCTAAAAACTGGAAAAAAGACTGGGAGAAATTGGAATGAAAAGGATCATTGAAACTATACAAAAGACGGCAATGATCAAAACAGCTGCAATCTTAAGAAAAATCCTCGAATGCTGAAACAAACCCTCATAAGCTACGAAAGGTAACCAATCAAATGGAGTCTACAACAGGAAGAAAACAAAACCACAGAAAGAACACCACATCACAAACCAAGGAACAGAAAATGCAAAACATCAGAAAACATCACTTCATAAGCTCCCCCATCCTCCCAATAAATTACACCGGCCTCAGCTGACACCACACAAAAATGAACCAATAAACAGAAATTACAAAAAACACCATAAGCTCTCCTCCCCCGCTCCCCCGTTCTCCTCCCCCTCTCTCTCACCCTGCCCTTTCCCCTTCCCTTCCCATTCCCCCCCTCCAAAAAATAAAAATAAATTTATTTTTTTTTAAATAAATTAATAGAAATTTAAAATAAAAAATGGTATCAGCCTAGGTTGACACCACACAAAATATTTGCAGAGGGTCAAGGAGGATGAGAAGATCGAGGGGGGACAACACAAACCAGACCTCCACTGGAAGTGCAGAGAGTGCTGGGACCTTGGGGAGGCTTATTGCCACCCAAATCCTAGAGAAGACCAATGGTCCTTACTCGCGAGAAATCAATGATGAACGGCTGTTGCAATACTGCAAGGTTATTTGTGGTGGCTATCGAAAAGAGGTGGAGAATACTGGACATCTGGGGAGACTTGTTGTCACTTAGAGTCCAGGGAATGCCACCAGTTGTTGTCGGTGAGTAATCACTGATGATGACCTGTGTGAGAACTCCTACTGAGTACAAATAATAATAATAATAATAATAATAATAATAATAATAATAATAATAATAATAATAATAATAATAATAAATGGCTTAAACAGATTGACGAGACAATTTCTTTTCCAACTCTGCAAAACTTTTAAGGTACAGCTTGAATGTCTAAGGTCAAGGGGATTGACTTGATGTTCAAAAAAGAAAACTCCAACTAAAAACATCCAAAAGTTGATACTACTATGAAATAATAATAATAACTAGCAGGACTCATGTAAATTACACGAAATGATGTTTTCAATACTAATTATCTTGTTCTTAACCTATACATGTTTGAATAACATATAACATGGACGGCGGCACCGGGGGGGGGGGTGAGGTGGGGCTCAAGCCCCCCCCTTTTTGACCTGTCCCCCCCACTTTACGGTCATCAATAATGAACTTATATATGCATGTGTTTAACCGGGCCCCCTACTTTTTATGAGAGCCCCCCCCACACTTTTATAAATGTCCCGCCGGTCCTGTATTTCGCGAATCGAGAATTCTCTATGATTCTTCAAGTGTTGTAGAACAACGAAAAAATTGTGTCTAATAAATAAAAGCGGTTTCGTGTCCGTCCGTCCGTCCGTCCGTCCGTCCGTCAGACGTTTTTCTCGATTTGATCGATCAACTAATTCCGATTTCGACGACTAAACCTTACTTTGTAAATGCTTTAGATTAAATTAAATTTGGCCCCAATTACTGAGTAGCATACGAAGATTCGGTGGGTCGTTACTTTTGACGTAAGTGTGACACAAAATAACACACACGCTATCGTAATAATATGTGCCTTCCCGGTCGTCCCCTCCCTACCTCCCTCCCCCACCCCTTCGATGTAGAAAAAAAAATCTTAGAGGTTGGTTGGAATCGAACTATAAACCAGTCGGGCCGACGTCAAAATCCTACATCGCTAACCGTTGCACAAAAGGGAAATACTTGAAAATATTATGAAAATTAGGTGACTTGAATGCTTTTCCAAATCTAGGTGTGGTACACATGCGCAGAGCTTTTGATGTAAGCGTGACACACGAACACACACGCTATCATATTAATATAATAATAATAATAATAATAATAATAATAATAATAATAATAATAATAATAATAATTTACCAGCCACAGATAAAGGGAAAGATGGGGTAATGCAGTGGCACCAGCCTCGAATTGAATTGTTGTGAAATGCCAAGGAGAATTGAAAGAACGAGGGGGAAAAGCACTAACCAGACCTCCACTGGAAGGGTGTAAGAGTGCTTGTTCTAATTTCTAACAAAATTCATTATATGATTTTGATACTAGAAAATGTCTAAAATTTAAGGCTTAAAGCAATCTTTATGAGGAATTTAAAGTCATGGAATCTTGTTTCGTTAGTGTCTAAGGACTATGGATCAAATCAATTCAAATCTGATATATTTGAATTATCAAATAGGAGATTGTCCCCATATTATGCTCCGAAAACCAATTTGAAATACTCCAAAGTAACTGAAATTTTGAGAATATTAATTAATTGATATCTAATACTTATTGTTACAATTTCATGAAACCGAAGGTATCTGAATTTTAACCGAGGGATTCATTCTCTGTTTACAATCTTTGCATGACACAAAATGAAACTAAATATAGTAGACATTTGAACCCCGAACGCCTAAGAGCTGTGTTCCAAAATATAAAATGATGAGTTTAGGAGTAAATCCTGTACTTACAAAGATAAAAACATATGCACATACATAACTTTATGAATAGAGAGATACGTATAACGTTTTACGGTGTCTACATATTATTTTGAGCATGATATAGTGAAGAAAGCACATACTGGACCGAGTGTTGAATAAATGTAAAGCTATTTAAACATACAGCGAGGTGAATAGACTGATAAACGGACAGAACAACTCATGAAGTTGTTTGTATGAATCTAAAAAACTACCTACAATCCGCAGGTTTATCTGTGAAAATGCTATTTAATAAAACCATGGATTTGTGTGGACGAATCTAACTCACTACATACAATTCGCATATTTACTGGTGAAAATGCGATTTGAAAAAGCGTGACGAAACGGCCAATGAACAGACAAAACTTCTTATAGATTTGTGTGGACGCATCGAATTCACTACATACAATCCGCATATTTACTGGTGAAAATGAAATTTTAAAAAGCGTGACGAAACGGCCAATGAACGGACAAAACTTCTTACAGATTTGTGTGGACGCATCGAATTCACTACATACAATCCGCATATTTACTGGTGAAAATGCAATTTACAAAAGCGTGACGAAACGGCCAATGAACAGACAAAAGTTCTTACAGATTTGTGTGGACGCATCAAATTCACTACATACAATCCGCATATTTACTGGTGAAAATGAAATTTAAAACAGCGTGACGAAACGGCCAATGAACAGACAAAACTTCTTATAGATCTGTGTGGACGCATCGAAGTCACTACATACAATCCGCATATTTACTGGTGAAAATGCAATTTGAAAAAGCGTGACGACACGGCCAATGAACAGACAAAACTTCTTACAGATTTGTGTGGACGCATAAAATTCACTACATACAATCCGCATATTTACTGGTGGAAATGAAATTTAAAAAAGCGTGACGAAACGGCCAATGAACAGACAAAACTTCTTATAGATCTGTGTGGACGCATCGAAGTCACTACATACAATCCGCATATTTACTGGTGAAATTGCAATTTAAAAAAGCGTGACGAAAAGGCCAATGAACAGACAAAACTTCTTACAGATTTGTGTGGACGCATCGAATTCACTACATACAATCCGCAAATTTACTGGTGAAAATGCAATTTACAAAAGCGTGACGAAACGGCCAATGAACAGACAAAAGTTCTTACAGATTTGTGTGGACGCATCAAATTCACTACATACAATCCGCAAATTTACTGGTGAAAATGCAATTTACAAAAGCGTGACGAAACGGCCAATGAACAGACAAAAGTTCTTACAGATTTGTGTGGACGCATCGAATTCACTACATACAATCCGCAAATTTACTGGTGAAAATGAAATTTAAAAAAGCGTGACGAAACGACCAATGAACAGACAAAACTTCTTACAGATTTGTGTCGACGCATCGAATTCACTACATACAATCCGCATATTCACTGGTGAAAATGCAATTAAAAAAAGCGTGACGGAAAGGCCAATGAACAGACAAAACGTCTTATAGATTTGTGTGGACGCATCGAATTCACTACATACAATCCGCATATTCACTGGTGAAAATGCAATTTAAAAAAGCGTGACGAAAAGGCCAATGAACAGACAAAACTTCTTATAGATTTGTGTGGGCGCATCGAGTTCACTACATACAATCCGCATATTTACTGGTGAAAATGCAATTTAAAAAAGCGTGACGAAACGACCAATAAACAGACAAAACTTCTTACAGATTTGTGTAGACGCATCGAATTCACTACATACAATCCGCATATTTACTGGTGAAAATGCAATTTAAAAAAGCGTGACGATACGACCAATGAACAGACAAAACTTCTTACAGATTTGTGTGGGCGCATCGAATTCACTACATACCATCCGCATATTCACTGGTGAAAATGCAATTTAAAAAAGCGTGACGAAAAGGCCAATGAACAGACAAAACTTCTTACAGATTTGTGTAGACGCTTCGAGTTCACTACATACAATGCGCATATTTACTGGTGAAAATGCAATTTAAAAAAGCGTGACGAAACGACCAATGAACAGACAAAACTTCTTACAGATTTGTGTCGACGCATCGAATTCACTACATACAATCCGCATATTTACTGGTGAAAATGCAATTTAAAAAAGCGTGACGAAACGACCAATGAACAGACAAAACTTCTTACAGATTTGTGTCGACGCATCGAATTCACTACATACAATCCGCATATTTACTGGTCAAAATGCAATTTACAAAAGCGTGACGAAACGACCAATGAACAGACAAAACTTCTTATAGATTTGTGTGGACGCATCGAATTAACTACATACAATCCGCATATTCACTGGTGAAAATGGAATTTAAAAAAGCGTGACGAAACGTCGAATGAACGGACAAAACTTCTTATAGATTTGTATGGGCGTATCGAGTTCACTACATACAATGCGCATATTTACTGGTGAAAATGCAATTTAAAAAAAGCGTGACGCAACGACCAATGAACAGACAAAACTTCTTATAGATTTGTGTGGACGCATCGAATTCACTACATACAATCCGCATATTTACTGGTGAAAATGCAACTTAAATAAGCGTGACAAAACGACCAATGAACAGACAAAACGTCTTATAGATTTGTGTGGACGCATCAGATTCACTACAAACAATCCGCATATTCACTGGTGAAAATGCAATTTAAAAAAGCGTGACGAAAAGGCCAATGAACAGACTAAACTTCTTACAGATTTGTGTGGACGCATCGAATTCACAACATACAATCCGCATATTTACTGGTGAAAATGCAATTTGAAAAAGCGTGACGAAACGACCAATGAAGAGACAAGACTTCTTATAGATTTGTGCGGACGCATCGAATTCACTACATACAATCCGCATATTTACTGGTGAAAATACAATTTAAAAAAGCGTGACGAAACGACCAATGAACAGACAAAACTTCTTATAGATTTGTGTGGACGCATCGAATTCATTACATACAATCCGCATATTCACTGGTGAAAATGGAATTTAAAAAAGCGTGACGAAACGTCGAATGAACGGACAAAACTTCTCATAGATTTGTATGGGCGCTTCGAGTTCACTACATACAATGCGCATATTTATTGGTGAAAATGCAATTTAAACAAAGCGTGACGCAACGACCAATGAACAGACAAAACTTCTTACAGATTTGTGTGGACGCATCGAAGTCACTACATACAATCCGCATATTTGCTGGTGAAAATGCAACTTAAATAAGCGTGACTAAACGACCAATGAACAGACAAAACTTCTTATAGATTTGTGTGGACGCATCGAATTCACTACATACAATCCGCATATTTACTGGTAAAAATACAATTTAAAAAAGCGTGACGAAACGACCAATGAACAGACAAAACTTTTTACAGATTTGTGTGAACGCATCAAATTCACTACATACAATCCGCATATTTACTGGTCAAAATGCAATTTAAAAAAGCGTGACGAAACGGCCAATGACCAGACAAAACTACTTATAGATTTTTGTGGAAGCATCGAATTCACTAAATACAATCCGCATATTTACTGATGAAAATGCAATTTAAAAAAGCGTGACGAAACGGCCAATGAACAGACAAAACTTATAGATTTGTGTGGACGCATCGAATTCACTACACACAATCCGCATATTTACTGATGAAAATGCAATTTAAAAAAGCGTGACGAAACGGCCAATGTACAGACAAAACTTCTTATAAATTTGTGTGGACGCATCATATTCACTACATACAATCCGCATATTTACTGGTGAAAATGCAATTTAAAAAAGCGTGACGAAACGGCCAATGAACAGACAAAACTTATAGATTTTGTGTGGACGCATCATATTCACTACATACAATCCGCATATTTACTGGTGAAAATGCAATTTAAAAAAGCGTGACGAAACGGCCAATGAACAGACAAAACTTCTCATAGATTTGTGTGGACGCATCGAATTCACTACATACAATCCGCATATTTACTGATGAAAATGCAATTTAAAAAAGCGTTACAAAACGGCCAATGAACAGACAAAACTTCTTACAGATTTGTGGTGACGCATCGAATTCACTACAAACAATCCGCATATATACTGATGAAAATGCAATTTAAAAAAGCGTAACAAAACGACCAATGAACAGACAAAACTTCTTACAGATTTGTGTGGACGCATCGAATTCACTACATACAATCCTTATATTTACTGGTGAAAATGCAATTTAAAAAAGCGTTACGAAACGGCCAATGTACAGACAAAACTGCTTATAGATTTGTGTGGACGCATCGAATAAACTACATACAATCCGCATATTTACTAGTCAAAATGCAATTTAAAAAAGCGTGACGAAAAGGCCGATGAACAGACAAAACTTCTTATAGATTTGTGTGGACGCATCGAATTCACTACATGCAATCCGCATATTTACTGGTGAAAATGCAATTTAAAAAAGCGTGACGAAACGGCCAATGACCAGACAAAACATCTGATATTTGTTTGGACGCATCATATTCACTACATACAATCCGCATATTTACTGGTCAAAATGCAATTCAAAAAAGCGTGACGAAAAGGCCAATGAACAGACAAAACTAATTACAGATTGGTGTGGACGCATCGAATTAACTACATACAATCCGCATATTTACTTGTGAAAATGCAATTTAAAAAAGCGTGACGAAACGGCCAATGAACAGACAAAACTTCTTATAGATTTGTGTGGACGCATCGAATTCACTACATACAACCCGCATATTTACTGGTGAAATTGCAATATAAAAAAGCGTGACGAAACGGCCAATTAACAGAAAAAACTTCTCATATATTTGTGTGGATGCATCGAATTCACTACGTACAACTCGCATATTTACTGGTAAAAATGCAATTTAAAAAAGCGTGACGAAACGGCCAATGAACAGAAAACACTTCTTATAGATTTGTGTGGACGCATCGAATTCACTACATACAATCCGCATATTTACTGATGAAAATGCAATTTAAAAAAGCGTGACGTAACGACCAATGAACAGACAAGACTTCTTATAGATTTGTGTGGACGCATCGAATTAACTACATACAATCCGCATACATACTGATGAAAATTCAATTTAAAAAAGCGTGACGTAACGACCAATGAACAGACAAAACTTTTTATAGATTTGTGTGGACGCATCGAATTAACTACATACAATCCGCATACTTACTGATAAAAATGCAATTTAAAAAAGCATGACGAAACGGCCGATGAACAGAGAAAATTTATATAGATTTGTGTGGACGCATCGAATTCACTACATACAATCCGCTTACTTACTGATGAAAAAGCAATTTAAAAAAGCGTGACGAAACGGCGAATGAACAGACACAATTTCTTATATATTTGTGTGGATGCATCGAATTCACTACATACAATCCGCATATTAACTGGTGAAATTGCAATTCAAAAAAGCGTGACGAAACGGACAAATGAACAAACAAAGCTTCTTATAGATTTGTGTGGACGCATCGAATTCACTACATACAATCCGCATATTTACTGATGAAAATGAAATTTACAAAAGCGTGACGAAACGGCCACTGAACAGACAAAACTTCTTATAGATTTGTGTGGACGCATCGAATTCACTACATACAATCCGCATATTTACTTATGAAATTGCAATTTAAAAAAAGCGTGACGAAACGGCCAATGAACAGACAAAACGTCTTATAGATTTGTGTGGACGCATCGAATTCACTACATACAATCCGCATATTTACTGATGAAAATGTAATTTAAAAAAGCGTGACGAAACGACCAATGAACAGACAAAACTTCTTATAGATTTGTGTGGACGCATCGAATTAACTACATACAATCCGCATATTCACTGGTGAAAATGGAATTTAAAAAAGCGTGACGAAACGTCGAATGAACGGACAAAACTTCTTATAGATTTGTATGGGCGTATCGAGTTCACTACATACAATGCGCATATTTACTGGTGAAAATGCAATTTAAAAAAAGCGTGACGCAACGACCAATGAACAGACAAAACTTCTTATAGATTTGTGTGGACGCATCGAATTCACTACATACAATCCGCATATTTACTGGTGAAAATGCAACTATAATAAGCGTGACAAAACGACCAATGAACAGACAAAACGTCTTATAGATTTGTGTGGACGCATCAGATTCACTACAAACAATCCGCATATTCACTGGTGAAAATGCAATTTAAAAAAGCGTGACGAAAAGGCCAATGAACAGACTAAACTTCTTACAGATTTGTGTGGACGCATCGAATTCACAACATACAATCCGCATATTTACTGGTGAAAATGCAATTTGAAAAAGCGTGACGAAACGACCAATGAAGAGACAAGACTTCTTATAGATTTGTGTGGACGCATCGAATTCACTACATACAATCCGCATATTTACTGGTGAAAATACAATTTAAAAAAGCGTGACGAAACGACCAATGAACAGACAAAACTTCTTATAGATTTGTGTGGACGCATCGAATTCATTACATACAATCCGCATATTCACTGGTGAAAATGGAATTTAAAAAAGCGTGACGAAACGTCGAATGAACGGACAAAACTTCTTATAGATTTGTATGGGCGCTTCGAGTTCACTACATACAATGCGCATATTTATTGGTGAAAATGCAATTTAAACAAAGCGTGACGCAACGACCAATGAACAGACAAAACTTCTTACAGATTTGTGTGGACGCATCGAAGTCACTACATACAATCCGCATATTTGCTGGTGAAAATGCAACTTAAATAAGCGTGACTAAACGACCAATGAACAGACAAAACTTCTTATAGATTTGTGTGGACGCATCGAATTCACTACATACAATCCGCATATTTACTGGTAAAAATACAATTTAAAAAAGCGTGACGAAACGACCAATGAACAGACAAAACTTTTTACAGATTTGTGTGAACGCATCAAATTCACTACATACAATCCGCATATTTACTGGTCAAAATGCAATTTAAAAAAGCGTGACGAAACGGCCAATGACCAGACAAAACTACTTATAGATTTTTGTGGAAGCATCGAATTCACTAAATACAATCCGCATATTTACTGATGAAAATGCAATTTAAAAAAGCGTGACGAAACGGCCAATGAACAGACAAAACTTATAGATTTGTGTGGACGCATCGAATTCACTACACACAATCCGCATATTTACTGATGAAAATGCAATTTAAAAAAGCGTGACGAAACGGCCAATGTACAGACAAAACTTCTTATAAATTTGTGTGGACGCATCATATTCACTACATACAATCCGCATATTTACTGGTGAAAATGCAATTTAAAAAAGCGTGACGAAACGGCCAATGAACAGACAAAACTTATAGATTTTGTGTGGACGCATCATATTCACTACATACAATCCGCATATTTACTGGTGAAAATGCAATTTAAAAAAGCGTGACGAAACGGCCAATGAACAGACAAAACTTCTCATAGATTTGTGTGGACGCATCGAATTCACTACATACAATCCGCATATTTACTGATGAAAATGCAATTTAAAAAAGCGTTACAAAACGGCCAATGAACAGACAAAACTTCTTACAGATTTGTGGTGACGCATCGAATTCACTACAAACAATCCGCATATATACTGATGAAAATGCAATTTAAAAAAGCGTAACAAAACGACCAATGAACAGACAAAACTTCTTACAGATTTGTGTGGACGCATCGAATTCACTACATACAATCCTTATATTTACTGGTGAAAATGCAATTTAAAAAAGCGTTACGAAACGGCCAATGTACAGACAAAACTGCTTATAGATTTGTGTGGACGCATCGAATTAACTACATACAATCCGCATATTTACTAGTCAAAATGCAATTTAAAAAAGCGTGACGAAAAGGCCGATGAACAGACAAAACTTCTTATAGATTTGTGTGGACGCATCGAATTCACTACATGCAATCCGCATATTTACTGGTGAAAATGCAATTTAAAAAAGCGTGACGAAACGGCCAATGACCAGACAAAACATCTGATATTTGTTTGGACGCATCATATTCACTACATACAATCCGCATATTTACTGGTCAAAATGCAATTTAAAAAAGCGTGACGAAAAGGCCAATGAACAGACAAAACTAATTACAGATTGGTGTGGACGCATCGAATTCACTACATACAATCCGCATATTTACTTGTGAAAATGCAATTTAAAAAAGCGTGACGAAACGGCCAATGAACAGACAAAACTTCTTATAGATTTGTGTGGACGCATCGAATTCACTACATACAACCCGCATATTTACTGGTGAAATTGCAATATAAAAAAGCGTGACGAAACGGCCAATTAACAGAAAAAACTTCTCATATATTTGTGTGGATGCATCGAATTCACTACGTACAACTCGCATATTTACTGGTAAAAATGCAATTTAAAAAAGCGTGACGAAACGGCCAATGAACAGAAAAAACTTCTTATAGATTTGTGTGGACGCATCGAATTCACTACATACAATCCGCATATTTACTGATGAAAATGCAATTTAAAAAAGCGTGACGTAACGACCAATGAACAGACAAGACTTCTTATAGATTTGTGTGGACGCATCGAATTAACTACATACAATCCGCATACTTACTGATGAAAATTCAATTTAAAAAAGCGTGACGTAACGACCAATGAACAGACAAAACTTTTTATAGATTTGTGTGGACGCATCGAATTAACTACATACAATCCGCATACTTACTGATAAAAATGCAATTTAAAAAAGCATGACGAAACGGCCGATGAACAGAGAAAATTTATATAGATTTGTGTGGACGCATCGAATTCACTACATACAATCCGCTTACTTACTGATGAAAAAGCAATTTAAAAAAGCGTGACGAAACGGCGAATGAACAGACACAATTTCTTATATATTTGTGTGGATGCATCGAATTCACTACATACAATCCGCATATTAACTGGTGAAATTGCAATTCAAAAAAGCGTGACGAAACGGACAAATGAACAGACAAAGCTTCTTATAGATTTGTGTGGACGCATCGAATTCACTACATACAATCCGCATATTTACTGATGAAAATGAAATTTACAAAAGCGTGACGAAACGGCCACTGAACAGACAAAACTTCTTATAGATTTGTGTGGACGCATCGAATTCACTACATACAATCCGCATATTTACTTATGAAATTGCAATTTAAAAAAAGCGTGACGAAACGGCCAATGAACAGACAAAACGTCTTATAGATTTGTGTGGACGCATCGAATTCACTACATACAATCCGCATATTTACTGATGAAAATGTAATTTAAAAAGCGTGACGAAACGGCCAATGAACAGACAAAACATCTGATATTTGTGTGGACGCATCGAAGTCACTACATACAACCCGCATATTTACTTGTGAAAATGCAATTTAAAAAAGCGTGACGAAACGGCCAATGAACAGAAAAAACTTCTTATAGATTTGTGTGGACGCATCGAATTCACTACATACAATCCGCATATTTACTGGTGAAAATGCAATTTAAAAAAAGCGTGACGCAATGACCAATGAACAGACAAAACTTCTTATAGATTTGTGTGGACGCATCGAATTCACTACATACAATCCGCATATTTACTGGTGAAAATGCAACTTAAATAAGCGTGACAAAACGACCAATGAACAGACAAAACTTCTTGTAGATTTGTGTGGACGCATCGAATTCACTACATACAATCCGCATATTCACTGGTGAAAATGCAATTAAAAAAAGCGTGACGAAACGGCCAATGAATAGACAAAACTTCTTATAGATTTGTGTAGGCGCATCGAATTCACTACTTACAATCCGCATATTCACTGGTGAAAATGCAATTTAAAAAAGCGTGACGGAAAGGCCAATGAACAGACAAAACGTCTTATAGATTTGTGTGGACGGATCAGATTCACTACAAACAATCCGCATATTCACTGGTGAAAATGCAATTTGAAAAAGCGTGACGAAACGACCAATGAACAGACAAAACTTCTTATAGATTTGTATGGGCGTATCGAGTTCACTACATACAATGCGCATATTTACTGGTGAAAATGCAATTTAAAAAAAGCGTGACGAAACGACCAATGAACAGACAAAACTTCTTATAGATTTGTATGGGCGTATCGAGTTCACTACATACAATGCGCATATTTACTGGTGAAAATGCAATTTAAAAAAGCGTGACGAAACGACCAATGAACAGACAAAACTTCTTATAGATTTGTGTGGACGCATCGAATTCATTACATACAATCCGCATATTCACTGGTGAAAATGGAATTTAAAAAAGCGTGACGAAACGACCAATGAACAGACAAAACTTCTTATAGATTTGTGTGGACGCATCGAATTCATTACATACAATCCGCATATTCACTGGTGAAAATGGAATTTAAAAAAGCGTGACGAAACGTCGAATGAACGGACAAAACTTCTCATAGATTTGTATGGGCGCTTCGAGTTCACTACATACAATGCGCATATTTATTGGCGAAAATGCAATTTAAACAAAGCGTGACGCAACGACCAATGAACAGACAAAACTTCTTACATATTTGTGTGGACGCATCGAATTCACTACATACAATCCTTATATTTACTGGTGAAAATGCAATTTAAAAAAGCGTTACGAAACGGCCAATGTACAGACAAAACTTCTTATAGATTTGTGTGGACGCATCGAATTAACTACATACAATCCGCATATTTACTAGTCAAAATGCAATTTAAAAAAGCGTGACGAAACGGCCAATGAACAGACAAAACTTCTTATCGATTTGTGTGGACGTATCGAGTTCACTACATACAATCCGCATATTTACTGATGAAAATGCAATTTAAAAAAGCGTTACAAAACGACCAATGAACAGACAAAACTTCTTACAGATTTGTGGTGACGCATCGAATTCACTACAAACAATCGGCATATATACTGATGAAAATGCAATTTAAAAAAGCGTAACAAAACGACCAATGAACAGACAAAACTTCTTATAGATTTGTGTGGACGCATTGAATTTACTACATACAATCCGCATATTTACTGGTGAAAATGCAATTTAAAAAAGCGTGACGAAAAGGCCGATGAACAGACAAAACTTCTTATAGATTTGTGTGGACGCATCGAATTCACTACATGCAATCCGCATATTTACTGGTCAAAATGCAATTTAAAAAAGCGTGACGAAAAGGCTAATGAACAGACAAAACTAATTACAGATTTGTGTGGACGCATCGAATTAACTACATACAATCCGCATATTTACTTGTGAAAATGCAATTTAAAAAAGCGTGACGAAACGGCCAATGAACAGACAAAACTTCTTATAGATTTGTGTGGACGCATCGAATTCACTACATACAACCCGCATATTTACTGGTGAAATTGCAATATAAAAAAGCGTGACGAAACGGCCAATTAACAGAAAAAACTTCTTATAGATTTGTGTGGATGCATCGAATTCACTACGTACAACTCGCATATTTACTGGTAAAAATGCAATTTAAAAAAGCGTGACGAAACGGCCAATGAACAGAAAAAACTTCTGATATATTTGTGTGGACGCATCGAATTCACTACATACAATCCGCATACTTACTGATGAAAATTCAATTTAAAAAGCGTGACGTAACGACCAATGAACAGACAAAACTTTTTATAGATTTGTGTGGACGCATCGAATTAACTACATACAATCCGCATACTTACTGATAAAAATGCAATTTAAAAAAGCATGACGAAACGGCCGATGAACAGAGAAAATTTATATAGATTTGTGTAGACGCATCGAATTCACTACATACAATCCGCTTACTTACTGATGAAAAAGCAATTTAAAAAAGCGTGACGAAACGGCGAATGAACAGACACAATTTCTTATATATTTGTGTGGATGCATCGAATTCACTACATACAATCCGCATATTAACTAGTGAAATTGCAATTCAAAAAAGCGTGACGAAACGGACAAATGAACAGACAAAGCTTCTTATAGATTTGTGTGGACGCATCGAATTCACTACATACAATCCGCATATTTACTGATGAAAATGAAATTTACAAAAGCGTGACAAAACGGCCAATGAACAGACAAAACGACTTATAGATTTGTGTGGACGCATCGAATTCACTACATACAATCCGCATATTTACTGATGAAAATGTAATTTAAAAAAGCGTGACGAAACGGCCAATGACCAGACAAAACATCTGATATTTGTTTGGACGCATCATATTCACTACATACAATCCGCATATTTACTGGTCAAAATGCAATTTAAAAAAGCGTGACGAAAAGGCCAATGAACAGACAAAACTAATTACAGATTTGTGTGGACGCATCAAATTCACTACATACAATCAGCATATTTACTTGTGAAAATGCAATTTAAAAAAGCGTGACGAAACGGCCAATGAACAGAAAAAACTTCTTATAGATTTGTGTTGACGCATCGAATTCACTACATACAATCCGCATATTTACTGGTGAAAATGCAATTTTAAAAAGCGTGACGAAACGGCCAATGACCAGAAAAAACTTCTTATAGATTTGTTTGGACGCATCATATTCACTACATACAATCCGCATATTTACTGGTGAAAATGCAATTTAAAAAAGCGTGACAAAACGGCCAATGAACAGACAAAACAAATTACAGATTTGTGTGGACGCATCGAATTCACTACATACAATCCGCATATTTACTGATGAAAAAGCAATTTAAAAAAGCGTGACGAAACGGCCAATGAACAGACAAAATTTCTCATATATTTTTGTGGACGCATCGAATTCACTACATACAATCCGCATATTAACTAGTGAAATTGCAAGTTAAAAAAGCGTGACGAAACGGACAAATGAACAGACAAAGCTTCTTATAGATTTGTGTGGACGCATCGAATTCACTACATACAATCCGCATATTTACTGATGAAATTGCAATTTAAAAAAAGCGTGACGAAACGGCCAATGAACAGACAAAACTTCTGATATATTTGTGTGGACGCATCGAAGTCACTACATACAATCCGCATATTTACTGATGAAAATGCAATTTAAAAAAACGTGACGAAACGGCCAATGAACAGACAAAACTTCTGATATATTTGTGTGGGCGCATTGAATTCACTACATACCATCCGCATATTTACTGATGAAAATGCAATTTAAAAAAGCGTGACGAAACGGCCAATGAACAGACAATACATTTTATAGATTTGTGTGGACGCATCGAATTCACTACATTCAATCCGCATATTTACTGATGAAAATGCAATTTAAAAAAAGCGTGACAAAACGGCCAATGAACAGACAAAACTTCTTATAGATTTGTGTGGACGCATCGAATTCACTACATACAACCCGCATATTTACTGGTGAAATTGCAATATAAAAAAGCGTGACGAAACGGCCAATTAACAGAAAAAACTTCTTATAGATTTGTGTGGATGCATCGAATTCACTACGTACAACTCGCATATTTACTGGTAAAAATGCAATTTAAAAAAGCGTGACGAAACGGCCAATGAACAGAAAAAACTTCTTATAGATTTGTGTGGACGCATCGAATTCACTACATACAATCCGCATATTTACTGATGAAAATGCAATTTAAAAAAGCGTGACGTAACGACCAATGAACAGACAAGACTTCTTATAGATTTGTGTGGACGCATCGAATTAACTACATACAATCCGCATACTTACTGATGAAAATTCAATTTAAAAAGCGTGACGTAACGACCAATGTACAGACAAAACTTTTTATAGATTTGTGTGGACGCATCGAATTAACTACATACAATCCGCATACTTACTGATAAAAATGCAATTTAAAAAAGCATGACGAAACGGCCGATGAACAGAGAAAATTTATATAGATTTGTGTAGACGCATCGAATTCACTACATACAATCCGCTTACTTACTGATGAAAAAGCAATTTAAAAAAGCGTGACGAAACGGCGAATGAACAGACACAATTTCTTATATATTTGTGTGGATGCATCGAATTCACTACATACAATCCGCATATTAACTGGTGAAATTGCAATTCAAAAAAGCGTGACGAAACGGACAAATGAACAGACAAAGCTTCTTATAGATTTGTGTGGACGCATCGAATTCACTACATACAATCCGCATATTTACTGATGAAAATGAAATTTACAAAAGCGTGACAAAACGGCCAATGAACAGACAAAACGACTTATAGATTTGTGTGGACGCATCGAATTCACTACATACAATCCGCATATTTACTGATGAAAATGTAATTTAAAAAAGCGTGACGAAACGGCCAATGACCAGACAAAACATCTGATATTTGTTTGGACGCATCATATTCACTACATACAATCCGCATATTTACTGGTCAAAATGCAATTTAAAAAAGCGTGACGAAAAGGCCAATGAACAGACAAAACTAATTACAGATTTGTGTGGACGCATCAAATTCACTACATACAATCAGCATATTTACTTGTGAAAATGCAATTTAAAAAAGCGTGACGAAACGGCCAATGAACAGAAAAAACTTCTTATAGATTTGTGTGGACGCATCGAATTCACTACATACAATCCGCATATTTACTGGTGAAAATGCAATTTTAAAAAGCGTGACGAAACGGCCAATGACCAGAAAAAACTTCTTATAGATTTGTTTGGACGCATCATATTCACTACATACAATCCGCATATTTACTGGTGAAAATGCAATTTAAAAAAGCGTGACAAAACGGCCAATGAACAGACAAAACAAATTACAGATTTGTGTGGACGCATCGAATTCACTACATACAATCCGCATATTTACTGATGAAAAAGCAATTTAAAAAAGCGTGACGAAACGGCCAATGAACAGACAAAATTTCTCATATATTTTTGTGGACGCATCGAATTCACTACATACAATCCGCATATTAACTAGTGAAATTGCAAGTTAAAAAAGCGTGACGAAACGGACAAATGAACAGACAAAGCTTCTTATAGATTTGTGTGGACGCATCGAATTCACTACATACAATCCGCATATTTACTGATGAAATTGCAATTTAAAAAAGCGTGACGAAACGGCCAATGAACAGACAAAACTTCTGATATATTTGTGTGGACGCATCGAAGTCACTACATACAATCCGCATATTTACTGATGAAAATGCAATTTAAAAAAACGTGACGAAACGGCCAATGAACAGACAAAACTTCTGATATATTTGTGTGGGCGCATTGAATTCACTACATACCATCCGCATATTTACTGATGAAAATGCAATTTAAAAAAGCGTGACGAAACGGCCAATGAACAGACAATACTTTTTATAGATTTGTGTGGACGCATCGAATTCACTACATTCAATCCGCATATTTACTGATGAAAATGCAATTTAAAAAAAGCGTGACAAAACGGCCAATGAACAGACAAAACTTCTTATAGATTTGTGTGGACGCATCGAATTCACTACATACAATCCGCATATTTACTGGTGAAAATTCAATTTTAAAAAGCGTGACGAAACGGCCAATGAACAGACAAAACTTCTTATAGATTTGTGTTGACGCATCGAATTCACTACATACAATCCGCATATGTACTGAGTAAAATGCCATTTAAAAAAGCGTGACGAAACGGCCAATGAACAGACAAAACGTCTTATAGATTTGTGTAGACGCATCGAATTCACTACATACAATCCGCATATTTACTGGTGAAAATGAAATTTAAAAAAGCGTGACGAAACGGCCAATGAACAGACAAAACGTCTTATAGATTTGTGTGGACGCATCGAATTCACTACATACAATCCGCATATTTACTGGTGAAATTGCAATTTAAAAAGGGTGACGAAACGGCCAATGAACAGACAAAACTTCTTATAGATTTGTGTGGACGCATCGAATTCACTACATACAATCCGCATATTTACTAATGAAAATGCAATTTAAAAAAGCGTGACGAAACGGACAAATGAACAGACAAAGCTTCTTATAGATTTGTGTGGACGCATCGAATTCACTACATACAATCCGCATATTTACTGATGAAAATGTAATTTAAAAAAGCGTGACGAAACGGCCAATGACCAGACAAAACATCTGATATTTGTTTGGACGCATCATATTCACTACATACAATCCGCATATTTACTGGTCAAAATGCAATTTAAAAAAGCGTGACGAAAAGGCCAATGAACAGACAAAACTAATTACAGATTTGTGTGGACGCATCAAATTCACTACATACAATCCGCATATTTACTTGTGAAAATGCAATTCAAAAAAGCGTGACGAAACGGCTAATGAACAGAAAAAACTTCTTATAGATTTGTGTGGACGCATCGAATTCACTACATACAATCCGCATATTTACTGGTGAAAATGCAATTTAAAAAAGCGTGACGAAACGGCCAATGAACAGAAAAAACTTCTTATAGATTTGTGTGGACGCATCGAATTCACTACATACAATCCGCATATTTACTGGTGAAAATGCAATTTTAAAAAGTGTATCGAAACGGCCAATGTACAGACAAAACTTCTTAAAGATTTGTGTGGACGCATCGAATTCACTACATACAACCCGCATATTTACTTGTGAAAATGCAATTTAAAAAAGCTTGACGAAACGGCCAATGAACAGAAAAAACTTCTTATAGATTTGTGTGGACGCATCGAATTCACTACATACAATCCGCATATTTACTGGTGAAAATGCAATTTAAAAAAGCGTGACGTAACGACCAATGAACAGACAAAACTTCTTATAGATTTGTGTGGACGCATCGAATTAACTACATACAATCCGCATATTTACTGGTGAAATTGCAATTTAAAAAACGTGACGAAACGGCCAATGGACAGACAAAACTTCTAATAGATTTTTGTGGACGCATCGAATTCACTACATACAATCCGCATATTTACTGATGAAAAAGCAATTTAAAAAAGCGTGACGAAACGGCCAATGAACAGACAAATTTTCTCATATATTTGTGTGGACGCATCGAATTCACTACATACAATCCGCATATTAACTAGTGAAATTGCAAGTTAAAAAAGCGTGACGAAACGGACAAATGAACAGACAAAGCTTCTTATAGATTTGTGTGGACGCATCGAATTCACTACATACAATCCGCATATTTACTGATGAAATTGCAATTTAAAAAAAGCGTGACGAAACGGCCAATGAACAGACAAAACGTCTTATAGATTTGTGTGGACGCATCGAATTCACTACATACAATCCGCATATTTACTGATGAAAATGTAATTTAAGAAAGCGTGACGAAACGGCCAATGAACAGACAAAACTTCTGATATATTTGTGTGGACGCATCGAATTCACTACATACCATCCGCATACTTACTGATAAAAATGCAATTTAAAAAAGCATGACGAAACGGCCGATGAACAGAGAAAAGTTATATAGATTTGTGTGGACGCATCGAATTCACTACATACAATCCGCATATTAACTGGTGAAAATTGCAATTTAAAAAAGCGTGACGAAACGGACAAATGAACAGACAAAGCTTCTTATAGATTTGTGTGGACGCATCGAATTCAATACATACAATCCGCATTTTTACTGATGAAAATGAAATTTAAAAAAGTGTGACGAAACGGCCAATGAACAGACAAAACTTCTTATAGATTTGTGTGGACGCATCGAATTTACTACATACAATCTGCATATTTACTGATGAAATTGCAATTTAAAAAAAGCGTGACGAAACGGCCAATGAACAGACAAAACGTCTTATAGATTTGTGTGGACGCATCGAATTCACTACATACAATCCGCATAAGTACTGATGAAAATGCAATTTAAAAAAGCGTGACGAAACGGCCAATGAACAGACAAAACTTCTGATATATGTGTGTGGACGCATCGAAGTCACTACATACAATCCGCATATTTACTGATGAAAATGCAATTTAAAAAAGCGTGACGAAACGGCCAATGAACAGACAAAACTTCTAATATATTTGTGTAGGCGCATTGAATTCACTACATACCATCCGCATATTTACTGATGAAAATGCAATTTAAAAAAGCGTGACGAAACAGCCAATGAACAGACAATACTTTTTATAGATTTGTGTGGACGCATCGAATTCACTACATTCAATCCGCATATTTACTGATGAAAATGCAATTTAAAAAAAGCGTGACAAAACGGCCAATGAACAGACAAAACTTCTTATAGATTTGTGTGGACGCATCGAATTCACTACATACAATCCCCATATTTACTGGTGAAAATTCAATTTTAAAAAGCGTGACGAAACGGCCAATGAACAGACAAAACTTCTTATAGATTTGTGTTGACGCATCGAATTCACTACATACAATCCGCATATGTACTGATTAAAATGCCATTTAAAAAAGCGTGACGAAACGGCCAATGAACAGACAAAACTTCTTATAGATTTGTGTAGACGCATCGAATTCACTACATACAATCCGCATATTTACTGGTGAAAATGAAATTTAAAAAAGCGTGACGAAACGGCCAATGAACAGACAAAACTTCTGATATATTTGTGTGGGCGCATTGAATTCACTACATACCATCCGCATATTTACTGATGAAAATGCAATTTAAAAAAGCGTGACGAAACGGCCAATGAACAGACAAAACTTCTGATATATTTGTGTGGGCGCATTGAATTCACTACATACCATCCGCATATTTACTGATGAAAATGCAATTAAAAAAGCGTGACGAAACGGCCAATGAACAGACAATACTTTTTATAGATTTGTGTGGACGCATCGAATTCACTACATTCAATCCGCATATTTACTGATGAAAATGCAATTTAAAAAAAGCGTGACAAAACGGCCAATGAACAGACAAAACTTCTTATAGATTTGTGTGGACGCATCGAATTCACTACATACAATCCCCATATTTACTGGTGAAAATTCAATTTTAAAAAGCGTGACGAAACGGCCAATGAACAGACAAAACTTCTTATAGATTTGTGTTGACGCATCGAATTCACTACATACAATCCGCATATGTACTGATTAAAATGCCATTTAAAAAAGCGTGACGAAACGGCCAATGAACAGACAAAACTTCTTATAGATTTGTGTAGACGCATCGAATTCACTACATACAATCCGCATATTTACTGGTGAAAATGAAATTTAAAAAAGCGTGACGAAACGGCCAATGAACAGACAAAACTTCTTATAGATTTGTGTGGACGCATCGAATTCACTACATACAATCCGCATATTTACTGGTGAAATTGCAATTTAAAAAGGGTGACGAAACGGCCAATGAACAGACAAAACTTCTTATAGATTTGTGTGGACGCATCGAATTCACTACATACAATCCGCATATTTACTAATGAAATTGCAATTTAAAAAAAGCGTGACGAAACGGCCAATGAACAGACAAAACGCTTTATAGATTTGTGTGGACGCATCGAATTCACTACATACAATCCGCATATTTACTGGTGAAATTGCAATTTAAAAAGCGTGACGAAACGGCCAATGAACAGACAAAACGTCTTATAGATTTGTGTGGACGCATCGAATTCACTACATACAATCCGCATAAGTACTGATGAAAATGCAATTTAAAAAAGCGTGACGAAACAGCCAATGAACAGACAATACTTTTTATAGATTTGTGTGGACGCATCGAATTCACTACATACAATCCGCATATTTACTGGTGAAAATGAAATTTAAAAAAGCGTGACGAAACGGCCAATGAACAGACAAAACTTCTGATATATTTGTGTGGACGCATCGAAGTCACTATATACAATCCGCATATTTACTGATGAAAATGCAATTTAAAAAAGCGTGACGAAACGGCCAATGAACAGACAAAACTTCTGATATATTTGTGTGGGCGCATTGAATTCACTACATACCATCCGCATATTTACTGATGAAAATGCAATTTAAAAAAGCGTGACGAAACAGCCAATGAACAGACAATACTTTTTATAGATTTGTGTGGACGCATCGAATTCACTACATACAATCCGCATATTTACTGGTGAAAATGAAATTTAAAAAAGCGTGACGAAACGGCCAATGAACAGACAAAACTTCTTATAGATTTGTGTGGACGCATCGAATTCACTACATACAATCCGCATATTTACTGGTGAAAATGAAATTTAAAAAGCGTGACGAAACGGCCAATGAACAGACAAAACGTCTTATAGATTTGTGTGGACGCATCGAATTCACTACATACAATCCGCATATTTACTGGTGAAATTGCAATTTAAAAAAGCGTGACGAAACGGCCAATGAACAGACAAAACGTCTTTTAGATTTGTGTGGACGCATCGAATTCACTACATACAATCCGCATATTTACTGGTGAAATTGCAATTTAAAAAGCGTGACGAAACGGACAATGAACAGACAAAACTTCTTATAGATTTGTGTCGACGCATCGAATTCACTACATACAATCCGCATATTTACTGGTGAAAATGAAATTTAAAAAAGCGTGACGAAACGGCCAATGAACAGACAAAACTTCTGATATATTTGTGTGGACGCATCGAAGTCACTATATACAATCCGCATATTTACTGATGAAAATGCAATTTAAAAAAGCGTGACGAAACGGCCAATGAACAGACAAAACTTCTGATATATTTGTGTGGGCGCATTGAATTCACTACATACCATCAGCATATTTACTGATGAAAATGCAATTTAAAAAAGCGTGACGAAACAGCCAATGAACAGACAATACTTTTTATAGATTTGTGTGGACGCATCGAATTCACTACATTCAATCCGCATATTTACTGATGAAAATGCAATTTAAAAAAGCGTGACAAAACGGCCAATGAACAGACAAAACTTCTGATATATTTGTGTGGGCGCATTGAATTCACTACATACCATCCGCATATTTACTGATGAAAATGCAATTAAAAAAGCGTGACGAAACGGCCAATGAACAGACAATACTTTTTATAGATTTGTGTGGACGCATCGAATTCACTACATACAATCCGCATATTTACTGATGAAAATCCAATTTACAAAAAGCGTGACAAAACGGCCAATGAACAGACAAAACTTCTTATAGATTTGTGTGGACGCATCGAATTCACTACATACAATCCCCATATTTACTGGTGAAAATTCAATTTTAAAAAGCGTGACGAAACGGCCAATGAACAGACAAAACTTCTTATAGATTTGTGTTGACGCATCGAATTCACTACATACAATCCGCATATGTACTGATTAAAATGCCATTTAAAAAAGCGTGACGAAACGGCCAAGGAACAGACAAAACTTCTTATAGATTTGTGTGGACGCATCGAATTCACTACATACAATCCGCATATTTACTGGTGAAAATGAAATTTAAAAAAGCGTGACGAAACGGCCAATGAACAGACAAAACTTCTTATAGATTTGTGTGGACGCATCGAATTCACTACATACAATCCGCATATTTACTAATGAAAATGCAATTTAAAAAAGCGTGACGAAACGGACAAATGAACAGACAAAGCTTCTTATAGATTTGTGTGGACGCATCGAATTCACTACATACAATCCGCATATTTACTGGTGAAATTGCAATTTAAAAAGCGTGACGAAACGGCCAATGAACAGACAAAACTTCTTATAGATTTGTGTGGACGCATCGAATTCACTACATACAATCCGCATATTTACTAATGAAAATGCAATTTAAAAAAGCGTGACGAAACGGACAAATGAACAGACAAAGCTTCTTATAGATTTGTGTGGACGCATCGAATTCACTACATACAATCCGCATATTTACTGGTGAAATTGCAATTTAAAAAGCGTGACGAAACGGCCAATGAACAGACAAAACTTCTTATAGATTTGTGTGGACGCATCGAATTCACTACATACAATCCGCATATTTACTAATGAAAATGCAATTTAAAAAAGCGTGACGAAACGGACAAATGAACAGACAAAGCTTCTTATAGATTTGTGTGGACGCATCGAATTCACTACATACAATCCGCATATTTACTGGTGAAATTGCAATTTAAAAAGCGTGACGAAACGGCCAATGAACAGACAAAACTTCTTATAGATTTGTGTGGACGCATCGAATTCACTACATACAATCCGCATATTTACTAATGAAAATGCAATTTAAAAAAGCGTGACGAAACGGACAAATGAACAGACAAAGCTTCTTATAGATTTGTGTGGACGCATCGAATTCACTACATACAATCCGCATATTTACTGGTGAAATTGCAATTTAAAAAGGGTGACGAAACGGCCAATGAACAGACAAAACTTCTTATAGATTTGTGTGGACGCATCGAATTCACTACATACAATCCGCATATTTACTGGTGAAATTGCAATTTAAAAAAGCGTGACGAAACGGCCAATGAACAGACAAAACTTCTTATAGATTTGTGTGGACGCATCGAATTCACTACATACAATCCGCCCGTTTATCGATTATCAAATTTCATCGGCTTGGCAGCCATTGACAGCTATCTTTTAAAAAAAATGTCATTACTAAGTCACGCCCCTTTTTTCAGAACTGTGGAAGTACTGTAAAGGGGAATGGTGTGGATGAAAGGGGTTATCCTTTTATCTTCTCGTAAAGAAATGGAACAACGAAAAGTATTTCTGTAACTATAACAAAAAGGGGTTTTATTAACTCAAGCTTACCTGTACCGTTTGGTATAGGTAGAAGAGAGTGGGACAGTGTCCGTCTAAGGAAGAGGAAGAATATAAGAGTTCTTAGGGCTGCTGTGAGGTTTATTCAAGTGAATATGGTTGTAGTCGTCAAGTGGCGACGGCGGCAGGAGAGAGAGCGTTTCCTCGTTCCTCGCTGGTGCTCTCTGCGATGTGTCCAGGCTGGTGCCAGGAGGTCGTCTGATCTTTTTCCTCGAACCCTTAGGGAACTAAAGATATTACTGCGCCCTGTGATTTGATCGGACAAGCCAGCTCGCAGGGACAGTGATTACGCATTCAAAAGTAGTCCCTATTGGTGACTGCTACAGTACATAACGTGTATTAATGCAAACATCCAAAAACTGTTTCCGATTCACCCACTTTTATATGAACGAAATAGCCAAGAACGATAACTCTATTTTTATATCACTTCTGTGCATTCGTAGAACGGATCTGATATTTTATGTAAAAATGGACCGAAATTTGAAAGATGAAAACGAAATTTTCCGAAATCTTAATCTTTTAACTTTAGCCATTTTATTTATCGAGTTGTTTTTTTTTAAGTTGAACTCAAGTTTCGATTATAAAACATTTTGAGTTGTAAATTTTACGAACATTTGTTAGAATAATAAAACAAATATATATTTTTTATATTGTTTTACTACCGTATCCGTAATAAATTAAGCGAACATTTAAAGCAAAAAAAAATTCTCGACAAACAATATTTTATTTATATTAACATTTTTAAATTTTCAAAAGTAAGGGGTCCATTCCACTGGAAGTTGATTTTTCTTAAGAAAACAAAATAACATATGAAACTACAAGGAATTATCTGTGAAAAGTCATGAATTTAAACATGTACCAAGCAGTTTAATTTTTTTTTGCAAGAATTGATTAGTTGAGGGTGGGGTCGTGAAAAAAAACTTACCCCCCTCACTAAAAACGGTTGCCTTCAAAATTTCGAGTTAGCAATTGTTTTAAAGAAAGATCATCTCTTAACGCTATACCGAAACGGTCATTGAAATACAATAATTAACCTGATTTTAGTGACTTTTGAAAAATTAAATTTTTCACTTTATTAGATTGCATTAAAGCAGGTTCGTTTTTTTTTTATCATATCTACCTTATAGATTTTTGTGGACGCATCTAATACACTAGCTACAATCCGCATGTTTACCGGTCAAAATGATGTGTATAAAAAACGTGACGAAACGACCAATGAACGGACAGAGCCCCCTATAGAATTATGTGGACGCATCTAATAAACTAGCTACAATGTTCACGTTTACCGGTTAAAGTGTTATTTAAATAAAAACGTGACGAAACGACCAATTAATGGACAGAACGTTTTATAGAGTTGTGTACGCATCTAATAAACTACCTGCAATCTGCACGTTTACCGATGAAAATGCTATTAAAAAAAGCGTAACGAAACGACCACTGAACGCTAACTCGTATAGATTTGTGTGGACGCATCTAATACAATACCTACAATCCTGCACGTTTAGCCGTTAAAATACTGTATGAAAGGTCAGGCAGGGGTCAATTGGTTAACCTTTGAGGCTATCATTCTTCCATGGAAACAATAGCTTCATAAAATTACTTCAGACGATATAGAAGAAGGCCGAAAATTTAATCAGTCTTAATTAGGATACTGACGCAATCAGACGTAGACGAAATCACTTAAGAAGCGATGAGCTATTCTTTCTTCTCCTCGCCGTCAGTAAAAGACGTTGGTCATATCAACAACCAAATAAATTAATCTGGTTCCAGTTCGACATCGTGTTTTTTTGCTTTTCTGTTTCTTGAGCCGAGTCTCATTTCAAAACGAATGTGAACTCCACTATGAGTATCCCGGGACGATCGAAAGACCATGGATTCTATTTTTCTCTCCCTTTTTATTATTATGCCTTCTACAAATCCACACAGCAAACACCTTACTATTTCCTATAACAACATCAGAGGTCTCAGATCAAACTTTCCTGATGTTCAGTCCTTTCTCTTTGGCAAATCTCCTCACATTCTTGCTTTTTGTGAGACCAATCGTGATCCTTCTATTGATAGCAGCGATCTACATGTGGTTGGTTACTTGCCTCTTGTCCGCTAGACTCTTCCACGCATTTGCATGGTCTTGCTCTTTTTCTTCGCAAGTATTTCCCCATTGCACGTATCCCCAGCCTTGAATCTCATGGGTGTCCTTTTATCTATCTAAGGTTGTCTTTGCTCACTCCACTTCCTATTTGTTCTTTTTGTACCGTTCTCCTTCTGACAATGACTGCTCTGTTGTTGATGCTATATCCAGCAGTATTGATGATGCATTGCAAATTCATCCGTCAAGCTCCATCTGTGTTTTTGGTGACTTCAATGCTCATCATTCTGACTTGCTCCCTCACTCTAACCGCACAGCTGGTGAAATCTGTCTTAACTCTTCTCTGCCTCATGACGTGTCTCAAATTGTCACCTTCCCCACACATTTTCCTTATAATGATGTTCATCAACCATCCTTACTTGATCTTTTTCTCACTTCTGTTCCTGACTCATATTATATTTCCTCTTCTCCTCCATTGGGTTCTTCTGATCCTGCTGTTGTTGATGTTGAGGTTGATTTTTCGGTGAAGTCTTCTATTGATCATCCCTTCCATAGGAAGACGTTCAACTACAGTAAGGCTGAATGGGATGGGGTTCGCAGCTTCCTATGTGACGTTCTATGGCATTCTATCTTTGGTATGTCTCCGAATGCTGCTGCTAGGGAGGTTACTGACTGGCTTTTTGTTGGAATTGACACCTTCATTCCTCATCAAGTTTTAAAACAAACCTCATTCTGCTCCATGGTTTTTATCTGTTTGTGCTTCTGCCATTGCCCATTGTAACCATTACTTTAATCAGTATTGTCGGGATGGTTCTGAGAATTCTAGACAATCCTACAGAAAAGCTAGCAATGCCTGCTAGAGAGAAATCTCTGAGGCTAAGTCTAGCTACTCTGAAAGAATTGGTGACTCTATCTCATCTCAAAGGGTTGGCTCTTGTGATTTTTGGAGAATCTACAATAGTGTTATTAACAGTGGTAAGTCTGCTATTCCTCTTCTTTTTAATAGTCTTCAGGTTATTTCATCTTCTAAGGATAAGGCTGATCTCTTTGCTCGTATTTTTGCTGACAATTCTTCTTTTGATGATTCTGGTGCTGTTCTTCCTAATTTTCCTTTGAAAGCTGATCAGTCTCTTGATTCTGTTATTATCACTTCAAAGATGGTTGCTAGAGTTCTTTCTGATCTTGACCAGTCTAAGGTTTCCAGTCCTGATTCAATTCCTGTTGTTGTTTTCAAGCATTGTGCTCCTGATCTTTCTTCTATCCTTTCTAAATTATTCAATCTCTGTTTATCTAAGTCCTGTTTTTCTTCTTAGGGGAAGGAGTCATCTGTTGTCCCGATCTGGTGATCAATCTGACCCAACTAAGTATCGCCCGGTTAGTCTCCTCTCTGTTATTAGTAAGGTATTTGAAAGGTCGGTCAATGGCAAACTTGTTCATTTTCTGGAAAGTCTGGGCCTTTTTAGTGATGTTCACTCTTTTGTGGTTTTCGTTCAACTGCTGATCTTTTAACTGTTGTAACTGAGCGGATCTTCCGGTTAATGGATAATTCAGGAGAGGGAAGAGCCATTGCGCTTGACATTTTGAAGGTGTTTGAGTGGGGCATTCTGGTCTCCTACACAAACTTCAGAGTTATGGTATTGATGATGTAGTTCTTGACATTATTAGGTCTTTTTTTCTGATAAAAGCTTGCAAGTAACTTTGGATGGGGTCTCTTCATTCTCTTTTCCTATCAATTCTGGCGTTCCTCAGGGCTCTATTCTAGGCCCAACACTGTTTCTTCTTTATATAAATGATCTTCCAGAGAATATTGTTCAGAAAATTAACATCTATGCTGATGATACCACTCTCTATTCTGGTGTTGCTTCTTGCCCATCTTCCTTGGATCAGTCGAAATATGCAGCTGATCTAAAAGTTGACCTGGGTTCAGTTGTGGATTGAAGTACGAAATGACTTGTTTCATTTAACCCAGTTAAGACTCAGCTCATGTCTTTCAATCGTAGGCGTGTCCCTTTTCTTCCTGAGATTCTCATGGATAGCTCTGCTCTTGAGGAAAAATCGACAGTGGAGCTTCTTGGTCTTTGTCTCTCATCAAATTTTTCTTGGAGTTCATACATTAGATCCATTGCTCTTTTTGCTTCTCATAAAGTCGGTTCTCTCTATCGCTCTCAAACACTTTCTCACACCTGAGACTATTCTCTATCTTTACAAATCTACAATTAGACCATGTATGGAGTACTGTTGTCATATTTGGGTTGGTGAATCTCTGTCCCATTTAAGGGTTCTTGATAAGGTGCAGAAACGTGTATGTAATTTGATTGGCCCTACACTTTCTTCTTCTCTGCACCCTCTCTCTTACAGACGTGATATTGCTAGTCTCAGTCTTTTCTATAAGTACTATTATGGAATGTGTTCTTCAGAATTATGTGATCTATTCCCTGCTTCTTTTGTTCCAGTTAGTTTGAATCGTTGGTCTAGTAGTCTCCATCAACTCACTGTTTTGATACCTCATTGTAATACAGCTTCCTATTCCAGTAGCTTCTTTCCAAGAACTACAGGCTTGTGGAACTTTCTTCCTGCTGACTGTTTTCCTCCTACCTATAACCTTGGTCTTTTCAAGACAAAGGCCAATAGGCATCTCCTATCTTTGCAATACTCATATTTGTTCTTGTTAGATCCTTACATCAAGTGGCTTCATGCCTTATCTGGCGCAATTTCCATAAAAAGAGGGCATATTTGCCATAACACAGCCTAAGCTCAACAAGTAATCGTTTAAAAAAGATATATTATCTCAGCATTAAATTACCTTAAACATTTATATAAACCATAAAATGGACAGACTAAAACTAGCAACAATTTTTTATGACATGTATAGTGCTCACGTATAAAATCACCTAAAAATGATTACCATGCCATAAAACAGACCATCAAAAACAACTAATTAATCGTTTAGGTATAGTTTCTTGACATTAAATATCCTAAAAGTGTATACATGCCATGTGACGCGACGAGGTGGTATAATTTGTAATATAAAAGTGCTAGTTTGAGAAAAGCTTTTTCATTTTGTTTTTTTCACTGCATCCGATTAAATTCAAGGTTCGAATTGAAGAGTTCACGGCTGTATTAGACGTTGGATTTTCAAAACAAGTATAAACTTAAAATAAGCGTCTGGGGTGGTGTTTTTCATGCCACTGTTTTAGTCAGTAGACTTAAAACATTTAAAAGGTCAATGCGCCAACTGGGGTTAAATTTCGAAAACCAAATTTGTTTGTATTAAATGCAATGGGGAAAAATTGCATGAAAACCGGTGAAAATTATTTCCGCTATTGATCGGTATTTTAATAATGATCCAAAATTGGCATGCATGATTTAAAGCTGCCATTGATGGATTTTAATGCTAATCTCTCTTCCTCACGTAATTGAAAATTAATATGAGGTGAAGTTTTTATGAAGAGATTTTGAACTTAATTCTTTGTTAAATTATGGATTAAAAAAACTTCCATTATTTCCATTCAAGTAAGGACTTAGCTAATGTGAAAGACACATAATATGTTTTGTCAAATGTTTCATAGTCATTTTATCATGATGTAGTCACATATTGTACTAGCATTGCTTTGTTTTACATCATGGTAACACTTTTGGGGTTATGTAAAGCTAAAAACAATACCTATTGACAGAGATGGAGAGTTAGCCAAAAAAATCCAAACTCCTGACTCCTCAGTTCTACAAATATTGCTGACTTCCGACCCCCTACATCGGAGGTGAAATGTCGACTGAAAATAATTTGACCCCAAGTCAATTTAAAAAACAGAATTCTTAAAGAATTACTGACTCATTGAACATAAGTTGCTGTGAAAGTGTGTTCATAGCTTCCCCAATCATTTTACAATGTAAGTGAAGGCAACTGATTGGATTCAAACTTAGCGGATTTGATAATAAGCCCCCTAGATCCCCACCTCAGTTTTACTTGCTGGACTTGACTTTTACAAAAAAGCTCATAAAAATGATGTCTGCTTCCAGAGAAAATGGCATTATGTCTTGCAGTCTACTGATGTGGCATGTTCTACAGTCTGCGAAAAAAATCAGTTTGTGACAAACTTCAGATATTTTGGACAAGATGATGAACAGTACATTTATACTGACTCTCTATAACGCCATCGCCTCTCCTGTAGAACATCGTTAAGTGCTTCAAGTACAGATTTGTAGAGGGGCTTATGTTGATTTAGGTTTGTTTTTGTACTGTGAAAAACAACTGTTTTTGTTTTCATTTCTTTTAAAGAAATTGCTTTTCAAAAGCTCATCTAAATTTATCGAAACTTCCTTGAACCCAGAAAGATTAACACCTGTGAGTGTGCATATGCTCGATCAGAAAATAGATGAGAAATTGATTTATCGCCAAACATTTTTATTGAAAGGATACAACAAATATATATTTATATATTTTTTTATTTGACTCTAAATAGGTATAAAACAACATACACATTTCGTTTCTCTGAAGGAAGGTGGGTGTCGTGAGGTGGATACCGCTGATGACTGCTTCCTTGTACAAGTCTTGTCAGTTTCATAACACTAATTTCACTATGGATGTTAGCAAACTTCACATGCTCTGTTGTGTAAACATCTGACTCTAAAACGGACGACATAGTCTTATTATACCCATAGTCGACACTCAGTGACTACCTTTACAAAGAGATACCACTCTGAAGGTGCGAACTAAAAAAAATCTTTAATCTTGGTAGAAAATGATATTCAAAAACGGAAATTTAAATAAGTAAGAAAAAATAAATCTCCTAAGATTGCGACAAAATGTCAATCAAAGTGTTATTAATTTTTGGGTTGAATTACTTTCACTTTCATTGCTCGTCCCTAGGTGTATAGTCTGAAAATTACGTTAAACACTGTACTCTTCTATATAATCTTAATAAATCTTTTCATCAGGGAAACATCCCTTTTCACTCTAAATTAAATCTCACTTCAAAAATGAGTCCTTTGTGACCAGGGTCGTTGATGCTTTAAGTCCTTAACTACAGGTCGATTGCCGAAATACCCATTCTGACCTGTGGTAATAGCTCTAATAAAACCAATAGCTGTTCGTCAGAATTGACAGCAACTATGTCTCTACTGATAAGTCAATAACTATTTGGCTTTTTGTACACTTCATCTTTTCTGTCCTCGGTCAGTGAAGGAGAAATCCTTTTAGACTGAGACAATTTTAATTTTTGTCCCATCCAAAGTTGGATTTTTCCTACATTAAACATCGTCTTTGTGTCTAACTCTGTCCTCGTAGTGAGGCCAGTAAATAGGAACTATGGGATCAATAAGTACGATAACTCCAATTCTATTTATCCCATCAACGTAGCTGATATAAAAAATAACAAACAGACAGTGAAAAACTAATTTTCTATTAGACAACAAATGAATAAATTAAATATGCTTTAGGAAGAAAATAGAAACAAATGTTAAACATGCAGTAAGTAAATGTAAGAATAGTTTGCAAAGGATAAAGAAAGAAATGTAAGAAAATGCAGTTGCAAGTGTGCAGATACTTTTGTTTTTTACATCCAACTGTGTAGATGCACTTCTGTAACTGCACACTGACAAAGTGTGTAAGATAGCATAAAAATATCGAAAGAAAAAATGTGTTCATCTTTCTCCTCTTGCACAAATCCCAGCGACGAGAAGATCAAATGAAGAAAAAAAACTTGGAAAAAACCCCAGCTCAACTCACAAGATATGAAGTGTCTATATATCAAACCATTAAATATATATATATATATATATATATATATATATATATATATATATATATATATATATATTGCATACATTTGAACATTTTGATTTACCTAATGTCTACTTTGTTTAATGAAATATGCTTCAATGTGCCTACAGCACAAAATGCGCATATATATATATATATATATATATATATATATATATATATGTGTGTGTGTGTGTGTGTGTGTGTGTGTGTGTGTGTGTGTGTGTGTGTGTGTGTTTGTGTGCTTGTGTGTTTGTGCATAGGCAGATAGAATTATTTAAAAAAACCAGACATTCCCTTTCGGTTCAAATTGTTACATAGATTTTTCTAGTTGATGTTTAGTCTTCCTTGTTTCTATATCAAAGTGTGCAATTTAAAGTCTTAAAGTCATCGTTTGGCCAGACTCGGTCGCAGGTGCACGCATATACAAATGTCAAATTTAATATAATGCATTGAGGAGATTCAATTGCATGTCTTTGTGTCAGATTTAATCGTCATGTGCACATCCATGCTGATGTCAAGTAGTGAGATTCTAGTTAACGTCTAAAATGTATCTATCGACAAAGGAACGACTAGTTGATAAAGTACATTTTTAAAAATCAACGACTCCAGGTGTAAACATCACCTGAGAGAAAAAGAAAGCAGTAGTTCATGAATACTTTGGAATGCAGTTGAACTCCGATTCGCTGCTCGAGAAACATGCAGAACGATTCTAGTATCAGTGTATCCAGCTGCAATACAGAAACTCTTTGAGGTATATTTTATTCTTATATGAACAAGCGATTTAATTTGTTTCAAGGTTTCTCGGGTCAGACACGTAACATGTAACAATTGACTGCAATTCATATTGATGGATTCATCATAATGACCTTTGACCCGAAAGCAAGGACAAACACACTCGCTTGAAACATATTTAACAAAGCATATCTGCTGTTTTTGACACAAATACATATATGTATATAATGTGTATGTATGTATGTATTACGACCGACAAGAAACTTGCTGCTTTTTATTTTAATAACTTTTTGCGTGTTCTCACGAGTACTGATTTTTTTTCTGCCCAATAAAAAAACAAAAAAAACTTACAATTAATGTTTCAATGTTCTTTTTCCATTTATTTAAAAAGTAATATTGAAAAACCAATTCGAAATTCGAAAAAGTCAGTAATCGTGAGAGCACATGAAAAGTTACTGAAAACAGACTACAGATTTCTTTTTCAGCAAAAGTGGAAAGTCAAAGTCACTAGTTGAGAGTCGGAATGTTTTGTTTTTTTTGACGTCGGGAGTTAAAAGTTATTTTTTTAAATCGAGTGGGGGTAAAGTACAGAATAGTTAACGGTTGAGAAATCGTAAAAACAAATAAAAACTACGAATAATTTATAACAAAAGCAGTAGAATGAATTTCTCTACCGAACTGTATACTTTTAACGCGTGGAAACTGTTGGTAAAATATTTTATTTCAAAATTGTATTTCACTGAAAGCTAGTTTATTGACACACCAAAAAACAACAAGTAGTTTAACTTTGCTAAACTTAGGCAATTACATATGGTTTTACAAAGTTTGATTTTTGTTTGGAGAAGGGGGTTTAACCACTCGGACTTAGTAGGCTCAGTGGTAACGTAAGTAATTTTTTTTTTACTATTTTTTCAGCATAAAGTTACCCAAAGTTAAGCGCTCATCTTTTTGTCATTGTTTTTGTCTGTGTGTCGGTCAGACAGCGTTTATCAGAATCAAATTCTGAAATAAAACATCTTACAAACAGTTTCCACACGTTAAAAGTATATTGGTCGGTAGAGAATTTAATTCTATTTCGTTTGCTATAAATTATTTGTTGCATTTATTTTTTGTTTACGAGTTCTCGACTATTAACTATTCTTGACTTTTCCTCGAGTTAAGAGTCATATTTTTTCAGTCATAGTCAGTAGTCAATTTTTTTTGTTGACACCCCATCGCTGGATTAAATGAAGGTCTGCATTCTAAGTATACTTTAATAATATATGTATGTATGTATGTATAAAAATAATCAATTAAACAAACCTGTCCAGACCAGATTTGGTTCCTCTTGAATGTTCACTGTAAACAAAGATTATCAAAATAAAAATATCTCGCAACAATCTTACAGGAAATTCTTTCTTTTTTCAATTTTCAATATTTACTCAATAAAATAAGTCACAAATTATGGTGCATAAATCAAACACCAGTTTTAAATGGCCTTTTTTGTGCAGTAAATGTTTTTAGTTTGACCGGATTTATACACGGATTTTTGTCTTAAAACAAAAATTGGAACTATTATCAAAAAAATAATAATTAAACCAATAATATTTACACATAAAAGAAATAAAAATAAACTTAATTCAGCCAAAAATAAACATTGCTTTATTTGACCAACATTTTCTATTTTACTAATGTTTGGAGACTGCGTAGGATATTTATAGCGTTCCCGAGAGTATTATTACAAAAGTAAATATACTTACGAGAATTGAACTCAGTTCACTAATTCCACATTTCACCTTCCATTCAGCCAATCATATATCTCCATTCTATAAGCAGAACTTCATAAATGATACATCATTTTTTCGTTTAAACTTTTGTACAATTTTTATGTGGCTTACACGAATTTATCTAATTTATTTAAAGGTCTGTTATGTCGAATTGCACTAGCATCGTTTAAGTGATTTGTAAGTCTCTTGAATGGTGCTATTGCCTTTCGCTTGTTGGATAAAACTTATCAAATATAAAACTGTTATATAGAACTTATCAAATATCAAATACAGAAAAATGAATTTTGAATGAAATAAACTATATTATAACCAGCACTATTAATAAAATCAGATATTTCTACTTCTTTAAAATAATCAGAAACAAATTATATAACATCTGAACGTATCAAAATGAAAAAAAAACGACGCAATTATTAACTATCTTATTATTTGCTTTTCAAATAGAAAGTAAAATGCTCTTATTCAGAAATTCTATTGACAAAATATTCAAAAATTCTATTGACAAAATATGCAGAAATTCTATTGGTATAGTATTCAGAAATTTTATTGACAAAATATTCAGAAAGTTATTTACAAAATATTAAGAAGGTCTATTGACAAAATACACAGAAATTCTATTGATAAAATCTGCAGAAATTATATTGATAAAATATGCAGAACTTCTATTGATAAAATATGCAGAAATTTTATTGATAAAATATGCAGATTTTCCATTGATGAAATCTACAGAGTCTACAAAAAATATGCAGAAATTCTGGTGACAAAATATGCACAAATTCTATTGAGAAAATACGCAGAAATTTTATTCACAAAATATTCGAAAATTCTATTGACAGAATATGGGGAAATGCTATTGACAAAGCATTCAGAAACTCTATTGACAAAATATGAAAAATAACTATTGACAAAATATGCAGAAATACTATTGATAAAATATGAAGAAATTCTATTGACAAAACATTCAGTAACTCTACTGACAAAATATGAAAAATATCTATTGACAAGATAGGCAGAAATACTATTAACAAAATATGCAGAAATTCTATTGATAAAATATGCAGAAATTCTATTGATAAATATGCAGAGATTTTATTGAGAAAACATTCAGACAAAATATTAAAATGTATCTATTGATAAAATATGCAGTAATTCTAGTGATAAATATGCAGAAATTCTGTTGATAAAATATGCAGATATTCTAGTGATAAATATGCAGAGATTTTATTGAGAAAACATTCAGAAACTCTATTGACAAGATATGAAGAAATAATATTGATAAAATATGCAGAAATTCTATTGATAAAATATGCAGAAATTCTATTGAAAAAACATTCAGAAACTCTATCAAATAATATGAAATATATCTATTGACAAAATATGCATAAATTCTATTGACAAATATGCAGAAATTATATTGACAAAACATTCAGAAACTCTACTGAGAAAATATTAGAAATTATCTATTGACAAAATATGTAGAAATTCTATTGATAAAATATGAAGAAATGCTATTGAGAAAATATGCAGAAATTCTATTGATAAAATATGCTGAGATTCTATTGACAAAACATTCAGAAACTCTACTGACAAAATATTAAAAATTATCTATTGATAAAATATGCAGAAATATTATTGATAAAATATGCAGACATTCTATTGACAAAACATTCAGAAACTCTATTGACAAAATATGAAAAACACGGATTGACAAAATATGCAAAAATTCTATTGACAAAATATGCACAAATTCTATTGACAAAACATATAGAAACTCTATTGACAAAATATGAAAAATATGGATTGACAAAATATGCAAAAATTCTATCGACAAAATATGCACAAATTATATTGACAAAACATATAGACACTCTATTGACAAAATATGAAGAAATTCTACTGACAAAATATTAGAAATTATCTATTGACAAAATATGCAGAAATTCCATTGATAAAATATGAAGGAATTCTATTGACAAAACATTCAGACACTCTATTGACAAAATATGAAAAAATTCTATTGACAAAATATGCTGAAATACTATTGAGAAAATATGCAGAAATTCTATTGATATAATATGCAGAAATTCTATTAACAAAATGCGCAGAAATTCTATTGACAAAACATACAGAAACTCTATTGACAAAATATTAAAAATTATCTATTGACAAAATATGCAGAAATTCTATTGACAAAATATGCACACATTCTATTGACAAAACATTGAGAAACTCTACTGACACAATATTAGAAATTATCTATTGACAAAATATGCAGAAATTCTATTGATAAAATATGAAGGCATTCTATTGACAAAACATTCAGAAACTCTATTGACAAAATATGAAAAAATTCTATTGACAAAATATGCAGAAATACTATTGACAAAATATGTAGTAATTCTATTGATATAATATGCAGAAATTCTATTAACAAAATGTGCAGAAATTCTATTGATAAATATGCAGAGATGTTATTGACAAAATATGAAAGATATCTATGGACAAAATATGCAGATATTCTATTTACAAAATATGCAGAAATTCTATTGACAAAACATTCAGAAACTCTATTGACAAAATATGAAAAATATCTATTGGCAAAATATGTAGAAATTCTATTGACAAAATATGCCCAGATTTTATTGACAAAACATTCAGATACTCTCTTGACAAAATATGAAAAATATCTATTGAAAAAATATGCAGAAACTCTATCAACAAAATATGCAACAAATCTGTTGATAACATATGCAGAAATTGTATTGATTTATCAATACAATTTCTGAATATTAAGAAATTATATGTATAAAATATGCGGAAATTCTATTGATAAAATATGAAGAAATTCTATTGATAAAATATGAAGAAATTCTATTGATAAAATATTCAGAAATTCTATTGATAAAATATTCAGAAATTCTATTGACAAAACATTCAGAATCTCTATTGACAACATATGAAAAATATCTATTGGCAAAATATGTAGAAATTCTATTGACAAAATATGCCCAGATTTTATTGACAAAACATTCAGATACTCTCTTGACTAAATATGAAAAATATCTATTGAAAAAATATGCAGAAACTCTATTAACAAAATATGCAACAAATCTGTTGATAAAATATGCAGAAATTTTATTAGTTTATCAATACAATTTCTGAATATTAAAAAATTATATGTATAAAATATGCGGAAATTCTATTGATAAAATATGAAGAAATTCTATTGATAAAATATGAAGAAATTCTATTGACAAAATATGCACAAATTCTATTGACAAAACATATAGAAACTCTATTGACAAAATATGAAAAATATGGATTGACAAAATATGCAAAAATTTAATCGACAAAATATGCACAAATTCTATTGACAAAACATATAGACACTCTATTGACAAAATATGAAGAAATTCTACTGACAAAATATTAGAAATTATCTATTGACAAAATATGCAGAAATTCTATTGATAAAATATGAAGGAATTCTATTGACAAAACATTCAGACACTCTATTGACAAAATATCAAAAAATTCTATTGACAAAATATGAAAAAATTCTATTGACAAAATATGCAGAAATTCTATTGATATAACATGCAGATATTCTATTAACAAAATGTGCAGAAATTCTATTGATAAATATGCAGAGATGTTATTGACAAAATATGAAAGATATCTATTGACAAAATATGCAGATATTCTATTTACAAAATATTAAAAATTATCTATTGACAAAATATGCAGAAATTCTGTTGACAAAATATGCAGAAATGCTATTGATAAAATAATCAGGAATTCTATTGACAAAATGTGCAGAAATTCTATTGACAAATCATACAGAAACTCTATTTACAAAATATTAAAAATTATCTATTGACAAAATATGCAGAAATTCTGTTGACAAAATATGCACACATTCTATTGACAAGACATTGAGAAACTCTACTGACACAATATTAGAAATTATTTATTGACAAAATATGCAGAAATTCTATTGATAAAATATAAAGGAATTCTATTGACAAAACATTCAGAAACTCTATTGACAAAATATGAAAAAATTCTATTGACAAAATATGCAGAAATACTATTGACAAAATATGTAGTAATTCTATTGATATAATATGCAGAAATTCTATTAACAAAATGTGCAGAAATTCTATTGATAAATATGCAGAGATGTTATTGACAAAATATGAAAGATATCTATGGACAAAATATGCAGATATTCTATTTACAAAATATGCAGAAATTCTATTGACAAAACATTCAGAAACTCTATTGACAAAATATGAAAAATATCTATTGGCAAAATATGTAGAAATTCTATTGACAAAATATGCCCAGATTTTATTGACAAAACATTCAGATACTCTCTTGACAAAATATGAAAAATATCTATTGAGAAAATATGCAGAAACTCTATCAACAAAATATGCAACAAATCTGTTGATAAAATATGCAGAAATTGTATTGATTTATCAATACAATTTCTGAATATTAAGAAATTATATGTATAAAATATGCGGAAATTCTATTGACAAAATATTCAGAAATTCTATTGATAAAATATGAAGAAATTCTATTGATAAAATATTCAGAAATTCTATTGATAAAATATTCAGAAATTCTATTGACAAAACATTCAGAATCTCTATTGACAACATATAAAAATATCTATTGACAAGATATGCACAAATTCTATTGATAAAATATTCATAAATTCCATTGACAAAATATTCAGAAATTCTATTGATAAAATATTCAGAAACTCTATTGATAAAATATTCAGAAACTCTATTGATAAAATATTCAAAAATTCTATTGACAAAATATTCAGATTAAAATTACAAAACAAATTTCAATTTCTAAAATTGTCATTTTTATTTTTAACTTTTTCAGTATGTTTGATAAATATTTTACATTGGTTCGAACGCGAGTTATTCAATTTCCAAATGTAATAGGACGTTACTACATGCATGCTAGATAATTGAGTGCATAGTAATTGTATGACTACTTGTTTCAAAAGGGTCAGGACAGTTTGTCAAAAATCTTTACTCGATGCAACATTTTAGTATAGATTTTCTTATTTATCCAAAAAGCTTTATTTTTATTTATCTATTCATTTTTTAAATTAAAAAATCGGATTTAATATATTCTAATTACAATATAAGTTGAGATTTTAAAGAAGAGAAAATAAAATGGGTCATGCTATGACAAAACACACCTGAAGAAGGTCGGAGATTTCACTGGCCAAAACGTTGTTAATATAACTGATCAAAACATGTAAGTACTGTTAATGATGACAATGTTACTTAATCGTTTTTTTTTTTGGTTTCAGTTTTAAATGTTGATTTATACACCACAATTCATAGGATAGAATAAAAAATGTCACTGTTGGTATAGTAATATATATTTATATATATATATATATATATATATATATATATATATATATATATATATATATATATATACGTGTGTGTGTGAGAGAGAGTGATTTAATAGCAAAAAGCAAACACTAAAGATAAAAATGATGTTAAATAAAATGGGTGGTTTCAGCAGTGCCTTGGAGGCCTACTTACTTTATTTTTTAGATCTTTTAAAATGTGGCCGAATAAAATTTTATAAAGTCGCTTTTCACAGTAACAGCACATAAAAAAAATGATTGCAGATCTGCATTTTTCTCAAACTTAAATTCTGTCAAGAATTTGAAAGTCGGCATGATGATTTGAAAACTTATATTTCTTTATAAGAGAATTTTTTTAAATGCTAAAAATTTTATTAAAATTGGATAATTTTCAGATTTCTGAAAGATAATTGTTTAGTAGTTGTGTATGATAAATTGGGAGGGAGTCATTCGCCTCTAGAATTGCAAATATATACTTACAGATGACTATATAAATATATACTTACAGATGACTATAGAAATATATATTTGGTGAAACTGAATCGTCAAGCACCGTTTTTTGATTGTCTGTGTTCACTAATAAATCTGATGCTCGTCTGGCATGACTACAAAGATGACTTGAAGCCGAAAATGAGAATTACTGAAATGAACGTGTATCGATAGAAGATCGGGCTGTTGGCGTTGTTAGAAACATCAAGTTGGTGGCTGATTAAATCGTGATGAACGTTCAAGTTAACCCTTTTTCAATCTTGCCATGCTCAAAGACAGAAAACGATCGATCTCTTCGGCCTGACACTCTCAGGCAACATAAATTGGAACAAGTACATAGAAGATGCTGCCAAGTCTGCTGCAAAAAAGGTAGGCACGCTCTACTGGACTTGGAAACTCCTCACACCTGCCATTATCTTATATCTCTAAAAAGCTACAATTCGCATTGAGTATTATTGCCACATTTGGGATGCTGCATCAACCACTAGCCTCTCCTTCTTTGACAGGGTGAAAAGAAGAGTGTCTAATATAATAGCTCCGCATTGTTTGCCAAGCTCCAGCCCTGTCACATCACCGCAGTGCTGCATCCCTGTGTTTGTTTTATAAGTACTTCTACAAAATGTACTCCAATTAACTTACTGCACTTGTACCCTCTCAGTGAAAATAATCCCGACCTACCCGACTAGCAGCAAAATTCCACCCTACATTGGAGAAGTCCCTAAATGCTGGAAGATTTCCTCGGACCGCTGGTCTTTGGAATTCCCTCCCTGCTCCCTGTTTCCCCGACCGTAACCACATGCAGAAATTTAAATGTAATGTGAACAAACATCTTGTTTCCCAACTCCCCTCTATATAGCTGGCAATTTTTATTTTTGCGTTGGGAGCTGGATTTTCTTTACATTAAAAACTGACTTTGTGGCTAACTTTGTCCTCGTGGGGAGACAAATGAATAGGGACTCTTTTAAGTGAAGTCAAATTTCGGCGGAGGAAACACACGGGAGTTTATTCTTTAAAATTGTAAGCATGTCGGGCAGGAGGGGGGGGGGCGCTCCGGACTATGACGTCAGTCACATTTGTCTCGCTTTTAGACAAGCAAAAAGGAATTAACAAAATTATCGTTGCTTATTGCAGGACAATATTGGCTAGAAAAATTTGTCTGCCGATAAATGGTAGGAATAATGACGAGTCTGCGTAAGAGAAGGGCGGCGGGGGGGGGGGAGAGTTTAGTGGGAGTAGAGGAGGGGGGAAGGAGGAGGAACGCAAATGAATACAGACTTTCATTTACATTCTCCTAGTTATTTTATCCTCTTACCTTCCTCACCCACCCCTAATCCACTTAACTTTTATCACCGCTTCCTCCCCACCCACAACCCCCTACCAGCATTGGCTAACACCGTGATCAGTATCATCTGGTCGTCATTATTGTGATTTGCCTTTTTCTTTTAAATTTGACATCTGTTTCATGACATCAGATAACAATGATTATCAACGACCTTATGTATAGGTTGGGGAGAAAAGAAGCTGTAAAGAAGGGGGAGATGAGCCGGAGTAAGGGAGGGAAAGCATGATGAGGGAAAGGAGAGAGAGAGAGGAGGAGGAGGAGGAGGAATTTGAGAACAAGAGGAAGAGAGGGGTAGACGTACAGTAATTAGAAAGGAGGGAGGGGGAGGGAAGGACGAAGGAGGTAGAGAGGGATATATATATATATATATATATATATATATATTCAGCCCCCCCCCCCGTAATCAACTGTTATATAGGGAACTGCTGCATAGAAAACGTCCGAGACACAAACCTAACTTACGTTTTAAAGATGTAATAGAAAACAACCTGAAAACCCTAGATATGAACGTGGAGAACTGGGAGAGGATGTCTCTGGAGCGATCAGTCAGATTTGAGGCAAAGCGTATATAGTACTCCATCTTTTAACGTCTTTTGCGGAAGCAATCAGTGCCAAACGTCCAAGCCACATTTCAACCTAACCATGTGCGTGGTTTATGTGGCAGAGTCTGTCGGTCAAGAGCTGGTCTACCAATGCACATGAGATCCCATGGTAGGAGCTTAATACACAAGTGTCAAACAGGAGTTTAATATAGCTACATAAACGGAAACCAATGGCCTTTCGTGTCATATCTGCAGCACGACTTGTAAAAATGAGTCAGGCCTGCTAAGCCATCTGCGTGCCCACAACCGTGCATTGCAATCTTGTGGGGATGGCCTTCTTCTGTAAAGAAGTGGCAATCATCATATATATATATATATATATATATACAAATTATTTATTTAAAAGCTATACATTACATATTCCAGAGGCGTACCATGGTTTCATTGGCACAGGTAGACCGTTATTGTTTAGAAAAGGCATTTAAAACCCATTTCAAATCCTCCACGACTAACAGAATGAAAACGGTTCGAAATTAATTTTTTCGAATTGTCTTCATTCTGTGCGATATATATTACTTCAGTAAGTTCTCAGAAATCAAGAGGCCCCTTTCTGGGGCTAACACTTGATTTCAATATGAGATACATAGATATCCGAGTGTTCAATCAAGATTCTCTTCTACCTCTGAAACGTTGAGTTAGTAAAGAAGTTAAGAACATTAATTTTCTCTCCCCAATTGACCAGTTAACTATGTTATAGTATATCTTTCTCTTAATCTCTTGGTCTTACCGGATTCCAGGACAAGAATTCATTTAGTCTGATGGAGTATCCATCTTAGTGATGTTACTTGAGGTAACATTACTTGGAAAAAGTGCACCATTCCTCATATGAGCCGTGTCGAGGGGATCTTATTTTGGCTTCAAATACTATGTTATTTTTAATATTTGGTCAGGGTTTACTTGGAGGAGTAAGTATCCTCATGTCAGGTTTTCCTGACAAACCCTTGTACAGAGAGACCAAAGACACTCGAGGATTGTGACTAGTAGGTAACTTAAACTATATATATTTTCTTATCTTTTTGTTTTTGCTAGGGATGGAGCATCCTACTGGAGGCCAGACATTCACATGCTATTTCAGACACTCCAACCGAGAGATCTTTTTAAGATTCTAAATGTCCCTTTAAGTGCAATTGTTTGTATCTCTCTTGCACTTAATTCACCAGGCATATTCGCCAGGTAGGTTTTGAAATTCTTTTTCATAAGTCCAGTTGCTCCTATGATTACTAGAATGATGGATATCTTCCTAAGATTCCAGTTTCTTTTCATGTCGTACATAAGACGTTGTTATTTTGTTATCTTCTCCCTCTTAGCTCTGTTTAAATGACACTGACTTCAACTAGGATTGCTACTTTCTCCCTTTTATCCCATATTACTGTAAGGTATTGTTAACTAACTGTGTCAGAAAAATAAAAGAATTAAAAATCAAAGTTTTGACTCTAATTCAATTTCCAACCGAATTTCGTGCAACCCACTTTCTCTCTGCCTTTCTCTCTCCAATCCAAATCGCTTCTGCTGCTTCCCAGCTGTCCTCTTCATTTATATCAGCTGATATCCCCCATATGCTAATCAGAGACCACCATAAACACCTGCACCAATGAAGAGAAGCCATTTTTTAATCTGCAGACATGACATGTGAAGCATCTCATTCTTTTTCCTGACGATGAGAGTTCCTCTTTATTGTCACACTCCGAGTAAAACACTGCCGGATCACATATGCAGTGTCTTGCCGTTGTAGTGGCCGCCAGATTGAAAACGGCATGAGTCCACAATCGATCAGTATCAAAAAATGGCAACCATTATAGTGTGTGATGTCCATGCCTAGCCGGTTCCATACGTTCTGCACACTGAGCACTTCCTTTTTCAATTGCACTGGAGCTGGGTCTATTGTCTGGCATTCCTCACAATTCTGAACAACTTCGTTCAGCTGTGTTGAGTTCAGGTTTCCTGTGGCAAAAGCACACATTGGCTGTGTTGGTTCAATCTCTCTCCCTGTGGAACTCTCGTCAGGGAGTCTGCTCGGTTCTGGCCAGATCTTACTAGTGCTACATCAACCGAAATGTCATATTCTTTCATAAGTGAAATTGTCGTGTCCAGTCTCTTCCTTATGAGCATTTCACTTGCGGCCTTTGTGCTCAATCGAGACTTTCCCATGAGTGGATTGGTCACCCAGTGGTACACACACAGAGAGTCTGTTTTTATGTGTAACACATTGGCCTTGCATTTGAGTGCAAGGTATAGTCCTTTTAGTACAGCATCCAGCTTTGCCACGTTTATATGTTGGGTATCCTTCATTGGTCGCAACCAGCATGCATTCTCGATGATGGTTCCACCCACACATCCAGTTTCTTTGTGGCCACACACCATTTTCCTGATTGCTGTACACGGGCAAGTGTATCTGCTATCATACACTCCTGCGGAGTACCGCTAACCTTGTCATCCCAATTCTGTGTAACAGTTGTAGCGTAACGTTTAATAAAGTCTGTTGCCACTCGAAACCATCCACACACTGGAAAGTGCCCCACCAGTTTGCCACACATGGAGAAGATACGTCTTCGTGTCATAGTTCTCGGTGCATCCACAGTTCTGCTTCCTCGCCGCCATCGCAGTTGGCCATGCTCTGCTCAAATGTTTAATCCCAGCACTCGTGCACCATTTTTCAGTTTTTCTGGGTCCTTACTAGTAAGTTCGTGCAGGGCCAGATGCTTTTTTAAGAATTTTGCCGACGCCACATCCTTATTAATATATATGTCATCAATATATGCCGACGTTGCTCTCCTTATCTTCTCATCCTGGGCTAACATAGCCTCGAGCACAGCCCGCATTACAATTTAAGCCAAATCCCAACCTAGTTAGACAATATCTTTGTCCTTTAAATATGACTGTCTGGTATGGCCAGAGAGATCTCTCAACATGGATCTGTAGGAATGCATTCCTGAGGTCCAGAATGGATACATTCGTTCCTTGCTGTCTCCATTCTCACATTTTCTCTGTGCAAACATCTGCATCGCCAGTGAAGGCATCAACATAGGTGTTTAATTCACGATAGTCCATGACACACCTTATTTTTATTGGCCTGTAGCACAGCTATCAGTGGTATTAGTCCCTTGAGGGGGCCAAACTCCTCCTGATTATATGACAACAACGAACCGTTGTTTATCCAGGTCTGCAACTCACATTCATAATTTTCCCTTAATTCATTAGACATTGGATATTCAGAAATCCGAGTTTCCAGTTTCTCTGGTGCATAATCCACTGACAATTTCCATGCTGCAACCCACACTCTCTTCTGTTCGTCAAATTTGGCAACAAAATCAGCTTCGTTAATACAAAGCGCTGCACAGATGGGTTGTGCCTCCCCAAACTCCACACTTCCAGATTGTGTGATGCGAACGCCACCGAGTGCCTAATGGCGTCAATGCCAAGTAACATATCAAAATCAAGAGGTTTACCTTGCATAATCAGCACGTTGATTGTGGCAATGTTACCAGTCTCTGTATGAATCCTAATAGTGCCATTTCCACAGCAGGCTTGTGTAGTGCCAGTCAATGTATTTACCACCATCGTCTGCTTTGACCAAGACCGACATAGCTTTGCACTCAACATAGAACGTGAGCACCCACTGTTGAGGAGAGCCAAGCATGGTGCATCATCAACATAGATGGTAATTACAGGTAGCGCCGAATTCACATTCTGACTGGAGAATAGACTGGTGCTGACGTCTCATCCCCAGCTTCGTTTCCAGGACAATCACTTACCAAATGACCAGCCTTGTTGCACCGATAACATCGTTGACGGGTAGCCTGCCTTCTTTTCATGCAGTCTCTTGCAAAATGATTAGGGCCGTTGCATTTGTAACATGTATAACCAGATCGCCCCATGTCCATAGAAGGTTGAGTGATTCGGGTTGGCTGTGTCGCAGCCACAACTGGTTCCCCCACTTCAGCATTGCCTTTCATCAATACTCGAGCTCGAGCCAACAGCTCTTCTAAAGTCATATCGTCCACTCTAGAGGAGGACCGCAACAGCTTTTTCACAGGGTTGGGAAGCCCCCGTACAAACACACACACTAGCACATGATCTGGTATTCCTCCAAATAGCACTGAGAGCTTCCGCAGATCTGCCAAATATACGTCTACAGTCTCACCCGGATGCAATACACGTGCTTCGAATTTCTCATACGCTGTAAATCTGTCATCGGCAAAGGCAGTGAATAGAGCCCCCTTAATTCGTGCTGCATCGGATTTTTCTTCATGTGTTACTTGCTGGTAAACTGCGAATGCTCCCCTAGTTAGCCGAAGTGGGATGACATTTTCAAGTCGCTTCACTCCAGATAAGTCACACACTAATTCCACCTTCTCAATCCATTCAACGACTGCTCCAGTCCCATCAAACTCAGGAATTATCTTTAGGTCAAAACAGCTGTCCATTTTAAGCCGAAATAGCTTGTTAACTAACTGTGCCAGAAAAATAAAAGAAGTAAAAAAAAAAAAGTTTTGACTGTAATTCAATTTCCAACCGAATTTCGTGCAATCCACTTTCTCTCTGCCTTTCTCTCTCCAATCCAAATCGCTTCTCCTTCCTTCCCAGCTGTCCTCTTCATTTATATCAGCTGATCTCCACATATACAAATCAGAGACCATCATAAAAACCTGCACCTATGAAGAGCAGCACCTCATTCTTTTTCCTGACGGTGAGTGTTTCTCTTTATTGTCACAGGTGTAACAGCTCCGTTTTCTAGATATGTAGCTGTAGAAATTGCATAGTTATAGTGGATGATGTATAACTTATTTCTAACTGTTCTTTCTGGTATATGTTTGCAGGACTTGTTTCTACACTGGATATTCAACTTTTTACAGATATTTACACACTCTGTTGTGTCGTATTGTATAGTAGCCGTCCCCTAGCAGAACCTTACAACTGGATGTGTGTGTAGTGAAAGACAAAATGAAAACAAAAACAAATTGAACACGGGAGAAAGAAAAACAAACAAGAGATTTACTTTTGTTTGTTTTTCTTTCTCCCGTGTTTTTTATTTGTTTTTTTTTTCATTTTGGCTTTCACTACATTTTGTCTCCACGATATTTCATTTTTTCCTCATATATATATATATATATATATATATATATATATATATATATATACACTTGAAAACTTTTGTGGGGTAATAAAATATGTTCTGATGGTAAGATGCTGATATTTGCCTGATAAAATCCAGTCTGTGGGCCGGAGGTTGCTGATCCTTGATATAAAATCATTCACTGAACTGTAATGTTACATTGTATCACAACATCTAGACATTTACAAGAAGGTTAAAAAGTGAACAGAGTTTTTGGTCAATCCAACGGTAAAAAAACAGGAATGGATCGATCCTTACAATGCGTCTATTCAATATGTGCGTCTAGCGCTGATGAAAATTCTATTTCAAAATAAAGTGTCACAAACTGACAAAAATGCTATATCAAATTAAAGTGTGGCAAATAAAAGGACTGTATTTTTAAATAACTTCAAAACTCTTGAGTCAATCTAAGTGAAATTCTAAGCATATATTCTTTAGGAAGAGGCTATTTTGCCGGTCACGGCAAAATAACGATTCCTGCGTTATTTTGCCGGTTCATGTATATTTAACTAAATTGTTAAACATACAGTGACGCCCGGCGCAATAATTATTTACTAATGTAAAAGTATCGTTATTATGCCGGTTCATTTTTTAAAAAAACCTAATTGTTATGGCCTTGCGAAAGAAAAGTTAATGGAATAAATAAGGGCAAATATTTAGAAACAATTTGTTTTCATCATCAGTTGTGTCGGTTAAAGAAATAAAAAAAAATCGACCTGCCCTATTGTGTCGGTTAAAGAAATATCTGCTTTTAATACAAAAAATATTAAAAGTAAAATTTAATTATTTTACTTGAACGGAAATATTAGAGACAATTAGATTATTTAGTCGGATTTCATTTGCTGTAAAGCGTATCTGATGTAATTTCTTTACGAATTGCTGTTTGCAGACGGAAATATTGGGACCCCATTCGTACACAAGCATCTGAAATCCGGCTAAAGAATCTAATTGTCTCTAATATTTTCGTTCATTCAATTAATTTTTATTTTCAACTGCTACACATTTTAATCCAAGGTTGAATTGTTTTACAAACCAACATTGTGAAGCGGCAGCACTTTTTATACCCGCCACGGGAGCCGGAGATACCACGGGCACCAGTAGAGTGGCTCAAATGAACCAAACAATCGCAATCATTTTAAAATAGATATTTTACCTTTATTATTAAAAAAAATACTATTTTTCTTTTCGGTTTATTTTTATTTTGTTACTTTTCATAATATAATTAATGTTGATGAATTTCCCCAACATTACTAAGTTTGCTCTCGATTTAAGTAATTGAAATTAAGGAAAGTTATATATAAAGAAAAAAAATAAGCAACAAATAAATGTTACCAAAGGCAACATAAATTATTCTTCTACCTACCTGTATAAGTTTATTTGTTTATTTTATTATTTATTTTGATAAATGATTTTTTTAATGAAAATAAATAATAAAATAAACAAATAAACTTATACAGGTAGGTAGAAGAATAATTTATGTTGCCTTTGGTAACATTAACTTGTTAAAAATGTGCTTTACAAAGGAAAGATTTTAATGTAAAATTCTGATTTTCTTTATGAAGAAAAACTTCGATAATGTTAAAATATACAGAAAATCACTGGATTTAAACAGTTTCTATTTTAAAATGTTCTTTCAATGAAATCACAAAATAAGTCGTAATTTTGAAGAGTTCACTCCTAATCGAATCAACCGGAAGTAAAAATTAATTTTATCGTTATTTTAAAATATATTGTCGCTTAATAAAGTTTTAAATTATACAAAAAATCAATCAGGTAAAGTTTAATTAAAAACAAACAAAACAAATCAATCAGGCAAAGTTTTAAATAAAAAAACAAAACAAAAAAAACAATCAGGCAAAGTTTTAAATTATAAATAAAATTTCGTTTGATAAAGTTTTAAATAATACAAAAAAAATAATTTAAATAATAAAAAAAAAGTTTTAAATAATACAAAAAAATTAATTTAAATAATAATAAAAAAAGTAATTTATAGTTAAATAAATACGAGCCGGCAAAATAACGTAAGACTCATTATTGTGCCGGGCGTCACTGTATGTTTAACAATTTAGTTAAATATACATGAACCGGCAAAATAACGCAGGAATCGTTATATTGCCGGTCACGGCAAAATAACACAGGAATCATTATTTTGCCGGTCACGGCAAAATAACACAGGAATCGTTATATTGCCGGTCACGGCAAAATAACACAGGAATCGTTATATTGCCGGTCACGGCAAAATAACACAGGAATCGTTATTTTGCCGGGACCGGCAATATAGCCTATTCGAATTTTTTAAAGATACAGATTTAGTAAAAAAAACTAGCATGACACTTTAAATGTTACTGTGATAGATTGACCAACCAACGAAAAGAAAAGCTTTCATACTGACGTGAGGGCACATTTTGAAAGAGTAAATAATGGACGGTTTCTCTCTTCAGAATTGTTTGAACAATTTCATGATCAGAATAAATACGGGCAGGGAGGAGGGTACTTAGCGTTTGCTTTTTACATTCAAATGGAACAACATTCCAATAACTTACCACGAAGAAGTGCTGCTTCTACTTGACGGACTCCGTGCCTGCGCTTCGGACACGCTTGCCATGCGGGTTGCGGCTGCATGGAGGGGTTCTGACTTTTCTGAGGATTTGCTCTGCATTTTTTGCCGGCACAAGTCCTGAAATCAGAACCAAAGTCAGTGTCAAAGGTCATTTAGATTTTGGCAATTAGAAAAAGAACTGAAAAGAAACGTTATGCTTGATGCTGATGACACAACCCATTAGAATACATCGTTCCATATTCCCCTACTTCAATTATCTGCTCATCTAGGTTGTTCCTTTTTATAGCTGAAATTGGCCTTAGGATGAACAGATGAACATGGAAATGTCGAATATTAGCAGCATCTATTTTTTTTTTAATTCTGCAAACCAATCTCTTAATTTATGGATTATTTAATATCAAAACACACTATTTATTATCGTGTCTGTGTGATTGACCAGATGAAAACTGCCATGGTCTATGAAATTGGTTGTGTCGACTTCATATCCTGGCTTATCTATCGAGAAAGGTATGACCCCACAATTTTACCACATGTATAAAAAGCAACTTATGTTCAATCAACCGTATACTATGAATCATTTACAATAGCTTTAAAATCAAAGAAAAAAGGTCGCTGTTCTCTAAAACAGACACACCAAATACATATCCTTTGTAAACAATTAATTGAAGACAAGCTGATATTCCATCCACTGCTGGGAGGGGGGGGGGCTCATACCTTTCCAAAGATATGACTGCATACGTGCATGCGGTGGATCCATCTACATTTCGACTTGGTTTGACACTCCCATAATCTGTTTGTTCTACCTGCTCCCCACCCCTGTAGTAAATAATGAAATAACCACCAAGTGGTTACACCAAAGCTACAACCGAACTTTCTTTGTAAACTTGTTTATTAATTGTAAGAAATGCTGGACACGTTTGTACACAACTAATTTATTCATTTCAATTTTTATTGTGATTAGTTCCTTGTTGTGATTAAGTAGTTTGCCCAATATGAAGAATGGTCGAGTCTTGCTTTGCTTAGCATTTCCCAACTGTATTATGGTCAATGTGACCTCCCACACTAAGAGATATTAAGTATAAGAGGAAAAAATAAAGTCGTTTTTGTCGTTTTTTTTTCATGGAATTGGTTATGGTTCAAAAGCAACCTGATCGTTAGATGAGAAAGTGATTGCTGATTTGCCTTCAGGCAAAGGGTTCCTAGATTTATGTCTTCCTTTCTTTTAGCAAGGACACTCAGAGCAAATGGAAAAAAAATCTCTAAATGATGAAAAATGTACAAATTGTATCGGTTTTTAAAAGTGTGTGCAGGATTGAAGCTCATGTGACTTTCTATTAAACTATTACGCAACTGTGCCCTCTAGAAAATCTTTAGGGATATATGCCGATGAGGAATAATAACTGTGGGATTTATTTGCAATAACTTGGATGGTGATCACAACTGGTATTGTTTGGTACTAATGATTCATTGCTTATCAAGGCGCAAAGGCCACTCGAGGATAAGGATTAATGAGTTTGTTAAGTGGACGGTGAGACAACACCATTAACATTGGTGACGATGGTTGAAACTGGGCAGAATTTGATTATTTAAGAGGACGGCTTAACAAGAATTTATTAACATTGTACTTGAAAACGACCATGTTGTAGTCAGCTGGGAAGCAGCCCTGTAGTATTATGTTCCACATACAGGTAGTTCTTGTAAAGAAACTCTGGTCATGGAATTTCCGTTTAGTTTTAGGTAGACAGAGGAAGAAAGGAAAATTATTTACAGTGATTGTAGCCAGATGCGTTTTTTCTTGCGAATGTTTTAAAGGGAGGAATTATAGATCAGAGCTCAGTCGAGCACCTACCACGAAAGTAATGCTACAGCAGAGAAAGACGATAGCAACCTCTCTTCTGTGAGAAAGAGGCTGTAGGGAAGAGAAGAGGACCCCCTCCCTTAGATTTTGAAGTCGGTTTTGTACTCTGTCACAGCAGGAAAGAGTGCTCTGAGTGGCACCTCCCCAGATGTGGCAACAGTACTCCATCTTAGGAAGTCTTTGACTCTTATAAATGTAGAGGATTGCATCAGGAGTGAGATAGTTTCTAGAGCAATAGAATGATCCAACCATTTTTCCAGTGACCTTAGCAACAGATTTGATGTAAGTCTTCGATTTGAGGTTTGGAGTGAAGGTCAGTCCTATGAGCTTATCCAAGCAAGGGGCTTCTTCAAGAAAAGAGTCATTCATTTCAATTTGGACAAAGTGAGGATCCGAGCGTTGGTGGTGAAAGGAGATAAGCTTGGTATTAGATGTATTAAAAGTAACCAGCTGCCTTTCTCCCATTGCATCACATGCTCCAGATCTTAAGAAAAATCTTAATCATTAATGCTCTTCAAAGTGTTGCCATAGATTGTTGTGTCATCTGCATAAATTGTATTATACACGTTAGAAGGTGTTCACAATGGATATTATATACGTCAAAAGGCGATCACAACTTTTATTATACCCACTGGAAGCTGATTACACCTTGCATTCTATATACTATGAACATGTAGCAGTTACCTCCTCCTTTCAAAACATAACTACACTGGTTGGCCGTTAGGTGGCGCTTTTTCACCGACAGGTGGCGCTTTTTCACCGACAGGTGGCGCTTTTTCACCGACAGGTGGCGCTGTAAAGCGACACCAGAGTTATCTGCCCCTCAGACTATAAAAACCGTCGCAAACGGAAAATCCACCTCTTCCTCACCGACCAGCCTCGGCAGGCAGACGCTGACACTAGCGTTCCGTTTCACTCTTCTCTGGTCGACAGAACGACGCTAATACACTAGCGTTTCGTCTCACGCTTTTCTCTTGAACTGGTCTCAGCAAAACAACTACCAACACACGTTTCTTCCGTCAACACGTGGGCAAACAACGGTAAGAGTTCTCAACTCGTTTTCTTTGTGTGCGACTTTCAAAGACTTTTCCTACGCCGGATTCATTTCTTCTCATACCTTTTTCAAGAACTGTTTTTCCATCGACACACATGCATACATCACACACTTCATCATTCCACGTACACATACGTTCAATAAACGTTATTTGAACTACTTCATTTTTGTTTATTAATTATTACTCTGTCTTTGCATGCAACAATTGCTTGATTTACTAAACACGTAAATAATCGGGGGGACACGACCCTCGATCCGAACAAACATAACTGGTATTATACACCTTGAACAATACACTTCGGAAGATCACAACTTCTGGTTGCATCTTGTCTTATACACCACATATCTTTTTCTCTAAGATTTCAATAATAGGGCGTCGCTGACGTGATCTCTGATGGACTCAAAATCAGCCTGCTCATAGTATCTCATCGTTTTGAGCAACGGTTCATCAGCTTTTGGACGAGTTAATATCCATTGTTGTGTAAATTCACCTTCACCAAAATGTTCACAGGTAATCACAACTTCTATTATTATACATCTTGAAAGAGGATCAAACTGGTTGGTATTATACACCTCAGAACTTGTAAAATGCATTCCAAAAATAATCACGATTTTTATCATTTCTTCCAACAAAGTTATCTTATCTCATATCATACAACATTTATTTCTCATATTAACCAGACTTTTTTGTTGATAATCTTATTTTGTATGTGATTGTTGTATGTGATGCAATTACTTACTCTTTCGACTTTTTACTACTGCAACCACTTGATAATATTGTTATTGTCATTTACGTTGTATGATCATGTCTTTCTTCTGAACACTAATCTTGTTTTAGTCTTAGCTACTGTCTTTTAAATTTTGTTTTCATATTTCTGAATGCCGTTCACTGAATTTTGTAAAAACATGTCAATCTCTTTAAAAAAAACCTTCATCTGAAAACTTGCATTAATTAGGCTGTGCCATTTTGCATTCAATATAAAATGCCAAACGAGAAGGACAAAAAACAAACAATTTGATAAAAACAAATCGAGTGATGAGGAATGAATTTTTTAAATTTAAAAAGCATTTCACAACTTATTATATTTATGCACTTTAATACTTTTGCAAATCAATTCCTTAAATACAGGATTCATATTTAAAACATTCTTTTCTTTTACTGATTTACTACCCATTAAAATAAAACATTTCTTGATCACTTTCTTCAAAAATGAACTACTATACTACCCATCAAAAATAAAACATTTCTAGATCACATTATTTAAAAATGAACTACTATACTACCCATCAAAAATAAAACATTTCTAGATCACATTATTTAAAAATGAACTACTATACTACCCATCAAAAATAAAACATTTCTAGATCACATTATTTAAAAATGAACTACTATACTACCTATTGAAAATAAATCATTGCTGGATCACTTTGTTTAAAAACGAGCTACTATACTACAAATTAAAAATAAAACATTTCGAAATCACTTTCTTTAAAAATGAACTACTATACTACCAATTGAAAAAAATTCTTTGATCACTTTGTTTAAAAATGAGCTACTATACTACGAATTCAAAATAAAATATTTTGAGATCACATTCTTTAAAAATGAGCGACTATACTTCCTATTAAAAATAAAACATTTCTTGATCACTCTCTTTAAAAATGAACTACTATACCACCCATTAAAAATAAAATATTTCTTGATCATTTTCATTAAAAATGCTCTACTATACTATCCCATTTAAAATAAAACATTTCGGGGTCACATTCTTCAAAAAATGAGCTACTATACTATCCATTGAAAATAAAACATTTCTAGATCATTTTTTAAAAAATGAACTACTATACTACCTACATAAAACATTTCTGGATCACTTTCATTTAAAATGAGCTAGTATACTACCCATCAAAAGTAAACTTTTCAAGATCAGTTCTTTAAGAATGACTTAAAATAGTACCCATCAAAAATCTAATAAATTAAAGCACAATTTTTTAAACTATTACTTGGCATGCTACCCATCAAAAATAAATGGTCGAGTTGAAAGGAGTGTTTTGTCTTACTTGGTAATCCTTCGATGCTTCTGCTGTGTCGGGGTTGCCTAACTGAGCCATCTTCTGCCGCGAAAAATGTTGGCGTTTAAACATATAGAATATGACCACGGCCAGCAATGCAGTTGCAATTGAACCACAAAGGGCAAAAGTCAGGGTGTAATATTTGGGAGTCTTTCCAGCGGTTTCAACAACCTTCACCTGAAAAAGATAAGAAAAACAAATGTAACGAAAGCAATCAATGAGTATCTATGAGAATCAATATAAATATGGAAACACAAAATTTTCCATGAGTAATAACTCTAAATTTGAAATCATGGATCAAATTTTTAGCATCAATCTTTTATATTCTTTATCTTATTTTTTGGGAAGTGGGGTGGAGGGTTCAATTAAATGTAAAGATCACCATTACCAGACCCGATGAAACTTCCTGATATTCCGAATATAGGCTTTTTAAATTTTGTGATTAAAAAAGATTTTCATCAATTTTTAAATTTAAATCTAATATTCATATTTTGTCAAATGTATTTATGAATAAATTGGCGACTCTGTTTTGTTTTGGTGCGTTAGGATATTTTCAATTACTTCGAACTTCATTGATATTTTGATTAAAATATATTTATGTATTTATTCAGTAATTTTATTGTTGTTTTAAAGGTGTGAATATAGACTTAAGAACACATTTTTAAAGATGTTATTTTAAGCATATATTATTATTATTATTATTATTATTATTATTATTATTATTATTATTATTATTATTATTATTATTATTATTATTATTATCATTATTTTTTTTGTTTTTTATTGATTAAATTTTAGATTATAATCTGACAAATGATACAATCAAAATTGTTATTGGTTTAATTACATTTTAGGAGATTTGTTGAAATCCAAACGTTATTTATTTATAATAATGTTTTTAGAGAGACTTATCAATGTAGAATTTAAATAAAATAACTCAGATAATATTAGTTTGAATATATTACTAGAAAAAATGTGAGCCATTGGGTCAGCCGTTGAGTTCATGTTAGATTATTTGACTCAGGAAACAGTGAGTTTCCAAAGCGAGTGAACATATTGGACGGAAACTGTTGTCAACTATTGAGTTGCTTTATTTGACAATTTAGTTAAATGAGAAAGTTGAAAACAATTGCAGACATTTCATTTTTTCAGAACTTTATTTTCTGATTTTACTGGTTGTATTGCATATTTATATAAAGACAACAAAAGTTTGGGAAATCAATCAAAAAAGTTCTTATTAAAAAAAAACTTTTTTGAAAATCGATATGCATGCAAATTAGATTAAAAAGATTCAATTCAATTAATTTGGCAAAAATAAAATAAGCATGCTTCAGTTGCCATGTAGGGAAAGCATGGCAGAAATTTACTCAGAAGAGGATACAGTAGCCGAGCACCTGTCCAAATTCACCTTGAATTGTTGCGTTGTTGGTGCATTTATTACCTCTCTTGAGAGTCTATTCCAAGATCCAGGGATCCTGATTGAGAAGAGCAGGCCTGCTCCGGTTCAATCGAAATCGGCGGTGAAATAGTTTCTTGTGGTGCCAGCATAGACCTCTTTCTGATGCAGGAGTGAATAATAGGTCCTGAGGTATATCATAATGACCAGATCATGAGGAGATCATTTAATAAATAAGATAAATCTTTTTAGATAAAACAAAAAAAATGTTTTCTGAATTTCCATAAATCTAAAGTCTGAATTGTGTGGAATTGGTTTGTAACAAAGATTTATTTTTATTATCTCACAGACATATTTATTTCAAAATGGTAGAAAATCAAAGAGAATTACCCAGGATTAAAAAATAAATGTCGGTCATGAATTTTGTGGAGGGTGAGAAATGAAAAAGAAAATGCCCTCTTTTCATTGGCTACTACACAGGCATATAGGGGAGGGTGCCACTTTTTTCCTGGATTATTCCACTTACACTTGATCGTCATCTTATAATGCTATGTGTTTAGCAAAAAAGCATGAAGTACCATTTTTTGAGTCTTTGCTCTGACTCGACCTAGGATTGAACATTGGTCTCCTGACCCATTAGCAAACACCCTAACCATTATGCCAAATGAGCCGAAAGTATAAACCATGTGAACTTTACAGAAGAATGTGTGATGTGCATGAAGAAGCATCTTTTAGTAAATCATATGTTTAAAAATAAGCTAAGTTGTTTAAAAATGGTTGGCATAGTATTCAAGAGGAAGACAAGCCAGGCAAGCCCGCTAAGAAGAGCACGCATGAAACGGTTCATTTAACTGAAATGCACTCATTTTTCCTGACAAAGAGTTACAATAAAAGACATTTCTGAAATACTGGGAATTTTTGTAGGTACAGCCCACACAATTATATGATGACATCGCCTTTTGTAAGGGGTCAGTTATTCCCAAATGAAGTGAATTACACTGATAAAAAATGGCTTAAACCTCGCACCAAAGATTTCTCTGTTGAACGAATAGAAAAGCTTGTTTTCCAATGTGAAAATAATTTTGTTGAAAAATAAAACAAAAATGTGAAATATGCATCATTTCATGACAAAATTCACATTATTGAATTACATACATAAGTATGCATTATATACATACTTATGTACGTGCCAATGTAAGTGAGGAATGGAATTGCATTCATAAGTATATATAATATACATACCTATACATTTAATTCCATTCCTAATATACATTGTTTGGTATATGTAAAGTCGACAGTATAAATAATATGGCACAATAATTCTTAATTTTTGAGAAATAAGAAATAAAATGAACTATTTTTTCCTTATTTAAATAAGAACAAAAAATAGCTAATTTTATTTCTTATTTCTTCCTGTTTAATTTCCACGATAGACAAAATAAATATTTCAGTTTAAAGATGTCTTCTTTGTTTGGTCCGGCACCTACTTCTTTGGCACGCATTTTATTTTAAGTTTATGAAGATTAAATTAGTGAGGAAGAGAATAATATAGATAGAGGAGAAGGAGGAGGTGGAGGAGGAGGAGGAGGAGGAGGAGGAGAGGGATGATGATGATGATGATAATGATGATGATGATGATGATGATGATGATGATGATGATGATGATGATGATGATGATGATGATGATTTAAGAAACAAGATCACAGACAAAATACAGGTAAGTAACCTCTCTAATTCCAGGTATGACAAGGACATGGACCGAACACAAAAAAGCAAGAATAAAAAGAACAAACCAAAAAGCCATAGAAAGAAATGGACCACGAAAGAGAACAGACTGGCAATGGAATGCTACTACAAAAGCCGCTATCCCACAGAAAGAGGATACCAAAAAGGAATGAAAGATCTATGGGATATTTCTACTAACCAGCACACAACGGAACAGAGGAAAGCAGATCAAGCTAGGCAGATACTAAAGAGTGGGTGGTTCTCTGAGATGGAATTAATGGAATCAAACAAAAGATTAATGGCGTGAGAGACCAAACAACACCAGTTGATGAAGACGGGGAAAAAGATAAACACTGAAACTGAAGAGGACGAAGATTATGAAACCACAGAACTCAGTGAGGAAAAAGCAATAGAAGTTGAAAACATCAAACGAATCATGTCCGAATAAAAAAAATACAACTCCCATCCCTAAGGAATGAACATTGGAAGAAGTTAACAGTTGAAACAGAGACAGTAAACAAAGTATTCGCGTACATCTGAACAGACACTATCACAGACCAAAACAAATTGATATATGTGGGGGCAAAATCAGTAAGTATGAAACTAAAAAAAGAAAAAAAGCCTAGCCAAAAGAATGGATCGACAAAGCCTGGATGGGAAATCAGACTGCAAACCCAGATTACCAAACTTCGAAAAGAAGCTAAGACCATAAACAGGATGAAAGAGAATAGGAAACAATGGAAGAGTAGACATCTGGTTCACAAGGAAAGACTGAATAAGAAACATGAAGAATTAAAACAAAAGATAGCAGCAATAGAAGGAAGACTGAGACTATATAGATGCAAAACCGACCCTACATGAAAGGCTAGCGCAGAAACTAAGAGGATGTATTCACAAAACAGACGTACCAGAGTGGATGACCAAAGGAAGAACAACGCTAATACAAAAAGATGCCTTAAAGAGAACGACCCCAAGCAACTACAGGCCAATAACCTGTTTACCAACAATGTGGAAAATCCTGACGGCACAACTGAACGAACAAATCTACTAATCCCTGAACAATCGTGGAGTACTCCCCGAAGAACAAAAAGGAGTCCGGAAAGGGAAAAGATCCTGAAGGAGGTAAAAAGCAGGATAAGAACATATCCATAGCATGGATTGACTATAAAAAGCTTACGACAGAATCCATCAAGCATGAATAAGTAAATATTTAAAAATATACAAGATATCCGACAGAATTATTAATCTTATTAAGAAAGCAATGGAAACATGGAAACAGCCGGAGGACAACACCTGACCGAGATAAAAATACAGAGAGGCATTTTCCACGGAGACTCTCTATCACCACTACTGTTTATAATAGTCATGGTGCCGCTCAACTACATACTCAGAAAATGTGATGCTGGATACAAGTTTACAGACACAGAACCAAGAGTAAACAACCTGATGTACATGGACGACCTGAAACTATTTGCAAAAAGCAAAAAAGAACTGGAAAAGCTGATAAATACGACCAGAATCTTCAGTCAGGACATTCAAATAGAATTCGGAATGAAAAAGTGTGCACTACTAGAAATGCAAAGAGGAACACTGAAGACAACAAAGGGCATGGAACTCCTTAACCAAGAGGAGATGACGGCGCTAAGCGAACAGGAAAGATACAAATATTTAAGAGTTCTGGATGGAGACACCTTTAGCAGCGAAATGAAAGTGCTTGAATTCGTTTCTGCGCACGCATCTGCCAGAATGAATAAAAACAAATGACAATATTTTGAACCAATCAGTGAATTTTTGTTGTTGTTGAAAAGGGATTCCCTTTTTTTTGTAGAAATATTTTGTTTTGTTTCATAAACGGAATGTTTTTGTTCAACAAAGTTTGCTTTTGGCCGTTCTGGTCAAGGGAATCAAATTTCGTGGTTTTCTTTTGAGTTCTTTTTGTATTTCTTTGAAGAAGGAACTTTGTTGATTTTCGTTGAATTTTTTGATATCAGAAGGTAGTGTTTTTCTTTTGTTGCGAGAGATGTTTTTGAGTTGTTTTTGTTGAGTTTCGTTGAATTTTTTGATATCAGAAGGTAGTGTTTTTCTTTTGTTGCGAGAGATGTTTTTGAGTTGTTTTTGTTGAGTTTCGTTGAATTTTATATTAGAAGGTTTTGTTTTTTTTGGTACTTTTGCGATGGGATATTTTCTTTGTGGTTTTCGTTAATTTTCATTGAAATTTTATATCAGAAGGTTTTGTTTTGCGTATTAGATTTTTGTTGCTGTTGTCCATATAAGAAAGTAGCACTTTGCATGTTCATATCACCAGTTTTTTAGGGTTCCAGTTTTGGGGGGGGAACTTTGAAGTAATATTCAAGTGTGTGAAAGAGCGAGAGAAATGTATGATAAAAACAAACGAAAATATTGAATTCAAAAGCATAAATTTACAAAAGAGATATTTTATATTTGTTTAAAATGGAAGTCTACATATATAGGAAAACATAGAATAATTGTTCATATTTGAGTGTCCTTGCAGAACAAGGTGGAATCATTAGTTGAGATATCGAGGAGGTTTGAGTCGAGAATTTAAGGGCTGTGAATTATCTACAGGTCTGAAAAATCGTAATCAAAACTTCCTCACTCAATTACATAGAATACATTTCATTGAAAGTTATTAAATAGAGTCAATCATTATTTGTTTTCATAGTAGAAAGTTCAGTGAGAAATGTCTGAAGTATTAAAATGGTTAAGTTTATAAGTTTGTTTTAAAGCAGCATAAATCAGCAGACGACATTAAAAGAGGATACAAGAAGAGTCTGTGTGTGTGTCACCTTTAGTGTGCGTATACATATGACAGTGTGTGTTTGAGTGAGTTTAGAATTGTAGCAAGAAATGGGGCAAAGAGAAAACGATGTTAACATTGTTCTGGAATTTTTGTCTTAACTGTTTATTGAAGGAAAAATCTGGCCTTATAGTGGGTCGAGATTGCTCCAAAAGGGTAATTTCTATCAATTCAGAATAATCTGCTGATTGATTCAAAATATTATTATTTGTTTTTATTAATTCTGGCGGATGCATGCACAAAGCCGTGTGTGCAGACACCACTTTAAGCACTTTCATTTTGTGCACTGAAGGGTAAACTTCACTGCTACACACCATCAAATCTACAGTAATGAAAGAAAAGAATATTTACGAAGAACAAGAAAACTCCTAGAAACGAAATTATATAGCAGGAATGTAGTAACAGGAATAAACATATGGGAAGTAGCACTAATAAGATACTCTGGACCATTCATAGGCTGGACTAAAGAAGTACTCAGGCACTTGACCAGAGAACTAGAAAATTAATGACCATGCACAACGCACTACACCCAAAAGACGATACGGACAGACTCTACATGAAAAGAAACGAAGAGGGAAGAGGACTGGTAAGTATAGAAGATTGTGTGGAAGACACAATAAAAGAGCTGAAGAAATACATAACTCAGAACACGGAAAGGCTAATCACTGCAGCAAGAGACACCGTTCCAACAAGCAACTTGGGAAGCACAACAAAACCAGAAATAAAACGACAAAAAAAAGTGGGAAGAAAAACAACTACATGGACACTTCAGAAGACTGGCAAGAGAAGAAACCAACGAAAATAGCTGGGCATGGCTAAGAAAAGGACATTTGAACAGAGAAACGGAATCTTTACTGATGGCTGCACAGAACAATGCGATTAGGACAAACTACATTAAAGCTAAAATAGATAAAATCCAGGAAAACAGTAAATGTAGTCTGTGTGGACAAAGAGACGAAACAGTAAATCATAATAAGTGAATGCAGCAAACTAGCCTAAAAAGAATACAAGAACAGACATGACTGCATGGGGAAAGCAGTATACTGGGAACTGTGCCTATGATGATTTTCGAATATGCAGACAAATGGTACAAACATAAACCAAAAACAGTACTGGTAAACGAAAAACACAAAATCGTCTGGAATATGGATACATAAATAGACAAACTCATACAAGCAAGGAAACCAGATGTTATAGTAATCAACAAGAAGGAAAAATCTTGCAAAATCGTAGACTTCGCCGTTCCAGCAGGCACAGAGTGAAGATCAAAGAAACGGAAAAACGAAGCAAATACACAGAACTAGCCAGAGAACCAAAAGGAATATGGAGTATGAAGAAAGTCAGTATAATACCTATAATCGTAGGAGCACTAGGAACAGTCCCAGAAAACCTGGAGAAAAGACTGGGAGAAATAAGAATCAAAGGGATCACTAAGACCATACAAAAGATGGCAATGATCAAAACAGCTGCAATCTTAAGGAAAATCCTTGAATTCAGAAACCAACTTGCATAAGCTACAGAGGGTAACCAATCACATGGAAGTACAAAATAAAACAAAACCACAGGAAAAACACCACACCACGAACCAAGGAACAGAAACTGCAAGAAATATCATGAGCTGACCCCCTCCCCCCCCCCCCCCCAATGGTGCCGGCCTCAGCTGACACCACAAAATATATTTGTAGACGGTCAAGAACGATGAGAAAACTGAGGAGGAACATCACAAACCAGACCTCCACTGGAAGAGTGCAGAGAGTGCTGGGACCTTTGGGAGGCTTATTGCCACCTATATCTCAGAGAAGACCAGCGAGAAATCATTGGTAAGCAGCTGTTGCGATACCGTAAGGTCATTTGTGGTGATTATCGAAAAGAGATGGAGAGTACTGGAAATCTGGGGAGGTTTGTTGTCACTCAGACTCCAGGGAACACCACTGGTTGTTGTCGGTGAGCACTCACTGACGATGACCTGTGTGATAACTCCTGGTGAGTAATAATAATAATAATAATAATAATAATAATAATAATATAAAACCTTGTTCTATCTGTAACTGACAGTGTGTACACATAGACACACTCCGCAAGAAGGTCATTAACAACATTTGCAGTGGTGATGGTGGTGGCCATTAGAAAAAAGGGGAGATAATCGAGTAAAGCCGGATATGATCTCATCAAAAAGGGATGAAAAATAAAACGATTTCTTATAATTCACCTTTTTTGTTTGTATTTATTTTATTTTAATTGATGTAATCCTGCTGATTATCAATCCCCGCATTATCATTACGATCATCAAAGAAATCCAATGTTTTTATTATTTTAGGATTCTTTTATATCTTTTAAATAACATTGGTTTGATTTGTCATGTGTAGAATTATATCTTTGTACCGAGTTTCAGTGTCATAATGAGATGATATTAAGTAGGATCTTGTCAAACAAAACGAGATCTATTATAATAACATGTGTCATGTATATAAAGAATGTTCTGAACTTTTTGAAATTTTCAAATAATATGTAGAGGAAAGGCAATAGAAAAAATGAGAAAGGTAATCCATACGAAACTATATCAAGTTTTATTGATAACAAAGTAACAGCTTATTAGAATAACAAAAAATAATGATAAGATTTAATTCAACTCGGGTTTGAGGTTAGTAGTAACTGAATGTTTCTAAGAACGTTTCAAGTGAGAAAAATTAGTCTGTGTAGTGTAGACATTTTTTTCAGCTGTCACTGGGTGAATTTGTGTGTTCACAAGTTGTGAGAGTTTCTTGTGGCATGTGCCGTGTGTTTGTTGTTGTTTTTGGAATATTTATTTTTCTTTCAGTATTTAATAAGTTAAGGCCTTTCTGCAGAAGAACTTAAAAAAGGGGTTGAAAAAATTATAAATGATAAAAAATAAAATAAAATAAAGAGAGGCGGGGATCAAAAGAGAAGGGAGAGAAAAACAGCAAAAAAAGATTAATGGTCTTACGTAATACATTCTGGGAGCATATATTTTTTTCTTTGCCCATCTCTGTTATCACTGATTTCCATCTCTCACACATTTCTTAAAAAATACCCATCGGCACAGGCCTTCCAACAAACTCTCAGAAATTAAAACATATAATGCGCTGTACAATATATATATATATATATATATATATATATATATATATATATATATATATATATATATATAAAGATAGATGGACGAAGAGTGATAAACATGCACGAATGTCCAAATTTATTTCAAATATTCTGTAATAAAATTATGTTTATTATTCTTTCCTTAAGCTAAGGCTTTTCAAAGATCGAGATCTTATCATCAGAGGAATTATACAGATAGATAAGTTGGCAATAGAAAAGCCAAAATTCAACATTTGAAAAAAAATATTAAGAAAATGATGGGTGAAAAAAGTTCGTGTAAAAAGATATTGGGTTTGTCCAGCTGGTAATTGTCCGCTGATAAGGTGTCCAATGGAAGGAAGTTTCGGTGGAGAAGAAAAAGTTTCGTGGAGGCATCACAGAAAGGCGTTCAAAATTAAGTAAATTTAACGGTGAAAATTGAGTTCAAGTCGTAGATAGAGCGCACTTAAACGGAATTAAAATGAAGAAATCTGGCCATTTAAAAACAATGCTTCCTCGGCCAAGAAATGAGTCGTAAGCGAATGACATTAGCAATGAAAAATTGAAGTAGTTCTGAGAAAAGAAGCCCTAAGTTAAAATAAAGGTCAAATTAGGAGGTGGGAAGGAAAGAGGAAGATGGAGCAAATGGTAGGAGGGTTAGATGAAAAGCCATGACTGCTGATGGAAAAGGGAGTAGGGGAGTGATGGGGGGTTCTAGTGATGAAGTTATTTTTGGCATATGCTAAGTCCGATGCCAGTAGAGATTGGCCGTGGTTGAGAATTTAGGTCGATTTAAATCGCATTGAACAATCGAAGTTTAATATAAATTTGGACATTCGTGCATGTTTATCACTCTTCGTCCATCTATCTTTATAATTGCTCTATCTCGTATATTTAGCTTTTACCATTTCACTATATGTTCTTTCTACTAAAAGTTTACTTTTAGTGTCATATTTATTTATTCTATATATATATATATATATATATATATATATATATATATATATATATATATATATATATATATATATATATTAATTAAACAAGTTCAAATGTATTTATAAAATGTATTTATAAAAAGAACTTCAAACCAACATTTTTTCAAAAATGCTCAATACTAGGTAGAGATTTATAAATATTCATTACATAAACTTTTAATTTAGCTTACGCAAATGCAATTGCGTTTCAATAACTTAATGCTTTGTTAGAGCAGAGAAATAATAATGGAAAATACATTTGTACAGTGGTTATAAAAAAAACAAAAAACAAAAATCAGCAACCAAACAAACTCTTCGAAAACAACAACAACAACAACAACAACAACAGCAGCAGCAGCAGCACAGCGGGTTGTTAATCATGCCGTCCCAAATTAAATCGTTTAAACATTAAAACCATTCCAGAAGCCATCATTAACATGGTTAATCAGAGAAGAAGGAGAGTTTGTTTGCTTTCTGATTTCTAGTTTTTATTTTTTATACCCATCGTACGAATATATTTTCATTATTATTCCTTGGCTTTGACGAAGTATTAAGTTGCTGAAACAAAATTGCATTTGTGTAAGCCAAATTAAATGTTTATATATATATATATATATATATATATATATATATATATATATATATATATATATATATATATATATATATGTACGTATGTAAGTTTGTGTATGCATAAATATATGTGTGTATGTCCATATATGTATATATTAGTGTATGTCCTTATATGTATGTGTGTGTGTATTCATGTGTGCATATGTGTGCATGCAAATATGTGTGTGTGCGTGTATGTGTGTGCATATACATATATGTGAATGTATATATATATATATATATATATGAGGTGAGGCATGCTGATGACGGCTTATAGGCAGAAACGCGAGTCCATGTCTAACTTTTGTGCCCGCAAAAAGTTAATTTGTAAATTAATTATAAAAATCTGTATACAATAAATTAGTTTATGAATTAATTAATTAAAAAAAATATCTCCATATATACAGGGTGAAGAAGCAAAATTTACAATATTTTGAGGCAGGGATTGAAAAACAGTGTATGACCAATCAGTTTATTGAAAGTCATGAGAATTTATTCGTCACAAGAACATTTACATAATAGAAATGTGTTTATTCTATGTATCCTCCCTCTTTCTTAATAACTGCTTTCACATGCTTCCTGAAACTTCCACAAGTGTTCCTTAAAAATTCGGGAGAAAACTTCTCCCATTCTCCTTTAATAGTATTTTTAAGAGAGTCAACATTGCTGTGTGACGTTCTATTGGTAGCATGTTATAAAACTTCCCAAATAGCATAATTCAGAGGGTTTAGATATGGGCTAGAAAGCGACCCTAAACATGATTCGCAAAATTTGCTAAAGTTGGATTTGCAGAAATTTTGTATTTTTCTAGCTGTCTGAGCTGGGGCACCAGCCAGTATCCATACATAATTACCATTTTCTTTAAGTCATGGCAATACCTGGCATCTCAGAGTCTTGTAGTAAGTATTAACATTGATCTTTTCATCAGTTTTGTAGAATTTTATAGCATTTTCTTTCCATCAGAAGTCACAACACCAAAACCCATAACAGGAGCAGGATGGATTTTTCTGAATGTTCCCTTAACCTCAGCTGTCGATTTTGCGATAAATCTGTCATTTCTGCGGTTCAGAACAGCATCCACATTGAAGATTTTTTATCATAAAAGATCGTTACAATGAGAGACTATATAATAATTTTATTGCACCTTATGCTTCATAGCTGTTGTCAACAAGTGTTTTGGTGTTCTCGTGTAACATTATGCGGATTATGATTGTTGGTGTTTTTCTCTTTGTAATGCTTCTTTTATTTAGATCGGTGGCAAATTTGTCAACTACTGACGTTCCATGTAAAGCAAGGAATGATGAAATTAAGCGTCATCACACTCTTTCGCTAGAGGTCTAGTCTTATTACAATCGTCAAGTTATCAAAACTATTAACAAAATATTAAAATGGTCATTCGTTTAATAATAAACTGAAATGCATTTGAATGAATTTTATTTCGTATTTGTTTTTTTTTTAAATATATTTTACGCTATTTCACTTTTTATTTTCATAAATAATCGATTCATAGTAAATAAAAAATAATATGTAAGTCACGTAAAGGCGAGAAACACGCACACATCTTTATAAAGCATTGTGGAAATAAAATAAATGCACAAAAAATTATTTTATGTGTAGAGTTTAAAAGAAAGAATTATCTCCCGTACTATAAATTGGTCCTAAATTGAGGACCGAGATTTTATATCGACAATTGATGGACATCATTTTAGTGCTACTATTTTTGTTGTTGTTGTTGCCCTAAACAACCTTCATCATACAGTGATTTCTAATTGGTATTTGTGTTTAGGTTTGGGTTGGATGGGGAAAACATGAAATGCAAATGGACATACATACATACATTTTTCTTCCCTTTTGTATATAAACATTTATATTTAAAATGTTCATGTTAGAGCTACGAGGTGTCACTAATGTTTGCATCATATTTTTATCATAACCTGAGAAATGATTTTGCCAAGGGAGAAAATGTGAAATGATTGGCCAGATTGTATGAATGTTCCACCTGCCCTTACCGTTTGATATGAGCTGATAAATCCAAATAATTTAAACCATGTCTACATCTCTACAAGCATTCATTATGACAAGCAGAGCTACCCGGCCCGGCGTTGTTTGGGGCCCTAAATAAGAAAATAGGATAGTTTAAAAAACTGTAACATCTTTATTTTAACCTCTCACTTTCTTTTCTCTCTCTCTCTCTCTCTCTCTCTCTGCCTCTCTCTCAGTCATATCACATTTTGACCACACCTCTTTCTCTTTTTCTCTCAGTCATATCACATTTTGACCACACCTCTTTCTCTTTTTCTCTCAGTCATATCACATTTTGACCACACCTCTTTCTCTTTTTCTCTCAGTCATATCACATTTTGACCACACCTCTTTCTCTTTTTCTCTCAGTCATATCACATTTTGAACACACCTCTTTCTCTTTTTCTCTCAGTCATATCACATTTTGACCACACCTCTTTCTCTTTTTCTCTCAGTCATATCACATTTTGACCACACCTCTTTCTCTTTTTCTCTCAGTCATATCACATTTTGACCACACCTCTTTCTCTTTTTCTCTCAGTCATATCACATTTTGACCACACCTCTTTCTCTTTTTCTCTCAGTCATATCACATTTTGACCACACCTCTTTCTCTTTTTCTCTCAGTCATATCACATTTTGACCACACCTCTTTCTCTTTTTCTCTCAGTCATATCACATTTTGACCACACCTCTTTCTCTTTTTCTCTCAGTCATATCACATTTTGAACACACCTCTTTCTCTTTTTCTCTCAGTCATATCACATTTTGACCACACCTCTTTCTCTTTTTCTCTCAGTCATATCACATTTTGACCACACCTCTTTCTCTTTTTCTCTCAGTCATATCACATTTTGAACACACCTCTTTCTCTTTTTCTCTCAGTCATATCACATTTTGAACACACCTCTTTCTCTTTTTCTCTCAGTCATATCACATTTTGAACACACCTCTTTCTCTTTTTCTCTCAGTCATATCACATTTTGACCACACCTCTTTCTCTTTTTCTCTCAGTCATATCACATTTTGACCACACCTCTTTCTCTTTTTCTCTCAGTCATATCACATTTTGACCACACCTCTTTCTCTTTTTCTCTCAGTCATATCACATTTTGACCACACCTCTTTCTCTTTTTCTCTCAGTCATATCACATTTTGACCACACCTCTTTCTCTTTTTCTCTCAGTCATATCACATTTTGACCACACCTCTTTCTCTTTTTCTCTCAGTCATATCACATTTTGACCACACCTCTTTCTCTTTTTCTCTCAGTCATATCACATTTTGACCACACCTCTTTCTCTTTTCCTCTCAGTCATATCACATTTTGACCACACCTCTTTCTCTTTTTCTCTCAGTCATATCACATTTTGACCACACCTCTTTCTCTTTTCCTCTCAGTCATATCACATTTTGACCACACCTCTTTCTCTTTTTCTCTCAGTCATATCACATTTTGACCACACCTCTTTCTCTTTTCCTCTCAGTCATATCACATTTTGACCACACCTCTTTCTCTTTTTCTCTCAGTCATATCACATTTTGACCACACCTCTTTCTCTTTTCCTCTCAGTCATATCACATTTTGACCACACCTCTTTCTCTTTTTCTCTCAGTCATATCACATTTTGACCACACCTCTTTCTCTTTTCCTCTCAGTCATATCACATTTTGACCACACCTCTTTCTCTTTTTCTCTCAGTCATATCACATTTTGACCACACCTCTTTCTCTTTTCCTCTCAGTCATATCACATTTTGACCACACCTCTTTCTCTTTTTCTCTCAGTCATATCACATTTTGACCACACCTCTTTCTCTTTTCCTCTCAGTCATATCACATTTTGACCACACCTCTTTCTCTTTTTCTCTCAGTCATATCACATTTTGACCACACCTCTTTCTCTTTTCCTCTCAGTCATATCACATTTTGACCACACCTCTTTCTCTTTTTCTCTCAGTCATATCACATTTTGACCACACCTCTTTCTCTTTTCCTCTCAGTCATATCACATTTTGACCACACCTCTTTCTCTTTTTCTCTCAGTCATATCACATTTTGAACACACCTCTTTCTCTTTTTCTCTCAGTCATATCACATTTTGACCACACCTCTTTCTTCGACTAATTCTCTCTCTCTAATTTATGCACACACTTTTACAATTGTTTCAGTATAATAGAAATAAAGAAAATTAAAAAGTAATCAGTAGCCGACTGCTTGATCAAGTTTCAATGTATTTTTTCGAACATTTACCAGTAAGAATGAAAGAAAGTATTTTTCATGAGCCTCTATGGTGATCCTAAGCGAATAACATAATATTTTTACAATAACCAGCTCGAGGATTAAATGAGGAACCACCCTATGCCACATATCCCCAGCCCATGATACCAGATTGCCTTTTTTATTATTTTACATATATAATATGCAATTTTGGGAGTGAACCCCAAGCCTCTTTATATTTTAATATTAATATTACGTATTTTTAATTTGCAAAAATAAACTTATCAAATGGTGATACTTGACAGTATTTCTTTTTAACATGACCGCCGGGTTGGAGTCACACTGAATCTGATGCTGTAAGTTTGTAAGGGCATCTGGTGAAGTTTCTGACTTTTAGTCGGACACACGGACAGAAAATATGATTTTTCTTTATATATTAGAAAATGTTTCTACATATAGAAGGCCCTAATAGCCATAATTTTAAACATCTATTGAATACACTAGAGCTCACCTTAGAAATAAAATTTGAAAGTGAAACTAGTTAATCTTTATCTTTCCGAAATATCTTACTCATGAGAATTGTCATATAGATACATGTGCAGAAGAAAAATAGACCACAGTGACTTGTGTGTAGAAAAAGTGGGAAGTGACATAGACATGTTTTTCAGGAAGAAGAAAGTTTTAAACTTTCAATTCCACCCTCTCTTCCTCTATTATATCTCACATTTATGCAACAACAACAACAACAACACCTGAGGGTCCAGCATCCTTACCCTTCTTCATCTTACTCACAGTGTTTTGTATAATTTATTTCGAAATTCTTATGGCTGGTCTAGATACTGCTTCTGTAACTTCAAGATTTTCTCGGTCCCATGAAAACACAGTGTGGTGAATTCAACAATCTCTCATAATAGCATTTCCAAGCATCCCTCTTGTCCTGTTCGCTTGTGTCAGCACCCCATTATCATTTCAAATGCACTTCTGTCCAACAATATCCATATTTGTATTTGCCATCTGTTTATCTAGCCTGAATACTTCATTCTTCTGGTCATCCCTTTGTAGTATAGTTGAAAGTTGAAAATCTAGCTTGCACATATAAAACACTTTCACATTCTTATAATATCCAATAACTTACATACAAAATAACAAAAAGAAAACAATAAACAAAAAACAAAAAACAAAAAACAAAACAGAAATCCTTACAGAACTAATAATAAACTGGAATTGAAAGTTTACAGAACGCCTTATATTACACACTTCGATCAAATTACGATAATAAAATTTAAAAAATGGCATAATCATCCGTTTCAATCTAAGAACTCTCAGAATATGTATTTACCAGCACCAAAAGGAGGATTGAAACACTTTCAAATACTTACAACATATAAATTTACCCCATCCCCCGAAAACACGACAAAACTAAAAATAAAGTGGAGCTGAAAATTTACAAAGAACCCACTACCAAAAATAATACACTTTTGACTAATCCAACAAAATTCATAAAAAATTCCAAAATGCATTCTGAAGTAATAACGAAGGTCCAACAAAACGCAAATCACTCTGGAGTAAAGAACGAAGGTCCAAAGAAACGCAAATCACTCTGTCCGTAGATCACAAAGTCCTCTGTCAGCTTCCAAAGCAGATCTCTACGTTCTATCACACGTGCACTTACTTCACACCGTTTCGTTAAAGACGGTAAGAGACCCGCTTTTATTAGGCTGAGGCACACCTAATTTGCATGCGTGCAATGTGACTTCGCAAGACTCTGCGTGAACCGTACGTAATAAAGGTTCACGGACGCCATGTTGAATTCTTTTCCTTCATCCGCAGTGCACAGGACAGACAAACACGAGGACGTTTCGCAGGTAAGCCCCCTTCACGTTCCCCACACATTCATCACTAATTTACAATATATGTTCAAGTGCAAATTACCGTTTGTCAGATGTACAAACATGTCAAATGTTTTTGTTGTTTATTTTTCCTATAAGATTGTATATTTCAGAAGAAGGATAAAGAACAGAAGTGAGTATTGTTGCAATGGCCAAGGAGACTGGTCATTGCGTCGAAACGGAATGAAGAAATATTTTATATTCATTGACCATTGCTGGATTAACAATGGACTGAAGAAATATAATGGGATTTTGAACCCGGCTGGAAAATACAGAGACAATTGAGTAACAAAAAGTCTGTGTTGTAGACGAGTGACAATCTCCTTTTATAATAGTTAAAGTTGACAGACTATAGAGCTCTCGTCATGCAGCTAGGTTTGTGATTTCATTTGTTGTGGGCTGATAGGGAGTCTGTCATCGAGGGCTGAGCGAAGAGCAGGGTAGGGATCAATCTGAGCCGCTTTGTGCTCTAACAGACTGCAAAATATTGTACAGCTGAGGCTTGTCGGTTTAATGAAGGTTTAATTAACCAAGAGCTCTATTTGAGTCCGTTTTCGAAATCAAATGCAGCCTCTGCTGGAGTCGAACCAGGATAATCCCGTGCTGTTTTTGTATTGTAACAGCATCTCCCGTTCATAAAGAATGGTCAATTAGCATTTCCAATTTAAGGGCAGGAATGGACTCTTGAGAAAAGAGAAAGATTTTTTTAAATTGTTTACATTGTTTTCCTTCAGACTATTGTCTTCAGCAACATTGATACTTGCATGACGTTTCGGCTCATCTGTTCTCTGGCCCTCTTCAGCTCTATCGTTCATTTATGTATGATGCTGTTTTCCCGTTGTTATTTAAATATTATGTACGTTGATATTTGTTTATTTTTGTACAAGTATGTAAGATACTTATATCGGATGTTTGAGACATTTATTTTTAAATGAAAGAAAAACTTGTTAAAGAGAAACTTGTTAAAATATCAAAGTTGATCAGGAGAATTGTTGTTGACATGATCAGGATGTAGTATCTGTTCTGTTTCGACTGAGGCCATTTTCATTTTTGCTGCATCCAGAGCGCTCCATTTTGGGGAACTCGATATCACCCACATTAAACAGACCTTGTTACATCCAGCCTTCGTGAAGAGACGGTAAATTGGCCCTATTTTGCCTCAAAATACATTGGATAACTTGTGAAAGGTTGCCTGCACAATAAATGGTTTATAATATAAGAATCATGGCCCGATCCTAAACCGCACTTTTTTAGCTGACAAATTGAGCTTGGTGTTTGACTTGCAAAGCGGCTTTGTCTTTTTTATGGTCTTCAACGTATATTATAACAGCTAAAATGCGTGTAATTTCATGCAAAGCCACCAGATACGTGACAACATAAGAACGTTAATTTGTTCATGAAAGAAAAACAAACAAAACGGAAAGAAAAAAAAGGTGCAATGAAAAAGACTCGTAAAATTATCTGATATGCAGTTGATTGTAAAAGTTGTGAATTTGTTTTTATCAAGAAAAACCTATTTTCATAAAGGAGAGAAGAGTTTCCAAAATTATTAAAATCAGACGAAAACCGAGAATTTATTGCAAGCTTTTATGTTTTCTAAAAGTCTAAATACCTTTTTTCTCACGTGAACAAATTCACGATATTTAGCTGAAAAACACGTTTTAAATTGCAATAAAAGCAAAAGCAGATCAACTATATATCGTCGTCGTGCCTAGATGCGTGTTCATTAATAGCAGCTGTTGTAAATAATGACACTGCCAAAGAGATTTGGGGTTTATAAATGCTTTTGCGCTTTTCCTTTTCTACTCCAGCATACAATATACATACAATAACACCCCAACGCATCCACCATAGGGGCCAACTGTTTCAAAGCACAACTGTTCTCTCTCTCTCTCTCTCGCCGTCCAGAAGAATGAGAACATGATTTTATCAGCTTACCTGCTATGTGTCCATGCTGACTTTCTGTTTGTGATGCAATATCCTGACACATCGCACTAATTGTAAACTTTTCACTTCCAATGGGATTTTCCACTACTCTAAACTGATGTGGAAAATATCGTTTTTAGCATTATTTTCACACACCTGCATCTAAATATTGTTACATTTGTCAAAGATCTGCTATCTAAATTCGGGTCTGTTCTGATTTTGATAGGTTAGTTGTTTTATATATATATATATATATATAATGAATAATACAATGCACTTAGTTTTAAAACTTTATTGCAGTTTCACGGTTTTCACTGATCGTCACAAGTGGTGTATCATGTGTCATTTGGTATCAAACAAAATGAGACCGGAAGAAGTGAATGTTATGTACCTATGTATTTGTTTATTTTTTTATTTATATATTTATTAATATTTTAATCTTATTTATTGTTGTTTTTTGATTACTATTCGATCACTAATTGACAATTATTTTTATTCTACCATTTTTATTTATTTCCTTTTCTATTGTCAATTATTTGTTCATTAATGAGCAATTATTTTCTGTTGTTTTGTATATAATATTGATTGTTAATAATTTTAGCAATTGTTTTATATTCTACAATTTGTTTTAAATTCATTTTGTTACTTAATTTCGGCTCAAATAGCAAAGCAAGTATTTGTTAATCTGTCTGCATTTACCTCTAAATTCTATGTTTTTTTAAAATAAATTAATTTGGTTTTTCAATTTTATGATTTGATATTTTCCCATTAAACATAATTTACACTTTCTACAATTTATATCGTAAGAAAACGGAGTTAATTTTAAACTGTTCTAATCGATATTATAGCTAATATTTTAATTTTTTGTTCCCATACATATTTCGACAGTGTGGTGCTATTTCTGTATGTTTCACTCTTGATTGTTATCACGTGGTGATTATACCTATACTTGTCAATTCTTTTCAGTGGCCCCAATGTATCATTTTGTTCATTTTTAATATTATTACTTTATATACACCATTAGCTGTTACACAGTTATTCATTAGTTGGTAATTATTCTTTGTTATATAATTAACTTAGTTCGTATTATTATTATTATTATTATTATTATTATTATTATTATTATTATTATTATTATTATTATTATTAACACTAATAGCATTAGTACCACTGTCATTAATTATTTTTATTGTGTTTATGATTTATTTATTCATGCTATTCATATCGATAATTTTAGATAGCTTATTATTTGTAGGGAAATGTTTATCTATTATCCTAAAGAATACGTTGGCAATTTCTGATTTTATCTGCCTGTTATGATGCGGGTTTAAACAGATTAGACCAAGACTACAACAAGGACCCCAGTTCAGTAACACAACACGCGGAACTAGATCCGGAAGTCACCGGCGTCTTCCGGTTGACCTCGCAATACACATGGTCGTTATTTACAAAACAACTCGGGTTTTTCTTTTAACATGTATACGCTTTTTTAAAAATCGGCTGACTTGTAATCTTTCGTTTTGCAATAAACAAAACAATTTATCATTTTTTTTGTTTTACTTTTATTTACTAAATAAAAAACAAATTTTAAACGCAATTCTATATTTCGTGTTGTGTATTTTAAGAAAAAGTGGAGGGCTATATGAAAATACTTTTTTTCTTTTTGTAGGGAGGCGAGTAACTAGCGAAGTTTTATTTATTTGTTTATAATTGTTGCTTACAGAAAAAAAAAGGAAAAAACTTCATAAATTTTAAATTGCTTCCGTTTGGAAACTGATTTTTGAAGTCTAACTCCGCCCTCGTGGGGAGGCAAAACGAAAGATTACAAGTCAGCCGATTTTTAAAAAAGCGTATATATTTCGTTTATTTATTAAAATAACTTGCGTAATCTTCCGTTTTGCCTCCTCGGGCTAGGAGCAAAGTGTAGTATGGAAAAATCCTTCTAAACTGAGGTAAGATCCAGAGTTCTCCTTTTTGGGAAGCTTGATTTTTCCCTACAAAACGGAAGATTACTTAAGTCCGGCGATAAATATTTCATACTACCCATTTCTGCCCTCGTGGGGAGGCAAGTAAATAGTGACACAAAAACATGTGAAAAAACATCTTTTAAAAGAAAACATGCTAATATTTTATTTGTTTTATTTATGGACCCTCTGCCTTAAAATAAATATTAACATGTTAAAAGAAAAAAAAATTCCGAAATATACTGCGATTTTTAAAAAAGCGTATATATTTCGTTTATTTATTAAAATAACTTGCGTAATCTAGGACTAGAAGCAAAGTGTAGTATGGAAAAATCCTTCTAAACTGAGGTAAGATCCAGAGTGCCCCTTTTGAGAAGCTTGATTGTTCCCTACAAAACGGAAGATTACTTAAGTACGGCGATAAATATTTCATACCCCCCCCCCATTTCTGCCCTCGTGGGGAGGCAAGTAAATAGTGACACAAAAACATGTTTTAAAAGAAAACATGTTAATATTTTATTTGTTTTATTTATGGATCCTCTGCCTTAAAATAAATATTAACATGTTAAAAGAAAAAAAATTCCGAAATATACTGCATTTATTAAAATTAAAAAAAAAGGTTTATTTACAAGTTCTTTCGTAAATAGCAACCACGTGTATTGCGAGGTCAACCGGAAGACGCCGGTGACTTACACACTTTGTCCCCCGTGTTGTGTTACTGAACTGGGGTCCTTATTATAGTCTTGCTCCAACAGATTTTATTTAGTTTTCGATTATTTTTGTTTCTGCTATTATTTTCATTAAAAGTAAAATTAAAGGTTATGTCTAAACATTCTTTAAGATTCATTTTTATTTCTATGTAAAAACATAAGTTTCTAAAATTTGTATTATTTCTTTTTTTATCTAAACTTCTGTTTGATGAGTTATGAAATATAATGAGACCATTATGTGAATACGAATATTTTCCTTGTTGATTATTGATGACATCTTATTAATTATATTCCTGTAAACTCGCATACTTGCGAACTATCAGGATTACCCATCAGTTTGGTCTTTAATAATAAAGTATTAAAAACGGCTTATCGTTATGTTGTGCAAGATCTGCTGTTTTGTATCGGATAAGTTGATTGTTCATGTTATATATATATATATATATATATATATATTATTTCATTTTACTTCAGTTGAAGTTCTCAGAAATCAAGGGGTCCCTTCCTGTGGCTAGCACTTGATATTCGAATATTCCATTAAAGTTCTCCTTTATTTGTCAAACGTTGAGTTATAAAAGAAGTTAAGAACATTAATTTTCCTCTTCAATTGACCAGTTAACTATGTTATAGTATAGCTTTCTTGTGGTCTCTTGGTCTTACTGGATTCCAGGACAAAAATTCATTTAGTCTGGTGGAGCATCCAGCTTAGTGATATTACTAGAGGCAACATCACTTGAAAAAGGGGCACCATTCCTCGTATAAGTCAGCGTGGGGTAGCCATACTGAGGGGGATGTTATTTTGGACTTCGAATACTATGTTATTTTGAATATTTGGCCAGGGTTTACTTGTAGAAGGAAGTATCCTCATGCCAGGTTGTCCTGACAAACCTCTCTACAGAGAGACCTTAGACACTCAAGGACAGTGTCTAGTAGGCATTCAGTCACACGCATGCGTGAGTAAGTGTGAGGTGCAAATGCGGCTTTAACTAAGTTATTAATCAAATATCTTTGCAGCATTCTTTAAGCAACTTGTTTCCATTTGATTTTTATTTAGTTCTATTTCAAGAGAGAAAAGTGTCTTCGATAGGTGAAGATGTGCCACACTGCTCACCAGACAAACCGACAGGTTTCCCGGGTGAATAAAAAAGATGAAAAATAAAGGCTTGCTTTCCGAGAACATCATAGTTAATTTGGGATGAGGAATACTAGTAAATAATGAAAGTCAAAGAAAATTCATTTTCTTTTTCTTGTTAGCGTTTTGTTTTTACATGAGCCAAAGAACTGTTCAAGCAGATAAATCTGCTACAGTGTGCTGGATGGGGTGGGTCATCTTAACAGGAGGAAGAGAATGGGATGGAAAAGCTAGTGTTTTGGGAAGGTGTTTGTTTAGTGGTGGATGACAGGGGGTTAGGGTAAGAAAATGGAGGATGTGGACTAGAAGAGGAGGAGGAGGGGGATAGAAAATGTCGATATTTCTCCAAAATTCTGGAAATGACAGCTTGGAATGAAACTGTCTTCAAAATGCACTTTTGCCTGGAGCTACACACACTTGTCAGTTTGAAGGAGACCTAAAGAGGCCTTCCCCTTTCCTCCTCCTCCTCCTCCTCCTCCTCCTCCTTCTTCTCCTCCTACTTCTACCTCCTTCTTTTATCCATCCCCTTTTCATTTTCACTCTCTTGCTATGCCCATCTCCCCTTATTGTATATATCTTCCTCCTCCTCTTCCAATCTATTCATCGTCTTGTTCATGTACTCCTCCTCACCTTTTCTTCTCCCTTTTCTTTCTTGTTTTCTTCATGTACTCATCTCATTCTACTTCTCTTCTTTTTCTTTTTTTCTAAACCTTCTTTTTTTATTCTTTTTCTCTTCCATATTTTCATCATTCAAAATAATTCGCTACACCTGCCTCCTCCTCCCTCCTGGTTCTAATTAATTTACAATTATTGAATTTCATTTTCGTATTTTCTGAAATCTTCTGTTCTGGAAAATTCTCTACACAAATGTGGTCGTTTTTTTTTCAAATTAACTTCTTTCTTTCCACTTCTTGCCTTTCTTCTTTCTAATTCGTTCTTGCATAATTATTTTTTCTTTTCATTCATAAATTTTCAGTGTTTCATTTAAACTATCTTATCATCTATTGTATAAAGAAAAAGTCGCATTTTTTGTGCGTAAACGTGTCTATGTGTTACATCATCGGATCAGGGTGGTCTCGAGCTGAGTATGGTTCCAAAAATACTGTAATGTTCGTTCGCTTGGTGTAACCAAGGACCAAATTAGTACCGAGGGGGGGGGGGCATGCATTTTTATTGCAAAAAACAACCTACTTTCTTTCAATTGTTAATGAAACGTCCGAAAAGAACATTTTATTTAGGTCAAATTCATAGGTCGTCAGTGGCGAAAGAGAGAGAGAGAGAGAGAGAGAGAGAGAGAGAGAGAATAGAGAGAGAGAGGAAGATTATGTCTAATCTTAGAAAGAAACACACAACTAAAATGCTTAGTCTTTCTTTCTTTTGCAAGTTTGAAATAAAGAAAGAAGGTGGAGTGGCAGACTGTTGACCAGGGACAATGAATGAATAGGATTTGGAGATATAACACACGCACACACACACACACACACACACACACACACACATAGGAGAGTTTGAATTACCTACTAGACACCATCCTCGAGTGTCTTCGGTCTCTCTGTATAAGGGTTTGTCAGGACACGATGATACTTCACCTTACAAGTAAACCCTGACCAAATATTCAAAATAACATAGAATTCAAAACACATAAAAGATCCCCTTAGCACGGCTATACACTTGTTCATACGCGGAATAGTGCACCTTCTCCGTGATGATGATGATGATGATGATGATGATGATGATGATTATAAAACAGTTGAGCAAAAATTATGTAGTTGTTTGACAGGAAATTGACAATTCGCTTTGAACAGATACATCCACGAATTAAGGGAAGTATTACTACAAAATGTTACTATCAAAACAAAACTAATGGAGAAAAATATAAATGAGCGATATCAAATGGCAGCATTACCTTAATGCACACTGTTATCTATTTTTAAAAATTTTTTTACGTATCGGTTAGTGTCATTCTGTGTGAAGCTTTATTTCTTTTATTCACAAACAGGGAATATTAAGTTATAACACGAGTAAACTGTGTCTCTCTTTTGTTTTTTCTTCATTTAGTCACTAGGAATTGTTTTGTGAGCCACTATTAAAATATGTTCAGTAATTCGTCTAAGAGAAAAATATAAAATGATGGGTGAATGGATAAATTGTGAGAATCATTCGACAACGTATATTCGGACCCTGCGATGTTACACTTTGTAACAGACGGGGATTTCCACAGGTATTCCAGATAATGTGACATGAGATATTGGTTGATATAAGGCCAGTGGCGAAATTGTCAGGAAAAATTTGCATCCTGCAGTGTCATGGTGTGGCCATGGGAGAGGTATGCTTTGACCGAAATAAAATGGGAGGACGAAATTTTAAGAAACATTTAAAAATAATAATTATCTTTTAAAATATCTAATTTTATTATTAGTTTTAGAATTATTTTAACTTTATTTCAACAATTATCTCCTTTTGACTGAAATTTAATATTGCAAGAATCGAGAAAGAATAAAAAATATAATTATCTCGTCTTAGCCACTAAAACTCTAATATTTGAAATAAGATTAGAGGAATAAAAAAAACCCTCAAATTTTGTAACAACGATGAATTCAGAAACTTTTAACGATAAAATAAGCTTTAAAAGAATATTTTTTAACCTAAAAATGTGACGAATAATTTATCTTTTTTTGTTTTTTATGAATGTTGTTTTTTGAAAAGAAATCATTTATTTGTAAATTGGTTCTTTTGGTATTTCATAAGAAGGAAAAAACGATAAATAAGAATCGTGTGTTTGTGTTTTAAAATATGAGTTTCTGGAATTAATTGATATCGAAACAATTGTAAAAGGACGTTGCTATGAATTTCTTATTGAATTAGTTGAAAAGCTATTTTGATATATATATATATATGTATATATATATATATATATATATATATATATATATATATATATATATATATAAACAATATTGTAGCCTTACGTCAACCAATCAACGTTTTGATGCTATCGAATCTTGTCAAAGGCAAAATAAAAATAAAATCAAAAGTGAAAATTTAGAGCCTCGCATTGTAACACACCAGCTGAAGCCAGATTTTAAGAGAGAAAAGAAAGGAGTTAAGAAGTGTGTTAGAATAGGTCAAGAAGCCGACCAAATTCTATTTTGGTCAAGTCTAGGTTAGCTATACGCTAACCCATTAAGTTTTCACTTATGAACCTCTGCTTCCTCGCATATCTGTAGTCTGGTGGTCATTAGTTCAACGCATGTTAGGCTGAAAGGCATAGGGGGCGCCACAAAATTAAGAAGTCAACAGACAAATAAAGCGAGAGATAATATATATATATATATATATATATATATATATATATATATATATATATATATATAAATCTACGGAAGGCTGAGACAATCTAAAACCCTCAATATTTAAAATTGTCGTCATAATTATTCTATATAAGTGTGGGTTATTTTTTATTTTTTTATTTTTTTATCATAGTTCACCCAAAACAAGACAGGCCACCACTGTAAACGTAAGGGGCTACTGAGAAGAAAGGGCGAATATTTTGGGGGGGGAGTTCAACCTAAATTAGGAGCTGCGCAGCAAGATGTCTGTTTACATTAGTTTTAAATTTCTGCATGTCAGTAACGTCAGGAAAGCAGGCAGCAGGGAGGGAGTTCCAGAATCCAGCAGCACGAGAAAAGAAGCTTTTGGAGTAGAAAGCTTTTCGGCATCTGGGGACCTCTACAGGGTATGGATGGGATTTAGCAGATTGTCCGGTTAGTCTAGTGAATTTACGTTGTGGGGGTACCAGAGCAGCAAGCTCATCAGAGCACAATCCATTGAAGTACTTGTAAAACAGGCACAAGGATGCTACATTGCAGCGATGGGACAGAGGCTGGAGCTTGGTGGATAGTGAAGGACCTATCAAGTTGGCAACTCTTTTTTGGACCTTTTCTAAGAGGGAGAGACTAGCGGATGATGCACCAGCCCAGATGTGGCAACAATACTCCATGCATGGGCGGATGGTGGCTTTGTAGAGATATAGGATAATGTCAGGTGTGAGAAGTTTACTAGCACGGTAGAGGGAGCCCACCTTTTTTTGCAGCAGCCTTGGCAATGTTTTCAATGTATTCATTCCAATTCATGTTATCTGTGAAAGTTAGGCCGAGGAGTTTAAATGATGATCTCTCAGGCAGGGTGCTATTTGCCATGACAATCGATGGTTGAAGAAGTTTTTTGTGATTATTGAAGGAAAGTAGCTTTGTCTTTGCGGCATTAAAAGTTACCAACCAATTTATGACCCCATTCCACTACAGACTGGAGATCATTTTCTAAGGATTTAGCCATTACCTCAGATATGTGCATGTCGGTTTTGCCCACATGGCAAGAGTAGAGTGTGATGTCGTCAGCAAATATTACTATCTCAGTCGAAATGGCATCAGGGAGATCATTTATGAAAATCAGAAACAGTAGAGGTCCAAGAATAGATCCGTGGGGTACACCATCAGTTATGCCATGTTTCTTAGAAGAACGACCATCGAGTACATCCTGGGTCTTTCGTTTTGTTAGGAAGGATTTAATTATATTAAATACTTGTCCAGTAATACCATATGAGTGCAGTTTTAGGAGAAGCTTTTATGCCACACTTTATCAAAGGCCTTGGATATATCAAGTGCTACCACCCTAGCTTCACCTGCCTTATTCAGTGTATGGTATATGCGTTCAGAGATGACCATTAGGATATCTGCAGTAGATCGTGCTTGTCTGAATCCGTATTGATGATCTGAAAGAAGTTTAGCATTAACTAGGTGCCTGACTATAGCTAGATTGATTAAGGATTCAAAGATTTTAGCAAAGATCGGGAGTAGACTGATTGGGCGGTAGTTTAGAGGATCAGTTCTATCTTCAGAATTCTTGAATACTGGTACTAAAGAGGCAATTTTTCAACTATCAGGGAAACAAGATTCAGTAAGGCATTTGTTGTATAGTTTGAAGAGGATAGAGGCCAGCTCAGCAGAGTATTTCTTTATTACTATTACTGGTATAAGATCAGGCCTACAGGCTTTGGAGGTATCAAGGTTTTTATGATGTCTCTCACTTGAGACGGGGTGATGACCAGGTTCTCAAGTGTGGCTTCAGTCCGCAATGGGAATTTAGTGAGGGGTGGTTTGCCCAGTCCAGAATAGAGTTTAAGGCGAAACGCTGTGCAAGTAGTTTAGCCTTATCCGTTGCAGTGCAAACAACATCGTTGTGATTAGATAGTGGGGGAATTGTCGATTGTCCATAGTTCATCACACTATTGTAGATTTTACAGAAATCACGAGTACGTAGTTTCTGTGACTGAATGCGTTTTTTGGTTATCTCTCTATACCTTCTCTTTGCTTCATCTATCACTACTTTGCAATCATTTCTTGCATCTACTAATTTTTGTCTGTTCGCAGTTGACTTATGGCGGCCGAATTTTAGGAATGTCTTCTGCCTCTCAGCAATAGCAGCTGCACATTCTGAGGTGAACCATTGAGGAGAGTTGGGTTTGCTGAAGAATTTTCGCTTGGGGACATAAACATCAATGCCTGCTTTGACCCATTCAGTTAGCCCAGTTGCACACTGATCAGCAGGGAGTGAGAAGGTTACACCCTATGGGGCATCGCTGATGTGATCCCTGAGGGATTCAAAATCAGCCTGCTCATAGTTTCTCGTCGTTTTAAGCAACAGCTCTTCAGCTTTTGGACGAGTTTTTAAGGTGATATGTATCATTACTACAACGTGATCAGAGTTTCCGAGCAGCTATGGGCATTCGCCACACAAGCCTTAGGTAGTGAGGTTAAGAACAGGTCGAGAAGTGAGGCTTGCTGGTCCGCGCAATCCAGAAAGTGGGTCGGAAAAGTGACAGCCTGTGAGAGGTCATGAGCTGAGGAGAAATTAAAGGTAGAGTTCCCAGCTGCATCAGTAACGCTGGAGAATCCCAACCAGTCACGGTTGCATGCATTAAAATCCCCAAATACATGTATTTGGGCATTCGAGTTGGGGTCGAAGGTGAACGATATAAGAAATATAAGTAACTAACTCTGTGATGTAAGGCCAATCTAAAGCACAAGTAGGCTTGGTCATCTGATTCTAACCTATGTTCTCTGTTCAAGGGGAGGGTGTTCCAAACATAAACTCCTAGCCCAGGCATATGTTTGTCAGAGTCCTTACGGTAGAGTGGAAGGTAATCAGTCATGTCAAAGTGGTGAGAGGGAATTGAGGATTGAAGGTTCGTTTTGCTTAGAGCTAGGATATCCGGGGAGTTTGTCAAGAGAAAAGTTTCTACGTTGTTAATGTTGGTTCTAAGTCCCCAGATATTTGTGAATGCGAGCCTCAAGGGCGGAGGCGAAAATGTTTTTTGTTCGGTGTCTGGTTTAGGTTTGATTTTTTTATTTTGTTATATAGATAAATAACTGTGTTGCCCATTCCTATTGATATTAATTATTTATTATTATTTCTATGCTTACTATCACTTCCACCACTGTTACTATTCCTGTTATCATTATTATCATTTATTCTTATTATTATAAACATTGCAGCTATTATTCTTACTATTATGTTTGTTATAAGTAGTACTATTTTTAACACTATTATTATTACTATAGCTATTGCAATTATTATAATTATTATTGTTGCTATTGTTGCTATTTTTATTTTTGACTATTCCTTTTTATTCCTGCTACCTTTCCTATTCCTATTATTATTGCTATTAATTTTATGATTATAATTATAACTAGCACTACTGTTACTATTATTGTTATTATCGTCACTATAACAGTAATTATTTTTCCAACTATTATTATTATTATTATTATTATTATTATTATTATTATTATTATTATTATTATTATTATTATTATTATTATTATTATTCATATAATAGTCTTAGTGACAAGGAAGGTAAATCTAGGTTTTAATGTAAACTTGTAATAATATAACCTATTTTGCCCCTTATTAAAAAAGGGAATGTAATGGCTTATACACAATTTAAATTGTATTATTAAGTTTTAGTCTTTTAGTTAGTGCTAGATCTTTTAATTTTATTAGTTTAATTGGATTCTACCCTTATAGTAAACTGTAGCTATCTGGGGATATATGGAGTTTTGCGCTATATAGTTAAGTTATTTATGTTAAATTTTCTAGATTGTTCACGAACTTATCCAGATTCATCCGTTTCAAGTGCCTATAGTTAAAATCTATTTCGTCTCGTTGATTTAGTAAGCTACTCTTATCAGTGAACATAACAATAGCCACTTTTTCGCTAAGGCAGAGAAAGCACGTTGGGGTTGTGCAGTGTAGGCGTCGAGGACTTTTTTAAAATGCTCCATTTCACCACAGGAACGATATTTTGATCATTTAGGCATTTAATGTATTTGGATAGTGAGATTCCTATTTTGATGTTTATTTGGGTTATTAAATGAAAATTTGTGGTTCGTGTACCTGGCCATAAAATCAGTGCATGTACCTCTATGTAAAATTTATTTAGATGAGCGTTGTTTTCTGGGAATACAGTTGCTTAATTAACTATATCTTTAGTCAAACACTTTCTTTGTAACGGGCAATTACTCCTATCTCTGCAGCTACATTCTTTGTTATTATTATTTTGTAAGTTGTTATTCTCTCTTTTAAGTATATGTCTATTATGACTCTTAATTATTGTTTCCAAGTTATTTGTACAACTATAACTAAGTTTTATCGTTTTTGTATTGAATATTTTATGCAGTGGATTATTAAATTGGAAAGTGTCTATTTAACAAGTTAAAGAATAAATGCCCAATTTTAGATTTAACTAGCAGATTAAACGGTGGTGTATACCAGATTATTTTTCGGTTTTTATTTCTTCTTCTTGCGCGCCCGTTCTTTCAATTTTGGTATTCACTGTTGCTATTGGTATACTCGCTATTTCCTAATGTGTTGTTGCATGAATTCCTATTATTGTTAAAGATTTATTCATTATATGAGTTGTTACTAAACCTATGACTAATCGATATTGGGATGTGTTTAATTATGCTAGGTGGGTGATTCGATTTGGGGTTAACATATACTGGGTCGTAATTATCTTTCATATAAGGTTTATAATTACCCTCGCTGAGGGTAAATGTTACATCTAGAAGGTTTGTGATCTTGACCCTCGATGTGATTTCTACCTTAAGTCATAACCTCGTGTATAATTTTTTTAAATTCTTTCAGCCTTGGGACCATTTGTATTTCTAACTAAAGCTAACCCGTCGTCCCTATACAACCCTATATCTTTAATGTTAACTGTACTAGTTTCTGTGAGTATATATAAAATTAGCAAACCCACCAGGCTTGTTATTTCTGAGGAGTCCAGTGTTACATCGAACGAGTCTGTAGATTCAGTTTTCATCCATTGTTCTCCATCATACATCAGTACAGTCTTTCGGCACTTATATAATGTCTATTTCATCATTCGTAATATCCGTGTGTATTTTTGCGAAGTTTAATGCCCTGTAGAATAAATCCTTTGTTATAGAAGGGTAATAATTCATAATGTCAAACTGGATGAAGGTACAGTGGTTCTTTACTTCTATTTTATTGAACTAATTAAATGTACTTGTGGTATTAATCCATTGGTTCAAATGTAGGTTTTTCTTGATGGTCTTATTTATCCTTTCAAGAATGGTCTTGCTTATTTTTTCGATTTCAGGTCTAGTTGGGTTTATCAATCTGGTCCCCGGCTTATTTAGGAAGTCCGGTTTATGGTCCTTCAATAAAATATAGGTATCTTTTGTCACTAATGCGTACTTTATCTGTGATAATTTTGCTGTCCACGTTAATTTCATTCATAATATCTCGGTCTCTTACCTTTCTGCAATTCTTCGTAAGGTTTTAATTCACTAATCTATTGTATCCGTTTTACTCATCCTGTAATAGTTCCTTGTCTTATCCGCTTTTATAAATAGTTTATTTAGGTGCCTAATTTCTTTTATACTGTCGCTAATATATTTTGGAACTCTCGCTTTATTTGTCTGTTGACTTGTAAATTTTGTGGTGCCCCCAGGTGTTGAACTAATGACCACCCGACTACAGATATGTGAGGAAACTGCGGTTCATAAGTGCAAACTTAATGGGTTAGCGTATAGCTGACCTAGACTTGACCAAAATAGAATTTGGTCGGCTTCTCCACCTCTTCAAAGACACTTCTTAACCCCTTTCCTTTCTCTCTTAAAATCTGGCTTCAGCTGGTGTTTTACAATGCGAGGCTCTAAATTTTCACTTTTGATTTTATTTTTATTCTGCCTTTGACAAGATGCAATAGCATCGAAACGTTGGTTGGTTGACATAAGGCTATAATATTGTTTATGTAATTTTATAAATGCTCTACTTGGTATTGACCACTCTTGAAAAAATTGGTTTTGTGTTCACTTTATTATCGTATTTGAACTTGATAAATCAATTTATATATATATATATATATATATATATATATATATATATATATATATATATATATATATATATATATATATATGCAAGCCTCGTTGAAGACGACTGATTTTCTCTTTTTGTTATTTATCTTGTTAGCTTCTCGACGCGGCGAGCAAGTTTTTTGTTTTCAGGTGTAAGTTAAAACATTATGGCTCCGAGTGTTGTTTCATCAGCCATCTCTCGGGCGCTTTCGATCTATCGATCGTCATCAAGAGTTGTGTCTTTTTTTTTGTCTTTGTGCTGTCAGCCTTTTTATACTTGTTTCTTCCTTATTTTAATTTTTGATTTTATTTTAATTATGGAATACGAATAGAGCGTTAGTGCCAGTATTACTGTAATACTCAACCGTACAAATACAGCACCTATATTGGCCACACGACAACAACCCTTTCCCGACGTCTTACCTACTACCTAAAAATATAAGCGCTATTCAGCGGAATATAATCTCACACAAAAAACTATACGATCAGTCGAAATAAGAAAAATACTAACAACTAACACTAAAATCACCCATAAAAGGAATTGTACACGCAGACTTAAAATCCTCGAAGCCTTATACATTGAAAACGGCAACCCAACATTAATAAAATATCATTTAATACTGTATTCTATTATCAAAATCAAATCAAAAATTAAAATAAGAAAAAAAGTATAAAAAGGCTAACAGCACAAGGACGAAAAAATAAGACACAACTCCTGATGACGATCGAGAGATGGCCGATGAAACAACACTCGGGGCCATAATGTTTTAACTAACACCTGAAAACAGATAACTTGCTCGCCGCGTCGAGAAGCTAACAAGGAAAATAACAAAAAGAGAAAATTCCGTCGTCTTACACGAGGCCTGCATAAATAACAATTTGCTGCCCCTCTCTCTCTCTCCCTCTCTTTATATATATATATATATATATATATATATATATATATATATATAGTAAGCAATGAAAATATATATGGCAATCAAGCTACACAGAGGCTCCCGTGTTTCATCCCCGGGGGGAATCGTCAGGCTAAACTGACACATAAAAAATTATATCTCCTTATAATATTTTATGTGGATACATGAAGTACTAATATATATATATATATATATATATATATATATAAATATATATATATATATATATATATATATATATATATATATATATATATATATATATATATATATAGTTTAAAAGGGATAAACACAAAGGGGTAATTACGTTTGTAAGTTCATAATATATTTATTATGGATAATAATTTACACTGATAATTAAAATAGTCATATTGATACCGACAGTTTCAAAACGTGTAGAAAATCAGCACGTTGGGCAGGAAAATCCCATAGTCTTATCTTCAGTCAACAGGCTAATGATTACTCTGCTGACTTAAGATAAAACTGTGGTGACTTTCCGAGCGCAAAAGGCAGGATTTCCCACACTTTTTTTAATATGATTAATCGAATTAATACTAGTATAATTTTGATCATTCTGACTACTATTCTCATCTTGGTTGTTATTTTCACAACGTTTCGACCGATGTAACCTCAGACCTTCTTTAGGTGCATCTTTTCGAACTCTAGAATCTAATAGTTGAACTTGGAATCCGTATGTCAAACTTGGGAACTTATACGAAATTTCAAACTGAACCCGTTATTTAAACCACGGGGTAGTTGTTCGCATTCCTTCAGTCGCGTAGAAGTGCTAATTTGTGTGTTATTCTTAGTTATTATTCCTATAGTTTTGTCCTCTTCTTTCTGCCTTTTATCCTTTGTCTTCTAAACAACTCTTGTTTAAAAAAAATGTGTATTCATCGACTTGGCCGAAAATTAGAGTGGTTCACTTTCTTTTCTTTTTACTTCTTTCATACTTTATCTGATGTAGTATGGCTCAGAAGAGATAGATAGATAGATAGATAGATAGATAGAGAGAGAGAGAGAGAGAGAGAGAGAGAGAGAGACCCTTCTCTTGCGTGCGCACGCGCTCTGTCTCTCTCTCTCATTCTCTCTCTCTCTCTCTCTCTCTGGACCATATTACATCAGATAAAGTAAAAAGAAAGTCTTTTTAACGGTATAGTAACCATTTTTGAGTTATGTAATGGTGAAAAAATATACATATTGTATACAATTAATTGAACAAAAGATGTCATTGTTACACATAAGATGAGGAAAATTGCCAGTTCACACCTTTTCCGGTGGTGGTAGTCTGTAAATGACCACAACAGATGTAATATGATTTGAAGTTGACATAGACAATTTCATAGTCTGCAAATGGCATCCATTAGACGAAACGCTCAGCACCACCACCATCATCTCCTCTTACATATATACATAAACGACAGACAGATAATAAATCCTGGCTTAATATAGTTGAAATCTTTGCCAGGAATAACCTTAATATTTCATGAAAATTTAGTTGAAATCGTGCCTGAAATGGCAAAGCCTTTTCCACACAGACATCAGCGCAGTAAATTATTAATAGGATTTTGTAGAAGTATATCGAGCTTTTTCAACATATTCAGAGAAACTACCAGATTTGCTACTGTTCTATGTCAAATAACTTCTATAATTATGCAAACGATGATTAATGTTATTTTGTAATATTCTTTTTTATTTAAGGTTCAGTAAGTTAATTCAGGATTTCTTTTTTGTCTTTATAATTAAATTCTGATCAAATGATATCAATATGCATGTAATAATAAAATCATTTCGAAACAGTTTTATCTTCCTTTTTTTAAATATGAAAAGAAACGCTAGCTCTAATAACAAGCGGAGACGAGGAGAAGTGAAGGGGAGTAAGGCTAGCTCTAATAACAAGCGGAGAGGAGGAGAAGTGAAGGGGAGTAAGGCTGGCGCGAATTGACACAGAATTCAGATGTATTACCATTTAGAAACAGCATTTATTATTTTCTTTTACTTTCCAATCTTTTTCTTTTAATATAATTCGAGACTTTGCAAAGCTGAAATAAGCATTTGATTCCACCTCAGTAATTAATGAAGGATGGCAGGCGAGAATGTCGCCCATCTTGAATTGAAATCCAACCAGTCAATAAAGAAAACAAGAACAAAATATAAATGGATAGGAATACGAATTAAAAAGAAGAAATAATCCTAAACTAAAAAAAGATTATAATTAGGAAAAGATCAAAGACTTTCTTTCTTTCTCCCTCTCTCCTTTCATACTAAAGGATCCAAAATCTTATGTAGGTCTTATTCCTTTAACCAACTAGCAAATAAATATTTCTAATCTTGTACAACCAAAACAGCCAAAATTATTTTACCTTCTTTTTAACAGACATTTGTAAAATGAAACGGGTCTGTCTGCTGTGCACAGGTTTCGTTTGTCATAATGACTTATGATTTAATCCATGGACCGTTCCTTTTGCAGCATATACACTGCATGGAATTCATTTCAGTGTTTTCTTCTTTGCTGATCCTAAGATTCCTATTTCTGTTACTTTTAAACCTTGTCTTATACATGGGAGTTCATAAATATACTTTAGTTAGCTACTCATTTCTGCATGCGTGATCCTGCCAGACTGAAGAAACACCGCCTACAAACAAGTTCATTCATACCCCGAAAAAAGACCAAATCGAGACCAACGGTTAAAGACGAGAAGAGGTTTATTCACCTGGGATCGTTTGTTCCAAATTAGTGATCAGCGGGGGCGGGGCGGGGCGGGGCGGGGCGGGGTGGGGCGGGGCGGGGTGGGGCGAGGTGGTCGGAGACGTCGATAATTTCTGGTTAATCATCTCTTATCAGAACATTTTTTAAATCTAGTGTTCGCACCTCTAAGTTTCCGATCGAATTGGCTTGCTTCTCTCCTCACTCTCTCTCTTTGTAGCTTTCCAGTACACAGCAGGTCAAAGTGACATCTGAGTGCACATATTGACCTTCTGAGCCCAATCTCTTGTCTACGTGCTAACGTTGCCCTATGAATTTAAGTCATCAGATATGTATCAACGAACGTATCCTTTACTATTTAACATTTCTCCTATCGCCTTGCTTAATAAATGCCCCACAAAACGTCTGCACCCAATTCGATTAGATCCTAATAGTTCTTGTTGGCACCTATCAGCCAGTTCCTGACATTTCTCATGCTTTCGTTCGTTTGATTGTGAGATTTTCACCTTCCAAGCAACCATTAATTCACAAATAATCAATTTCTTGGTGTTGTCGAAATATAGGAATAGGTCTAGGCATAATCAGCTACCAATAAAGTGAAGATGAAAGCATATTCAAGATATGTCCGTTCAGACTGCATTTGCAATGGTTCTAAGGACCTGATCTACCTTTTGATAACATAGACATCAAGATATACACTGGTAACTTGCAACAAACGCAAGTTGCAAATGGCTACCAATATTGTAATCAATAGGGAGTAAGTTTTCGTTCTATGCTCATTTTCTATGTAATTATCCTAAATCGATTAGTTCGTTCTCCTAAATATATTTCGTTTTGTTGCTAGTCAATCACTTCCGTTAATTTGTTAAAACTATACAACTTCAATAACTAAGATAATAAAACTAAATATTCATCACCGTGTGTTTCTGCGTGTGTGAGTTTGTGGGTACATGTCTATGTATGTGTACGTGTGTGTACGTGTGTGTGCATATGTTATAATCTAGAAGGTGAAAGAGATAGGAGATAAAGAGAAATTAATCTCGTAAAAATTTCTTATCCACCATTTTGTCGTTTTGATTCTATTTTTATTTATTAACTTTTGTTTAAAATAACATTTTTGAACATAATTTAGCAATGACGGCTGATATATTTACAAATGATAATATTTTGTTCCGAATATAAACAATGCCATATACATGGCTGGATCGAGTCACTTAGTTATGGGAAATAAAGTAATAACAGGTTATGCACAAAAAAAGAAGAAACACTAGACGTGATAGAGAAAACATCGTTTGGAACTTTGAATTAACCGTACATCACAATTAGTAAAAAAAAAAAAAAATCTATTCACATGCTTACAACAGGGAAAACATTCGATTTTTGTAAACCAGTTCTATCGCTTGAATTTAATTATCACCTCGTACCCAACAAAGTATTGGCAGGTCTAAAAACAATTGAGAAATCGTCAAGCAATGCACATATTGAACTCTGACGTACAAAGCAGAATAGGTTTTCAAGTGGCAAATCTGTGTAGCCTTAGCAATGATGTCAACTTGTCACCAATGTAAAAAGGCAACCTTAGAAATGTTTCCATTAAGCAAACATCCTTTTCAGTTTTAGTAATCAGTCTGGTCGAGACAGACTCCGTCCGGTAGTTGTCCTTGAAATGCAAAGTCAAACCCGACCTACTTGTTCATCGCCATTGACTTTATAGAGTTGCCATGTGAACAGCAGCTGAGCTGGCCTTCCTGACATCTGACAAACACAGCCATGACAAGCTAAGCACGAGTCCTCCTTCCATGCCAATTGCAAATGGTAATGCAATTCTTTAAAATTGTCATAAAAGCCATATAAATAAAATATGCAATAGTGTAACTCTGCGGCCTACCTCCTCCATATTAGTAATACCCCTAAAATCAAACCCTAACGCTTTACCAATGATGAGGTAACCTTAGCTTTCACCAGATTCATAGTCATTCATGTGGAATCAATATTCTTGACAACAAATAAGGTTTTAGTTTATTCACTGCATCTGTATCCATAATAATTAAAGTTCGTTTATATATATTATTAACGACTTTGTCATCAAATGTCTTGAAGTTAAGGCCAAGTAAACAGGGTGGAAGGAGTTAACATCACAGGCGGGTTTGTCAATCATAGTAAAACTATAATCTTGATGTCATTTCTGGCATGCCTTCATTTCTTATTTTTATGAAAACAGCACGCCCACTCGAAGCGTTAGTATGTCTTCTGAAAACCAGCTGTTCTTTCCTAAAAAATTGTATCAGCTCTGTCATATATTTTTTCATTTAGAATACCCTATAAAATAATATTTAAATAAATACCATTTCATTGGTTTTTATAATGTAATCTTTTCTAACCTTAAAAAATTATATATAAATATTTGTTACTCCCAATCTAGGCTGGGCACTGTAGTGAGTAGTATTAACACAGTCATCGTCGTAGCTTTAATGCATCTTCCTTCATTAGTTGAACATTGTTGATGACAGCTGCCTATAATTTGAACTGTCGCTGATTTATCAGGTTAATCATAGTGGCCGAGTGGGTTAAGATGTCGGAATTTGACTCCGGTATGAATCTGCGACCGGTATGAATAATTATCTCTACACTGACTATTCCCGAAAAAATTTGCACCCCCCTACACGTTGATAAAATCCACATATTTAGTGAAATTGCACTATTATATTTTCAACTAAAAAGACATTTGCCTATTTCAACTGATGAATTAACTGGCGTTAATATCCAGTTAGGTGAATTAGACTGGAAATTTTCTGCCATACACACTAAATTAAGCGATTGCATTTAGTAGAGTAGAGGTAGCCCTCTTGGTCCATCGTTAGTCAACATTTTCGTTGGATTTTTGGAAAACAAGAAGTTTTCCAAAATGATTAAGCCTGCATTTTACACACGTTACGTTGATGACACTTTTGCTTGCTTTCCTTCACGGAGTGAGGCTGAACAGCTGTTTGTCTTCTTTGTGACTTGCATCCATTATTGCAATTTACCATGAGGATCGTGCTTCTCTCCGATTCCTTGACGTTTTAGTGTCTAAAGCTGGCTTAATGTTTGAAACCTCTGTATAAAGAAAACCAACCTTTATAGGTCTTTATCTAAATTGGTTTTCGTTATTCAATAAAAATAACCTAAAACTGTCCTACAGTTGCTGCGAAAACCTCAACATGACAATAAATGCACACAATAACAAAATACTAAAAGAGAACAGTAGAAAAGAAAAAAATAACAAATTGCATAAAAAAGTGACCAATATAGCAAAAATAACAATAAGAAGAACAAAAATATAAGAACTACAAATAGTAATAACCCAAACCCTAATAGCAATCACCTAAATAGAAATGAAAAAGATAGTAATGAAGAGAAAAGCTGTAACTGCATACATCGTACACTTTGTCCACTACAAAATAAATGCCTAATCAAAAGTATTGTTTACCAAGCCACAATATTTGCCAACGAAATATTGAATAACAAGAAGTACTACGTCGGTATGACCTCCCTAAGTTTTAAAACCAGATATTATGACCACAACGGCACATCCGAAAACAAAGAACGGCGAATTAAAACAGCACTAGCAAACCATCATTGGAAGTTCCAAGATAGTGGACGCTCACCAATAATCGAATGAAAAATAATACGACAGGCCAGTATATGTAGAACCTTAGACGACTCGTGTACATTATGCCTGAATGAGAAATTTGAAATCCTAAACTTAAAAGACCCCCAAAACCTATTAAACTGTATAAGTGAAATAGCAAACACCTGCTTACACAGAATAAAATTTACCTGAAGTTAACAATACATAATAAATAAATACATGAACAAATAAATAAATAAAAAACTAAACTAAACCCTAAAATAGAAATACAAGCAAGCACGTGTTAAAATAACGTCACCCATTATTTAGACACAACAAAGGACAGGGTATGGGCCACCCTATAGAAAACAGAACAATAGAATAGGAAGTAATAAGTAAAATCAACCGAACCTTCGTTTGTGAAAAGCCCAACGATTGGCTAAGAGAATAACAAAGAATATGATTGGTTAACTAGCTAGATTAAACACCACGTGTATATAAAAACACCTGGCAACACAAACTCCATGCATTTTAGCCTAACGATTCCCTAAGGGGATGAAACGCGAAAGCGTCTATGTAGCTTAATTGTCATAACCATATTTTCATAACTTACTACTATATATATATATATATATATATATAAGGAAAAGGAGAATAAAGATATAATGTTTACCTTTAAAGCAAAACCTATCATGAAAAATTGATGCTCGATATGCGAGATAAAGCAATTATATAAACAAGTACAAAATGAGAATAGAAATTGTGCAAAGTACAATATTTATTAAGTCATCAGATTTAAAACAGGCGATTTTAAATAAAAGAAAATACATTTTTATTATTTCTTCCTTAACCCATGGCTTTTCAAAGAATGATATCTTATCATCAGAGGAGAGCAAGCAGATAAGGTGGTAAAGGGGAAATTACCCACATTCAAAATTTGAAAAAAACATAAAAAATAAAAATAATATAAAATGTAAAAAGAAAATATAGGCAAAAGATTACAGTTGAAGATACTTTAAGAGTTCGTTGAAGCCGATTTGAAGTACGGTAACACCCAGTACTATTTCAGGAAATAACTGCCATCTGAAGTTGTAAAAATCCGTTGAAGTTGTGTATAGGCAAAGACCATTACATGGCCCAGACGATCCGTCTAGTTAGAAAATATTGCGGTGTGTAAAGGTTCAGGCTGTGAGTGGCATATTAAAAGCCATTTGGGTTAATCTCCATGGGCTTTGTAGAGAGAGTTATTTAATGAAATGATGTGGTAATTTCAATCTAAAAAGCTAGCCGTAAGAAAAACCAACATTGAGATAAAATAGAATAGACAAAACAGGCAGCAGTGAACGAATGGCAAGGTGAGAAAAGTGGAAGTTGAAAAAGTAAAATAAAAAGGGGAGGGAAGGGGGAACGGAAAAAATAAAATTGAGAGTCGGATGTATAAATAAATTTTGAAACAAGATAAACAGCAGTGAACAAATAAGTGGGACGGCAAGTGGGAGTAGTAAGGGGAGGTAGAAAGTGAAGGGGTTGTGTCAGAGAATTGGTTGGCAAGAGAAGTAGTGTCTAAAAGAAGAGGGGGGGGGGAGCGAAGGTAAACGTAAATACTAAGTCCAGAAATTGGAGTTAATACTTGATAAATTAATATTAGGAGGGGCAAAGGTTTAGACTGGGTTTAGATATTAGGGGAAAAACTTGAATAAAAATAAAAATAAAAATAAGAATAAAAATAAAAATAAGAATAAAAATATTGTCAAACATCTTTTAATATATAAAATGGGGGAAAAGATATAATATCAATATTGGGAGGGAACCGTTAGAAGGAACAGGAGTGATAAAAGTATTTACATTCTTTTTTCGCAAATAATAATTTGTTTTCAATTATTTGTTTAATGGTAAAATAGAAGATTTCTCTTTGGTCATGGCTGCCCTATCTGAAATCAGAAATTGCAAAACGGTGTTAACCAAAAGATTATATTTTATTCCTCGAAATCTATCGGAAATAACATCATTTCTCTTGTGAGGGGGGAATAAAATGGCAACACATTTTTAGACCGGAAATGAGTCTGCATTTTTATTAAAAAATTAATAGACTCTGATTCTAGATTTCTTTAATCGTTTCTTCACGTTTTATTCAGAAGTGAAGGTATGGCCAGAAACTCAGAAAGGATGTGTTCAGTAGTAATCTGGAGGTATCTTTAAGTTCAAAAACGATAATTTGCAACTTATTCATGTTGCTTCATATTCAAATTTAATCTAAAAAATACTTTTTACAAACAGTTTGAAAACAGACGATCTTTTTCATGAATTGTACAATTTTTTAACCTTCAACACAACGTTTAATATTTAACCAAGTTTGTATGGTCGACTTTTCTTGCTTCTTCGTCGTCGTTGTCATCGTCGTCGTCGTCTTTGTCACCTTCTTTGCCAAGGAAAACACATGTCCTTATAATTATCAGAAGCCATAGTTGAAGAACTTTCTGGCAAATTAAAATATGAAATTGAAAACTATAAGACGAAACAGAGAAGGGCGTAGGTAAGGCTGGGAAGAATAATTAATTGAAATTTGTTTTCAATTTTAATTTAATTTCTTCCTTTAAATAACTTCCTTGTTTTCCCAAACTTACAAATATTTTCATCAAACTTCAAAGATTAGTTTTAATTACTTGTTTAGCAAAGTTCCTCTTTCAGGTTAATATACACATTAAATTGGGTTTTGATGAATTAGTTTTTGTTTGTTTTATTATTTGGTTTGAAAAGTACATTTAAATAAGTTAAAATCTAAACTTCGAAAATGAAGCAATTTTCGTTTTCATGAATATGCCATAATCATTTTTAAAGGCCAAATTACACATGCATTTTATATATATAACTACATGTATATAACTACATAACTATATATATATATAACTACATGTATGTGTCTATGTGCGTGTGTGCCCTATATAGAAAAAAAACAGGTTAGAAGTGTATTCTTATGTAAAATTAATCGGGGAAGATAATGGAAGTATCTGTGAATCTCCAAGTGCACCACTGAGAGTAGATTTTCTCTTCATTTCTTAAGCTTCTCTTCAGACTAAGGAGGGGTATGGCAAGGAACTCGGAAAGTTGATTTTAGTAGTGCTCTGGAGGCATCCTGAATTTTATTTGGGTGGTTTCAGTAGCGTTCTTAACGGAAGCAATAAATGTAAAATTACAGTTTTACATTAGTAAGTAGTATATAGTAATCTAAAAGTGCTCAAAATCCTAGATAGAGCAGGTTTGTTTAAACGCAGCATTGCAAGGGGGATATACCTTCTCTGTCTTTTGTTAACTCGGTGTTGTCCGTGAGTTATAACAGTAATAATAAAATATTATATTTGGAAAGTAGGATAAGTTAATCCAAAATGCTCAATATCATAGATAGATCCCGTGTGCTTACTCGGCGTTGCCCGGGAGTCATCAATATCCTAGATAGAGCAACCTTACATAGAGCAGGTGTTTTTAAACGTCGCGTTGTCCGGAAGAAATATTTTCACTGTATTTTGTTATATTATTGTAACCAGAAAAGGTACTCTGCATTGCTCAGGAGTAAGTATTAAATATCCTAGATAGAGCAGTGGTATACGCTTCATTGAGAAAGGGAAGACAAGACAATCAGCGTTGCTCGGGAATGCACTAAAATAAATATAGGTTTCATTATATCATTAAGGAGGAGGGGAAGATAATAAACTCGGCATTGCAACATCATTTATTTTGTTGAATAATTCTTTTTATCAAAAATCATTTATACTACTTTATATTACCCCTATGAAACGTTTTTCACTTGATAATTTTTAAAAAAACCAATATAAAAAAATAAAACATTTAAGTGTTTACATTTAGGGGCTACATGTATATAAAGATAGGTATATGTATATTTGAGATGTAAAATACTCGTAGCCCGGGGTTTCAAATCACACGACCAGTAGTGAAGAGTACTATCTCTATGCTGATGAGTCCCGATTAAAAAGGACGAAATGTATACGTACATAGATAATAAACAAAAAACAAATATTTATTATATATATATGTTTCGAGGTACAAAATTTATAAATTGAGAGCTCTTTCGCCTAACATTGCATCAGGAGAAATCGTTGGAATACAATAACATACGAAAAAGCAAGATGAAAATAAGCGTTTAAAAGATTTAATTCAATGCATCAAATAAAAACGTTTAAAAAGCAGAGTTTTAAAGGGCTAAACAAAAGGCCAACTAAATAACGAAAACAGATTGCAAAGAGAAGGCTTCTCAAATGAGAGGTGGAATCCGCCACTCTATTAAAATAGCATGCATTGTCAGCTAAATGCTGGCTTATAGACGGTTTCAAAGTCGAGGTAGGGGTGTGTCATGAGGAACCAGGTCTATAGCCGGTTTATTTTTGGATGGGATATGCTGGTTTATTTTGGTCTCTAAATGCAATTACGTCCGCCCAATATGTACAGCATTGCACTAGTATTTAAATTCATAGATAATGTTACTATTTTTAAAAAAAGCCACTTTTGAAAAAAAAAAAACCAAAATCAGATCTTGTGCCAAAAAACAAACGTAAAGCAACAGAAAAAAAGAGCTCTCAAGACCACATTTACGAATACAAACAAAATTCCGTTTTATTCAAAACCATATATATATAATGAAAGAGAGATGAAAGATGAGAATAAAAAATTGCAAAGATACATCATAAGTTCAAAGCAAGGAGTCTCATATCTTTAATTCATGGATTTTCAAAGACAAACTCTTATCAGAAGAGGATAAAAAAACCGACGATATAATGGTAAATATTATTGGCGATATTTAATTTTGAAAAATTTATACACAAAAAACAAAAATACAAAAGATAAAGAATTTTTGTTGAGAAGAAAACGTCAAAAGCAAAACATCTGTTATATTGGAAATAAATGTTTGAAAAGAATACTCAAAATATTTAGGAATCAAACTGTTGTTGTTAAGAAGCTAATTATTCGAAGATGTAAAAGATAGTTAAATGTTTTGAAAGTGATTGATAGGTGAACATTGATATACACATCACACACGCATGCACGCGGGCACATACATATGGGGCTATCACTTCGGACATTTTCTGACACAGGCAAGCACCTACACACATACGTACATACATAAAGATACACAACATATACATATACATATCCATATACATATCCATATACACATACACACACACACACATATATATATGTATATATAAATATAAATATAAATATTTGTTATTGTTTATTATCTAAGTACGTATACGTTTCGTCCTTTTTTAATCTGGAGCATAGAGATATGACTATTCACTACCATGCGATTCGAAACCCTGGACTATAAGTATTTTTCAACTCAAATCCAACGTCTTTAACCGCTCGTCCAATTTTAAATAGCTGATAGACAATGATAATTTTAACACTTTTGTCGGCGGCTTAACGTCAAGGCATTCTACTTCTTTTTAAGAGAAGGAACGATGCCTTATAAAGCAAATGACGTCATGCTGTGTTAGTACTACCATTACAGTGCTCTACTTTTTCGAGGAGCGACAAATATAAATATATATATATATACCCCCACTCGCACACACACACAGACATAGATACCGGAAAACATTCACGCATGTATATATATGTACATATATGCTCCCCCTATCGGGTGTATCTCCAACTAGAAGTTTGGAGGTGATAGATCGTGAAAATTCAGATCCTTTCGATATCTGTGAAATTGTAACAATAGGAATTAAGCATCAATTAATAAATGTCCCCCAAACTTTAGTTTCTTTGGATTATTTCAAAGCGTTTTTAAGGGGCATAATATGGGGCCCAACCTCCTATTTGAAAATTCATTTATTCAGATTTGCATTAGATTTGATCCACATTCATTAGACATTAATTAAACAAGATTCCCTGAATTTCAATTTCTTATTAAGACCCTTGAGCTTAACCATAAAATTTCAGACATTTTCTAGAATCAAAATTATTTAATGGATCTTTATCAAAATTGGAATCAGGATTCTATACGTAAGGTTTAGTATCAGTATATCTTGATTTTAATCTTTGTAAGGGGGCATAAAGGTAGTGCAATATTGTTCTGTGCAGGCATTAATTTTACTCGTCCTGGGACGGGTATTCTTCTAAATTACATGTTTTTTAATCGGTCATGACCAGTGGTTTTTTAATCGGTCATGACCAGTGGTTTTTTAATCGGTCATGACCAGTGGTTTTATGCCTTGAGCGATCAGTAGATTAACCAAACACGATCTTGTAGTTGCTTTATTAACACTCTGCAGAAATATTGAAAGTATTACATTCTTTAGTCAATAAATATTCCCCAAATTTCAGTTTCTTTGCGGTATTTTAATAGGCTTTTAGGGGCATAATTTGTACACATTTGAAAAAAAATCTCTTGCTTTTTGCTCATATATTTTTGCCTTTTTATTTATTGATTTTTGTTTAATGCTATTTTTTCATTTGCATTTTTAATTAATTAATTAATCTACGTGGTCTATTGTTATTTTTGTGCAGATGACTGTTTATTTTTGGTTAGATTATTGTTGTGAAGTTGTCCAACAGTAAATAATAAATAAAGGAAGTCAAGTCGAGGGTTGGTTTAACAAGTGTATTAACAAAGTAAGAAAGTGACTAGCACTTGGCTAGACAGTTACAAGACTGTGCTTTGTCTTCTTTGTGTCTCTGGTGACTCACACTATTTATAGTGACAACCGGTGCAGTTTTTCCTGTGTAAGAACGGCCGGTGTAACACCCTCCCTTTGAAAATATCCCCTCTGGGGATTAATAACGTTTTTGTTTAGGAATCACCATCATCAACTCAGTCGATTTCCGTTTTCTTTTTGATCTCCTAATCTCAGAAGCAGTCTCTGGTATGGGCACCTGAAAAGTATCAAACACTGCATCCATGATCTCATCCTCGTCGCCAATCTGTTGTGAAGTTGTCCAACAATAAATAATAAATAAAGACAGTCAAGTCGAGGGTTGGTTTAACAAGTGTATTAACAAAGTAAGAAAGTGACTAGCACTTGGCTAGACAGTTACAAGACTGTGCTTTGTCTTCTCTGTGTCTCTGGTGACTCGCACTATTTATAGTAGCCAACCGGTGCAGTTTTTCCTGTGTAAGAACGGTCGGTGTAACAATTATTTCCATTTCATTGGGTAGTTTCTATGTTTATTGGATAAAGGG
>OY744528.1:58994495-59044495 GCA_963556195.1 Sepiola atlantica
ATATCTTTTGTTTATTAAATTATTAGGTTAAAGTACAGAATCGTTAGCAAAGCCTCTCCCCATGTTAAGAATGGCTTTTTAAATAATGTTATTATTTCAACCCGGTCCATAAACTACAAAATACCATCTTTTCAAATTATTATATTAACAAAAAAGTAGTAAATTAAAATCCTATTACAAAATTAACTCCATCATAATGCATTTCGGTTTCTTCGTAAGCAAGTCAGCTATTTTAATATTTTGTTAATAGTTAAGATAATAAATCCATTACTTTGTGTTCGACATTTAAAAGGAATTTGGAAAGTCATTTAAACTGGCTTTAAAATTCTTAGCCCCCACCCAAAATAATATTTCGAAATAAATGTTTGAGGGGGATATAGTTGTATAAAGTGGGTACGTCCCCCCAAAAGAAATTAAAAATTATGTCGTTAAATATTTAAGTTGAAATTTAATTTTTTTTTGATAAGTTCAAAATGCTAATTGACTTGTCGTTGACGCATGAATGTGTACTCAGCAGCATAAGAAATTCAATTTTATAAATCTTGAAAACAAAAAAAATCGGAAAAAGTGAAAAACAGGAATATTCCGAAAAAATATTTTTAAAAGTGATCTAAATTTGACTAACATTTAATTTCAAATGTATGGTAGGAAAAAGTATAATAAACAATTAAACACACTATCCACTATGCGACGTCATCGAAGTTTTACTTATAATAATTAGAAAAATTAAACGTAATTTTCACACTTAAAATTTATATTTTTTTTAATTAAAACAAAATAGAAAGGTTACAACTAAAACATATTTATCGATATTTAAAGAATTTTAATACTATTTTAAAATCAGATAGGGAAATTAAATCTTATTGAAACCAATTAAAACTGTAAAAGTAACTTTTTTAATAAAAATAGATTGACTGTTTATATTTATTCTAATAAAACTATAAATAAATTAGGGAAAATTATTAGAAAACCATCTGACAGATGGTTTTCTAATAATGTTCTATTACAAATCCATACCTTTTATATAAAATAAAAATTACTTGATGAAATTAATAAAATGAAATATTAGAGCAATTATGATATTCCATACATAGTTTTCTGTCCGCAAATAATTGTTGCTATTCTGATCGCTCGGACATTTTTTTGATCGCACAAACATTTTTTGGATAATTATTTAATTTTTAGTAAAATGTACGTAATTTTTTAAAATTCAGTGTCTTTGATCTTTGAAATAGTTCCAGAAAAGTGATATTTATATTTCAAAAGATAAAAAAGATTTCTTGAAATTTCAAACATTTTTCATTTTAAAAGTTTCTTAACACGTAAAAATAGTTTTTTTTAGATAACTTTTAGATACGTTTTAGATACCTTTTTTAGATAACTGTTAGATACCTTTCAAACATAATCAAATTTTATCTTAAACAATTAAATAGATATAATGAAAAGGAGTTTAAAATGAATTAAATTATGATATTTTAATTAATTCTGAAAGAATGATAAATTATTTGAACTTATTTGAAACTCAGAAATTGAAATTTATTCTTATTATTCAGTTTTTCTGAATGTATTAATATTTGATGTTAAAGAATTCAACATATTTTTATCTTATGGAATATCATAATTGCTCTAATATTTCATTTTATTAATTTCATCAATCTAAAAATTAAAATTCTGAAAATTTTGAAAATTTTTACAAATCATTTAATTTGAATTGGAATATAGAATTATTATTTAAAAAAACCCTGAAATAATTAAATATAACTAGGAAGTAAATTTATATTTTATTATTTAAAATATGATGTTTAAATAGAAGAAATATTATTATTTTTGATAATTCTTAACTTATTTATAATTTAAATATCTAATAATTGAAAAGAAAACGAACAAATTTTATTTAAAAGAAGAACAAAAGAACACCCAAAAGAAGAATTAAATAATAAGAAGACAATTTGGGGGATTTTAGAGGGTTAAAATGGGGGTATAAGTTCTAAGCAACTCCTTATTTTGCCTGTTAACTTATCTTTAATAACTTCACTTATTTAAGTAAAACTCTAAATTAATTAATAGAATATTGTCATTTGTGACTTTGTCTCTGTGGGCAGTACTGAATCATGTAGTAGGGTTGTCCAGAAAAGACTGATATCTTTTTTGATAATATTCTAAATATATTTTTTTAACAAATTACATAAGAAAAGATAGTTTTATTGTTTTTCTATTTATTATTTCCGAATAACTTCATTTTTAAATTTAATCTCTAAATGTATTACTAAAGTATAGTCAATTGTGATTTTGTCGCTATGGCCAGTACTAAATCATGTAGTAGGGTTATCCAGAAAAGGCAAATGTTTCATTTGATATATTCTATTAACATTTTTTTGTTTCAAAATATACACGTGGAGTTATTATTGTTGCTAACTTCATGCTTAAAGTTAAATTCAAATTTATTACAATATAATTTGTTGTGACTTCCTCTTTATGGGCAGTACTGAATAGTTCTAACTTATGATAATGAAGTTAGAATTTTTATTATTGCTTTTATGCTGGTTACGAAGGAAAGTTTTAATTAAGTAATTTTTTTCAGCGGATAAGAAGTAATAAATCCAAGGCTAGTTAAATAATGAATTAGATGCTTTCATTATTGTGATGTCATAATGATTATTGGTTCCACTTAATTAGCAATTGTTACTAATATTTGAGTAAACCTTGTCACTGATGCTCTGGGGTCTTGTTATTTGTTCCTTTTTAAATTATAATAAAAAATTCATTGTACATTCTCAAACTAAAAGTGGACTAGACTGAAAACTGCGGACGAATGTGTATTAATATTTTTAAATATAAACTTGGAAATATACATAACAATTGGAATTAACTCTTAAAATATTGAAGCTGGATTTCAAATTTGAAGAATTAAATGTAGAGTAAAATTAGCAATGTAAAGAGAATAATAAAAAATAATGAATTAAGTGATTCATTAAATAAAGTTTAATTTGCTTAAAGCATCATTCAAAATGTGAAGTATTCATGAGCGATTGCTCTTTACCAAATTACCTCGAGTGGAGTGGATTCTGTGGCTGAGCTTCTCAGCTATGGATTCTGCCTGTATTTAACAATGTATCCATACTGCATAGGTAAGGAAATTTGGATTGTTTTGTGTTACATGCAAAGCACATGTGTTTTTTTGTATTTTAATTAACAAAAAATTAAACAAAACTTTGAAATAATTAACTTACATTCAACTCTTCCTAATAATAAACTCTCTCTAATTGTCAGCACCATTTGTTCCAACTTGTATTGTTTAACTTTTCCTGATTGTAGTAATTCTTTGCATTTATTTCAAGTGACAAATAAATTTGTTTTAAATTTAAAATTTTCAAACAAAATTTCCAACTTTATTTCAAAAAGTAAATGTTAAAATTTAGTGATAAAGTGATCTAGTAATAAGAGTTTAGTGATTGAGTCACTAAATCAAGTAAAGCAATCAGTTAACCTAACTTGTTAATTTGCCTAACTCAGCACTTTTTTCTGTTTACTATTTAGACTGTACTTTTCCAGTTTTTTCACTCTAGAATATATATATATATATATATATATATATATATATATATATATATATATATATATATATATATATATATATACTAATATATAGATACATATATACATATATACATATATATACATATATAAATCTCCATATATCTCCATATATATACATAGTGTCTCATTTTCAAAAACATTACCAAGTTTCACCTGCATATTAGGGTAACACAATAAACCTTGGAAGAGGTTTGTGCTTTCCAGGGGCTTTTGTTATTCAATTATTTTACAATCATCTCACTCAATGTTAACTTCGGGCACTGACAAATTAGCACAAGATGTACCACAACACTCTCCTACTGTGTGTTGAACAATTAAGTCCATACTTTTTACATGTACACCGTGCTGTATTGCAATATTTTTGCAGTTGCACTGGATCAAGTTAAGAAGACTTTCTGGTGCTCGTAGCATATCAGTCATTTCTGGTATGATGACACCATTGATCACCTGTCATAACCAATTGATGGGATTTAGAAAACGAGTTACTAACCATATCTGTACTTATTTGTATAATGCATAGAATAGAATTTTGCAGCAGCTGTTGTTGGATGCAAGATATTTAATCGACTGTGATTATTTTTTTATGTATCTTTTGAATAAAACGATGATAGTGCAATTTGTTGTCGTTCCATTTTGGCGTTTTTCAGATGCAATAATGCTTTCTTTTGATGCCTCACACTGACAGAAGACCTCAGCACAATGCTGTAAGTCTTTTTAAAATTTTAATAGCAACTGCTTTGCCTGCATTTGATAAGCATGAAGTTGTGTCACATCCAAGTAACGCATGAATAAATGGTAAATGTAAGCATATGCTGGGGCCAAGGTCAGATTTCGAACAGTGTATATTTTAACAGCAGTTTCTACAGCTCTTATGCACACATTGCCCTGCACATATACGGAAACTACTTGCATATTTCCCACATGCTGTGTTAATGCTATCACTTTCTATTTGAGTAATTATCACTGTATCCCTAAGATTGTTACCCATAATTTTCAATAATTGAAAAATTTTCATATTTCGCATCGGTAGATTTTTCTAGACTTTAATATGTTCATATAGACACCTCATATAAATGCATTGTGCCAAAAAAACCTTGTGTTGAAATTAGTTTGACCTTTTTAACTGAGTTCCGTCTCTTCCTTGCTGATCTATACTGCTGCTGGTGTTTCATCCTATTCTTTTCAAAAGGATTTCTGCTTTGAAAAAGCGCTTTCCTCCACCTTAACCTATCTTCAGCCACCTCCTCCCATCCTCCAGCATCAATTCCAAAGCACTTAAAATCGTTTTTGAGACAATCTTTAAATTGTTTACGAGGTTTATGTTGTGGGCGAGTATTCTAAATTTGTTTCCCATAGATTAGCTGCTTCGGCAGTCGGTTATCAGTAGAACTAAACCCGATGCTTGGAACAGCAGCTCGTTCCAACACTTCTGTGTCAGGGGTAAAGCTATCCCAACGGATGTTAAGCAAGTGTCTAAGGCAATTCTGCTGGAAACGCTCTACCAGCCGAATATGAGCTCTGTAAGTGGTCCATGTCTCACAAGCATATAACAAAGTTGATACCACACAGGCCTCATACACAGAAATCTTAGTTTCCAGCCTGATATCACGTGGTGCCTACACTCGCTACTCAAAATGATCAAAGACAATACGTCCATCTATCTCAGCATCCAACGACCCGTTCCTCAAAATAACACTACCCAGATACATAAAACGATCTACCACAGACAGTCTGCGGCCATCAACAAATATATCCGGTTCCTAATACAGGTTGCCAGGAGCTGAGGCAAACATAGCCTTTGTCTTGCCCAGGCCTATTGTGAGACCCATGCTTCTACACGTCCATGCAAAGCGATACATGGTATCCTGAATATCATTCTGCGAGTGAGCCACAAGATCCACATCATCTGCAAATCTCGAACAACAGTGGAGAATGTCCTTGACAAAGTCTTAAAACGTGCGCAATGGAAAATACACACGTTTGTCACAGTTAGTGAAAGCCAATGGCAGTTACAGCAAAATAGAAGGAAAACAAAGTAGGTTACGGTATATCACTGTTTAATACCGTTGTCAACTGCAACGGGTTCAAAGAGACAACCATTGCAGTTAATACATGCTTTCATGTTGTCGTGCAGCTCACAAAGAAGTCTAAAAAAGTTAGGAGAACATCCCAACTTACCCAATACCTTCCACAGTGCATCCCGACTAACTATATCAAACGCTTTCTTTAGATCAACAAAGACCTTATATAGATCTAGACTATGTTCAATACACTTTTCCTGCATTGGACGTGCCGTAAAGATCATATCGGTGGTACCCCTATTTCTTCTAACGCCACATAAACTCCCAGGAAAGACAGATGTAGGCATTCAGGCAATTCAAAAAGATTCTGGTAAATACCTTTCCCGTCCCATTCAAAAGAGAGATGCCTCGATAATTACCACACTCATCTTTCCTCCCTTTGCCCTTGTACAAAAAGACCATAATGGTGTCACACCAATTGTGGTAAACATGCCCGTCAAAGCAGATGTTGTCAATCAACACTTTAACTTGAACTGCCAATGGTCTTCCACCGCAGCGAAGGACTAACACATGTATACTATCTCCACCACGTGCTCCGCATCTCAACTGCCATATAGCTTCCTCCACCTCCTTGAGGAAAGGAACAGAATCCATTTCGGCAATGATAGCTTTCTGAGGCAAGCTATCTATCACATCAGTACTGACAATCGATGGATTAGTGAACAGATCAGTATAATGCTTTGTCCATCGATTAAGTAATCAACTCTGTGCCATCCTTGGATTTTAATGGGTTACACTAGAATGGCCAGGACCATACACTGTCTTCATCAGGTTATACATTGCTTTACTGTCCTTAACATCAATGGCAGGCTGAATATCACAAGCCTTTTGTCGCCACCATTCATCCTTCATCCATTTAAGTTCTTTCTGCAACTCTGATTTAATAGCTAGGTATGACTGTTCCACAGAATTCAGATCCTGACATGACAAGCAACTATCAATCCACCTTTGATGAAGTTTATGCTTATTCTGTAGCAGTTGTGTGATGTGAGCATTATTGTCATCAAACCAGTTCTGATGCTTTCTCTTCGTTAGCCCAAGAACATCTACTGCCGTTTCATAAACACACTTCTTAAAACACTGCCATGCACCATCAAACGATATCTGCTCAAGTCTATTCTGTAGGTCTAGAGCAGTTTTATCATCCTTCAGCTTTGCAACATTTATTCTGTGAGGACACTTGACGTTGCTGAATCGCCCCTTCAGCTTAATTACAAACCTCATGTCAGCACACACCAGACGATGATTGGTCCAGCACTCGGCATTCCTTTTGACTCGAACTTTGCAGACATCCTTTAGATCATGTCTACAGGTGATGACATAATCGATCAAATGCCATTGCTTGGATCGTGGATGCATCCATGTGTTCTTATACTTTGGTTTCAGATGGAAACATGTGTTAGCTATCACCAAATCCAGTTCGGAACACATTTGCAGTAAACGTGACCTGCTCTTATTCATACTTCCAACTCCATAATGTCCAAGCGAACGCCATGTTTGAAATTCCCTACCCACCCTTGCATTGAACACTACAACAATTTTATCATCTTGCAGAGCAGTGAGAATAGCTCTTTTAAGACCTTCATAAAAGGATCCTATTAGTCCAGCTGTTTAATGTAGGAGCATAAACAGAAACAAGAGTTGCATATCGCTAACCAGATAGAGGCAAACATAAGGTCACAATGTGCTCATTTCGATCACAAGGAAGACTCTCGAGTTTAGAAACAATCCATTTCTTAAATGCAAATCCTACTCCATGGTCGTGTTGTTCGCCTTCCTGTTTCCCAGTCCATTAAAATACATATTCAGAGTCTTCCTTTACACGACTACCCTCCACCAAAAATCTTGTCTCTGCTATATCAATACTGAAACGTACAAGTTCTAGTTCAACAAGTGCTGCCCGTCTCTCCAGCTGGTCAGAACCATAACGATCAAATAAGGTTCTGACGTTCCAAAATTAAATTTCGTATTACTCATTACATTCATACTGCTAAGCTAGACACTTAGTTGGTATCTACACATAGATCACATACACCAAAAGTACCAGCACAGTAACAGGATTATAGTGATCAATGCTTGTGCGACACAACGACCACTCTCTGATTATCGGCGACTATGAACCCGGTGACAGACAAACATCCGATGACCAGTAGTCACTTAAACCGCAGGTGTTAAATCAGAGTTTCCCTTCTCCTAGATGCCTGCCTTAACAAAGGCTAAAGATGACATCTTCCCTTGTAGTATTGTCATATACCCATGGCTGGAACTAATGATGCCATGTCAGCTGAGACATGCATGATCCACCTGCTGGTGGATCATGCATGTCTCAGCTGACATGGCCTAAGCTCTTCTGGAGGATTCTGTCAGGTTTGTGTAAACCTTAGCCTTTCTGGCAAAACCTTAGTCTACAAGGCAGTGGAGCCCAGTTTTACATGACTAAGCAATCGCCATTAACAAGGACCCATACGTATATGCATATACATATATACATCCATACACACACACACACATGTAAATAGAAAGAAGAATATATATATATAAAATAATAATAAGAATCATAATAATGATAATAATAATAATAAAATAAATAAAAATAATAATTTTTTTGTTATGTTACAAACATAACAAAAAAATTATCATTATTTTTATAAAGTTATAAAGAAATTCGCGTGTAGAACCGTGGCCGTCATAATAGTAAACTATTGAATTACTTATGGTGGCCTCGGCAGAATATGCATCTTCACTGAACTTTTTTTTTTCTGAAATATACTTTTCTTGCTACTGCAATCGACAATTTAAAAAATATATCTTTCTTTTTCTTGTTATTGTAATCGACGTGCATAAGTCGCCAGATTATTTGGTGTTATACATACATACATATATATATATATATATACATATATATTGCTTTTATTGGTAATTGCAGCGTTCGTTGTTTTTGCTTACTCCTATTTTGATTGTTTCACTTCCTAAGTGATTAAGATGCAGAAAATTACATTATTAGTCGCCCATAACTTTATATGACGTATTTTTCGTTAATGTATATATGTTTTAAATTAATTTTATACGTACATAAAAGTTTCTTGCTCACAGACATCATCAGTATGATTAAGACGAGGATCGAACCTTCGATGTTGATGTCTATGATCCAGAAACACGATTAATGCAATCACCGATAAAAACAATTACATAAAAATTCATGAAATATTTAGGTGATAAAAATCGTACACATTTCTAGGCAGGGCGTCGTTGTCTAATGGTAAAATGCTTGACTATTGACATCAATATCGAAGGTTCGATCCTTGTCTAAGTTAGCCATGCTGATGACGGCTGTAAGCCAGAAACCCGTGTCCATGGATTACTTTTATGTACGTATAAAATTAATAAAAATATATATATATTAACGAAAAATATGTCCTATAAAGTCAAGGGCGACTAATAATGAAATATTCTGCATCTTAATCACTAAGGAAGTTAATCAATCGAAACAGTGAAACAAAGAAAAGGGCAAACTCACATGTGACTAAACTCACTAGTATGCCATTTGGAGTTTTCCCACATGTGAGTTTGCTCTTTTCTTTGTCTTTTATTTGTTTTCGGCCAAAAATGAGCCACTGTATAGTGTAGTTTTTAATGCAAGAACTTTTTATTCTTTGTGGATTTTTCTGATGATTTTGTAGTGTTGCAGAAATGTTATGTTTTTTTGGAAATGTGAAACAATGAATAAATAAAAATAAAAACATGGTTATTGGAATATAAAATGAACCTGACTTATATATGCTCTCTTGTTATTGATTGACAATCATCGAGCTTAATCTTTTTAAGAGACTGCTAATTAAAAGGCACTGATAGTATATGCTAATACATATATTGTCATAATTATATATATATATACATTATATATACATATATAAATAAATACATATATATACATATACATATATATACATATATGCATATATAAATACATATATATACATATATATATATACACATATATAAATACATATATATATACATATACACATGTATACATATATATATATATATACATATACATATATATTAACATATGCATATGCACATATGTACATATATATATACACGGCTTTACGGAGCCCTCCAAAAAGGAGCGCGCTCCAGGAGCACGATTCTTTTTGCTGGAGCGAAGGAGAAGAGGGCTCATTTTATATTCAGCAGGAGTGGAGCGTGAGCAACTCCATTTGGGACTAAAGAGCGTGGTTTTATCGCTCCGCGCTCCTCGCTTCAAAATTATATGATTCTTTTCTTTTTAAACATTAGTTTTTTTATTCAGCAATACAAAAGAAAAAGAAAAGAAAGTCTCAGCTTTACTCTTTGAGTTATTTTTTCAATTATATCTCTGGCAAATGTATATGAGATAGGGAGAGAGATATAGACAGAGAGAGGAAGGGAGGGAGGGGGGAAAGAACGAGAGACTTCTCAGGTTTTTTATAGACGTAAGTAGATTTTTACATCTACATGTTACATTTTTGATAGGACAGTTTTCTTAAGGCAGGAGACAATTTGGCAACAGATGTCTTCAAATGCACCAGTGAGTCTATAGATGTCTTTGAAATTATTTTCTTAAAGATTTGAACTTTCTTTTGCATTTATAGCAAGGATGTTTATTGCTGATTGAATAAATAAGCCATTTTTATTTTCATTTTAATTGAACTTTTATGCCACATTTTTTCCAGTCGTCTTTTTGGCGGCATTTTGTTAATCTTAAATTCACGACTTTTCATGTTTGCTTTTAAATTCGTTTAATTCCATTAAAACTTGCTTTTGTAAATAGAATGTTCAAAGTGTGTAATAAAATGTTAAAGCAGTAAAAATATCTTTAGTCCAAGGAAAAAAACAATAAAAACCAACATGGCCGCCAGCGATTAAAACCTGGAATTAAAGTAAGATTCTCAACACTTTGAAAAGTAAATGAAAATTTTATTTCAGCACAAAAAATACAATTAAGACAAACAATCAGTTTCATCCAAAATTTGGGCGAATACCAAGCGAAATGAGCGAAAAAAAAGCAGCGGCCCCTATTCTACATGTTTAAACTTAATTAAGTTAAAGAAACTGTCTCAAATTTGAATTAAAAAAAGCAAATAATTAGACTTTCTGACTAATTTGTTGTTTTATTAGAACCGAAAGTAGATTAAATATCTTGTTTTATCTTAAAAAATCTATTATCGAATATTAAAAGTGTAAACAGTTTGTTTTTGTTAGAGATTTCAAATATAGACGTTTTCACCTTTTTTATACAAATTTTTAATTTTAATAAATATTTTTGCCCGACCTAGGAAAACTTGCTCCAGTTAATTTTTCGGGGGAGGAAAATTTGACCTGATATTTTTTCAACTCCCAAGGTCTCGGCCAGATATTTTGTATGACATTTTAAGACATTAAATGGATCTCTGAATTGTTTATTGACAATTTATTGATAGTGTTTGGCCAACTTATGAAAAATATATTTTTTTCAATCTTTAACAAATAAACTTCATTGGTCTTTTTTCGCCCTAAATTTTACGGTCTTACACTTAAAGGGACATCCCCACCCATATTGACGAGATCTTTTGACGCTGAATCCTATCCTTCGACCACCTATTGGCAGAATAGCACGTTTATGAAAGAAGGTACATTTTCATTGTGGAGTGCTGAAAAAGAGCCGCTCCCTTTTTAGAGGAGTTTGAGCTGGAGCGGCTCGTTTTTGAAAATGGGGTGCGTGAGAGGAGTCAGCTCCAATTTGGAGCGTCGTTGGAACAGGAGCGGGGGCAGTTACAAAAGTAGTGGAGCGCGTAAAACCCTGTATATGTATAGATATATACACACACACACACATATATATATATATATATATATATATATATATATACATATACATATATACATATATACATATATATATACATATAGATATATACATATATATATATATATATAGATATATACATATATATATATATACACATATATATATATACATATATATATACATATAGATATATACACATATATATACATATAGATATATACACATATATATACATATAGATATATACCTATATATACATATAGATGTATACATATATATACATATAGATATATACATATATATACATATAGATATATACATATATATACATATAGATATATACATATATATACATATAAATATATACCTATATATATATATGATGATTTGACGATTCAAATCGAAAGTACTTGCAAAAAAGAAAAAAGAATGGAACAAGAAAGCCATGGATCATATTTATATCAATTTGACCGAAACATTAGATGGACAATTCGGAAAATTGAAAAAAAAAGAAAAAAAAAGAAAAAAAGTCGCATCAAACAAAATCACTCCGTGTTATTTAATAATGTTTGCCTAAATGAAAATATGCTGCCTAAATACACACAATATATATATATATATATATATATATATATATATATATATATATATGTATTTCTATTTCTATTTGAAGTTTTTTATGTTCAAATATAAATTTTATAACATAAATGATTTTTTATCGCTCAATAGTGTAAGGCCAGAGCTATGTTATATATAATATTTTATATTCGATTTAATCGTATATCCCATATTTTATATAATTTATCTTCTTATTTAGGATACAAATGTTTCGGCATACACCTACACCAAGATATATGTAAATGCTCTAATGCATTTATATATTAGTCTGGCTATTGTCAGTGCTGATTATATAAAAACCAATGAAAAAAAAAAGTCCATAAATTGCAGTTAGTATTCATTATCAAATCCTTTTTTCTCTCTAATGGAACTTGTCATAAAAATATAGGCATCTAATAGTTTTCACTGTTAATATTTTAATCGTTACTCATCCTCTAATATTTTGATTCAGAATCTCCTAAATTACGATATATGTTTCTTCACTAACTTCCCTTTCTTGTTTTGTCAAATTTTTCATTTATTTTTCGGGTAAATGTCATCGATTTTCCCTTATATATTTACTTTTTTACATTTGGGATGAATATACGTAAACGATATCTATCTATCTATCTATCTATCTATCTATCTATCTATCTATCTATCTATCTATCTATCTATCTATCTATATATATATATATATAAAGTATGAAGGTGATAATTCTGAGGAAGAGACGCTGCTATTAAGAAACAACAACATGAGATTCGCAGAAAGACAAGGCTCGCAGAAAATGCAATCGTTAAGATATGTAATAAATTGTGGGACCAGGAGGTTGTTAAAAGAGTAAGGAAGGGGAAAGGGTTTTTATATAATTAAAAACAACATTAAATAAGGTTATAATATATCATTGCATAGTGAACGGAACTAATTTAGTGTAAGTATAATATACGAGAATTAAGTCTAAATGCTCTAAGTGCAGGTGGCTTAGTCTGTGAATAGGAGGTTGTAGAAGTTGTGGGGAAAAGTATCGACAAGAAAGGTGTATAAGGAAATATACATAGGGGAAGATGGGTGTGGGTTAAGGAGGTAAAGGGAAAGGGTGCCTGAATAAATAGGGAATAAGGAGAACAAGGAAAGTGAGAGCGTTGATAGGCGAGATCTAGAGGGGTTAGGTGGATAGATGGTTAAGATCAGTGGGATCGGACAGAGCCAAAGGAGCAAGGAGTATGAAGCATGGTCCAAGGTGAGTGGAGGTGGGATGATTTAGGAGGAGGAGTGGGGTTAAAGAATGAAGGGGGAACAAAGCTCGGCTCTGTTATTTAAAGAGGGTCTGTGTTTACAGATAAGAATTGCCTCCGATATCCTTAGATCACCAATGTTTCTAACTGAGGCAAGGATACGGACATGGATAATGCGTTGTGTGTTGCCACAAGTTAAGATGTGCTTATAGAAAGAAGAAATGCAAGTGTTCAAGTGTTCCTTCATGCGTTGGTGCAGAGGTCTGACAGTGTTACCGATGTAAACATTCTGGCACTTAACACATTGTAGTCTGTAAATTGTATGAGTATGAAGGCAGAGCCCAGAGTTGGGAATATGGGAATTGGTTAAGGAGCAGGGTTCAGAGGAATGGTTTCTGTGTTTTTTAGCTAGGTATTGTCGGAGGATAGTACCTGTGTGGGTGAGTTGAATGCCAAGGTTCTCGCTACGTATTGCTTTGCGGATCGCAGATATAATGCTATCGCTAAAGAAAGGGAGTTTGAGGAAGCAGGTGTTGGTAAGGGTGTGGTGTCTGCGTTTTTTGGTGTTACTAAGGCTGGCTATGGTAGAGGATGGAAGCTATTGGTTAAGAGGGTGTGGTGGAAGGCCTTAGTGTGTGTTGTTTTATCAGTAGTAGAGGAGCATTTACTTTGTATATGGGTGATTTCTGTGTGTGCACAACTGAATTTTGCTTTAAGGGTAAGGCGAATTTAAAGTGGATGAAGAGTTTTCTGTGGGCAGGTTTTCTGTAAAAGGTGGTTTGTATGAATCTATCCTCAGTGATGCTAAGATTAAAGTCTAGGAGATAGAGTGAGCCTGAGGTGTTCGGGGGTTCGATAGTGAACAGTAGGTGGGGGTCAGTATTGTTGAATGTGTTGAAAATAGTGGTAGCTTCCTCACAAGATGATGTGAGGATCAGAATATCATCAATGTATCTTGAGAAGAAATGTAGGAGTGGCAGGTGCTTAGAGCTTGTTGCTCAAGTCGGTCCATGTAAGAAATGGTTAGGAGGTCGGAAAGATTGGAGCCATGGGTAAGCCAAAGACTTGTTTGTATGTGTTTTGCTGGAATGTGAAATAGGTATTGTTGATGATGATAAATAGGAGTTGGGGTATATCTGTCAGAGTAATCCCGAAACAGTCGGTGATGAGGTTGACAGCGGGGTGTGCGGGTATGGAAGTGTAAAGGGAGATAACGTCAAGGCTAAAAATGTAATTGTTGAGGTGTAACAGTTGGGGTCGAAGTAAGTTCAATCTATTTAAAACTTGGTCAGAGCTGCTGACATGTGCAGGAAAGGTGGGGAGTAGGGGTTTGAGTAACTGTGAGAGGAGCCAGGAAATCTTGTAAAGGGGTCCCTCAGTACTGGAGACGAAATCTGCCATATAGCCCCCTTAGGAGTGAATTTATAGATTCGGGAATACGCCTATTAACTTTTTCGGTGAATTTTGCATTAGAATACACTTTTAGATTTTATCTAGACTCGCTAACTTTTTTCTATAGGACACACACACTAACACACATACATACAGACATTGAGTTATATATATATATATATATATATATATATTCTTCTTCTTCTTCTTCAGGTATCACATCTGTTTGCAGATATCGATGGTCATGACTCTCCAATATTTTGTTTCACCACAATGTTCTTTGTAAAGAGGTTACCTATAGTGGGTTGCACTTGCCTACTATGGGGCAATACTCTATTATTTTCAAAAAGATTTCTGCCTTGAAAAAGCGCTTTCCTTCATCTTGACCTATCTGCAACCCCCTCCCATCTTCCAACATCAATTCCAAAGCACTTCAAATCGTCTTTGAGACAATCTTAAAATCGTTTACAAGGTTTATGCTGTAGGCAATATTCCCAGTTAGTTCCCCATAGATCACCTGCTTGGGCAGTCTGTCATCAGTAAGACGAATAAGATGACCAGCCCAACGAAGTCTGCGTTTACTTATACGGGGCTCGATGCTTGGAACAGAATCTTGTTCAAACACTTAAAGGGGTAAAGTTATGCCAACGGGTGTTAAGAAAGTGCCTAAGGCAATTCTGCTATAAACGCTCTAGCAGGCAAATATGAGCTCTGTAATTGGTCCATGTCTCACAAGCATATAACAAAGTTGATACCACACTTGCCTCATACACAGAGATCTTAGTTTCCAGCCTGACAGTACATGGTGCTTACATCTGCTTATCCAAATGACCAAAAGACACACCAGCCTGTTCAATACGTCAATCTATCTCAGCATCCAACGACCCGTTCCTAAAAAAACACTACCCAAATACATAAAACGATCCACCACAGACAGTCTGTGGCCTTCAACAAATATATCCGGTTTCTGATATGGGTTGTCAGGGGCTGGGTAAAACATAGCATTAGTCTTTCTGAGGCTTATTGTGAGACCCATGCTTTTATACGCCCATACAAAGCGATCCATGATATCCTGCATATATATATATATATATATATATATACGATTGGGTTGCGCTTTCTTGGCCTTTTGGCTAAGATCAAAGTGTAGTATCTGTTCCGATGGATACTGCACCCATACTGGTGTTGTCTTGGCCTTCGGGTCTTGATTTACGCCGGTCAATGGGTCTGTCCTGTGCAGTTCTGGGAGGTCCACCTTCCCAGGCTTTGCCTCCCCTCTTTGGGGAGGAGTAAGTTTATTGCTTACTGCCTGAGGCGCCCCTACCGGGGAATGTCGACGGGGCTGCCCAGGCAATTTTTTAAACCCCACTTTTCCGATCCGACCATGGGTCACATCTTACTTGTGGGAGTAAGATAAAAACTGGCCTTGTGCCTAACTCCTGGAGAGGAGTAAATCAATACTCTACACAGTGAAGGAAGACACCTTCATGTGCATTTGTGAATTTTATCACCGCATTCCTGCGCATTAGTTGCAGCCTGTCGATCGCTGAGTGAGGTGCTACATAACGTGTTCGTCGGATTACTGATTCTCTCAAGATGACTGAACATGTTGAGCAAAGGTACTGCATCAAATTTTGTCACGGCAAAACAATTAGGAAGATTCAACAGGTGTTTGGAGAAGATGCGATGGATGTAACACAAATTATGGAGTGGTTTAACCGATTCAAAAATGGTCGCACATCAGCGGAGAGTGACCAGCGTTCTGGCAGGCCTCAAACTGCTTGTATTGCAGCTGTTGTTGAGAGGGTGCGAAATTTGGTGATGGAAGATCGTCGTTCAACCGTACGGGAGATCACTTAAGAGGTCGGAGTGAGTAAAGATTCCATACATGCAATTTTGTGTGATGATCTGAACATGCGCAGAGTGACTGCGAAATTTGTGCCCAAGTTGTTTTCGTACGAACAAAAAGATTTCCGTTTTCAAGTTGCACAGCAACTTCTGGAAACCGTCAACACTGATCCTAGGTTTTACTGCAGACGAGTCATGGGTGCACGGGTACCACCCAGAAGCAAAAAGACAGTCGTCGCAATGGAAGTATCCCGAGCCTCAAAGGCCAAAAAAGCGCGACAGGTGCGAAGCAAAATCAAGGTGATGCTTACTGTATTCTTTGATATCCGTGGAATTGTGCATCACGAATATGCACCAGAAGAACAAACAGTGAGAAAGGAGTACTACCAAGATGTTCTCCGGCGTCTCTCAGAATCGTACCGCGGTTTCATCCAGATGGACTGGCTTTTTAAATTAAAAAAAAAACGTCTATCGTCCATAAGGAATCATCAGCGTTCCGAAATGTAGACACAGGGGTAAATGGCATTTGGATTCACCGTTAACCGGTGTCTTGCTGAAGTGTCACTTCTGAAGAAAGTAGCCCTATCAGGGTTGTAGGATCCATTCTAACCTCAAAACTCCGTAGGATCCGTTCTTAACTTAAAACTCTGTAGGATCCATTCTAACCTCAACACTCTGTAGGATCCATTCTAACCTCAAAACTCCGTAGGATCCATTCTTAACTTAAAATTCTGTAGGATCCGTTCTAACCTCAACACTCTGTAGGATCCATTCTAACCTCAAAACTCCGTAGGATCCATTCTTAACTTAAAACTCTGTAGGATCCATTCTAACCTCAACACTCTGTAGGATCCATTCTAACCTCAAAACTCCGTAGGATCCATTCGTAACTTAAAACTCTGTAGGATCCGTTCTAACCTCAACACTCTGTAGGATCCATTCTAACCTCAAAACTCCGTAGGATCCATTCGTAACTTAAAACTCTGTAGGATCCGTTCTAACCTCAACACTCTGTAGGATCCGTTCTAACCTCAAAACCAACACCATCAATCAATCCCCTCAACCCCCGCTGCTCATGCAAAAAGGGGGGAGGTTTGCCCAATAGGAGGAGGATGTATATTCAGTTCCATAGTGTATGAAGCCAAAGTCATATCCAGTGTAGATACCAAGAAGCGACTATCTGTAATTCCTTTTTGTCTCACAGACAAAATATTTCTAATATATTTATATTTTATTTATTTATTTATGTTTAGTTTTTTCTAAATTCAATACTTCTATATCTTAAGTGCGTTTCAGGGCGAAATCCAGAGAAATACATAACTTCGGTTATATATATATATATATATATATATATATATATATATATATATATATATATAAATGAATAAATGCAAAAGTTTTTCCATATATCTTAACTATATTAACATAAAATCTGACTAGGCTTATTTCATTCTAGTGCTACTAGAATATATTTAAATACCGTATATACAGGAATCTCGATATTTCTCATTTGCATATTTATTCATTTTTTAATTTCTTATAAATTAATATTCTCTAATATACATTTCTAATTTATATTTCCGAAATTTGTTCTATACACGCAATCGTTTTTATCTATAGTATTATTAATTTAATTATTATTAAATTAACATTTTAAAACCCAAAAATTGGTAGGTAGGTAGGTAGGTAGGTAAGAAAAGTAACTTTATTGCCTTTGGTATTTGTTGATTATTTGTTTTTCATTCTTCTTTTCTGTTAGTTATTCTTCACAATCGTTCCGAATTTTCCATTTATTCCTTTCATTATGGCCAATACATTTTTATACTTAAACAAAATCAAAACCTAACATTGGAATATATCAAATAACACTAAGATAATAACCTTTTTGTTGTTTTTCTTCAAATTACTAAAATGGGAAAAGAACAGTGTTTATTGGTTCGTCTGTAGATAAGGCTACATTTAGATTAATTGCTGCCCGGAGGGCGGGTAGATTTTGTTAGTATATATATATATATATATATATATATATATATATATATATATATATATATGCAAACGTTTTAAACAACAACAATTTGTTTTTCAATTTTTCTGATAACCTTTTAGTTTAAAAATCAAGAAGATTAATAAATTTTCTATATGTATAATAAATACTTTCTATTCGTCGTCGAATCATCTTCAAGTGAAAAAACAATGAGAAAAAAAGCCTAAAGAAAGAAAATTTCAAAACAACTGCCGAGAACGCTGCACGGCTGATCGTTAAACATCAACAATAAGCCATCAGTTTTGAAATGTAATAGTTTTGCGTTGCTAACAAACATTTGTCTATATTTAGAGGGGGGGGGTAGTTGTGTTTTTATAAATGCTTGTAAATTGAACTACAATTTACCAGATGCATAGTGAAGCTATCTGAAAGGATAGTAGAAATACCAATGTTTCTTTTTCACTTACTATTTATCTAGATATATTACTACAATAGTAATATAAAATATACGTAGCCAGTTTTTTTGTAAGCTCCTTTTTAAGGGTTTTCGAATTGTTGTAAGGTCTCATGTAGATTCAAATATTTGTTGTTACTGTTGTTGTTATATGTGCGTTTGCAAAGTCAGTTACATTTTTTTAAATTCAAAATTAGTTTTATGTTCGTTATCCCCCTCTCTCTTTCTCACTATGGATTAAACTGTGATGCTATTCCCTATTGTTTACAATGGACTACTCCAATCTTTTTATTATATTCGCCCTCTATTACTTTCGATTCTTAATAAATATAAATACATTATATATATATATATATATATATATATATATATATATATATATATATATATATATCAAGGGAGGCGCGATAGCGCTCTATCCCTTAATAGACTTCAAAATCGACCTATGCTAGAAATCTCATTTCTTTGATCAGTCATAACTCAAAAACCAATAAACCAAATTATCTAAAACTTTGCACAAAATTTTCATTTGATAGGTTCTATAAGTGTGTAGAATTTCAGCATCATTAGTCAAGGCAACCTAGAAGTCCAGAAAGGGCAGGAGTGATTTTGTGTTATCCGTGTGTACATACGTACGTACGTACGTGTGTGCCACCCTGTATCTCATCAACTATTTGATGGATTCAGCTGATTTTTGGCAGAGATAGAGGTTCTAGGGTTTAGTTGATGGCATTTTAATTTCAGTTTACCATATACCTTAGTTTTCCAGAAAATTAAAAAAAAAACTTAAAAATTACCATTGTCTTGAGGCATAGCCTTTACAAAAGTAGTGACATTCTATGATAAATGCCAGTATACTGAAATCATGTGCCCTTAATAGGGTTAAGATGAAAATTCATATACACTAAATGTACAAAAGCAAGGAAATTCCCAAATTTTTACACTTTTATTGTCATTAAGGGTATGGCTACATATCAACCAAGCCATTTCATTATCACATCACTACAGTATAAATCTCTATGCATGAGTGGATGAAGTGTGTGAGGTGCGCTGAAGAAAAATTCCTACCAGTAAAATACATAGCCCTATTGTGCTCGCATACCCTTAATGACAATCACAGTTTAAAAATTTGGGAATTGCCTTGCTTTTGTACATTTAGTGTATATGAATTTTCATCTTAACCCTATTAAGGGCACATGATTTCAGTATACTGGCATTTATCATGGAATATATATATATGCTTTCAAAAATAATTTACGGAAAACTCTCTAGACCTCTTTCGACTATATACATATAATTATATAAGGTTGGTATAAAACAATAGCGTTTTCTCACATATGTTATATTTATATATGTTTTCTTAATTAATTTATTGATAAATATAGCGTTGTGATAGGTCATTTTAAAGCGCTCTTCGGTCTATCGAATCGTGTTATTCGTTTCCATTTTTAATCTCTTAATTTATTTTTTTTGCAGGCTTTTCAACAGCATGGGACACATTGAAATCCGCAAAATATTCTTGTTTCTAGTTCAAACTAGACCGAAAAGCTGCCGAGACAGCTCGTAACATCAATGATGCGTTTAGCCCAGGAACCACTTACGAACGTACGGCACAAAGGTGGTTCAAGAAATTTCGCAATGGTGACGAGAGCCTCGAAGATGAAGACGGTCAAGGCCGGCCGACTGCGGTTGATAACGAAGATCTGAAAGCATTAATTGAAGCCGATCCTCGCAAAACCACACGAAAAGTTGCTGATGAATGCGAATACTAAAACACGATTAAAATGAATTTAATTTAATTGTCGTTTAAAACAGCGTTGGATAAAAAAGAAAAGAAAAAAAAAACTGGGCGGGGTGGCGGGTTCCAAGTCACCCAAAGAAAGTTAGCGCTTTCACAAACTTTTTCTACCGGCACAAGGAAGGTTTACGTAGAGCGATGGAGACAGATTCCAACATTTTAAAATGCTTTTTGGAATCCGTTCTATGAAGTAACTGAAAACGCTCCAATTTATAGTTACTGGCACAACATGGATTTTCAACCAAATGCTGGCCAATAGCAGAGTCCAAAGTCGCAGAGGAAGGGTGGCAAAGGGATCCTACCCTTCCCTGTTTTCCCTGATAATCGTTGATATGTTTGCTTGACTATACTATCGGTTCTCTTGACGAGATGACAGTTGAAAGAGCTCGAGAGAATTTTCCACAAATCATTTTCAAAAGCATATATAAATTTTGTACCTCCAAACATTTGTATATATATATATATATATATATATATATATATATATATATATATATATATATCTTTTTAAATAATACTAGAATTTTACGTTTTCCTTGCATAACTTCTATTCGTGATGTTATGAGGAGCGCTCAAGAAGAAACATTTTGGAACCCTCTAAAGTATAATACAAAATAAAATATGCCAAATCGTTTTTGTAACGATCGTGTGCCAATTATTTGTTGTTTTGAATTCTTGGAACCGATACACATAATGCGCTAATTTGATTAATCTCAACTTTATATATATATACAGGGTGACTAAAAATAAAACGGGCCCCGTGTACACTTTATGTGATATCTCCTTTATTTATTCACCGATTGCCATTATTTTACAGGACATGACAGAATCAACGACCGTGCGTACACCAAGACCTCAGTGGGAGCTGGGACAAAGAATACACTGTGTTAAATTTTACTACAAGACAGGCTCGTTTAAGAAAACCCAGGACAGTTTCATGCATCAGTTCAGATGTGAAAAGGCTCCACCCAAAAGCAGAATTCAGAACTGAGTGGATCACTTCGAGAAGTATGGGACCGTGGAGAACTTCAAAGCTGCCAGTGAGAACCGTCCAAGCCACTTGGGACGTCCCAAGAAGCGGACAGCTGAGCTGGTTGAAAGTGTGAGAGAGTCTCTCCAGGAGAGTCAGAAACGCTCTGTGCGTAAGTGAAGTCAGTCCCTCGGTATCTTCCGTGAGACTTGCAGGAGAGTTCTTGTGAACGATATCAGGGCTTACCCATACATAATACAGACGCTGCAGACCCTTACAACCTCAGACAAGAAGCAGAGGAGCGCTATGGCAGTCAAGATGCTCGATAAGATCGAGGAGACACCAAGTTTCCTTAACCTCCTTTGGACCTCAGATGAAGCCCACTTCCATCTTGACAGAAAGGCGAACTCCAAGACAAATGTCTTCTGGGGGTCCTCCAGACCCAATGAAGTAGCCACCAAGCCCCTGCACTCTCCTAATTTCACGGTGTGGGCTGCAATCTCGGTCAGAAGCATCATCGGACCAATCTTCATCGAAGAATCTGGCGCAGCAGTGACAGTCACAAAGGAGCGGTATGTGGAGGTCCTCAAAACCTTCAAGAGTGAGCTCCAGATCCTCTACCCGTCGCTCATGAGCAAGTTCTGGTTTCAGCAAGACGGAGCAAGTTCTCACACCTCAAACCTGTCCCGTGATTGGCTGAAAGAGAACTTCGGAGGCAGAGTGATCAGTCTCAAGACTAATTTTGAGTGGCCACCCCATAGCCCGAACCTAAGCCTCCCAGATTATTTCATTTGGGGCTATCTTAAGGACAGAGTGTACGCAGGGAAACCCAGAACCATCACGGAACTCAAGGAACCCATCAGGGAGGAGATGAGAGCCATTCCCAATTCAGTCTGTAAGAACGTCATGGACAACTTCGTTCTGCGCCTCAAGAAATGCACGGAGCTAAAAGGAGTCCATCTAGAACACATGCTGTAGAACGGAGAAAAAAAGGCCAAAAACTCTAGTGTTTTGATATGATGTTGTGAATATAATAAACTAGTTATGCCCCAAAATTCATTTCATTGGGACGAAACACTAAGAAACGGGGCCTAATTAGATGCGGGGCCCGTTTTTTGGGGGGTCACCCTGTATATGTATGCATATATATGTCATTTTAAACAAGGAAAGAAAATGCAGTTTAAATTCCCAGGGATACTAACTAAATCCAAAATATCGCAGACTTAGCACTTGCACAAGCTGACTTACCGCTAGAAAATTTACAAATATAGAAGTATATAAAAGTGAAACAAAACAGGGGACCTTAACTTAAATTGGGAAATATTAAACGGGAATCATCAGCTGTTTACGATGTAACTGTTTCGGAGATTTAAAGACAGAACATTTATAAAATTCATGGCTCTCCAGTGGGACTGATGAAATGACCACTTCCCCTAAAAACAAATATATATATATATATATTATATATATATATATATATATATATGGGAAGAGAAGGATGAAGGTAATCCGACGTGATGGTAAAATGAAAAAGGAAAACCAAAAACTGGATGTTTTTTATGTGTACATCAACGTTTCGTCTTTATTTATAAGACTTCATCAGGATGATGATATAGGGAAAAGATATCATGCAAGCACAGATACATGTAGGGTAGACATGTTGGGAAGAAAAATAAAATAAAATAAAAAATAATGGCAGCGTCTTGCTGGACGTCCGTCCTTTTTCATTTTAACATATATATATATATATACTAGCTGGACCCGTCTCCCGGGAGAAATATAAAAGAATGAATTAAAATTTGTCAACATCCGACAGAACGCAAATAGATCACATCGGATAATTTTAATGTTTAGAATAATTGTCGGTTTGGAATTTTGGAAGGGGGAAATGATGAAGAAATAAATGAAGAAGAAGACGCGGTTGTAGGAGTCTTCCTGCCCATCCCATGGTACCGATATTTCCCCAGTATTATTCTTTTGATTAAACACCCGCCCCATCTATGATAATGGGCACTTTTTAAATTAACGAAGCATACAGAGCCCTATTAAAACTAATTCCCTCATTATCTTTGTATAGAAATTCCCTTTTTTCCGTAGGGAAAGAAAAAAGAAAAATGAGTATGCCTCTTGAGCATTACTGAAACACACAGATAGAATTAAGGTAGCCTGCAGAGCACTAATAAACCATGTGTGTTCGAAGAGAAATTATGATATTCACAATAGTTAAAGTACTACATATTACATTGATTTCTTTTCAAATTACTAGATAATAACGTTGAATTAAAAAAAGGCCAATATTAATCCTTTCTCCCCCTCCCTCGTAGGCAAAAATTTAACACTGTAAAAAAAATTTTGTGAGTCGATTGGGATCGAACGCTAAACCTCTCGGTCTTGGATGTACGTCGATAACCTCCTGGTCACGAAGGCGAGTAGAAAATCTCTTGAAAAATAGGTGAATTAAACGAAGCATGTGGCTGCCATGCGTTTGATTTTACGATCCACCAGAAGGTGTTCAAATGTAGGGCCCACCAGTCACACGTTTGGGTCATTTCTATACGAAAAAATCGATGGTTTTTCCAATTTTTGGATATTAGACGTGTGAAACGTGTAGGATTAAGAAAATGTCAACTTTATGGGTATTGTCGAGTATCTTGTCGTATATTGTCTTAATTCGGAAGTAGAATCGCTGAAGAAAATGTTGAATATTGAAACACCGTAAGGAACTATGTTCATTTATTGCATTTTCTATAAACCGGAATAGGTATAACTGTATACGTAATAGGTAGAAATAACGTAATCCAATATTCTCGAAAATCTGCATTATTAGAAGGAGCGCCCATTAAATTTGTGCGTAATGTACTGTATTATCTAGTAAATTAAGAGCAGACGAATAGTAAATAATAAGGGTCACGTTATTAAAAAGTAGACTTTGTTTATTAGTTCCCGGTGTCGATGGGGAGAGTATCAGTAGTAAAGTTATAGTGAGAAAAGTTTTTGCAACCACGTCTATTGTGTTAGCTGGAGAAAATAATCACAAATTTACTATAACACGCTCGAGTGAATAAGCATAATATAGTGGTGAGTTTAGTAGACTATGATGCAATTGGTTATTTTCCAATTTTTGACAGAGGTACAGGGGAAATCGTCTTAACTTTATATAGAAGATAAGTAAATAAATAAATAATAATAATAATGATATATATATATATATATATATATATATATATATATATATATATATATATATATATATATACAGGTGTATTGATGTTACCAAAATATTTATCTGCTATAGATTCATCAAAACAAATATTTGTTCGTTGGTGTATATTTATTTATTTGCATAAAAGAAATCACCCCTAAGGGTAAAAGTAATTTAAACAAACCAATTTAGCTTTATTCCTATGCTCTGCAAATAGATAGAAGGTTAGTAAGAGATGGGCCACTTGATTAGTTACTTGTAAATTAGAACGATTAAAATGAAAGTTTTTTCAAACATAACTCAATCTCAAAACTGAGGAATATTTTAGCATGTATTTTCAGCGATTAAAATATATATGGAAAAGTCATTAGGGAAACAAACGTTGATTAACTCAGCTTTAATTGTAGTTGTATGATAATGGTAATGATAAGGATTATAAGATGATGATAATAATAATTTTAATAACAATTTCTAGTTCTATCGAATGTGGACTTAGCAATGATTCAACCGATAAAATAACATTTAAAATAAAAAATAATAAAAATAGTGTGTATAACAACATGGAATTGAAATATAGGAAACAATATAGTAAAAATAATGAAAATAGAAAGAAATAGAAATGTTATTTGGTTCACCCCATCATATAATCAGATGCTGAAAACAAAACTAGGTAAAAAAAAGTTGTAAATACTATTGATAAACATCTTCCTGTAACTATCCCTCTTCGTAAAATGTTTATTAAGAATCAATTGAAATTGAGTTACAATTGTTGTGAGAACCTAGAACTTATTAAGGTTCACAATAATAAAATATTAAATGCTAGGAGAAAAATGAAAATGTAAGAAAAATCACGAATATTATAATAAAGAACAGCAGACGAACCAAAGGTAACTGAAAGTGTCAGACATAAACAAACGATCATCCCCGAGAAAAACGCACACACACACATACACGAGGCTCACACAACACAAACTTATCTTGAAAAGTCAAGGAAGATGCAAAGTTCGAGAACAAAGAGAGCCAAAAAACCTCTATTGGAAGGTTACGGAGAATACTGGAACCTGGGGAGGCTTATTACCACTCACATTCCAGAGAAGCCCAACTATCGTTACAAGTGAGAAATGGATGGTAAACGACTGTTGTGATCATGCAAAATGATTTGCAATGGTTATTGAAAGTACTAGAAATCTAGGCCTAATTGTAGTCACTCACAACACCAGGGAACACCACTAGTTATTTAAAGTGAGGAAAATGTAACTATAAAATAAAGGTATGTTACCCCTACAAAATGATTGTTTAACTAAAAACATAATCTACCAAACACCCCTACCCCCACTCCCCCAACTTCCACAAAAATGACATAGGGAAAAACGCATAAGAAAATAGAAAAAGGTATTAGAGTTACAAAAGACATAGATATAGTACATCACTAATAATTTGTAGGAACTTAAGGATAGCGGATGGTTTGCGGCATTTGAATGTAAATCGTAAAGTGTACTAAGATGTTTATATGGAAGGGGATGAGGATGTATGGATGGAAGGAGATGATACGATAAATAAAAAATGAAGCAATCGTTTCGGTTGCATATTCATTGTTTTAAGTAAGCTTTTTTTTAGTGGCATTCAGTTTATCTGTGTTTCGCTTGTTGATTATTTGTTTGGTGCATTCATTGCTTCATGAAAGCGTCAGTGTACAGATGCACCTAGGCGTAAGAAAAGACGTAATGTTTTTACCTGCTGATCTTATGTAACATCTATTTGAGATGTGTCTTTAATTATTATAAATATTAATTGATTTATTAAATACTATTTAATATTTGTCGTTTGCTTTAAGGTAACTAATTAGAACAAAAAGCAGTACTGATTCATATCTGTTAATATAGAAAAATGTGAAAGATTATTATGGGAATTTGCACCCGCACGATTTCAACCAGTGAATACCGAAATATTTTCTCTTATAAAATTAGTACACGGTGATTCGGGTGGCAGAAAGAAGACTTGGGATGACAGAGGATTATCTCCTCTGACTCACTCTATAACATTAGTAACATTAGGTGACTGGTACTACAAGAACGTAAATAACAACAAGTCTCTACAATGTACCAAGGCATCAACGTACTCCTTCGTCAGACGTCTGTTTGTGTGGATGCATATATATGTAGATTTGTTATTACTATTTATTTTATTTTAGTCTAAAAATGGAAGTGTATATAAAACACTGGAAAATGATAAGAAAGAGGAAAGAATAAATTACATTAATAATCTTGGCGAGGAGGGGCGAGGGTTTAAGGAATGAAACAAAACTAAAGAAAGCTGGGAAAAGACCTTTTTTCGCGTTTCCTGCCTCTTTTCGAGGTCGCTGTGCAAAAAGGAAAAAAAAACATATATAAAAGTAAAGAATTGAATGAGTTTATGGAACCGGGCTGAACGACGAGCCACACACTCATAGTGAAGAAACGTGTGCAATACCAGACGCTCCCCCATCACTACCATTTCCATTTCCCATTTCTCAATCTGCATCATGACCACCGGCGACAAACCCGTTGACAAAAAGGTTGACGGAAAATTTATGCTTGGATGAGTGACTGTAAAATTGGCTGATGACAGCATCGTAGCCGCGTCTGCATGGCGCTGTCATAAAAACGTTCTTATTTTTCACTATTAAATATCAACCGGATATGATCCTCCCTCAGCTCCCTTATACTCTTCTATACGTCCCCATTATTGATTATAAAGTCGGGGGAGGAGGAGGCGCTAAGGAAAAGAGCTTCTAGAAGAAAGTATGATCTTTCTTTCACTTTGAACCAAACTTATAAGAAGAAACAGAAAATGGAGACATTTGGAGATTAAGCAAGAATTGCAAAAAGAAAGAAAGAAAAAGCAAGAATGGATAAAAGAAAAAAGAAAGAGAAAAGAAATCGATAAGAAAAAAGTAGAACAAAGAAAGAAGGAAAAAGAGGAAAAAGAGAGTGTAAAGAAGATGGCAGAAAGAATAAAAGAAAAAGAAGAAACAAAAAAGGAGCAAAGAAGACTAAAGGAAAAAGAAAGGAAATAGAGAAGGAGAAGAAGAATAAGAAGAAGAAGAAGAAGAAGAAGAAGGAGAAAAGAATTGAACAAAAAAGAAAGTCACCGCTTATCAAGGCCCATAAGCTGTTCAAGGCTAAGGGTTAATGAGTTTGTCAGGAAGACAGTGAAATAACAACGTGGGGATTGGTAACAATGGTTGAGACTGGTCAAAATTAGATTATTTCAAAGGACGGCTCAACAACAATTTGTTAACATTGGATTTGAAAACGACCATGCTATAGTCAGCTGGGAAGCTGCTCCGTGGTATCGTGTTCCACAGAAGGATAATTCTTGGAAAAAAACTTTGCTCATGGAAGTTCCGTTTAGTTTTAAGTACACTGAGGGAGAGAGGAAAATTATTGACAGTGGTTGCAGCTAGACGAGGTTTTATTGTAAATGTTTTACAGATGGGAACCATAGATTGAAGCTGAGTCGAGCACCTGCCATGAAAATAATGATAGAATAGAGAAAGACTAGCAACCACTCTTCTGTGAGAAAAATGCTTTAGGGAAAAGAAGAGAACATCCTCACAAGATTTCAAAGTCAGTTCTGTACTCTTGTCAAGGCAGGAAAGGGTTCTCTAAGTGGCACCTCCCCAGATGTGACAACAGTATTCCATCTTAGGACGTATTTGACTTTTATACAGGTAGAGGATTGCGTCAGAAATGAGATACCTTCTGGAGCGGTAGAATGATCCAACCATCTTTCTAGCGACCTTAGCAACATATTTGATGTAAGTCTTCCATTTGAGGTCTGAAGTGAAGATCAGACCTATGAGCTTCTTATAGGAGGGGGCTTCTTCAAGGAGAGAGCTATTCAGAAGCTTGGATTTAGATGTATTGAAAGTAATCAGCCATCTCTTTCCACATTGCACTACATGCTTCAGGTCAGAAGAGAGAGAAACAGAAAGATCTTGATTATTAATGCTGTTCGAAGTATTGCAATAGATGGTTGTGTCGTCTGCATAGATATCAACGAATGAACTTAGAATGTGATTTGAGAGATCATTGATAAAGATCAGAAAGAGAATAGATCCCTAGTGCACATCGGCATTAATACTATGTGCTTCAGATTTCTGCCATTCAACGACTACTTTTATAAACCTATGAGAGAAAAAGTATTTGATGATTTAAATCATTTATTTTTGTGTAGAAAAGATTTTACAGGAAAAGAAAAAAGTGAATCACCCTAACCCTAACCCAACTCACAGGAACTAGGTACATGTGACTTTTTCTCTCGCATGCACATGTGTGTGTCATTGGCCAAATAGACACTGTTGTGGCCTTATGGACTCCACTATGATATGTTTACATTCTATCAGATTTATTGTAGTCGTTAATACACTAATTTTCTTCCAGCTCATAGCAACTTGTATTCATTTAATTGCATATAATGAATTGTTTACAATAGGTGAATTGTGTTTTGGCATAAAAAAAAAACGAATCCCAAAAGTGTAGAGGTAGTAGCGTCATAAGGTGGACTAGGTCGTCACACTTTGGGGTTAGGGTATAAAACGAGTAATATTGGTGGAACTTGTCAGTTTTTGGTTTAATTAATCATATTACAGACAGACTGATGTCAACGTCCATTTTAAAATGAATGTATAGTAGCAAACTGAGCCCCTCTCTAAAAATAGTTTAAAACGATTGAGGAGGGGAGCTAAAATCTCCAACTGATGTAAAATTGCTTGATCAACACTGTATTTTAGTATTATTTGGATTATTCGGACTAGTGCTCTCATCTTGGGTGTTATTCTCACAATGTTTTGTCTAGGAGCAAAGTGTAGTATCTGTTCTGATACTCCACAACTTCTGTTCTGTCCTCGGTTGGTTAAGGAGAAATCCTCCTAGACTGAGGCAATTTAAATTTTTATCTCAATCCAGAGTGCCTCCCATTCGGTAGCTCAATTTCCCCCACATTAAACCCCGGTCTTGTGTCTAACTCTGCCCTCGTAGGGAAGCAAGTAAATAAGAACGTTTCGGACGATGTAACCTCTGACCTTCTTCAAGTATGCCATGTCGAACTAGGGAATTTTCAAACAGAACTTTATATTTAATCCACGGGAGTTGATTATTCTCATTCCGTCAGCAACGACTGAGTACAAGTCTTAAGTAATTCTTACTTATATTCTCAGTATCGCATCTACTAAGGATTGAACTTTACACCTCCAGAAAACTGTCACTTAGAACTGATTATTACTTAGCACTTTAGTGTCTTACTGTCTAGTTTGAGACATTTTACTGCCAATTATCAGCCACGTCATATGACCTGTGTTATATTTTATGTGTGTCTATCTTGTTTATTCAAAATTGAAATGGTATGCATGTGCTTGGATAAGTGGATACCGGCAAAGTCTATGGAATCGGTGATGCTAAGTTGAAATCCCATCTGATTACATAAAATACTACCAGGAAAGGTATGAACCCACACTCTCCCTCCACACTGTGGGTAAAATAGTAGTTAGTTGCTGTTTGAGAAGGTTCACACTGGCACAACGAATATAAGAAGGTATTATTTCCCCAACTGAAATCCTAGTTGAGATCAAGACTGTGCAGATGTGTAAAAGGGAAACTATGATATTCACTGTGCCCTTATGAACTTTTTAAAACAGCAACCAGCTACTGAAATAATACTTGCTATGTTTCACCACATCAGCACAAAGTCCAATCATCAGCATCGCCAACAATGAACCAGCTACGGCAAACAACAACACTATCGCGATATTTCACCATTTTAGCACGAATTTCAATCATCAGAATCGACAACACTAAACCGGTTATGAGCAACCCCAACAACTAGCAAACAGCTAAAACTATTACTGCTGCTGATAAACTCTCTCTCTCCTCCTCCTCTCTCTCTCTCTCTCTCTCTCTCTCACACACACACACATCTCTCTAGCAACAAACTTTTTCTGCTTACATAAAAAAAACCATGAGAGACAATTACACACATGCACAAACTATCATACTAATGCGACACAACTCGTGCACACAAAACAGGTAAACACATCTTTCTCTAAATAAAATATTGTTACTTTTTCAATCACTGCTCTATCGTAATTTATTCGTTTGTTTCATCATGCCTATTTCTATTTTTTCTTGTATGCTGGTAGTCATGTTACATGCGATGACTGCCATGGTACATGCGATGACTGCCATGGTACATGCCATGACTGCCATGGTACATGTGATGACTGTCATTGTACATGCGATGACTGCCATGGTACATGCGATGACTGCCATGGTACATGCGATGACTGTCATTGTACATGCGATGACTGTCATTGTACATGCGATGACTGTCATGGTACATGCGATGACTGTCATGGTACATGCGATGACTGCCCATTGCCATCTATGCTGCTGCTCTTGCTACGGTTTTATGCTTTGGCATTAAATGACAAGAAGGGATATGCCATAAAAATGTCAAAACAAAACTAGAAATTATGGTGTTAGATGTGAGTGTGAAAAATTTGGAGGATAAGGATTAGGTAGTTAGGGTTAGGGTTAGGGTTAGGGTTAGGGATCTAATTGGTGTGGCAAGATCATTAACACCCAAGAATACTAAGGCAGTTAATTATTACCCTGAATTTCAAAAAAATAAAAAAGTGGAAAAACACCCACAAACAAACGGAAAACAAATCGATGCAACAATTGAAAAGAAAAAATGTGAAAAATCTAATTGACATTTTTAAGACAAGAATTTAAATTTAAATTCTAAATGAGAAAAATAGACACTTTCCCATTTGTTTTGCTCGTTTTTTTTTTACAGAATTATTACATAAAGAATATTTTTATCAAACGTTCAATATATTTAGCAAAGCTGCAACTTCTTTTCCAATGTTTAGATTTTCTTTTTAATCGCAGTCCGTGGTATATTTTTATGGAAAAATAAAGAAAAAAGAGTGAAAATGTTTGAACAATATTTCATACTGAAGAAAGGGACGAACAGGAGAGAAAAGAACAACTTGGCTAGCGACCATCTTTATTTGTTTTTTACTAGGAGGCCGGGAAACTATTTAAGCAGATAAGTTGGATGCTGGTCGATTTCTATAAATGTCTACAAATGTGGTCAAATATCTGACCACAGTTGCGGTCAGATATTTGACCACATTTGTAGAAATTTCGTTGTTCAATATTATAATAGGACCCGGTAAAAACATCTCGATTATTTTACATGATTTTGCATAAAATTGATTGATGCTCACAAATTGTATTTTTAGTCATGAAATAAAATTGTAATCTTCAGTTTTTAGTCTTAAAAGTGATCTTTAATTAAAACATTGAATTGCTGGAAGTCATGTCTGAATGATTAAAACATGTCGAAGATGCAAATTGATATCGCTCACTCACCCATAAATGACCGTCTGCTCAGTAGATTTCAAGAAGATTGTGATTTATTTTGTCTATTTTCAAACATATCAACTGATTTGGATCATTTAATGACAAAATATTGTCAACAAATAATTGTATACGATAAAGTTAAACACAAGTCACTATATTATGAGAAAAAATTTGAAGAATAATACAATAAGGAAAAGACGGAGAAGAATAGAAAGCTAAAGAAGATAATAGAGAAAAAGAAGAATCTTTGGTTTATCGGTTTTACGGCATATCAACCCATGCCAAAGCACAATACCTAAAGTAGCTATATTACTTATAGCTAAGGGCTAAGTGGCTCTCTACCTATCTCAACAATATCAGTGTGTGAATGACCACAATAGATCAGAATAGGATTTGAACTCGGCATAACCGATTTAAAAGGCCACAATCGTATTCATTAGGCTAATCATGTCTACCCCCAATGAGAAGACGGTGGAGAAGTGAAAATGAACGCAATTATGGAGAAGAAGAAGCAGAGGAAGAAGAAAGTGTGTGTTTGTGTGTGTATATGTGTGTGAGAGAGATCTGGAAGGAGGATAGGCCATTTGTGGTAACAGCAAAAACAAACCAAAGAAGGGAAAAAAAGAAAAATTAACGAGACTATGATGAATAGATTTACTGAAGAAGCTAAGGGAAGGATTAAAAGAAAAAGAAGAAAAAAAGAAATGAAAAGTAAGAGAGAGAAAAGAAGAAAAAAACAAAACAAAGTAGAATAAGCATAAGGTGAAAGAGAGAAAGAGAAAGCAGTGGGACCATGATAATAGCAACAACCCCAATCAATTCCTTTAACGTTTCCATAGATCGTTCTTGCTTTGATGAGTCTGCGCGATGACCTGGTCATCGTCCATGATTGAAAGGAGGAGAATTTACTGCGCGAGAAAAAGATTGATTGATCCACAAATTGAGCTCCAATAATTCATTAACACTAATCAGATTCACTTTAAGATTTCTTCATTTGTGTGAAAAATGTGGAAATATGAAATGGTTTTGTACCAGACTAGGCTGAACCTGATTGCCAGATGTGTGAGGAGATGTCAACAATTTGACGCCTGTGAGTTGAGACATGAACAGCAGAATTTCGTATGAGTAATTATACTGCCAAATAGAAGGGGTACGTACGGGTGTTGGAAGAGGATAAAACTAGCGACGCAACAGGAGACAAGCTAGAAGGAGAGACAGATGTGAAGTTGTGGCAGAAGGGACGATATAACAGCAACATCAGAAAATAAAATCCTAAATCACGTTAGAGAATGAAGTAATGCAAGGGAAGATGATTTCATGTCAGATGGTAGAGGACAAAGTTGTAATTCAAAAGTCTGTGATTCCATCCTCGATCTCCTTACTAAACATCTGCCGACAAAGTCGATGAATTCTCTGAAAGTATTTTCTTTTAAGGAAACAGTAACTGTAAAGTCATGCATACTGTACAAATACATCCAATAAAGAAAGACTTTTATTTGCATAAAGAAGACGATCAGGATGGATAAAAGAAATTCCCTGAACAGAACAGTTTTGCACTACTTTTATGTCTCTTTATAAAGATTAAACTCCACATATAATGATATTAAACCTTATGTCTAGAATATTCATTCCAATTTTGATCAAAACTTATTACAAGATTTTGATTCTAGAAAATGTCTAAAATGTAAGGCTTATGCTTTAAGGGTCTTAAGAAGAAATTGAAAATAATGGAAATCTTGTTTAATTCGTGTCAAATGACTATGGATGAAATTCAATGCAAATCGGATATATTTGAATTTTCAAATAAGAGGTTCTTCCCATATTATGCACCCTAAAAACTCTTTAACATACACTAAAATAACTGAAATTTGCTGAATACTTATTAATTAATGGTTAACATTACATGTAAATCAGAGGTATCGTAATTTTCATAAAGAGCTTCCACCCCCTTTTACCCCCTTTGCATAAAACTAAATTTAACTAAATATAGCCCACATTTGGATTCCTTACATCTTGCAGCTGTGTTCGGAAATAAATGATGATCGATTAAGTTGTTTAGGAGTATGCCATGTACATACAAATATATAAACATAAATACATATCTAACTTTCTATAGATAGAGATATGTTAGGTTTCTTTATAACAAACTGGGTATACACCAGTAGTTCTCCATTCATTTTCCCACAGAATTGTCGTATAATTATTTTAGCTAAGTCCTGCTCACACTTTTAGTCTTAATAAGCACCCTACTTTTGAAAATATCTTTGGAATGATATTTTGCTTTAGTGGGTGATGCATATCTCAAGACTGGAAGATATTCAACTTTACTGGGTGAGGAATATCTCAAGACTAAAAGATATTCAGCTTTACTGGGTGAGGCATATCTCAAGACTGAAGGATATTCAGCTTTATTGGGTGAGGTATATCTCAAGACTGAAAAATATTCACCTTTACTAGGTGAGGCATATCTCAAGACTGAAGGATATTCAGCTTTACTAGGTGAGGCATATCTCATGACTAAACCATATTCAGCTATACTAGGTGAGGCAAACTTCAAGCCTAAAAAATATTGAGCTTTACTGGGTGAGACATATCTCAAGACTAAAATATATTCATGGGTGAGGCATATCTCAAGAATAAAGGATATTCAGCTTATTCTATCTCAAGACTAAAGGATATTCAGCTTTACTGAGTGAGGCATATCTAAAGACTGAAATATATTCAGTATTACTGGGTAAGGAATATCTCAAGACTGAGGGATATTAAGCTTTACTATGTGAAACATATCTCAAGATTGAAAGATATACAGCTTTCATTGGTGAGGCATATCTCAAGACTGAATGATATTATCTTTACTGGGTTGGGCATATCTCAAGACTGAAAGATATACATCTTTCATAGGTTAAGCATATCTCAAAACTGAAGGATATTCAGCTTTACTGGCTGAGGCATATCTTAAGACTGAAGGATATTCAGCTTTACTGAGTGAGGCATATCTCAAGACTCAATGATAGTCAGCTTTACTGACTGAAGAATATCTCAAGACTGAAAGATATACATCCTTCATTGGTGAAGAATATCTCAAGAATGAAGGATTTTCAGCTTTACTGGGTGAGGCATATCTCAAGACTGAAGAATATTCAGCTATAGTGGGTGAGGCATATTTCAAGACTGAAGGATATTCAGCTTTACTAGGTTAGGCATATCTCAAGACTAAAAGATATTCAGCTTTACTGGGTAAGGCATATCTGATGACTGAAGGATATTCAACCTTTGTGGGTTATGCATATCTCAAGACTTAAGGATATTCAGCTTTAGTGGGTAAGGCATATCTCATGACTGAAAAATATAAGGCTTTATGTGGTGAAGCATATCTCAAGACAGAAAGATATTCATCTTTACTGGTCGAGGTATATCTCAAGACTGAAGGATATGCAGCTTTACTGAGTAAAGCATATCTCAAGACTAAAGGATATTCAGCTTTATTGTGTAACCCTGACTTCAATATAATCTCTTCTTTACAGAGGAACCGTTCAGAGAGTATCCATTGCCTTTCAAGACAGGAGCAAGCCAGTCACAGACTAATACTGTTATTTTAATTCATCCCCTCTTTCGTACCTCCTATATTCCCGAGAAATATGAAATATTAAAGTCTGGATGCAACGTAACATTTGCCCCTTTTTTAGCCGACTGCAATAGAAACTAACACAGATAAGAACAAGAGGGGTCGGACGGCTTCTTATGCTGGATATAAATATGAATATATTTTTTCCAATACTCTGTACGGTTTTGGCCACTGGATGTGGAATGGGAAAAATTCTTTGAGGACCCACACAAGCGGAGTGAAAACTTTTATTAGTGAACAATACAAGATAATCATTGTATAAAAAGCCGGCGGATGGTCAAGTGAGTGGGGGTTATGGCGAAACTTGATGAAATCTGTCGAGAGAGGAAAGGAGGAGGCACAAAGAGACGCTACAGGCAAAACGATGTCTTGAATAATATGCAGCAGATCGCAGGCATTACGCAAAGGCAAACAACAACCTGGATGCTCAGATACAAATAGTGCCGTCTGTATTAGGAAAATGTTGACATGTGCTCGTGGCCACTGAGCTACTCAAAAACACACAAATCAAAATGGCAGATGGTTGGTGGTGTACGTGTGTAGTACATGTCCATACAATTAATGAAAGATTATTATGATACAAGTAAATAAATAGGACCATAGGCCCCTCCCCATTTTTTACATCTCTAGTAATGCATGCTACAGAAGTAGAGAGGATTTTTTTTAATACATATAGCGCTTAAAGAACTACAATATTTTTGTAATGTAACTCTTATTTAAGATAACACAAACTAGTGAAAAAAGATTCATGTTCAAAGTACACAGCTATCATCATATTATATGCATTTTAAAAATAAGGAACCTCTTTTCTACTGTCTTGTCATAATAGAGTTTGGGAGTCTGCAACCAAAACTATGCCGCATTTTTAAAAGATATTATGGGGATATTAGCAGACACATCCGGCATTGCCAAGGAATGAACAAGGACCCCTGTGTACTTCTATTCCTAGTCCTGAACTCCGTATTGCCATTTTTATTTTTATTTTTTTAATTTTAATACTTTTCAATTTCCAAGTTTCAATAAATAAGAAATAAAGTAAAATGTCGTCTTGGGTATGGTTGATGCAGATTCCACGATTGGATTGTAAAAATACCCTAATATAAAATTAATACTGCCATTGAATTCTTCATAAAGATTTACCCATAAAAAGTTGTGTTTGATCTTAGTATAGGGCTTTGTTTCATGTACAGCCCCCGGAGAGAAGGCGACAGACAAAAAATAGACGGACAGAGACACCAAAAATATATATTTTCAAAGATTACTTTTCCTATTTTAAGATCAATTCTACTGTTGCTACCTCCGCCGTACACTCGGCTTAGATAACTTGGATCCAAACAGACTCTGTCATGAATACAATGCGGCACTCAGGTTTTGTTTCAGAAATAATCAAAGTGAGCCACCTCTACTTTTTAAGAAAATTGTATTAATACCAACTCGATATTGCAGATTGACCTGCCTCTGCACAAGGGCAAAATGTGGCGAATAATCATTTTTAGTGTTGGGGATCAAGCGACGCTGTAACAACACTTAGGGACAATACTGATTGCAATTCGTTCAACACAAGTGAGGAACCTTCAGGAGACAGCAAATGAACCTATACTCCCTCTTTTGGGCAATAAGGAAATACTGCCTTGAGGGGAGGAGGCCACTCCATACGGAAAGGCATTAATATAGGCAATGTTACTATCTATATACAAAGTAATTGCCACTTATCGAAGTAAACAGTCTTGTCTAATACACATAATTTTAAAAAAATGAAAAGTTTTAATAAATCATTGTTCCTTATGATGAATTTTTAATTTCAGTATTTTATTTTCATACATATAAGTAACAGTTTTATGTATACATTTTTAAGATATTTGATGTGAAAATCAAAATAAAATATTAATTTAAAAAAGAGTTTTTTAAATTAACCAATAATTATGAATTTTGTAACACAGCTGCTAGGCGTAAGAGTTGGTAATGTGGGCTATATTTAGTTTAATTTGATTTTATGCAAAGAAGGTAAAAGAGGGTTGAAACTCTTCGTGAAAATTCAGATACCTCCGATTTTTGTGAAATTTTAACACTAAATATTAAACATCAATTCATAAATATTCCCCAAATTTCTTGGGAGTATTTCACAGAGTTTTTAGGCGGCATAATATGGGCACAATCTCCCATTTGAAATTTTTTTTCAGATTTGATCCACAGTCATTAGACATGAATTAAGCAAGATTCTTTGAATTTCAATTTCTTCTCAAGACTCTTACAGTTTAGACATTTTTTAGAATCAAAATTATGTAATCAATTTTGATAAAAGTTCAAATAAGGTAGAGCCCTTATCTGAACCTTAGTTTCAGCATCATGATATCTTATTATATCTATCATGATATCTTGATTTGAATGTGAGAGGTCCTAAAAGTGGTGCAAAAACACTGCTCGGAGGGAATTCATTTCACCCATCTTGGGATGGATGTTCTTCTCGCTATCCTCATCTTTGCTGTTTTTATATTCACAATGTTTCGGCCGTTGTATTCTCCGGGCTTCTTCAGGTGCTTTTCATAATTTTCTGAAAATTTTGAAGCAAACCCTTTATTGAATCAACTCTGATGTACGATTATATTTTGAAGTTTTAAAGGCGTTTATTAACAAATGGCTTTGTTCTAGAAGAGAGCTCAGTGTTTGGGATGAGTCTGAATGAAGTCTGCTTAACGTTCTTGCTAAACGCCTAATGCACTCGAAAAACTGAGAAAGATACACACGCTTTGAATGAGACAGACATTACCTTTCCTATTTCAGTTATTTGTTTTTTACTCTTTCTTTTACTTGGTTTTCTTTCTGGAAGATGCGAAGCACAAACAATTGCACACCAAACAGCATGTTGAGCACCAAAAGTAATTCTTAGAAAATAGAATAAAACATATAAATAAAAAAAACTTACTTCATTTCCGATTCCAGCAGTGGAGAGTTTAAGGCCAGTACTTGCTTCTAAATCATCACGATGGATTTCTAAAAGAGAAATATAAAAATATTGCAATGTTTAATATAGAATGATGATTACATATACATTTATATATACACATGTATATATGGAACAAACCAGGAAGAAGAAGAATAAAAAGTAGAAGAAGAAATAATAATAATAATAATAATAATAATAATAATAATAATAATAATAATAATAATAATAATAATAATAATAATAAAACACATAATTTATTCGTCTGTCTCAGCTGATCACAGAGATGCATTTACTGAGCTTGGAGAAAGGCAGACAGAAATTGCGTTTTTGGACCCCCTGCATGAAGACAGGGTAAAAAACAATATTTTTAGAATTTAAAAAAATTGTCTTTTATTTGTAAACACTAATATTCATGTTGGATCTTAAAAAAAATGATTGCAAAAAAAAAAAACAATAAAAAATAAACCAATAAAAAATAAACGAATAGCCTTAAAATAAAATGTTTATTGGTTAAATTAAGAAAATCTTCAAATGAGAAAATGAGTGAATTCCCTCTTCTTTTCTCTTTTGGTCATGTAACCATGACAACAACACTTCCCTTTTGGATGACCTGTTTTTATAGGTACTATGCACATCAAAATGATGCTGGATTGGCCAGTGGTATACCTAGATTACCTGGTACAGCTTAGTAGGTGTTTTTACTCTTGAGGGATACGTTAGCGACAATAAGTCCGATAGTGACTTTGTTGCTGTCGAGCTGTGATATGTTTCTGTTCAGTCTCAGGAGGTCCACCCTCCCAGGCTTTACCTTCACTTTTAAAAGGGGTTGGTTTATTGGTAAGACGCCCCTACCGGAGAATGTCGACACTGCTGCTAAGGCATTTTTTGTAGGCAAAATTGTGCTAATCCTAGTGGGCTTTTCAAAACCATAGCTGACCTCGTGTATAACCCCCTGGTGATGAGGTAAATAGAATACCCAGAAAGCACAATATATTCGAACAACAGAAGATTGCATTTACTTCGACTTCACACATTTTGTCAATATCAACACCTGTATAAAGAATCTGTTATTAACCCTACTAAGTTATGGCCAGCCCTAGATGTCTCTGTGAAATCTTGATGGTCTTTTTAAGCTAATAAATAACTCTCTCTCTCTCTCTCTCTCTCTCTCTCTATATATATATATATATATATATATATATATATATATATATATATATATATATATATATATATTGTATAGCAATATCAAAATATAAAGAAATATTCAATTTATATTGAAAAATTAATATAATTTAAAAAAAAAACATATAAATGTATTTTCAAAATAAATATGCTTTCTTAAAATAGAAATGTTTCTTTAATAAATGTGATCATTTCCGTAAAAACTTGCATCTGTAGAAATCCAGTAAGCAAAGATAAAATTAAAATAAATACAATAAAGAATTGTAATATTAAGGTGTGAAGTTAATGAAACATTAGGTTGAATGGTGCGTATTTATTGTTTCATTTTTGTGTGGGAGTATGCTCACACACTAATATCCATTCAAATGTATACTAACGTGTGGGATAAAAATACATTGCTGACAATCGGATTTACCATGAAACAGCATTAAATATTGAGATAAGTTCTTTTTGATTATTCATTACTGGTTTTCTGCCTATAAGCTTGGAACTCTCCTAAGGATTGATTCCACTGATGGCTGTCGTTATGCAGAACAAGTCCAAAGTGTGGACCCTATAAAGAGTTACAGGGAGGTAAATGGCAATAAAGACGTAGACACAAGAGATGCTGATGTTTCTATCTGTTAGCAACCACAGATCGGATATTTGTCCGTTACTGACCTCACACACGGATTGAGTGGAGGAATAAAATTAAAGTTCAGAGTAATCAAAACAATGTAAAGGAAGAATACGATTTCTGAGTTCGTTTTAATGATATATTTATGCATGACACAATTAGAAATAATTATTCTGAATCACAGTACGTATCCCCCAGTGTAGCCATGGGTTCAGTATCGAGACCTTTGTTCCCTTTCACATTCATAAGTGACTGACCTAATCATATACATTCATAAATTGAACTATTTGCTGATAATGTTAAACTACATGTTACGATTATCAAAAAAATGAATTATCATACTTGGAAGATACTTCGAAATTCAAGGACTACATATCAAACACAGGGATATTGAAGTTGAATATACATTAAACAATGCTACTGCATTGTTTAATGTATATTCAACTTCAATGCAATGCTTAAAAGTAAATGAATAATGCGATTTGAGGGCTGCTTTTTATGACACATTTAAAACTAACACTCATCCTGTAGCCGATTGTATAGCAATGGACAAATGAATGGATTAGATGAATGGTTAGAAATATTATTTCAAGGGAGACAAAAGTCGTTTAAAAAATATATAAAGCTCTAATAAAACCTCATACAGAGTATTGCACTCAGGGCCTTGTCTCTAGTGCTTAGACATGGAAATTGGAATGTAATATTGAGATTGGAAGGCATACAAAGAAAAGTGACAAAATTAATAAAAAGAGTGAAGAATGAGAGGTGATATATGTGAAAGTTTAAAAATAATTAATGGCATTTCTAATTATGGTGAACATTTAACCAATATTTCTCTTCAACCTGGAAGATAGATTTAAACAACTGGATCTATTGACCAATTGATTTATTTTTGCTAATAAAGTAATAGATTTTTGAAAAAAGTTGCCAGATCAGATTGAGAACAAGAATAAGGTAGTACATTTTCAGATGGAATTAGATGAATTCAAAATAATGATAAAACGAAATCAAGAGAGAATTCTGAGGAACTATCGGATAAAATATTTAACAGAATTCGATTTATATTTTAGATATTGTAAATGTGTAATGTTTTTGCAATGGTTGAATTCAGATAGTAAAAAGGGATGATCAACCGAAAGAGACATAAAAAACAAATAAATAAGTAGATTACAAATGAGACTTCAATATATCATATAAAATGATCCCCCCCCCCCACTACAGAATTCAACAGAATAAAGATTCTATTTAATCAAATTCATCCACCGTCTGCTGCTGTCACCCCATTCTCTGCAATAAACGAAACTCATTAAAAGCTAAAATACCTTCTAATTCTGATGCACACCTTTCACTCTTTGGCCTATCAATGCTCTGAGTGAGGCCAAAACTGAACGTGATTCTCATTTTGAGACATGCCTTTAATATTCTGCTCATTTCAAATCAATGTAAGATGATCATTCCCCGGTGAACACTAACAAAAAGATCCTACAAGCTATTCTGCAGTTATAGCAACAACGATTGCAACATAAATAGAAACGCAATTGTTAAATATCCGAGCAGACTTGGAATTATCATTGTTGACTGTCAGCTGTTTCAAGTATATCTAACCGTCTCAGCAAACAAGCAAATTAACAACTATAACCAAATTGCCTACGTATACCTGAAATTAAAGTGATGCAATCGATAACCTAACCAGGAGAAACTGTCGGCCCAGTAAACGTCGATTCAAGTTCAATCTGAGTCACTTTCAATAATTCTACTCAGTTTGAAAGTGTTTGCATATCTCTCTGTTAGTAACTTCACATAAGAACAACTACTTACCGGCTGTTTGTCTGTTACTAACATCACACGATAAGAACTACTGATTGACTCTTTACATGTCTGTTAATAACATCATATAATGAAACTTGCACCTTCTGATCTTTGTCTGTTAGCGACTTCAGTTAAGAACTATTGATCGGATCTTTATCTGATAGCAACTACAGATTAGATACGGGTCTGTTAGTACCTCCTCCCCCCCCCCCCCCGCCGAGGAAAAGAAATAATGCTAAAAGGCGACATGCAGAAACATTTGCATGAATCGACTACAAGAAAGTAAATTACACGATCAAAGAAACATGGATAATTGACGTACAAAATACTAAATAAACTTATCAACTTTATGGAGAAAGCAATGTAAAAACGGAGACTAAAAGTGGCAGCTGGAGGACAACACAGATAAGAATATAGAAGGGTATTTTCCAGGGATATTGGAATGCAATGTAAAAACGGAGATGAGAACTGACAGCTGGAGGACAAGACCTATGATCAAAACAGATAAGAATATAGAAGGGTATTTTCTAGTTATACTGGAAAGCAGTGTAAAACGGAAACTAGAACTGCCAGGTGGAGATCAACAGCTATCAGCACAGATGAGTAAAATATAGAAGAGTATTTTCCAAATATCTCCTTTTTGTCATTGCTTTGGTGGTATACTCAGAGATGCAATGCAGGATTTATATTTGCAGACACAGAGAAGCAAAACCTTATCTTAAACTACTGGCGATAAAATAGGAGAGCCAGAATATTTAGTGAGGATATAGGAATGGAATTTGAAATGTAAAAATAGGCACTATTTGAGATGAAGAAAGGAAAACTTGAAACGATGAAAGACATAGAACTAGCGAATCGGGAGGTGATGAGGGCACTTGGTGAACACAAGAACTAACAATTTTGCTGACTGTAGGCTAGCCACCTGTTTGTGTAACTGGTCCTGAGAAGAACCAGAGCATCCCCGGCTCGACTGGGTGTTTGGCCTTATTGAGGAGTTTCTTGGATTTCATAAGGACTCAGGCCTTGAGCCTTGGCAGTGTAGTTGGCCCCTGTGAGTAGTTTTTTTAATAATTTTTTTTTAAACATAGTTCACCCCAAACAGGGCAGGACGCCACTGTAGACGTAAGGGGCTACTGACAAAAAAAGGAGAAGGTTTGGGGGGTCAACCTAAATTGGGAGCTGCACAGCGAGATATCTGTTTACATTAGTTTTAAATTTCTGCATGTCAGTACCGTCGGGAAAACAGGGGTCAGGGAGGGAGTTCCAGAAACCAGCAGCACGAGGAAAGAAGCTATTGGAGTAGAAAGCTCTCCGGCATCTGGGGACCTCCACAGTGAATGGATGGGATTTAGCTGATTGTCGAGTTGGTCTAGTAAATTTACGTCGAGGGGGCACCAGAGTAGCCAGTTCATCGGAGCATAATCTATTGAAGTATTTGTAGTAGAAGATGCCTTAGCCCAGATTTGGCACCAATACTCCATGCATGGGCGGATGGTGGCTTTGTAGAGATACAGGATAATGTCAGATGTGAGAAGTTTACTAACACGGTAAAGGGAGCCCACCTTCTTTGCTGGAGCCTTGGCAATATCTTCAATGTATTTATTCCAATTCATGTTACCTGTGAAGGTTAGGCCGAGGAGTTTGAATGATGAACTCTCAGGCAGGGTGCCATTTGCCATGACAATCGGTGGTTGGAGAGGTTTCTTGTAGTTATTGAAGTTACTAACCATTTATGACTCCAATCCACTACAGCCTGGAGGTCATTTTCTAAGGATTCGGCGTTTTCTTCCTAGTCGACACTCTAAGGCAAGTCTTTCTTGCCAAGGTCCGCATTGTCTTGCCTGGATCTTGTCACACCTTTTGTTGGCGGCTTCTTGATGAATTTCGTTGTGTGGACACAATCAGAATGCTTGCTATCATCCTTTCTGACAGTTACTACTTCTACATTTCTATCTTAACTCTCGCTTACATTACATTGCGTTCAAGCTATTCAAGGATCACTGAGCTGCAGCTAAAATTTTCTAAATGTTTGAATCCGGCGCAAATCATCATGATGCAAATCAATCTCTTTAAATATTCCTGTGTTTTCCAGTCGTCCATTGTCTCCAGCTCTCACACCCATCAATATAGTACACAGAAACACCTATCAGTTGTACTTCATCACTATTAAATACTTCAAATTGTTCTGAAATGTAATAATATAAAAAAATTATCAAATTTGTCTCAAACACCCTACAAACACACATATATATACATATATATATATATATATATATATATATATATATATATATATATAGTGCGCAGAGTTGAATGATTTCGGTAGGAAATCCGAGTATGAGAGCTCAATTTACTTTTTAACATAGCAGTAATACATTTTTACAAGAAAAAAGTAAACACACATTAGGGCTGTCGGCATTATAAATTATTTCGACCTATATAGGTCTCGTCAGATTCATAACCAGATACATTTGGAAACCGAATTTAGGTTCCAAATGTGGCTGGTCATGCATCTGACAAGACCTATCTAGGTCGAAATAATTTATAATGCTGACAGCCCTAATTTTTTTATAGTTTTTTTTGTAAAAATGTATATATATATATATATATATATATATATATATATATATATACACATATATATATATATATTCGTCTATGTTTATGAGTGGGTGCATATATATATTTAAACAAAAATGTGCATTTAAATGTGTGCTTTTCTTATATGGTATGTAATATCTAATTGTTGGAGATAATAGGTTGACATGATAGGATATATAATGAGATTAACAAAGAGACTAACATTCATATTTTAACCCATCTAGATTTTCTAGTTTGTAAAATTAAGGTATGAGCTTTATGAACTTTGAATGAACATAATCAAATTCGACCGACTCTCACATACCATGGTTTACTTATCTTACTTCAGTCCAAATATATCTTTATATAGCATTCTTTTAATTCTATAGAATAAGTGTACTCGAGTATGTACTATAAAGATAGAGATTTAAAAAAAAATAAAAAATTTCTTCTTTTTTTAAAAAAAAGACCTACCTCAAACAATAACAGAATTAATGATTCCAATCTGTCTTCGTAGGTCCCCTGGGCCTTGTATTTATAAAATTAATCTGTTTCCTTTGATCTGTTAAGAAATTACATGCTAAGATGATATGTACTTATATGCAGATTCGGTTAAAAAAAAAATTGTTTGGGGAGGGTATTTTTCTTTATGTAATAAGTATCAAACCGACGGATTTACCTCCCCTTAACCGTCGGAATTTCTCACTCGGTTAACTGGCACAAACAAGGATAGTTATGGGTTTATCGCCCCTGTTCTAGAGATTATCTCTGAGAATATAAGTTTTCCAACAGTAATTTGTATGATTTCTTGAGATAAGTAATAATATTTCAGACTATGAATCAGAGTTTCTTCTACTATTTCTGTATTAATAAGTGTTTTAATTATGAATAACATTTCAAATTCAGGTTGATAATTTTTCTGAATAATTTAAACTTCGTTTTATTGGAGTAAATTATCATATAGAACATTTGGCCAATATTAAAAAAAAATTGAATCCATCCTTGAGAAAAAAAAATCAACATTTGTAACACTTATTTAGCCTTTCATATTGGAAAAAGGTTTCTGAACTTTGTTTTGTTTTATTTTGTGTTTATAATTATTGAACAATCCAATGATATAGTGCCTGTATGATATTGATAAAGAAAGCATGTACTGATGAAAAGATACACATAATTGTCAATCTTCTACTGTGGATGATAATAAAATTGAAATTTCAAAAACATGTACGCAAGAGCTAATATTATTATTTCAGAGCATGATCATTGTGTTACATAATGGATGGAGGTATGTGAAGAACGATTACATCAGTTAGTATGGATTTAGTATCTGGGTGAACCAGTGCAAGTTAACTTGACACGAAAATCTGAAAAACAAGTTCGCTCTCAAGACTAAAATGTAAACAGGCATTAACTGTGACTGAGATTAAATTTGGGAGATCAGGGACAAATCAGACAAATGTGTTATGACAAATTAAGTGCCCCCCTTTAAACAGTGACGTCACGATACCGCGTGAAAGAAAGGAAGACATTTTTTTAATTTTGGAAGCTGTGATGAACAGATGCAAATTAAGGGTGTAATTAAAAAAATAGAATATGAGAATTTAATTCCTAAAAAAGTTGATAGCGTCACTTGTTGTATTGCCCACCCTCCATCCTACCATATAACTAAGAAGAAAGATTTTGGCCTCTCTCCATTTAATGTTAATGTGTCAACTCTTCGTCGTCTCTCCCTTTTTCCTTTCTGTGCATGTAAAGTACTTGATTACAAACACGGTTACTATGGTGATGATGAATGCGAAATGCAGCCCACCAAGCCGATGATGATGACGACAGCGCTGACGCGACAGTATACAAATAGAGATAAGATTACTGAGAACATTTGAAATAAGTGACATTGATTTAAAGTACGTGTTTAATAAACGCACACATAACAATTGCAAAATAATGAATATGTCATAAATTTGCATTCAACTTAGTTATAATATATTAGTTCTGTTTGACTCTAAAGTTTAACAGTTAAGCTTAACTTTATTTGCAGTATTTATTTGTATTCTAGACCTTTGTAGCATTCATTTTATTTTTATAATAAGATTGGTATTTTATTATCTACTTGTGAAGCAACTAAAATTATAGTTATTGAACTAAACTTTTCATTATATATATATATATATATATATATATATATATATATATATATATATATATATATATATATATAAAGAGAGTGGGCGAAGAGAGAAACAGGTAGAACGAATACATACACAGCCAGAGAAGAGAAGCGAGATACTAATTACGCCATTTTTATTAGATTTCTGGAGAAAGGTTGTGGTTACTTATTCATCAGGAAATGAAATCGGATAATACTAGAGGCTCAAATGATTAAAATCAATTGAGACAAAGTTAATTGAGGAAAAACTTTACTGATCTATTGAAAGACACAAAATTACAGCATGAAATAAACAAATCGAAACTCAGTTGTTAATTGCCCACAGACATTTTGTTTTCAATTATTCTTTAATACACCGGGAAGCAAACAAATTAACATCTATTTACACTTATATATAACATATAGTTATTTTGTGAGACTTTAAAAGTTGCACCTGAATAGCATTTAAGCTGATATATCGATATTTGCTTCTGACTAGCCAATCTTTGCTTTCTGTTGTTCTACCATCTTTTTTTATCTAAAATGGGTACTTCGTTTTGGTTTCTTTAAAACGTTAATTATTCCGATCCAGATCAAATGGGCACATTCTTCACTAATGTCCTTAAAGGAAAGACAGCTTTCGTCATTAATAAAAAAACAAACACATTTCATTATGTTTCTATTTCCCTTATCAGAAACAATTATATAGTCACATTAATTTCTTAACATTATTTGATTATCGTACTGGTAGGTAAATATTTGTCGATTATACCAACTATTTAAACTGCTGGTATTTATAGTGTTGTTTTACTCTAATGAGTTAAGCGACTAAGACTGCAAATGGTGCAGCGCTGTTTTTAAAACTTCAAAATTTAGATTAGAACACATCATATATAAACTATGTCGAGTAACCCACGTGACTGATACGTCATTATTTTGTTTATATACTATTAATCGAATATTTAATTAAATTAAAAGAACAATGGGGTGAAATTTAAAAAAACTACTTTAATGTAATACACACATTTCGGAACTTTGACGTTAAAATAATAGGTTTGAATAATGCTAAGCCCTCTGGAGTTACTTCTATTGATCATGATTTTTCAGTTACTTCTCTTTCACTCACTATATTGGCTCATCTCTATATTAATAAAATTACGATGATGTGTGTCCGTGTGTGCGTGTTTCTCGCCAATGCGTACCTTGTTAATTTCTTTAATTTTCTTAATTGGCAATTAAATAAAGGAAAAAAATTAAAATTCCTATTTAAAATAAATTGAAAATATTACTATATTTTGGTTTATTTTTCTCTACGACGATATATTACAGCTATTATATGTAAGAATTAGAGTCTGTGTGTTTCTGTCCATCTATTTTAAATAATTGATTTGAATCTCCACGTTTCTGCAGATGTTTTTACCCGGTTCTAATACAAATTTAATCTATACAAGATTTCTATTGTATCCCTTTCTCCCTGTCTATCTCTCTGTAACTTAAAAAGAAGCCCTATAGCAAGCTCAAAGACAACTTTGCATCAGCAAAATTTCACAAAGAATCCAATGGTGGCATTCATTTTCTTATTAGGAATGTATGGTAGGGTCAGCAATTCCACCGGATATCCATATATATTTATTAAACAACCTTTCTATGGTAACATTTTACAAGGAATCCAATGATGGTAATTACTACTAATTCCGCTACTATAAAATATTCATCTTTATCATCTTCCCCCGTGTTTATATCTGTAGCGCATGTCATGAGCCAATTGCTCTCTCTTTCTTTCGCTCTGCTTTACCTGCTTTTCTTCTTAAATGTTAAACAAATATGATTAAAACAATTGGCGCGATCCTCTCCTCCTCCTCCTCCTTTTTGGTCTTTGTCTATCTCCTCCTTCTTTCCTTTCTAATTATTTAGAAAAGTAATAAATCATTTCTGATGAAGTCTTTAGGAGAACAAAGACAACATGTAAAATCTCACCAGATGAGTTCATTTGTATTGTATTGCGTTGGTATATCCGCTTTTTTCCATTTGATCATATTTTGCCAGGGTTTATCCATACTGCTTTTTTCATCTCTCTCTCTCTCTCTCTCTCTCTATATATATATATATATATATATATATATATATATATATATATATATATATATATATAATTGGTTATGAAACTGTGGACAAACAAGGTGACATGCGAGTAAAAGTAAGGAGAGAAATGCATCACTAGAGCTGGACCAAGATATTTCGGTCGAATGGTTCGACCATATTCTTTTGGTGATTTAGCTATATTGAAAAGGCTAAAACTTTTGCATTTATTAATATAAATAGATAAACATTCACATTTTAGTAATTTCGATACAAATTTATTTATCTTTTAAATTAGACCGTAATGAAATCAAACGAAAGAAGAAACCAATTCGCCTGAGCGATGATGTGTGTGTTTAGGTGTGGGTCTCTTTTTTAACTTACAATTTAAAAAGATATGGCAACTTTTGAAATTCAAATCATGCCCACAAAAGGCCTGAAAAGAAACATTTAATAAACAAATGCGAAACGTTTTGTCTACGAAATCAAAACAATCATTGTATTTAAAACAATAAAAATATGGCGTCATTAACGGGAGAGGAGAAGAGAGATAGAGCGAAAAAGCAAGACAGCAGGCCAACCACCTTCTCCAGCATTTTTCTTTTCTCAGTTATT
>OY744528.1:59051995-59076995 GCA_963556195.1 Sepiola atlantica
AACATCAATAATAATAGTTGTTTGAACATCAATAATAATAGTTGTTTGAACATCAATAATAATAGTTGTTTGAACATCAATAATAATAGTTGTTTGAACATCAATAATAATAGTTGTTTGAACATCAATAATAATAGTTGTTTGAACATCAATAATAATAATAGTCGTTTGAAACAATACAAATAGATGGGAACAATTAAATGAAACAGTTAGTTAAACAATTTGATAAAGACGAAAAGTTGATAAAGGAGAAATAAATAAAAAGTCAGGTTTCATTTATGTTTTTTTATATAAAAAGTAGAGTGTTTTAGATTAATAGAAATTAAAATAATCAGAAGATAAAAAGTCTACAAGAGAATAAGTCTGAAAGTACCTAGAAGTAACGATATAGCTTGAAAATATAATTCTAGGAGCACGTATCAAAATGAAGTATATTAAAACTATAAATAATTTTGATAGGTGGCTGAATTTAATTCACCTATATAAAATACCGGAGGAGAACAAGAAGTTCTATAAATTTTTAATTTGGGATATATGAGAAGATCCCGATGATGTAGCAAAGAATTATATGATTAAAGTTAACATCAATAATAAAAATGATAAAATAATTAGAAAGAAGAACAATCGGACCGTTAAATATATACATGTACATACATACACACATGCATATATATAAGTACAGATATATACAGACACTTAGACCACATATATGTAATAGAAAAAATATCTTGATTGTGGAGGCAGTCAATTTCCTCCTTATCTATACATGTAAAAAACAATATTTGCGCATACAAAATATAAAACCAAAAAAAAAGATAAAAAAAACATAAAAAAAACGTAAACAAAACTATTGAGAAATCATATAAAGTCAACAGCAAATGATTACTGAGAAGAATATGAAACGAGATGCACTCATCGTAGATTAATAAACTGTCAAAAAATGTCCATTCAAAACGGCGACTATGTTGGGGTCGATCGGAATGGCATTGGAAGATTATTTCATTTAAATCTCGATAAATCGGCGCCACCTCACATCTAAAAGTTCCCAAATATGAGGTAGACCATCAAAGAAAAAAGTCTTGGGGTTTTTGAGTTCCGGACCAATATTATTTCAAACACATCAGGATCGGTCTTCATTGGAATGTAGAATTCATTCACGTCCTAATGTGGATTTTGTGAGTGCTAGGTAATGAGTAATTAGGGTTGTTGAGCTTATCTCGGACAACCAAAGTGGAGAGTGCAAGGTGATCAAAATTAAGCGAACATAGATCTATTTGATCGTTATATAAAGTTATAGTTGTTAATAAGATAGGACAATTTTAATCTATGCGTCCCCTTTAAATAGTGGACGATTGTTCAAATGAAGGAGTTACTTAGGGTTTAATGTGTATAAGGTTATTATTAATTAATTGACTTTTTGAAATTCTCATGGGTTAATCCAAGTTTTTGAAAGAAGTTGGGTCTGGAGATTTGTATAGATCTCCAGCGACTAGGTTCCAAAATTACATGGGAGTATATATATATAAATATATATATATATATATATATATATATATATATATATATATATATATATATATATATATATATATATAATGTATATATAGTGTATATATATATATATATCACCGATTAAATCGACCAAAACTATACGGAATAAAAGGGGGAGGGTAAAGGCACACATATGGGGAGGAGATTAATGAGTAGTAGAAAAACGTAAAAGGGGGACACATAATATCAATACTATGCTACAGTTTACTGCTAATTAATAACGTAGAGAAAAGAATTATGCAGGGTATTGGTATCCCAATAAATCATGGGAAGAAGTAAATGTAAAGAGTGCAATCTCCATATTTATATATATATACTAGCTGGACCCGTCCACCGGCGTTGCCCGGGAGAAATATGAAAGAATTAATTAAAATTTGTCAACATCCGACAGAACGTACAAATTTAATGTTTAGAATAATTGTCGGTTTGGAATTGTTGAAGTGTGAAAGAAGGAAGAAAGGAATGAAGGAAGGAGACACTGTTGTAGGAGTCTTCCTGGCCATCCCGGTGTCCCAAACACCCGCTCTATCTATGACAATGGGCAGTTTTAAAACTAAAGAGGCCTACAGAGCCCTATTAAATCCAATCCCCCTTCTGCTATATTTGGATAGAAATTCCATTTTTTTGTCAGAAAAGAAAAAAGAAAAATGAGTATGCCTTCTGAGCACTACTGAAACACACAGATATAATTAAAGAGGTCTGCAGAGCACTAATAAACCATGTGTGTTCGAAGAGAAATGATGATATTCACAATAGTTAAAGTACTACCTATTACATTGATTTCTTTTCAAAAAAACAATCCGGCCCATAATCCTCCCTTCCCCTCCTCCCTCGTAGACAAAAGTTTAACAATGTAAACAGAAAAATGTGGGTGTTGACTGGGGTCAAACCCTAAAGCTCTCGGTCTACGATCTACGGCGATAACCACTTAGCCATAAAAGCGATTAAAAAATCTATTGAAAAATAGGTCAGTAAAACTAAGCATGTAGCTGGCATGCGTTTTATATTACGATCCGGAAGGCGACCAAATGTTGGGTCCACCAGTCACACGTTTTGGGTCATTTCTATACGAAGAAAAAGATTTTTCCAATTTTGGGATATTATGCGTGTGAAAGGTGTAGGATTCAAGAAATGTCAACTTTATGCAAGTCTGTCTCGTAGCTTGGCGTATATTGACTTAATTCGGAAGTCGAGTCGCTGAAGAAATGGTAGCCGACATGTTGAATAATGAAACACTGCAAGGAACTATGTTCGTTATTTTCATTCTCTGAAAAACCGGAATGAGTATAAATGTATACGTAATAGGTAGAAATAACGTAATCTGATTTTCTCGAAAATCAGCGAGATTAGCGGGAGCTTCCATTAAATGTGTGCGTAATATTTTGTATTATGTAGTAATGTAGTTATGTAGCAGACAAATCGTAAATATTAACGGACACTTTTTTGAAAAGTAGACGTTGGTTATTAGTTCCCGGTGTCAATGGGAAGAGTGTCAGTACTGAAGTGTTAGGGGGAAAGGTTTTTCCTACCACCTATATGGAGTGTTTTGAAGAGAATCGAAGATGGTGGGCTAAAAGTAATATGTAGTGTTAGCTCGAGAAAAATAATAACACATTTACTAAAACATGCACGAGTAAATAAGCGTAATATAGTGGTGAGCTTAGCAGCTTGTGATGCATGTGGTTATTTTCCTATTCTTCAAAAAGGTACAGGGGAAAAATCGTCTTAACTTTATATATATATATATATATATATATATATATATATATATATATATATATATATAGAGAGAGAGAGAGAGAGAGAGAGAGAGAGAGAGAAAGAGCGAGTGAGAGAGTGAGAGAGGTATGTGTGTGTGGGGGTGTACTGGAATGTGAGTACACCATCAACCCCAAATACTAGGGAGCCAGTAAGCTGACCAAAGAACGTAAGCCGTTCTATTACAAAAAGTTAATGTGAAAATGTATGAACTAATTAACACCTATTCAGCTTGAATGGACGATTCCAATTTTATTTCCCGTGTATTTAATGGACAGCTTTACTGTAACAGCGTCTTTTCGATAAACTCACGGTGTCCATTTTGGTTTGTTCAATAAAACTTTAAAACGAGGTTTGTGTCTGTTTATCCATTTTTTTATTATCTTTTTGTTTAATCCCAGACTGTGGGGAGCCTTTCTGGGGATCCCCTCTGGGAAGTGTATTTTTGTATTCCACCTACAGATAAGATCACAAAAAAGCAGTTCGAGCATTAACCACAAGAACACTTTTGTATTGTCATCGCATATTTTGCTTACAGACGAATCGAGTGTTATCAGCAAAAGTGGAAGAAAGATGGCGAGTTTGTAGGAGTGGTCGGGGCAGATGTCGAACGGCACCAACAGCCGGAGACACTACGTCAACAAACAATTCTCTGTTTTATAATCTAACGATTAACAGTTATTATCGTTCCACATCAGTGATTATCATTCCCACCTCGTTGTTTCGTTTGGGAATTCACTAGTGTTTCACTTAGGATAGAACGGAAAACATGTTTATGCAAGCGGACATGACATTCTTGAATAATCTTTTCTTTTATAATATTCTTGTCTGACAAACTCGTTTTCAAAAACTCAAACCAATCATTGCAAACAGGAAATATTTTTATATTTAGACTAGAAGAATACCCATCCTGGGATGGGTAAAATTAATTTCACTAAAACAACTGGTTCGCACCACTTTTATGTCTCCTTACGAAAATTAAAATCAACACATAATGATACTAAACCTTATATCTAGAATCCTCATAATTTTGAGCCAAATTCATTACATAATTTTGGTTCTAGTAAATGTCTTAAATTACAGGCTTAAGAGGGTTTTCAGAAAAAACTGAAATTCATGGAATTTTGCTTCATTGATCTTTAATGACTATGGATCGAATTAAATGTAAATCTTAAATAGTTGAATTTTCAAATGGGAGATTGTGTCCAGAGTATACCCCTTAAAACCCTTTAAAATACCCAAATGAAGCTGAAATTTGGGGATTTTTTCTTAATTGATGCCTAATACTCAATGTTAAAATTTTACAAAAAATCGGAGGTATCTGAATTTTCACGAATTTTCCCTTTTTATCCCATTTGCATACACCTAAATTAAACTAAATATAGCCCACATCCTTACGCATAGCAGCTGTGTTCCAAAATCATAACTATCGGTTAATTGGTTTAGGAAAATAATTTCTCAATAGATATATCTTTTAGGTCATTTAAATTACACCCCTTTATTTCAAGGACGAAATACGTCTTATTCTGGCCATATTCGAAACAAGTGTCCACCGTTACAAAACGGTGCGAATGAAAAACTAATTTAAGACAGCTCTAGGCAAAAAATGATATACTTCATGTTCCGATTTTTGAGTAAAAAACAAATTCAATGTTTTGTTAGCTTTAAATACTAGCTGCCTTATTTGTGTTTTTATTCGCGTCTTCAGGTTAGGGTTGTTTCTTTGTAAATGTCTTCAGGTGTTGTTTCTTTGTAAATGGTTTCACTTAGTTTCGACTATTGGTATATACAATTAATAAACACTGAGAATTTCATTAAGATCGGATAATTCTCTGATTTTACGTGGAGTTTTTCAATCAGGGGTAAAATTCATTTTTTTCGATCCGGGGTAAAATTATTTTTTTTCAAATCAGGGGTAACATTGATTTTTTTTTTAATTAAAAAGCAATTAGTTTCACTTTTATTGTCCGTCCATAACTACATCACGATTTATTAAGTTTCGAATGAAATAAAAGTGGAACAAGTAGTGGTATCTCGTACTCTAGTATATATATATATATATATATATATATATATATATATATATATATATATATATATATTATAATATAAAATGAAGTAATAAAATAAGGTGTCAATCAAATTTTATTAGAATTCAAAGTTCATGCAAAGCATCCTTAAGTCCTTAGCTCATGAGTTTTCAAAGATAATTCTTCTCTTCAGAGGACCATTACCGCAGTTATACTACTACAGGCAATAAAATTACGCTTTGAAAATATATAAAAAATTATATACACAAATATATAAAAATACATAACATCAAACATATCAATCCAAAAACATACTTTTGTTGAATCCATACAGTCCATCCAGGTCATACAAGTTGAGAAGCATAATCAGGAAGGACATTACTCCAAGATACAAACAGCAGTCCAAATATGTGATAAATAAATCAATTTTTTGTATTATTTTGATTGATTTATTTATCATTAACATTGAATATGGACACATTTCGCGACTGGATAACTTTGCCGGCCCCTTCAATTTCACATATTTGGACTGCTGTTTGTATCTTGGAGTAATGTCCTTCCTGATTATGCTTCTCAACTTGTATGACCTGGATGGACTGTATGGATTCAACAAAAGTATGTTTTTGGATTGATATGTTTGATGTTATGTATTTTTATATATTTGTGTATATAATTTTTTATATATTTTCAAAGCGTAATTTTATTGCCTGTAGTAGTATAACTGCGGTAATGGTCCTCTGAAGAGAAGAATTATCTTTGAAAACTCATGAGCTAAGGACTTAAGGATGCTTTGCATGAACTTTGAATTCTAATAAAATTTGATTGACACCTTATTTTATTACTTCATTTTATATTATAATATTAATGCTCTATCCAGTATATTGAGCTTCAGTTTTTTTATCCGGATGTTTCACTAATTATAAGATATTAGTTGACGCTTATATCTTTTGTTGGATTGCTTCATATATATATATATATATATATATATATATATATATATATATCAAGTAATAATAAAACAAATGTAAAGTTACATACTTTACAAGTTTATTATATTCTTATATTATAACAAACATTTTTAAAGAGTCTTTAAAACTCATAGTTTTTCAAAGAAATAAGTCCTATAATCAGAAGGAAAATACAATAAATTATTAAGCATTAGTTTAAATTATTAATTTGAAAACAAATATTACAGTCGTTAATGAGTTTTGAAGGAAAACAAAAAATCATGTATGAATGACAAAAAGTCTTTGTAACAATGTATCTCCAGATATATTATGAGGTGTTAAAGTGCCATCCATTGGAATATTATCTTATACTATAAGGATATTAGAATGCAGTGAAACAGTTAAAAATAGTCAGCATTCAATCTATTTGAAAATCAATATATATAAATAAATGCATTACGTCTGAAAGTGTCATCTTTGGCATTATTTTGAATATGATGAAGTTTGTTCAGAGTTAAATTAATAATAAAGGAAAGAAAAAAGAAAAAAGAAAAAAGATAAACGTAAAAGAGATGCTGAGAAATCACAAAATTTAAAATAATAAAAATATTTTAAAATTTTTAAAGTATTGAAAAGAAACTACGCTGTCGAATCAAAGATAAGGAAGTAAACGTATTCAATTTAAAATATAAGTAAACTAAATAAATTCAGAAACAGATGAGGTGTGGAGATTAAAATTGACAGATAAAAATAAAGATTTGTAATGTAGATAATAAATGATGAATTGGTAATTAAGATAAGAATTAATATACAAAAAGTCTTTAGATATGCTGATTCTTTTTCCGTAATACTAAGATTGATTGATGAATAAATAATAGATACTTTTTGTAGTTAACCTTAATTTAACTTATTTAATATAATATAGTGCATATCTTTATTTATATTTTAAATACTCTATTCTATTTTATTATATCGTATTTCAAGGTTTTCTTTAATTAGCAGCTATCGTTTATTTTTTTATTTAATATATATATGTATATATATATATGGATCTTAAAATATATTGAATGTTGACTATATTTACCTGTTTTTCTGAATTCTAATACCCTTATATTACGGTATAATATTCTAATAGATGACTCTTTAACACCTCATAATGTATCTGCATATATGTAATAACAAATACTTTCTACTCCTTCATACGTGATTTTATTTGTTTTTCTTCAGAACTCATACACGACTGTAATATTTTTGTCAAATTAATAATGTTAATCAATGCTTAATAATTTAATGTGTTTTTCCTTCTGATGATAGGATTCATTTCTTTGAAAAAACATAGGTTTAAGGACTCTTTGTTGTAATATAAGAATATAATAAACTTGCTAAGTATGTAACTTTACATTTGTTTTATTATTATTTTTTCTATAATAATGCTCTATCCTCGAATATTGAGCATACTCTTTCTTTCTCCCCCCCCCCTCTCTCTCTCTCTCTCTCTCTCTCTCTCTCTCTCTCTCTATATATATATATATATATATATATATATATATATATGTGTGTGTATAAGTGAGAGCGAAAATAAACAAATATAAATTTACGTACTTTACAAGTATAATAATTTATTGATAGTACTATCAATAAATGATTAAACTTGTAAAGTACGCAAAGTATAGTCCTTAACCTAGGTTTTTCAAAGAAACAATATCTTCTCATCAGAACGAGAAACCAATTATTTAACTATAAAAAGTATTGGCTTCAATTATTAATTTGAAAAAAAGTTTATAATTCATGTAGAAAATCTGAAATTCTTTCTAATTCCAAGGGAAAAAGAGAATTAAATAATAAATATCTTTGAACGGGGCTTAAACAGATATTTCTTATTTAATTTAGTGATGAAAACGCTATGACATTTTACGGATTGAAAAGTGACATCGGTTCTTATAAAGTGCCACCTCATCATTTATGTGTTTCTATTATATTTAATGATTTAATCTTACAAGATTTAAAATCAAACGATTTAAATGTCCTTATTGTGTTTCTTTTCCTCGTGTTTCATAAATTTAAAGTAAAACTTCGGAAGCCTACTTATTTATTCAAAACCATCCTTTGTAGTCGGCTCCATAAAGTGAGAGGAAAGCAAAATAGATTATTAGGGTATTAAGCCACCGCGTTTGCCACTCTCTTTTGTTCCAATCTTTCCTTTTCTAAAGTCGCGCTAATGTAAAGTGGAAAGGGGAAATACATATAAGTGCCTATAACTACACCCGCAAGATTCAGGGGCAAACAAGAAAGTGATAAAAACACGGATGCACACCAAAAGTATTAATTGCAGTTGCTAGAACCAATATGAACGACCCCCGACCAAGTTTTAGATCCATTCGAGTGAAATAAAAGAAACAACAACGAAAAAACAGAGAGTCCCCAGCGGACCTAACGCGACTTCTACAAGATGCTGGAGACGACGTAGCAAGTTTCAAAGAACAATAATGCAATTAATATCCCATTAAACTTTGGAACACACAAAGTAATGGGCATTAAAAATATCGAAGTCTTTGCAACGCAATCACATAGACAATTATAAATGAATAAGTTTGTGTTCCGGAATTTTTTAGATGAGGATTCATAATTTGCATTATTTATATTATACGGACTACTGTTCTCATGTTAAATGTTTGTTCACAACGTTTCGGCCGATGTAATCTCCGACCTTCTTCATGTGCGTCTTGTCAAACCCGGGAATCTGTATGTCGGACTCGGTAATCTGTACGGAATTTCAAACTAAACCCTTTATTTAATCCACGGGGATATATTGTTCTCGTCCTGTCAGTCATGCCCGGCAATAAGTCTGAAGTAATTTTAATTACATTCTTAGTATCGCCTGTAGTGAGGATTGAACCTTCAACCACCAGAAGACTGTTACTTAGTACTTTATTCGTCGCGCGAAGGGTTCCGTTCGAAATTCCGTACAGGTTTCCACTTCGACAAGACGCACCTGAAGAAGGTCAGAGGTTACATCGACCGAAACGTTGTGAGAATAACATGCAAGATGAGAACAGTAGTTCGAATAATATGAATACTATTGTTGTTTCGTTCCTGTTGACTACGTGCCATTGTACATAATAAAAAGCGGATCAGTATCGACTGCTAATGGCGATTCAAAACAAATCACCACCATCACCACGATCACATATTCCTTTACTTCCACTAACCGATGTACTGTACTAAAAAAGAAATCCCCACCTTACGAGTAAATACGGAGTAGGATCTCAATATTTAGGGATCGGGGTTTAATACTAAAAACAAAACCAACAAACCAACCTAGGAAATCTTCCCCGGAAAGCTGTGATAGATTAGTAAATAGATATGCGAGGCAGGTGAACGTGAAATCATACTAGCTCGTATAACCTACTAACTTTCTGTCTCCTTTCGTTCGGCTTCACGAGCTACAGATTAACGACCCCCGTCCATACAAAAAAGATTTTTAGATGGTCGGCCTCTTAAATCATTATTTACCTAAACTATTCTGAGCGAATGAAGATGCTAGATCTACAGAAATCTTCATAGCTTTTTGTGAGCAGATTTTACGTGATGCGGGTCAGACGGACGAACTTATTTCGCAGAAAGATACCATCGACGAGGACATTATGTTTGTTTCAATTAACGATAGAAAAAAACAAACAAATGCAACTGATTTTTACTCAATTTCAAAGCAGCAAATGGGTGAGAGAAAAATCTATTAATTAAAAAATATATTTGCAGCAAGAACATATAATCATTTTCATCATTTGTGAAATTAAAATATTTCTAAAATGAAAAGTTACTTAGAAAAATGCCAGTTATTTTGCCGCTCTCTGAATAACCATAACCTTTAAATAACCATCTTTTTTAATCACAATTTATTTAGTTTAGTCATCAATTATTTTGCCAGATATCGTGGCAGTGATCTTATTTATTACGAACCTGTGACCTTTCAGAAAAAAAAAAGAAAAAGATGGATTCTTTTCTTGGAATTCACTGAAATAGCTCAGATGCACAAGGGAATCAACGAAAAACAGACACAAGACGGAGTAATTTATAAATAAATATTTCTTTTTAACACCAGTATATGAACACAGTCAAAAGAAAAAAGAAATTATGATTTAATTAAGGGGAAGGGTGTTCTGAATATGAAATGCAAATGGACATGTTACAAAAAAATCAAAAAAAGATGTACTTAACTTTTTCCACATCGCATACAGATTAACATGACGTAAGAATTCGAGGATAATAAAGTTCATATGAGATAATGATTCTTCGGCGATAGTTTTCGACGATCTTCTTTTTGAAATACGGAGTTTTGCTTGTAGATGGTTAAATTCTCATCTTTTTTTCCTCTCGTCCACTGAGGCATATTGTAGTATTATTCGATCATCGATGAGCCTCGGACTGTCTTCTTCTCGTCTACTGAGGCATATTGAAATATCAATATCTGTTCTGTCTTACGTAGTATACATCTCCGAGCATTTATCTCCTTGTCGGCCTTTTTTTTTCTTAAGAGAATTCCTTCAGATTCGTAACCGGCGAGATCCTCCCGGTGCCCAGTCCCCTGATATATCATAGCTGTCTCCTTCATGTCTAGATGACACTGCTTTCTATCTTTTTAAATGTTCTGACGCTTTGAGCATCGTCGGTAAGACGTGTTGCCCTTTTTTCTCTTTAAAAATAGAATTGAACCGTATTCATATTATTTTTAGTATCGTTTTCATATTTAGCTTTTTTTTCTTAGCTTTTCCCCACGTATGAGCCTATATTTCTTCTCGCGCGTAACTCGGTTATCGCCTCTCATCTAAAATTCCGCACGTGAGTGAAACTCTCGCATGTCTTACATGTTTCGGCAAACTGTTTATCTGTGAATAAATGTAATGTAAATCCAACATTGCCGAGAAATCAATCTGGTGCTTATGCAATTTACGGACCGGACTATTTTTTTAGATAGGATTTTCAAGTTAAATTTAATTTTTACAGTATATTTTGCTTATTAGATTATTAGGTGAGAGTACAGAATAATTTAGATTTTAGAGTGAGGGGATTTAGAGTGAGGGGATTTAGAGTGAAGGTATTTAGAGTGAGGGGATTTAGAGTGAGGGGATTTTAGAGTGAGGGGATTTAGAGTGAGGGGATTTAGAGTGAGGGGATTTAGAGTGAGGGGATTTTAGAGTGAGGGGATTTAGAGTGAGGGGATTTAGAGTGAGGGGATTTTAGAGTGAGGGGATTTAGAGTGAGGGATCAGTTTCGTACATACAATTAACGTAGAATGATATCCCACTTCTTAACCAGTAAGCGTTAATAGATAGAAAAGGAGAGAACGATGTTTCTCTTTCTCTGTTTATTTTTTTCTGAAATATTTAAAATACATATGACCTATACAGCAAGCCCAAGCAATTCCACCCCATGAACATGTTTTACTCAAATATAAAGTTTAAAATATCCAAAGTAGGAATGTCATCGCCCTTTGCTTTTTAAACCCAAAACTAACTCTTATGCTGTTAACTTCCACTTATGTGGAAACATATCAAAGTCCTATGTTTCTCCTTCCATTTTTAGCCCCTCTCTGTTAGAATTTTGTCTTTCAAATCCAAGTAGGATTTGGCGCCATCATCTTGTGACATTTGCCTTCTCCCAGTTATTTTAGACCATTATCATCACGTGAATAGGAGGAGGGAAGACACGTGTCAAGAAATGAATTCCTTAGTTTTGCAAAGACAGCTGAATAGAGTGGTCCTAAAATAAAAAATGCCCGCCGGGAAGAAAAGTCGAAGAAAATAAATTTTTGTTCATAAAAGTTATTGATATTTCAATATGCCGCAGTGGACAACAGAAGACAGGACGAAACTTGAACATATCTACACGTAAAAAACAGCTGGGTTCGGGTTAAAACTCACGATGGACCACCCAGTCCGAAGGGTGCCAACCTTCAGGGTTTTAGCTCTCAGTCTCCCATACATCAGCAGACGAACAGGTGCGAAATGAAATCCCCCAACATACCACTACTGTAATAAGACAGAGCACATACCGGCGCATTGTCGAACGAGGCGCAACTACGAGTCAAGTTCTGCGACTCAGAATACAGCCCAGGGACTGGTTTCTTCCGATAAAATTTCCACAAATAGGAAATTCGACATGTGTGACCGGAATATAAGCCATTTGTATCTGACGGTGTTTCTGCTGTGGGTTGTGACCCCACGGAAAGATAGTCGATAAAGATCTCGCGAGATACCAGAACCACTCAGTCCCTGATTGTCAGAGGTTTAATGCCATGTGGATGAAATTTGGCGACGGACCAATTTGTTGGTGTACAGAGTGTTAGCAGCAGCTTTGTCAGTGTCCCCTTGCATCATATCGATCTTACATCAGTTAACACCCGGTCGGAATAGTGCCTAGTTTGTTCATGCTGCTAGGATATGAGTGGCAGGTGGAAGAGTGACTCCTCACCCTAACGTAGTTTCGGAACCGATCACTTCGAAAAGTTTCGAAGATATCGACGAATAGACCCCCGATATATTTCCCTCGTGTGCCGTAACTCGAGTACAGGCTAAGAAGACAGCCGTCAAAATATATATACCCCTCTTTCAGGGGCATTTTAACCTTTTAGAGCAGTAACTAAATGTTTTTTTCCACTAACCCTAAGTCCGACCGGCAAAGTCGTAAAACCACACGTAATCGCTTTAAAAAGTAGAATCAATTCACCCCGCCCGAAAAATAATGCATCAAATTTATTTCCGATCGCAAAAGAAAATTTGTTAAGTGCCCCAAAACGTTAGAATGGCCCGAAAATGGTGGACTATTTGATGTAAAAATTATATGCAAAACTGATCCCTCAATTTGCATTCTAAAATAATTGTTGTTTTTTCTTTCAATTTTTAAATGTATTTTTCGTTTAACAATCGAGACTTAGGGTTAGTAGTAAAAAGGATGCGTTTTTTTAAATTATGTCATCTTTACAAGAATGCAGTATTTACAATGTAACGGAAAAATATTTTTTAAACTGTAAAAAAATGTTAATGACAAGGGTATGAACTTATATTGTTACTGGTCTCTGTGCCAGACTAAATACACATCCCCTTCTTTTTGTGGAGTGCGACTCTTGTATGTACCAGTGTGTGTGTATGCGAGTTCATGTATGTGCTTATTAGGGGTTCATTTAGAATTTCTGCAGTGTATGTGTGATTGTGTCTGTGTGTCTGATTTTACGTTTTCTATTTTTCTATGTTGATTTTGTTAAATTGTTACGGGGTAATGTTTGTCTTCTCTATGGTGTGTATGTGCGTTTTGGTCAGTGTATCTGTTCTAGTCTGTGTGCATAGGTGCATTCGCCATTTACATAGGCTCATTGTTTTATCGTTATGCTGGGATATGCATTGTACACATATATATGCAGAGATCTACCACATTCATAGATATGGTTATGTATACGCCTATGCGTACACCCCCGACACAATCATATATTTATATATATATATATATATATATATATAATTTTTATACGTACATAAAAGTAATCCATGGACACGTGTTTCTGGCTCACATTGACATTTCGTCATCAACATTGCTAACTTAGACAAGGATCGAACCTTCGATATTGATGTCTATAGCCCAGCGTTTTACCATTGGACTACGACAGAAATATGTACGATTTTTATCACCTAAATATGTAATGTATTTTATGTAATTGTTTTTATTGGTGATTGCAGCGTTCGTTGTTTTTGCTTTCACTTCATAATTAACATAATTAGTCGCCCTTAACTTTATAGGACGTATTTTTTGTTAATATATATATATATATATATATATATATATATATATATATATATATATATATTAATTTTTATATGTACATAAAAGTAATCCATGGATACGTGTTTCTGGCCCACAACCGTCATCAGCATGGCCAACTAAACACGTGCCCATTGAATTACTTTGCGACGTGCGAGAGAGTATTTGTAAATTCAAGATTGTGGGTAAAAGTGTTTCTGTGTATGACTCGTTTGTTAGTGGGATTGTTGTGTTTAAGGCCCTGTTTGTGTTCGTACATGCGAGATTTTATATTTCTGGCCGTAATTTTCCATTCTCCTTCCTTTCCACATTTTAACGTCTCTTTGACTGCAAAATTCTTTTTTTTCTCAAATAGTTAAACACGACTGTACCAGTGTTTATTTAATAAAACGCCATTTCACAAATTGTGAAGCTATCGCTACAAGAAGTGTTGCCTTTCAACATTCAACCACACACTCAAATCAGATTTGACATAATGTGATATCGGAATGAATTTTCTTTGCTTTCATTTAAAATAAGGTTTTGGGTTCGAGTTTTGATTTGATATCTTCGTCGTTTTATTGTTTAATGTCTCTATTTAAACACATTGGATTTATCGCGTTTTGCATTCGAATTCTTCATATGTACACACAAACACACACACACAAACACACACATAAGTATATATATGTACATTTATGTATATGTATATGTATATATATGTATATATGTATATTATACACCTACGACAGTAAGTGTATAATATTCTTAAGGTCCTATTTCGGTTACTCACGGTTACAAAGCTTTGTCAATAATCCAGTTTTGAATTTTATGAAAGTTACATTTTGGCATAAAAAATATTAAAAAAAAAAATGTATATTAAAAAATGTATAAGGACTAAAATACGGAGAGTAACGCACCCGATCAGCTTCAACTTAATTTCTATTTCATATTTTAAAAGCAATTTGTATTTTTCTTTATCTTATCTGATAGAAAAATGCATGACGGTGAATGGTCGCATTGGTGTTGGTCGCATTCTACAAAAAATTGTAGTAAAAAGATGCAAGGTAAAATGTTATGAAATTCCATGTCATTAACGCTCCCTCCCATTCAGAATTTTGTTCTTATTTTAAAAGCAAACTATACTTTATTAAAACTTAAAAGATAAAACATGCATGGGGGATCTAATGGTGTTGGTCACATTCTACAAAAATTGCACTGAATAAGATTTAAGGTAAAATGTTATAAAAAAAATTCACTAACACTTCCGATCATGTTCAAATAAGTTTATCTTTTTATTTAAAAAGAAAACTATATTTTATTTAAGCTTAAATGACGAAAACAAGCATGAGGAATTCAATAAAAAAAACGCATCCAAAATATCAACAAGAAAAAAAGATAGAAGAATTTTTGTGAAAAAATTTGGGGTGATAATTTGATTCCTATACAAAAATAATACTAAAATAATCACCGGTAAATTAACGAATAACAGAATAGTATTCTTTCAGTCCTAATCCATTCCATTACTACATTACGATCAGTGGTGGCCCGTGACTAAGATTAGTGTGGGTTCTGCTTCACAAAAGTTATACCCATTGTTTTAATACTGTGTCAAAAGAAAACAAACATATAAACACAATTATACATAACTCATGCATAAAACTGTCGTCAAGTTTTTTGTAAACAAATTTTACTCGGAATATTAGACAAGGTAAAAAAAAAGAGATGAATTATTTAAATTTATTTCAATTTGATCATTTTCACATTTTTAGTTTTCAAATCAAACAATAACGTTTTTTTTTGTATTTTTAAGACGTTTGCTTTAAAATTCGATTATTACAGTACTATTGTCGATTAACACCCGTCACCATCTTCCCCAAAGTAAGACGTGTGAACACTCTAAAAAATATGTCAAGAAAAAACTATCAATTTAGAATTTAGGGAAGGGGGATTAGTTTCACATATCAATTTAACGTAAAATGATACCTCATTTCCGGGCATTTAACCATTTTTTTTGTTATGAGAAATAAATTCTGTGCATTTTTAAGAGGGTTCTACTTATTTAGGTGATTACGTGTGATTTTACACCTTTGCCATTCATACTCAGGGTTAGTGGTAACAAATTGAGTTAATTGTCCTAAAAAGTTAGAATAATTTGAAAATGGAGGATCATTTTACGTTTAATTTATATTCGAAACTGATCACCTACTCTAAATTCTAAAATAATTGTCATTTTTGTTTTCTTTCCGCGAAGATTTTTAGAGTTTCCAAACGTAATCGCATAAAATAGTAGAATCTCACTTTTTTTTTTTGGGGGGGGGGGATGATTTAGTTGAAGATGTCAATCTACAAATTTACCGATTTTACTGTTTACTCATTAAAAACAATATTAAATTAAAACAAATAATTGATCTATTTTTTATATTATTTTGATTATTCGGACTATTATTCTCATCTTGGTTTTTATTTTCACAACGTTTCGGCCGATATAACTCCCCGACCTTCTTTAGGTACAACATATTTTCGAATTTTCGAACCAAAACCTAACAGTCAAACTTGGGAAAGTGGACGGAATTTGTAACTAAATCCTTTATTTAATCCACAGGAGTAAACTTTTCTCGTTCCGCCAACCTTGACCGGTAGAAGTTCTAATTAATTAATTATTATGTTATTCTTAGTTATTATTATTAGTTATTATTATTAGTTATTAGAAAGAATTGAACCTTCGACCCTTAGAAGACTCTCTCTTAGAACTGATTGTTAATATCCGCCTTCATCGAAGGTTGGAGGTTCAATCCGTACTACAGGCGATACTAGTTAAGAATAACATAATAATGAACCACCACCTCTACCCGCTTATGGGTGACAGAACGAGAGCTCTTTACCCTCGTGAATTAACTAAGGGGTTCAGATTGAAATTCCATATAGGTTCTCGAGTTCGACATAAAGATTCTTCAAGTTTGAAAATAGGCACCTAAAGAAAGCCGGAGGTTACATCGGTCGAAAGGTTGTGAAAATAATAACCAATTAGGTGCCGAATGATACAAATTATCAATTCTCATCTAAAAAAATGTCGAAACATTTTTTTATTATTCAAACATCTTTTAACTAACAAATTATTGTTAAATCCTGTTTTAGTTACGTAAATTATTAAAAATGAAATTGGTTATTGCATTACTCTCAAACAAGTTGTGCTGGGACGACAGTTCTTCGCTGCTTTTGTGCCGCTGGCCTGACTCGTGCATGCGCACAAAAAGCAAACACCAACTAGATGTAACTAGGAATGTCATAGCTCTATGCACAGCTCCGACTTAAACAAATTTTTTTATATGAATTTAGGGATGGCTACCGACATTAAACTTAAAACACGTAAAAAGAAAGAATTAAAGAAACAAGAACGTATTATTTTTAATTTTATCGATAATATTGAGCAAAAATAACTTGGGATGCTGCAGTTCTACAGTTCCCATACGCGAGCCGCCACTGATTATGATACACAGATATTGTTTAAAAACGAACACAAAGACTAGAATAATCCATTCGGACAACATGGCGACGATAATCAAAACATAGTTAGGTATTGCCCCACAGTTTTAAATGGCTATTTTAAAATAATGGTTATTTGCTCCGTCCAAATACTCGTTCTAATTATTTCCTCTTTCATTACAGAAAATTTTCTTTCTTTCTGCAATCCACGCACATAATAACTTCATTATCTTTCACGTTAGCACGTGAGGCCTCTGATTACGAACTACTTTATGACCGATTTTAAACGGGATCATTCGGATCAGTTAAAGTAAGACACATAAAAATAAGCAATAAATCTTTTACTACTCAAAACTTTATTTAGACCAGTTGAACATTCAGCTTAATTGCTGGGGGATATTAATGTTTCGTTTTCTACGGATGTCGACGAATTTATTTTCGTAAAACTAAAGATTCTGCTTTTCTGTTTCATTTTAATTCAGTACAAGTTCTCAGAAATCAAGGGGCCCTTTCTTGGGGCTAACATTTGCACTGTATATGAGATACATAGATAGTCGAATATTCCATTAAAGTTTATTCTTTACATGTTAAACGTTCGGTTAGTAAAAAAGGTAAGAACATTTATTTTCCTCACCCCGATCGACCAGTTTACTATGTTATAGTATATCTTTCTTGGTTCTACTAGATCCCAGGACAAGAATTCATCAATTCTGGTGGAGTATCCAGCTAAGTGTGGTTACTTGAGGTAACATTACTAGGAGAACGTGCACCATTCCTCGTGTGAGCCAGTGAATAGTCGTGTCGAGGGGATCTTGTTTAGACATTTGCTTATATAGGCAATTACGTGTGAACATTCAAAATATTTCGGAGGACTGAAATGCCATTTATTTAAATACATTTACAGTAAATCTTTACTAGCACACCGTCATAGTTTACGCCCTAAAACTGATTCACTCCTGCAGGTTAGCAATTCGAACGAATTTATCGTTTTCATTTTTGAGCAATTACAATCGCGACAATGGCATCCATGGACTTTTCATTATGAATGCAGATTTAAAAAATGCCCGTCGTGAATAAGATCGAAGGTATACTACTGTTTCGTTGGTTTACAAGCAAAGAAAGAATCGTTTCGTTAAATCAGATTTTAGTGGCATGAATTATTCAGAGTGAAGTAGATTTCGACATTATTTTCCATACTTTTTTTAATAAGCGCAACTGTCAGTGGAATTTTTTGTTTTCACTTCTTTTTTAATGTTACAACAAATTAGTGTTCCAAAACGAAACAACATTTACTTTTCTACTGCCCTGCATAATTAAAAACTTATGAAAGTTTTTCAAGTTTTTTTTATTTCAATATAAGATATCGTCGATATGTACTCCTTCGGAGACAGTAATACATAAAAAGTAGCCAATTCATGAGTTGCTATTGGTGTTTCATTCATTATATGCAGTTACAAAATGACTTCCAACTAACCCTAAGTCCGACTGGCAACACCCCGGACTTAGAGTTATTAGTATGGTAGTGGCATTCAGGTGTACGATGGTGTAAAGAATATACAAACAATACAAATATTGTTTCCGCACTGCATTTTAGTGTAGGAAAAAATCCCCATCCCCACTAAAAATACACCACAAAATTGAAATAATATAATAATATACATCCAGCATAAAACGACATTACCTCTAAATGGCCCGGAAGTGTGTGCTCATTTTAATTTAATTAATATAGAAAACTGACCCCCACTCTAAAAGTTACACAAATCAATTTTTTGTCGAACTTTCTTTTTGGCTGATATTTTTTCACAGTTAAATCATTCTTTCATAAGTCACGCCGGGGCACGTGGCCTGCTAGTTAATAATAATACAATACAATTGATAAAATGGAAAAACTGGAACGGCTATTTCTTAGCAATTGGATATTTTTCGTGGCAAGATTGTATTTTTCTTTAATTTTGGTCTGGATTTGAAGCATTTCCATTAACATAACAATATTTCGTCATATATTTATATTTCAAATAGTATACAATAAAAATAACATTTTGAATTAAAACTAATACAAAAATCAAAATCAACATTTTTTTTTACAAAAAATCTATTATTACGCCTGAATTAAGATTTAAAAAAATCATTTCAGTTCCGGTCGATGGTTCTAGAAGTTTATGATTCATTCTACAACACTGAAAAATGAAAAAAATTAAAATTTGGCAAATTAAATTTGAAATGTTATTACTCCAAATATTGGCCAAGAAAAAATAGCAAAAAAGTATTAAGACTTATACAAAATATAGATTATTTTTTATTTTAAATTGTTGTTTGGTTAATTGGGCAGCCATATAATGGGAAGGAATCAGTCACTTGAGTGGACTTATTTCTCCTATATTTTAACTTATTTGTTGATAATTATTTTTAATATCCTTGCAATGTTTGGAAATAGTAGATTACAGGGAAAACTGCGGACGCATGTCAAGAAATATTCTTAAATTACACAACATGGAAAAGTAAAAGACAAGTTATTACACCTGGAAAAGTAAAGGACAAGTTATTACACCTGGAAAAGTAAAGGACGATAACACTGTTTTCCTTAAAACTTCTTAAAATATTGCAGCTAAAGGGAGTAATATAACAGAACGCAAATTTGTGTGTTCGAGTTTTTATTGCTGGGTTTTGTATTACCTTAACCGTAAACTAAGCATAACCTACGGTTTAGTTCGGCCAAAATCGGTTATATCATGGTGCCGGTTCAAATTGTGTAGAAGCACTGTTTTTTCCTGTTTTGAGATGCTTTTTTTCTGATTCCAATAATGTAGAAGCACTTTTTTCTTAAGTTTTGTTCTGTACACATTTTGGCCGGGAGTAATATAATATAATGAATTAAACATCCGACAGAACGTAAATAGGTCACATCTAGAACAAAAGTAGAAATTGCATTAGTTTCTTAAATATGTGTCTTATATTTTGAAGAAAATGTAAATAAAAATGTATTTCTGCCTAATCTAAAATAAATGATTTTTTTAAAGTTATTGTGTTCGACGCTATATCTATTTTGTCGATGTAGACTGATGCAATTTTCATTTCTGTGTAAAGCCTGTGACCGTATTTATTGAGCTGCATTTTCCCCACATTTGTAACCGACCTTGTGTCTTACTCTGCCCTCGTGGGGAAGAAAGTAAATAGGGACAGTAAAAAACAAACTGTAAAGAAACAAAAAAACTGCACAACACAAATGTCATTTTTTTTTACAATTTGTTGCCCTCCTCGTTCGTACACAGTTTTAAGGAAGGATTATTATACCTGCCTCAGGAACATCGTATTTTGCTTTGCGGCAGGTAAGAAAATTAATAATCCAGTTTTATCAGCTTCTTTCTTGACAACTTCATCATATGAACAAAAATAACATAACAAATAGGAATATGTCTTTACGGGGCTTTTCTCTTTAAAAGAGTAAAATGTAATTTATTTACAATATGTGAAAAACATTAAAACAATAATATTTTATCATATGCTAAGTTTGATCAGGGTTGTAAAAAGAAAAAATATTTATCTGTTGAATGTCTAATAAACTGTTCGTTTATCGAAGAATCATTTTCGTATAACTCATTTATATATGATTTCAGCGTCCGAAGTGTGTAATGGAATTGTATGTTTTGACCATGGATATGATTCGAATGCGCTTAATATATATATTATGTTGTGAAATGTGCATTAAATGTTAATAATTATAGGATTTATTTATGGGGAAAAGGTTTTAAAGGATGTCTGTAAATGACTAACCTCGGGCAAAACACGATGCGGTCGAGAAAACATTTGTCTCATGCCTATGTAAGCTGATCGCTGATTGGCTGTTTTACAAATTCTAAATCGGTGAAAGTACAACGCATTTCTTCGTAAATGAACCGCAAAACAGTGTCAGAGGAGTGTAAGAAGTTAATAATTCATATAAAGAAATAAGCGTACTACCCTCCCTTTGGAACATGCACTTATGAAAGTTAGTCGTATGAGGAAAATAATAAGAATTAATTCTATACATTAAAAACATGTGTAAGTTGCTGAAAACACGGTTGACGTAAGGCTGTATAGGTAGTGCTGATTTTCGATGTGTTTAATGCCTTAGGTTTCTTGCCTACTCCAACTGATTTTGAAGGGGAACAAAATTACTATATATATATATATATATATATATATATATATATATATATATATATATATATATATATATATATATATATTAAAATGTATTTCTCTATATGTATTTATATATATATGTATATATATTTCCATATATGTATATATATATATATTTATAAGTATATGTATATATATGTATTTCTCTATCTGTATATGTATATATATATATATTTGTATATATATATATATATATTCCTCTATCTAAATATATATAGATGTATCCATATGTATTTATATATATGTATATATATTTATATATACATAAATATATATTTATATATATATACATATATATTTATTTATATATATACAGATATATATTTATTTATACATATACATATATATATATATTCATATATACTTATATATATACATATATATACAGATATATATAAATATATACATATATATATATTAATATATACATATATATATTAATATATACATATATATTTTTATATATTCATATATATACATATATAAGTATATATATATATATATATATATATATATATATATATATATGTATATACGTACATACATATATATATATATATGTAAATACATATATATATATACATATATATATATTTATATAACTATGTATATACATGCACATACATGTATATACATATCCGCATATATATATACATATATATATACATGCATATACATCTATATCTATATTTATATATACGTATATATATATTTGTATATGCATATATATACATTTATATATATACATATATATACATATATATATACATATATATATACATATATAAATATATTTACATATACATACATATATATACATATATAAATATATTTACATATACATACATAGACATATATATACCTATATATATATATATACATATATGTATATATATTTATATATACATATATATGTACATATATATTTTAATATATATCTATATTTGTATATACTGTATATATTTATTTGTATATATATATATATATACAAAAAGATATAGTTATATATATTTATGTACATTTATCTATGTATATTTATATATACATATATATATTTATATATGTATATATTAATATATATATATATATATATCCATGTATATATCCATATATATACGTATATATACCCATATACATATATATATATATATCCATATATATATATATCCATATATATACGTATATACCCATATATATATATATATATATATATATATATATATATATATATATATATATATATATATATATAACGTACACACTTCGGCAAAATATTATCTTCTGGTGGTAAGACGTGAGAATACAAAAAACTATGTCCGGGTTAGCCATGTTGATTACGCTGACTGTCAGAAATACGTATCCATGGATTCGTTTATCTACGTAAACATTAATTAATAAAAAAATATAGATATGAAATAAAAATAATTACACGTCCTACAAAAGGCCGACTGAATGCAATATGCTTTACCGCCTAGGTGAAAAATTATAAAAACAACGAGGTTTTTTTAATTGACAGAAACAAAAATAATAAAAAATACGTAACTTAAAATTATGACGCTGAAAAATTGTACCATTTTTACGGCAAGGTGTTATTGTTTGGTCGTATGACGTCATACTACATACAATAATATCGATGGTTCGATCTTGGTCCAGTTTAGCCATGCTGACGACGACTCATAGCCAGAGACACGTGTCCATGGATTCCTTTTTTGTACGTATGAATTTATTAATAAAATATGTATATGTATGTATATATATATATATATATATATATATATATATATATATATATATATATATATACATGTATATATACATATATATATATATGTATATATATTTAGGTATTTATATATATATATATGTATATATGTATTTAAATATATATATTTATATGTATGTATATTTGTATATATATGTATGCATATATAGTTATATATTTATATATAAATATATGTAAATAAATATTTATATATATATATATATGTATGTATATTTGTATATATATGTATACATATATATTTATATATTTATATATAAATATATGTAAATAAATATTTATATATATATATATTTATATGTATGTATATTTGTATATATATGTATACATATATATTTATATATTTATATATATATATATGTAAATAAATATTTATATACATATGTATATATATATGTGTGTATGTATATCTATATATATGTGTGTGTTAAAATAAATAATTAATCTGAGCTTTCGAAAATTAGAATTTTCCTTGTCAAAGCAAATTGCTATTTCTTTTTTTCTTTTTCATCGTCATCATGAGTCAGAAAGAACAACTCCGGTATGTCTGTGAGCGCTGCTATGCTAGTTTAGATCAGTAGAAAGACATGCTATTGTAGCGGCTTTTTGTACATATCTGTATGAATAAAAATAATTATATATATATATATATATATATATATATATATATATATATATATATTTACATATGTATATATATATATATATATATATATATATTTACATATGTATATATATATATATATATATATATATATTTACATATGTATATATATATGTATATATTAATTAATTAAGTTCAAATATTAACTAAATGAACAAAAACGATATTTTTCAAAAGTGCTCAATATATATTAGAGCTTTTATATTAAAATAAACATAGTTTGATTATCCGACAATTGTTTCAGAGCAAACAAGCTCCTCCTCAGGGAAGTTAATTGTGAATAAAAATGATATCCGATTCTACATAATCATAAGAAAAAGAAAAAGAAAAAGAAAAAGAAAGAAACACACAATCAGGTAAATTACAATTTAAAAAAGGAAGGAAGAAAAATTAAATCATTAACACATTACGAATAATAGATAAAGATATATATATGGGTGTGTGTGTACTTGTATATATATGTATGTGTTTGTATGTATATGTATGTGTATATATATGTATATATATATATATATATATATATATGTGTGTATGTATGTATGTATGTGTGGTTATTTATATATATATGACTGTATGGGTATGTGTGGATATATATATGTATGTATGTGTGGCTATATATATATATCGCTGTATGGATGGGGGTGGATATATATGTATTTATGTCTTTATTTTTACATTTATATATAAGTGTGTATGTATACTTATGAGTGTATAAATGTGTGCGTATAAACATGAGGTCTGATATGTGTGAATGTGTCTCGGTGTATATGCATACGATTAAAATGGAGAAAATGGAATTGTATTGACAGTC
>OY744528.1:59089495-59091995 GCA_963556195.1 Sepiola atlantica
CCAGTTTTTATCTTACTGCCACAAGTAAGATGTGACCCAAGGTCGGGTCGGGAAAGTGGGGTTTAAAAATTGCCTGGACATCCCCGTCGGCATTCCCCGGTAGGGGCGCCTTAGGCAGTAAGCAATAAACTTACTCCTCCCCAAAGAGGGGAGGCGAAGCCTGGGAGGGTGCACCTCCTAGAACTGCACAGGACAGACCCATAAACCGGCGTAAATCAAGCCCCGAAGGCCAAGACAATACCAGTCTATGGAGTGCAGTATCCATCGGAACAGATACTACACTTTGATCTTAACATGGTTGACTTTGTTCCTGGGGCGATAGTATGTCTATGGGTGTGGTGGGGGAAGAGGCCTTTGTTTATCACTTAGAATTTAGAAGTGGATCATAACGTCAGAAGCAAAGTGGCAAAAAATCACTTGTGAACACAAATTCTAAGCATGTCGCCACGGAATGAAACAGTATTCTTCAAACTAAGTATGTGTTAAAAAGTAATTGCATTTACAAACATCAAAAAAGAATAGTTAATTTATGAAAATCAATATGAAAATTAATTAGCGTTACGACATACATAGCATACACCTAAGTAATATATTAAAAACATGCTTGTTTCTGCTGTGTAAATATGAAAAAGAATTTTAAATTATGATTGTAGACTATATATATATACATATATATATATATATACATATATATATATATATATATATATATATATATATATATATATATATATATATATATATATATATATATAAAATTAGGTATCTGTATTTCTCTATATAGAAGTTAGGTATGTTTATATGTTTATATGTACAAGTTGTAATTGTAAACTAATTAACCGAACATTATACATTTACGAACACAGCTACTAAGCGTAAGGATTCCAAATGTGGGCAATATTTAATTCAATTTAGTTTTCTGCAAAATCGGAAAAATGGGGTTTCATGAAAATTCAGATACCACTGATTTTTGTGAAATTTGAACAATAAGTATTAGACATCAATTAATAAATATTCTCCAAATTTCAGTTTCTTTGGAGTGTTTTAAAAGGTTTTACGGTACATAATATGGGCACAACCTTCATTTTGAAACTTAAAATATTTCAGATTTGCATTTCGTTTAATCCATAGTCATTGGACACTAATTAAGCAAAGTTCCCTGAATTTCCATTTCTTCTAAAGACCCTTTAATTTGAGACATTTTTTAGAATCAAAATTATGTAGTTGATTATGATCAAATTGGAATAAGATTCGAAATATAAGGTTTATTATCATTATATTTTGATTACAATCTTCGTCAAGGGACATAAAAGTGGTGCAAAACTGTTCTATTCGGGAATTCATTTTACCCGTCATGGGACAGTTATTCTTCTAATATATATATATATATATATTTTTTTTTTTTTTTAATAATGTATATACATAAATAATAAAAACATTTAGATATGATTCCTAAACGTCTTTGAAACGATGGTACGCCAGACCATTATTGACTTTGAATTCTTGGAACTGTGATAAATAATGTTATGAATCATATAATTCATTTATTCATCACTATATATTCTATATATATAATTTCATGTTTTTCTATATAAGACAATTCGAAAGAATAAAAATTAAATTAAACTTTTCATCAGAAAATCTATAAAAGTTCCAATAAAACATATAAATGTATTAGCTATTTATATATATATATATATATATATATATATATATATATATATATATATATATATATATAATAATGGTAATAATCAAGGTGAAAAATATCCACAGGGTGGTAATCCTGAGAATTTTAACCGGGTTTATAAAAAGTGCTCAATATCAAACTAGAGCTTTATATATGATAATTTTATTTACACAGACATGTACAAAATCTGCGACATATATATATATATGTATATATATATGTATACATATATATGTATACATATATATATGTATACATATATATATATATATATATATGTATTACATATATATGTATACATATATATATACATATATATATATATATATATATATACATATATATGTATACATATATATATACATATATATATATACATATATATATATATATACATATATATGTATACATATATATATATACATATATATATATATATACATATATATGTATACATATATATATACATATATCTATATATATATATGTATACATATATAAATACATAATATATATATATATATATATATATGTATACATATAATATATATATATATACATATATATATATATATATATATAATACCAGGTGCTGTATGTGTTCTCTGCTTATCTCGGCATTGTTTCCAGTCGTCTTGTATTACTACTTGCCATTGGAATCAAGCAATGCCGACTCAGGAGAGCGGTTGTTGGTGATTGCGCAACCCTTACAATTACAAATCATACGTCGAAATCGACGGGAGAGTCCATAATATATATATATATATATATATATATATATATATATATATATATATATATATATATATA
>OY744528.1:59101995-59129495 GCA_963556195.1 Sepiola atlantica
GTTTCGGTAAAACACGTAAAATTCGCATAGTGAAAATGGTGTAATGGAACTGACAGGATTAGAACCTAGGACCACGAGTCGTCAATCCATATCGCTATTCACTTCCGCACGACCACTTCTCTATGTTTCGGCATGGTTAATAACTTGTATATCTTAAGAAGTTACTAATTTTACCAAAACATTATAGAAAATATAAATTGAAAGAAATCGATTTCACAGAAACACGTTTTTCCATTCCTTATTTATAACACACACACAGTTTGAATTACCTACTAGACACTATCCTCGAGTGTCTTCGGTCTCTCTGTACAAGGGTTTGTCAGGATAAACTTACATAAGGATAATTCCCCCTACAAGTAAACCCTGACCAAATATTCAAAATAACATAGTATTCGAAGCCCAGATAAGATCCCCTCGACACGGCTATACATTGGCTTATACGAGGAATAGTGCACCTTTTCCAAGTAATGTTTACTCAAGTAACATCACTTAGCTGAAGACTCCCCTAGATCAGATGCATTTTTGTCCTGAAATCCGGTAATACCAAGAAACCACAAGAAATACATATAACATTGTTCACGGGACAATTGGAGAGGAAAATTTATATTCTTAACTTCTTTACAAACTCAACGTTTATCAGGTAAAGGAGAGCATTAATGGAATATTCGAATATCTATGTATTTCATATAGAGATCAAGTATTAGCCCCAGGAAGGATCCCCTTGATTTCTGAGAACTTCGACTGAAGTAAAATAAAACAAAAAAAGAGAATATATATACATGGACATATTAAGTTCAAATATATTAATTACATAGAACTTAAAAGCAATATTTTTCAAAAGTGTTCAATACAAAGTAGTGCTTTATAAATAAATAAAATTATATAAACATTAGAACAGCCTATGCTCATTAACCTGCGTTTTGATGTTAGTACATCTCTACGGGACTGTGAAATCAATTAAATATTAAATTGCCCCAACGAAAACATACAGAATTAAACAGAAAATTGGCAAGTAAAAATTAACTTTCGTAGCTGGGGAAGGAATAAAAAAACAACTTTTTTAAGTGTGTCATTATCACTGACCAGCAGAAATCACCACTCTCCGCATAGTCTTACACATTGGAAGAGCTTAGTTGTAAACTTAACCTGTTTTTTTGTCTTAAGTAGAAACTGGCTATTATTACGTTCTCTGATGAAGATAAACTACTGAATCAAAGGGATAAAATAGGTATTAGCTGTAGACACTTCAAACAGTCCACCCTTGATAAATATAGTAATAATCTAGTGAATTCACCATAACAGTCCATTAGGAAACTTTAATAAATTACTTTCTGATACAACATAACAATTAAAACATCATTGGCTAAGTATACAACTAATATTACTTTAAACTATTTAATAATGAAATTAGGTATTAAGCTAACTAATTCATAGGTAATTTAAATTGATAGGCCACAGTGAAAGGCTGTGTGGATTGTACAATTTAGTAAGTCACTCGAACTAGATTGTAGTTAGTAATTAAGCTAATAATTAAATTACTATTAATTGATACTATATTTAATAATATCTGTCTCACTTCCACTATTTTAATACGGAAGGATGAATCAATAATGTTTAGAATTCCAATACTTTGTTATCACATTCTGGGGCTTGTTTGATTTTAACCTTAAATTGCATACTTATGTAATCGTGTTATGGTTTGTGGATATATTCTTTGATGCATCGAAGTGATATATATTATTTTTACAGAATTTTGTTTGGTAAGATTATGATTTTAGGATTTTAGGATTTTCTTAAATATGAGTTTTGAAAAATATTTATTTATTTATATTTTTTATTATAAAATAAATAGGTTTAGTAAACACCAATTCATTTTTGAATTAATGGGCTTGAATATTAATTTATATATTACACTCCAGTTAAATATAATAGAAGATTCAAATTGTTTTAAATGACTGTGTGATTTGTGATACATTTTTTTAAAACCTGCTTGTAATTTTAATTAAGAGGTATAATTGCATTTTTGTTTCATTTTATTTCAGTCGAAGTTCTCAGAAACCAAGTGGCCCCTCCCTGTGGCTAACACTTGATTCCTATATGAGATACATAGATTTTCGAATGTTCAATAGTTGAAGAACATCAATCTTCCTCGGCTCAATTGATAAGTTTACTGTGTTACAGTATATTCCAGGACAAAAATTAATCTTGTCTGGTGGAGTATCTAACTAAGTGTTGTTACTTGAGGTAACACACCTAGGAGAAGGTGCACTATTTCTCGTATCAGCCAGTGTATCGCCGTGTTGAGGGGATGTGATTTGGCCTATGTAATTTTAAATATTTGGTCCGGGTTTACTTGTAGGACAAAGCATCATTATGCCAGGATGGTCTGACAAACTCTTGTACAGAAAGACCTTAGACACTCGAGGACAGTGTCTAGTAGGCATGAAAATTCTCTCCGTAGGCATTCAAGTTCTCTACTGGCATTCAAGTTGTTTGTGTTCTATTGCAAATTGTTTCGCTATAAACTGTGTATGTAAATGCGGTTGGTTTTTCATCCATGTCTAGCCGATGGAAGTTTGTGTATCTTAATCAAGGTTAAGCTTGCCTGCTATAGATTCTAGTATAGGTATTGTCTGGGTGAGTGAGGATAAAGAGGTAAGACAGTTTTATGCATACCGTGTGGTATGTGTGATGCATGTATGTGATTTGACACCTATGCTCTTCCAATGTGTAAGGATATGCGAAAAAGGGGTAGTATCTGACGGTCGGTGGTAATGACACGCTTAGAAATTCCTTCCCCACCGCCCCGATAGCTATGACCTTGGAAAAAACTTAATTTTTACTGGCCAATTTTCTGTTTCATTCTGTCTATTTTCGTTCGGATCATTGAATACTTAGTCGATTTGAAAGTTTCGTAGATGTACTAACATCGAAACGCAGGTTAATTCGCGTGGGCTATTCTAGTGCTTTATATATATATATATATATATATATATATATATATATATATATATAAGACAAAAAAGAAAAGCAATTAGACACAGGGAGAAACTAAAATCAAACGAGAGATTGACAGGTTTCGTTCGAAGCGACGTTGATCAGAACGAAACCGGCCAATCTCTCGTTTAAGTTTGATTTCATCATGTATTTAATTGTTTTTTCTTCCACGGCATTTACTTTTATGATATATCATATATTTTATCCTCGCATATATATATATATATATATATATATATATATATATATATATATATATATATATATATACTTATGATGATTGCCACTTCTTTAAAGAAGAAGGCCACCCTTACAAAGATCGTGGATTTTGTAGAGATATCTGTACATGTAAGATGGCCATGCTCTGCGTTTGCACGCTCTCCTTCTACAAAGTCTGGTTTCAGTGACCATCCGGAGCAAGAGAACTGGGAAACAATGTAGAGCGCAGCTTTTATATTGGAGTTTCCATCCCCTAGATGAATAATCTAACAAAACTTACAGGTCCATCTCGCCGAGTAGGGTAGCATCGCGCCTTGGTACTATACCACGTATTTCTATGCCTCCCCGCTAATAATAATAATAATATATATATATATATATATATATATATTTTTTTTAAATAATCAGGGTTTCACTCCTTCAAAAAGTCACGACTGTAATGCATATTTACTGAACATTTATAACAATTAATACTGTTGAAACAAACGCATATCCAATACAAAGTAATTTTGTTTTGCTTTGGCTTCGCTTCTTAATAAAAATAATCATCAGGATTCCACTGCTTCGAAAAGACAAGAGTGTTATGCATATTTACTTAACCGTTTTCACAATTAATAATATATTCACACACACACACACACACACACACACACACACACACACACACACACACACATATATATATATATATATATATATATATATATATATATATATATTTATTTGACAAATTACTTTCTATCAAATGAAATAGCCAATAACTTTATTGTATCCACATTGAGCACTATTTTCATTTTCATAAGTGAATACTTAAAAATAAATAAATTCATACTCAAGTGTTAACGGCATTTGAGTTTTTCGATGTAATAAGCTAGCATTATTATGGTAATTATTTATAGCATTATTATGGTAATTATTTATAGCATTATTATGGTAATTATTTATAGCATTATTATGGTAATTATTTATAGCATTATTATGGTAATTATTTATAGCATTATTATGGTAATTATTTATAGCATTATTATGGTAATTATTTATAGCATTATTATGGTAATTATTTATAGCATTATTAGGGTAATTATTTATAGCATTATTATGGTAATTATTTATAGCATTATTATGGTAATTATTTATAGCATTATTATGGTAATTATTTATAGCATTATTATGGTAATTATTTATAGCATTATTATGGTAATTATTTATAGCATTATTATGGTAATTATTTATAGCATTATTAGGGTAATTATTTATAGCATTATTAGGGTAATTATTTATAGCATTATTATGGTAATTATTTATAGCATTATTATGGTAATTATTTATAGCATTATTATGGTAATTATTTATAGCATTATTATGGTAATTATTTATAGCATTATTATGGTAATTATTTATAGCATTATTATGGTAATTATTTATAGCATTATTATGGTAATTATTTATAGCATTATTATGGTAATTATTTATAGCATTATTAGGGTAATTATTTATAGCATTATTAGGGTAATTATTTATAGCATTATTATGGTAATTATTTATAGCATTATTAGGGTAATTATTTATAGCATTATTATGGTAATTATTTATAGCATTATTATGGTAATTATTTATAGCATTATTATGGTAATTATTTATAGCATTATTATGGTAATTATTTATAGCATTATTATGGTAATTATTTATAGCATTATTATGGTAATTATTTATAGCATTATTATGGTAATTATTTATAGCATTATTATGGTAATTATTTATAGCATTATTATGGTAATTATTTATAGCATTATTATGGTAATTATTTATAGCATTATTATGGTAATTATTTATAGCATTATTATGGTAATTATTTATAGCATTATTATGGTAATTATTTATAGCATTATTAGGGTAATTATTTATAGCATTATTAGGGTAATTATTTATAGCATTATTATGGTAATTATTTATAGCATTATTATGGTAATTATTTATAGCATTATTATGGTAATTATTTATAGCATTATTATGGTAATTATTTATAGCATTATTATGGTAATTATTTATAGCATTATTATGGTAATTATTTATAGCATTATTATGGTAATTATTTATAGCATTATTATGGTAATTATTTATAGCATTATTATGGTAATTATTTATAGCATTATTATGGTAATTATTTATAGCATTATTATGGTAATTATTTATAGCATTATTATGGTAATTATTTATAGCATTATTATGGTAATTATTTATAGCATTATTATGGTAATTATTTATAGCATTATTATGGTAATTATTTATAGCATTATTATGGTAATTATTTATAGCATTATTATGGTAATTATTTATAGCATTATTAGGGTAATTATTTATAGCATTATTAGGGTAATTATTTATAGCATTATTATGGTAATTATCTATAGCATTATTATGGTAATTATTTATACTCGAAGATTTTTCACATCATGCATTATCACTGACTGCTCACTGGCAATTACAAGTGGTGCTGTTGGAGCCAACAAAGTGACAACAAATCTCCCTAGATATCGATAAATGTTGCAAATCACTTGGCGTCATCACAACAGCCGTTTATCATCGAGATAACGTGCGTTTTTTTACTCGGCAATTTGAGTGGCATTAAGCTACCCACAGATTCCAATAGTCTTTGCACCCTTCCAGTGGGGGGGGGGGGTGTACGACGCTTTCCCTCATAAGTCTTTCCATCCTCCTTGACCATTCACGAACATTTTATATGGTTTCATCTTTTTATGGAGGGATGTCAGATCATTATTATTATTATTATTATTATTATTATTATTATTATTATTATTATTATTACTACTCATTAGGAAATTATTATTATGTTGCTAATAATAATAGCAAACAACACATAGTTATGCACATGTGGTGGCGCCAGCATTTGTTGGTGCTACAAATAATGGTCGTGAAGGGTCAAAGATGATGGAAAAAGCCGAGGAGAGAAGGCATCATTTAGGTTTCCACTGAAAGGGCAGAGAGACTACTGGGATCTTTAGAAGGATAATGATCAGACATAACGAACTGCAGCTGAAGAGGGATACTAATCGATTCTATATAAAAAAAATAAAGAAAGAGGGAAGAGGACTGACAAGTATTTAAGATTTCATGAACGATGCTATAAAAGAACGAGAAAAATCCAGCAGACAAAATCGAGAGAAGTTGATTTAGGCCAGCGCGGTAAAAATATGAAGAAGGGTGACACGGGGAACAAAAAGACAAGCACAGAAGAATAGGAAGCAACTACATGAACGTTTTATAAGACTGTCCAAAATAGCTCATGAAAACACTTGGACATGGCTACGAAAAGGGAACATGAATAGAGATACAAGATTGCTACTGAAAGAACAACGTCATCAGAACAAACTATATAAAAGTTAAGATAAACAAAATTAAGTAAAACAGTAAATGTAGACTATGTAGACAAATAGACGAAACGGCAAACCACATCATAAGTGAATGCAGCAACCTAGACCAAAGGAAATACGAAAACATACATGACAGTGTGGGGAAAGTAGTCAATTGGGAATTATGCAAATGTCTGTACGTTGAATATGCAGACAAATGTTATACTCACAACAGAAAATAAAATTTTAAAATCTTCTGGAACATGGAAATACAAACGGACAAATGAACCCAAGCAATGAAACCAGACGTTATAATAGTCAACCAAAAAAATTGCTAAATCGTAGATTTCGTCACCCCAGCAAATCATAGGGTGACGATCAAAGAGGCAGAAAAAACTAAGTAAAAACGTGAAACTTGTCAGAAAACTGAAAGGGACATGGAACATGGAACATGAAGAAAGTTACTTGTTGTGGGTGAACCTACCTACCCTTTAATAATAACTAAATGGTAGCAACCGGCTACCATAAAATACCGGCTTTTGCCGGGAGAACATTTGTACCACATTTTGGCACTAGCACTGCCAACACTGACTTGTGTATAATTTCTCTGTTCAATACAATTCATTATTATCTCTAAATCTGTTGTTCTTTTATTTCATTGTTGGTACCCCTAAACGGGTCCACAACATTACTGTAATACTAATAATTATAGGGGCGTTAGGAACAGTTCTGAAAATATAACTGGAAAAAAGACGAGGAAGAATTGAAATCAAAAGGACGATTGGCAGCATACAACGCACAGCTCTGATGAAAATAGCCGAAATATTGAAGAAAATCATTAAGTGTAGAAACTTAATGCACATAATCAAGTAACACCGACCAGCCACAGTTAAGTTGCTATAGAAATAGAACCAAAAATACAGAAAGAACATTACACGACTTAATAATAATAATAATAATAATAATAATAATAATAATAATAATAATAATAATAATAATTACTACTACTAATGATAATAATAATAGTACAAATCCTAAGGAGATGTATACACAGAGTGGATAACTAAAGTGAGAAAACAATAATTAAAAAACACAGCAAGAATGGAACGATTACAAGCAACTATAGACCGATAACTTGATTACCAACCATATGGAAACCCTTAATGTCAAAACGTAACAAAGAGATCTACCACTCCTTTAATAGCCGTGAACTACCCCCGAGTATAAGAAAGAATGTTGGAAGGCGACGTAGGGGACAAATGCCCTATTATACATCGATGAAAAGATACTGAAAGAAGAATAAAATGAACATAGTCATGACAGGAATCGACTACAGTAAAGCTATCAACTCCCCACAAGCCTAGATAATTCAATGCTTTAAGATGTGCAACATATCTGACAAAATTATAAACTTTATAATGAAAACGTGGAAACTGGAACTGACAACTAGAGTACAACAGCCGACAGAGATGAAAAATACAGAGACACCTAAACCAAAAAGGGTGACCAGAAATTGGAATCAAAGGGAGGATTGGCACGATGCAACAAACGGCATTGCTGAAAACATAAAATATTCAGGAAAATCCTCGAGTTCGTAAACTACCCCACATAATTATGGGATGACGACCAGCCACATGGACCTCTCTTTAGATTGACACCATATGTGATTGTTTCATCAAATGCGAAATGCACAAATGTGAAGAAATAGGGTACAAGGTGAACACAAAATAACATTTGAATTTAACGAGTTGCATAACGTCACTCATTTCAAATCGCAGAATTGATTATTGCAAGTTTGAAAGTATTTAAGGACAAATTGGAAAACATAAGATTAACTACTTTACTAGATAAAAGAAATAAGAGGTTAATGAATTGAAACTTTCTAAAATGCACAAAGATCGGGTAATTAGTTTAGGAGTGAACCCTGTACATACACATATATACACACACACGTAATTATATATATATATATATATATATATATATATATATATATATACATAGATAGTGTATATACACATATACACATTTTTATATTACGCACAAAATGTGGAAGGCTTTTAAAAGGCTCCCCACGGGAGGTGAACAGTTCAATAATCCAGGAATGTTACAAGTCACACTCTTCCTAGATCCACACTGATCTTTGGATAGAAAAGTCATCAGCAAATATCAATATGTATGTGTTCAGGAATTTTATATATACGGGCGTACTTACAATCTTCGTTCCTTAGTAATGGGAGTTGTTTTGTTCTCGGACATGAACCGTTTGATGTTTTCTACTTGTTTTGCTTCTTCCTCAGTGAGTTCTGTGATTTCGTAGTCTTCGACCCTTTCAGTTTCAGTGTTTATGTTTTGCCCTCCTTTTACTTGTGGGTTTTCATCAAGTGGTGTTACTTGATCTGTTACGCCATTTATTTTATGTTAAATTTCCGTTAATTCCAGCTCCGAGAATTACCTTCTCTTGAGGATATGTCTTGCTTAATCTGATATCCTTTTTTCAGTTATATGGTGGTCATTAGAAACGTCCCGTAGATTTTTCATTCGTTTCCGGTAGCCTTTTTTTGTGGGGTTGCAACTTCTGTAGTAGCATTTTATAATCAGTCTATTCTCTTTTGTTGTCCATTTGTTTCTATAGCTTTTTGGTTTATTCTTTTCATTCCTGCTTTCTTGTGTTTGGTCTGTGTCTTTGTAATACCTGGAATTAGAAAGGATACTTGCCTCTTTTCTGGTTCCTGAAATTAAAAGAGCCAAACTTCGCAGTCCCCCATGTTGGCCATCATGACACTCAGATCTTTATTCTTAGCCCCACGGCTTGTAATGTTATAATGTAGCATTATTCACATTTTAGTGTATGTGGCAACACCAGGCCCAGTCTTAGTTTACCTGTGATCCTGTCAGAGGCATAGTGTTTATCCCTCATTTCGATGAGGGGCAAGATGCACTATCACACATACATGAAGACGATACGGACAGACTCTACGTGAAAAAAAATGAAGGGTAAAAGGACCGGTAAGTATAGAAAACGGTATGGAAGACACAAAATACATAACCCAGAACACAGAAAAGCTAGTCACCACAGCAAGAGACACCGTCCCAATGAACAACCCATGAAAAAACAAAACCAGAAACAAAAAGACAAGAAAAGAAAAGTGGTAAGAAAAACAACTTCATGGACGTTTCATAAAACTGACAAGAGAAGAGACCCACGAAAATAGCTAGGCATAGTTAAGAAAAGGACACTTGAACAAAAAAACGGAATCGTTACTGACGGCTGCACATAACAATTCGATTATGACAGATTACATTAAAACTAAAATAAATAACACCCAGGAAAACAGTGAATGTAGACTCTGCGGACAAGGAGACGAAACAGTAAATCACATAATAAGTGAATGCAGCAAACTAGCCTCAATAAGAATACAAGAACATACACAACAGTGTGGGAAAAGCAGTAAATTGTGAACTATGCAAACGACTACATTCCGAACACGCTGACAAATGGTACAAACATAAATCAGACACTACTGGAAAACGAAAATCACAAAATCCTATGAAATATGAAGGTGGAAAACGATAAACCCATACAAGCAAGGAGACCGGATGTCATAAAACTCGACAAGAAGGAAAAATCCTGCCAAATCGTAGATTTTGCTGTACCAGCAGACAACAAACTATCAAGGAGACAGAAAAACAAAGCAAATACTCAGAACTCGACAGAAAATTAAAGCTATAGGGAGTACGAATAAAGTCAATATAATACTAATAATCGTAGGAGCACTAGGAACAATCCCGAAAAACTGAACAAAAAACTGGGAGAAATGGGAATTAAAGGGAAGACTGAGACCACACAACAGACGACAATGATGAAAACAGCTGACATCTTAAGGAAAATCCTTGAATGCGGAAACCAATCAAACCCTACGAATGCTAACCAGTCACATGGAAGTTGGAATAGGAAGAAAACAAAAAAACACAGAAAGAACACCACCACATAAACCAATGAACAGAAAATGCAAAAAAGATTCATAAACTGCACTCACCCAAAAGTGATGGAACCAGCCTCGACTGATACCACACAAAACAGTCGTGAAGCGTCAAGGAGGATAGAAAGACCGAGGAGGGAGAGCACTAAGCATACCTCCACTGGAAAGACTGGGACCTTAGGAGGCTTATTGCCAACAAAATCAAAGAGAAGACCAAAGGTCGGCTAAAAATCATTGGTAAGCGTCTGTTGTGATAACGCAAAGTTATGTACTATAGTTATCGAAAGAGGTGGAGAGTACTGGAAATCTGGGGAGACGTGTTGTCACTCAGCCACCAGGGAATACCACCATTTATTATCAGTGACGTGTGTGAGAACTGCTAATGAGTACATGATGATAAATTATTATCATAATGTACTTATTAGCAGTTCTCACAATAATAATAATAATAATAATAAACGAATATAAACTTCTATCTCTCCCTCCCTTTTTCTTATTTCTTAAACAGTTTAGTTAATCTAAAGAAAACGAAAGTGACCGAAATGTTGAAGAAAAAATGTCTTTTACTCAATAAATACTTTATACTTACATTCATTTATTACTTAATAAATACTTCATACTAAGACTCATTTATTACTTAATAAACACTCCATACTAACAGTCATTTATTACATATAAATACTTTATACTAACATTCATTTATTACTTAATAAATACTTTAACTTACATTAATTTATTAATTAACTAGCTTGACCCGTCGCCCGGCGTTGCCCGGGATAAATATAACAGAATGAATTAAAATTTGTCAACATCCGACAGAATACAAATAGGTCACATCGGGCAATATTAATGTTTAGAATAATTGTCGGTTTTAAATTGTAGACGGGGGAAAGGAGGAAGAAAGGAATAAAGGAAGGAAGGATACACGGTATTAGGAGTCTTCCTGCCCATCCCATGGTACTGGTATTTCCACAGAATCTTTTATTTTAGTTAATCACCCGTTCTATGTATGATAATGGGCACTTTTCAAATTAAGAGGTCTACAGAAACCTAATAAAACCAATTCCCCGTTATATTTGTATAGAAATTTCCTTTTTTGTGAGGAAAGAAAAAAGAGTATACCCTTAGAGCACTACTGAAACACACAAACATAATTAACCCATGTGTGTTCAAAGAGAAATAATGATATTCACAATAGTTAAAGTATTACATATTACATTGATTTCTTTTCAAATTACTCCATAAAAACGTTGAATTAAAAAAAAAACGGCACATAGTCACCCCCTTCCCTAATTCTCTCATAGGCAAAAGTTTAACAATGTAAAAAAAATGTGTGTCGACTGAGATCAAACTCTAAACCTCTCGATTTTGGATGTACGTCGATTACCTCCTGGCCTCGGAGGCGAGTAGAAAATCTTTTGAAAAATAAATGACTTAAACGAAGACTGTAGCTGCCATGCGTTTTATTTCACGATCCGTCAGAAGGCGACCAAATGAAGGGTCCACTAGTCACACGTTTTGGGTCATTTTTATACGAAGAAATCGATGTTCTTTCCAAGTTTTGGATATTATGCGTGTGAAAGGTGTAGGATTCAGAAAATGTCAACTTTATGATCTGTCAAGTATCTTGGCGTATATTGACTTAATTCGGAAGTCGAGTCGCCGAAGAAATTGTAGCCACCATGTTGAATAATAAAACACTGTAAGGAACCATGTTCGTTAATTGTATTCTCTAAAAACCGTAATGAGTATAATTGTATACGTAATAGGTAGAAATGATGTAATCCGACATTCTCGAAAATAAGCGGAATTAGAGAGAGAGAGCATCCATTAAATGTATGCATCAAATACATCGTAAAGTACCTCCATGGGTTCCTCATGTGAGGTTTGTTTGTCCACGTATCTGCGTCTCAACGGATTTACATGACGTTTGTTTTCCCACTTCGGGCCCCGATCTATGTATATCAGCCGTCCGATTATCCTGGTGACAATACCGTCTTGCCAGAACATTTTACCCTTTCTGTAATTAAAAAACAACACTTTTTTTATCAAAATTAAAATTTCTGGTCTTACCACCCGTGTCTTTAAAATGTTTTTCTTCAGTGGCAACAATTTGTCAAAAATGGTTATAATATTTCTTGCGAACATCATATCTGCCGGTGCCATGTTCGCCGCAATGTGTCTGTTCAGTGTGACCCTGTAAACCCTTGAGAATTGTTGGATCTTCCACTCCTCGTTTATTCCACCTCCAGCTTTTCTTAAAGCTTTTTTGAAGGTATCTACGAACCTTTCTGCTTGCCCGTTACTTCTCGGGTGGTAAGCAGGTGTAGTAATATGTTTTACTCCAAAGTTTTTGCAAAACATATTCAACTCTCCTGAGGTGAATTGGGTCCCATTATCTGTGACAATTTCATCAGGTAATCCAAACCTAGCAAACAGTTCAAGCAAAAAAATTATTGTTATGGCAAATGTTGGCTTTATGCATTTCAGAATCTCTGGTCATTTTGTTAAACTGCCCATCACAATCAAATAATATGCACTATTTAGCGGTCCAGCAAAATCTAGATGTAGTCTAGACCATGGCGTGTCCACTTTCGGCCATGATGCTGTCATTAAAATGTATTCACAAATTGAACAATTATTGCTTACCGGCGAATTTATATTTCCCCTTTGCTTGCACTTCACTTTATCCATCATGTTTTGATAAAATTATCATTTTTAGATTTTATTTGTATTTCTTGCGCAGTCACTAGGAGTTCGGGTACGGTGCTAACCAGTACTTCTTTTATTTCACTTTCAGCTTTGAGTGATGCGATAACCGCATTTTCCATTGGTTCACAATATTTCGGAATAAATTGGGACAAGCCGTCCGCATGGCTTAACTTCTTTGAAGGAATATATTCCATTTCGAAATCATAATTTAGCAGAATAGTGTCCCATCGCTGAAATATATTTGTTGTATGAACTAGGATTCCTTTCTTTGATCCGAAAATCGAAAGTAATGAACGATGATTCGTCTGTAAAATAAATTTACGGCCATGGATGAATTCATGATTTTTTTTGATCCCGAAAATGATGGATAAACATTCTTTCTCTATTTGGCTATAGTTTTTTTAGCTGAGGTTAAACCTCTGATCGCATGAGCAATGGCTTTTATTCCCCCTAAATTGTCTTTATGGATTAGTACGGCTCCGATGCAACAGTAGGCAAAAACTAATTTCGGGTCATAATGTGTAAAAAAAAGTTCGGATGTAAGCACATCCTTAAACTTTTGAAAAGCTTTTTGCCAATTTTCTGTTGATTTCCATTTTTAAAATCTTTTTTTAAAAATTCGTTCAACGGGGAAAGTAAATCACAGGCAAATATTTTTAATTTTCTTGTTCATGTAAACCGTGGGTGACGCCCACTCTGAACTTGTACTTTTCTAAGTTCCCCATTAGTTCTAGGCGATTGAGCTCCTGGTCTATCGATTCTACAGCTGTATAGGGTACACTACGCTTTGGTTTGAAAACTGGGGTAGCATTTTCCATTACTTCCAATTTTACTTTCGTTTTTGTGCATTTGCCCCAACCTTGTGAAAATATCTCTGGGAAATCTTTTTTCAGAGTCTTCTTAAGTTTTTCACTTGTACTACTTTTGTTTGAGGAGGGGGCACACTGGGTTCAATTTTTGAAGAAGTAGGCGAACGTTTTTTTCTTGCGACCATTCTGAACATTCTTCCTTGAAAATGTCGGCAAACCTCCGAAAGTAGACAGAAAAATAGAACCATTATCTGGGTCATACGTGAATTTTTCAATCGAATTCGCAACCGTATCTGGTGAAAAGAATCCAGCTTGCTTTGGTTCTTGTGTTTGCTGGACAATAAATTCCAACATTTTTTCAAACCTTTTGTCATTTCTTTGTTGTTTTTCCACTTGTATTTAAAAAAATTTGGACAATAGTTTGCTGCATTTCCTCCATTTTAAAAATATTTTGTTTTGTTTTTCCTCAGAAAACAGTTGTTTAAAATACGCTGTAGCCTTTTAATGAAGGAGAAAATATTACGTACAGTCCAAATACAATGAAAACAAAATATCTTTTCTTCAAATCATTTCAAAAAGTCACTGTCAAATTGTAAAAACTATTTGGTTTTCCTTTGGGAAAACAAAAATTTGTTCCTACTTAAGAAACGATTAATTGTGTCTTCGTAATGTTACCGTCGAGAGTTCAAATCCACTGTTCGGGGGAATTTTTTTTGTTCACGAATATCACTAATTTGTTATAGTAAAACAATTTTTCCCGTGAGTCCTGATTGAAGATCGTCAATGTGTTAACAAACTGGATTTTAAATCGTGATTTTTCATCGCCAATTTGTTATACTGTAGTAATAACAATAAATAAATAAGAACACAAGACAGGAATAGAAGGAATAAGAAATGTATTAAGAATACTTAATTACATACAATAAGTCAGTTGCTAATACAGGCTCTAGGCAGACGCGCTATAAGCAGTCCGAAGGTGTCGACTTTATAAAAACCTGACGAATCCACCTGTAACTCTATGTAAATCCGGATCAGTTCACAACTATAATATCAAAAGTACATTAAACATTCATACTCATTCTAGCAACACAAATCGCACCCTACTTAAAACCCATATATATATATATATATATATATATATATATATATATATATATATATATCGACGGTCTAGTTTCAATCCCGGCTTGAGGCACTAACTGGTCTAGCCGCACTGATGAGCTGTGAAACATCGAAACAGTCTGTATGTCGATGACTATAAATATATATATATATATATATATATATATATATATATATATATATATATATATATATAAGTGCAGGTTAGTAGTCCGAGGCTGTAGCAATGCGATGTAGTTGCCGGAAGGTGGAAAGGGTGAACAGAAATAAACGAGAAGAGAAAACGGATCTCAAAACGATTTATTAATATTTCACAAAAATCTGATTAAGTACCAGAATAGTAAACACTGACAGGTAAATAAAAAGTTCGGCAAAAGGTTATCTTAAATTTTCGAAGGAAAAACTTTCATTATCAAAAGACAACAATAAAAGACCGAGAGGGTCGAAAAAACGAAAAAAAAACGGAATGGAACCATTGAAACACCTCAGCAGACTATTGGGAGTAGGAACGCAGAAAATGTCAAAATTTAATTAAATAATTATTCAGCTAAAGTTAACATCTTATTAACATTTGTTTATTTATATACTAATTATTATAATTTTATTATATTTTATTTTATATGATTTATTAATTTTTCTTTATTTATTCAATTCTAAATTTAAATTTACGTGTGGGCCGTTATTATTATATGTGCAGTCAAAGGGGGATAACTTAGAAAAATATGTTTAGAAATGAGATTTGAAATTTAAGAAGAAATTTAAATCAATTGTGGAATGAATTAATGTCATGAGGGTAGGAAGGAAACCGTTAGAACGGGGGGATAAGAAGAAACGTAGGAAAGGGGGAGGGGGGAATTAAGGGATAAAAATACATATATATATATATATATATATATATATATATATAAAGTGTAAATATCTAAATACATATTTATTTTATTTAAGGGTATTTCAAGGGTATAATACTGTTGTGGGGTACAAATCACCCCTATTGAAGAACTAATGGAAGCAACCATCTATAATAAATACCATGGTTGCAACGACTCAAACAGAGCACACTCCTATCATGTGAGTGTCCACGTGTGGTATCTGTTCCGATGGATACTACACCCTATAGACCGGTGTTGTCTTGGCCTTCGGGGCATGATTCCGCCGGTCTATGGGTCTGTCCTGTGCAGTTCTAGGAGGTCCACCCTCCCAGGCTTTGCCTCTCCTCTTTGGGGAGGAGTAAGTTTATGGCTTGCTGCCTGAGGCGCCCCTACCGGGGAATGCCGACGGGGCTGTCCAGGCAATTTTTAATGGCTAAAGCGCTCACGTTCTCGGGCGCTGGCTTTTCAAATCCCACTTTCCGACCTTGTGTCACATACTCCTATAGTGGGTAGGTGTTAAATATCGAGCACACTCCTATCATGTGAGTGTCCACGTGTGGTATCTGTTCCGATGGATACAACACCCTATAGACCGGTGTTGTCTTGGCCTTCGGGGCATGATTCCGCCGGTCTATGGGTCTGTCCTGTGAAGTTCTAGGAGGTCCACCCTCCCAGGCTTTGCCTCTCCTCTTTGGGGAGGAGTAAGTTGATAGCTTACTGCCTGAGGCGCCCCTACCGGGGAATGCCGACGGGGCTGTCCAGGCAATTTTTAATGGCTAAAGCGCTCACGTTCTCGGGCGCTGGCTTTTCAAATCCCACTTTCCGACCTTGTGTCACATACTCCTATAGTGGGTAGGTGTTAAATATCGAGGACACTCCTATCTTGTGAGTGTCCACGTGTGGTATCTGTTCCGATGGATACTACACCCTATAGACCGGTGTTGTCTTGGCCTTCGGGGCATGATTCCGCCGGTCTATGGGTCTGTCCTGTGCAGTTCTAGGAGGTCCACCCTCCCAGGCTTTGCCTCTCCTCTTTGGGGAGGAGTAAGTTGATAGCTTACTGCCTGAGGCGCCCCTACCGGGGAATGCCGACGGGGCTGTCCAGGCAATTTTTAATGGCTACAGCGCTCACGTTCTCGGGCGCTGGCTTTTCAAATCCCACTTACCGACCTTGTGTCACATACTCCTATAGTGGGTAGGTGTTAAATATCGAGGACACTCCTATCATGTGAGTGTCCACGTGTGGTATCTGTTCCGATGGATACTACACCCTATAGACCGGTGTTGTCTTGGCCTTCAGGGCATGATTCCGCCGGTCTATGGGTCTGTCCTGTGCAGTTCTAGGAGGTCCACCCTCCCAGGCTTTGCCTCTCCTCTTTGGGGAGGAGTAAGTTGATAGCTTACTACCTGAGGCGCCCCTACCGGGGAATGCCGACGGGGCTGTCCAGGCAATTTTTAATGGCTAAAGCGCACACGTTCTCGGGCGCTGGCTTTTCAAATCCCACTTTCCGACCTTGTGTCACATACTCCTATAGTGGGTAGGTGTTAAATATCGAGGACATTCCTATTATGTGAGTGTCCACGTGTGGTATCTGTTCCGATGGATACTACACCCTATATACCGGTGTTGTCTTGGCTTTCGGGGCATGATTCCGCCGGTCTATGGGTCTGTCCTGTGCAGTTCTAGGAGGTCCACCCTCCCAGGCTTTGCCTCTCCTCTTTGGGGAGGAGTAAGTTGATAGCTTACTGCCTGAGGCGCCCCTACCGGGGAATGCCGACGGGGCTGTCCAGGCAATTTTTAATGGCTAAAGCGCTCACGTTCTCGGGCGCTGGCTTTTCAAATCCCACTTTCCGACCTTGTGTCACATACTCCTAATGTGGGTAGGTGTTAAATATCGAGGACATTCCTATTTTGTGAGTGTCCACGTGTGGTATCTGTTCCGATGGATACTACACCCTATAGACCGGTGTTGTCTTGGCCTTCGGGGCATGATTCCGCCAGTCTATGGGTCTGTCCTGTGCAGTTCTAGGAGGTCCACCCTCCCAGGCTTTGACTCTCCTCTTTGGGGAGGAGTAAGTTGATAGCTTACTGCCTGAGGCGCCCCTACCGGGGAATGCCGACGGGGCTGTCCAGGCAATTTTTAATGGCTAAAGCGCTCACGTTCTCGGGCGCTGGCTTTTCAAATCCCACTTTCCGACCTTGTGTCACATACTCCTATAGTGGGTAGGTGTTAAATATCGAGGACATTCCTATTATGTGAGTGTCCACGTGTGGTATCTGTTCCGATGGATACTACACCCTATAGACCGGTGTTGTCTTGGCCTTCGGGGCATGATTCCGCCGGTCTATGGGTCTGTCCTGTGCAGTTCTAGGAGGTCCACCCTCCCAGGCTTTGCCTCTCCTCTTTGGGGAGGAGTAAGTTGATAGCTTACTGCCTGAGGCGCCCCTACCGGGGAATGCCGACAGGGCTGTCCAGGCAATTTTTAATGGCTAAAGCGCTCACGTTCTCGGGCGCTGGCTTTTCAAATCCCACTTTCCGACCTTGTGTCACATACTCCTATAGTGGGTAGGTGTTAAATATCGAGGACATTCCTATTATGTGAGTGTCCACGTGTGGTATCTGTTCCGATGGATACTACACCCTATAGACCGGTGTTGTCTTGGCCTTCGGGGCATGATTCCGCCGGTCTATGGGTCTGTCCTGTGCAGTTCTAGGAGGTCCACCCTCCCAGGCTTTGCCTCTCCTCTTTGGGGAGGAGTAAGTTGATAGCTTACTGCCTGAGGCGCCCCTACCGGGGAATGCCGACGGGGCTGTCCAGGCAATTTTTAATGGCTAAAGCGCTCACGTTCTCGGGCGCTGGCTTTTCAAATCCCACTTTCCGACCTTGTGTCACATACTCCTATAGTGGGTAGGTGTTAAATATTGAGGACATTCCTATTTTGTGAGTGTCCACGTGTGGTATCTGTTCCGATGGATACTACACCCTATAGACCGGTGTTGTCTTGGCCTTTGGGGCATGATTCCGCCGGTCTATGGGTCTGTCCTGTGCAGTTCTAGGAGGTCCACCCTCCCAGGCTTTGCCTCTCCTCTTTGGGGAGGAGTAAGTTGATAGCTTACTGCCTGAGGCGCCCCTACCGGGGAATGCCGACGGGGCTGTCCAGGCAATTTTTAATGGCTAAAGCGCTCACGTTCTCGGGCGCTGGCTTTTCAAATCCCACTTTCCGACCTTGTGTCACATACTCCTATAGTGGGTAGGTGTTAAATATCGAGGACATTCCTATTATGTGAGTGTCCACGTGTGGTATCTGTTCCGATGGATACTACACCCTATAGACCGGTGTTGTCTTGGCTTTCGGGGCATGATTCCGCCGGTCTATGGGTCTGTCCTGTGCAGTTCTAGGAGGTCCACCCTCCCAGGCTTTGCCTCTCCTCTTTGGGGAGGAGTAAGTTGATAGCTTACTGCCTGAGGCGCCCCTACCGGGGAATGCCGACGGGGCTGTCCAGGCAATTTTTAATGGCTAAAGCGCTCACGTTCTCGGGCGCTGGCTTTTCAAATCCCACTTTCCGACCTTGTGTCACATACTCCTATAGTGGGTAGGTGTTAAATATCGAGGACATTCCTATTATGTGAGTGTCCACGTGTGGTATCTGTTCCGATGGATACTACACCCTATAGACCGGTGTTGTCTTGGCCTTCGGGGCATGATTCCGCCGGTCTATGGGTCTGTCCTGTGCAGTTCTAGGAGGTCCACCCTCCCAGGCTTTGCCTCTCCTCTTTGGGAAGGAGTAAGTTGAAAGCTTACTGCCTGAGGCGCCCCTACCGGGGAATGCCGACGGGGCTGTCCAGGCAATTTTTAATGGCTAAAGCGCTCACCTTCTCGGGCGCTGGCTTTTCAAATCCCACTTTCCGACCTTGTGTCACATACTCCTATAGTGGGTAGGTGTTAAATAAAGGACATTCCTATTCATGTTTTACCGCATGGTAGGAATCCGGTCATCTCCTACCACATTTAGTGTCGTTACTGTATTGCTATGAAATAAATACATTGTATATTTTAACCTGTCACAATTTATGGTTGTTTTCTTTGTGACCCCTAGCACGGATCTACAACACTGGCGACGAGAAATTTAGTAAAGAACATACGTGAGGATTTTGATTTTATACCAGTCACGAATACTGGCTCAAGAAAGTTATGGGATCATTCGACAAAAAAACGTCAATCAACAAAAGACGTCGAAAAAAAAAGTCTTATCTTGCTGTTGAAAAAAAAAAAGCCACAAGAAGCCTAAACTACGAGTTAAAACGGAACTCATAAATGGCGTGGATTTACGACAACTGAAAAAAAAAACGACTAAAAGTTTCAGTAAGTACAATAAAAAGAAAAAGAATTTGTTCGTTCTAAAAAGATTGTCTTAAAAAGGCATTAGCATTGAAAAAAAAATTACGAAAATACAGCAAGTAAATGATAGTATATTTTATTTTGGCTAAAGCGAGTATTCGCAAAATTAAAAAGTTACGTCGGATTTTTCCGATTAAAATAAATTTTTCTCTGACTGACTGGCACGTTGAAAAAAAACAAACACTTTCGACAAGCATGTACGGCTTAACACTTTGTGTTAATGAGAAAATATGATATTCTGTTACGCACTTAAAGCGGAAATTATGGCCAATATTTAAATAAATGCTATGAACTCGTTTTTTTTTCACAAAAAAAAACAAAACTAATTCTTTGTAAAAGAAAAAAAAAGTGTACGTTCAACAAGGATTTGAACTAAATACTTACACGTTACGAAAAGAAAATTGAAGGAAAAAAAAAGGTCAAACTTTTTTCTGTATAAACACAAACGCTGAATTATTTTCTAGTGGAAAATTGCCACACAGGAAAAAATAAATTAAGGAAATACTCGTCAATATAACCAGATACAAAAATTGTAAAAGTTTTTTTTGTAGAGTTGGTACTATAGAAAAAGAATTGGTTTGTTTCTGAAAACGTTTTTTTGTCATAAAAAAAAATGGAGGATTTTTCAAAACAGATTTTGGAAATTATAAAACTTCAACAAAATCAACAATTAGAACTTGAAAAAAGGTTTCAAGAAGAACAATTGATAGTATAGAAACAAAATGACGAGAAGCAGTTAAGTTTAATGAAATACTTCGAGGAAAACAGGGAAGAGAAAATGAAGAAATGATGAAATACGCCGCGGAAGAAAAGAAAGAAATGAACGAACAAATATTGGAATTGAAAAACTTACATTTAGAGCATCACAACCAATCAGATAAAAAAAATGGATTTGTTAACGCAAGTTTTAATGAATAAGGACAACGGACAGGAAACAGTACGGCTTTTTCGCAAAATGCGATCTGGTCAGCCATTGATACATTTCGCTATGCTCCTGAGGAAGACCTAACGTTTGAAACATACTTCAGAAGATTTCAAGACTTATTCAAGATTGATTGTGGTTGATGGACGGATCAAAAGAAGGTTCGTTTATTACTACGGAAGTTGGGTGCATCCGAACATAACAAATTCGTGGATTATATTTTGCCAAGAAAAACCAACGAATTGTCGTTTGACGAGGCAGTCAAACTGTTAATGGAGTTATACTGTCCAAAGACAAGCCTTTTCCATAAAAGATGGAAATGTATGAATATTACACATAAGGAAAATCAGGATTATACGACTTTTGCGTCTATAGTTAATAAAAACTGTGACGACTTTAAGTTGTCATCATTAACGGCAGATAATTTTAGATGCCTAATATTCACACAAGGTTTGATAGCCACAAAAGACGCCGATATAAGACGTCATGCTCTAAATAAACTGGAATTAGAACCTGATTTAACGCTTCAGAAACTGGCTGAAGATTGTCAACGGTTCATGGCAGTGAAACAAGATTACAAGATTCCCGAAACATAGAGGAAGCAGGTATCGCTCACATTAAAAAGATACGCTCCAAAAATAAAGGACACTCACCCGCCAGCTATTACCAACCAAGAGGCAAAAAGAACCCTTCACAAAATTATCAGGATAGACAAAAACCTAGGACCCCTTGCAGTAAATGTGGAGGACCTCATGGGGACAATGCATGTTGGTACCATAAGAAAATAACGTGTGACCTATGCAAACGAGCAAGGAACAAGGCCTCATATTGCAGAGCAAAAGTAGGAAAAAAGAACTACATAAAAACTGCAAAAAAGGGACCCATCACCAACAGAGAACATAAGGAAATATGTTACGGTGAGAATCGGAAATAGAGAAGTAAATCTGCAACTCGATTCAGGGTCGGATATATCGATTATAAATGTTCACACGTGGAAGAAATTAGGTAAGCCCACGATGATGAAGACGAATAAAATCGCAAGATCGGTAACTGGTGAAAAGATACATTTTGAGGGTGAATTAATTATTAATGTTTCACTAAAAAGAAAGACAAAAAAGCTAAAAGTATTCGTTGTTAGGAACGCATCAGATTTATTTGGATCTGACTGGATCCAAGAATTTGAATTATGGGACTCGCCAATGAGTGGTTTTTGTCAAAAAATTGAAAATTTAACGGCCGAAGCCGACAAACTAAAAAAAGATCTATAAATTTTTTTCCAAGTGTTTTTTCTGAAAAGCTTGGATGCTGCACGAAAATAAAAGCGAGATTCGAATTGCTGGATGAAGCAAAACCAATATTCAAAAAATCGCCGAATATTACAGTTCCTAAAAAGAGGTATTTACCTGGGGAAAAAGTATTTTTCCAGGTACATAAAAATAATAGTATGATGTGGGAACTAGGAAAGGTCAAGCAGAGGATCGGGCGGATGGTTTACATAATCGAAGGTCCAAAATTCACTCACAAGAAGCATTTGAACCAAATTCGGAAACGTGTCACTGATGACGACAGACAACCTCCTGTTGAACAAGAAGAAGTAATGGACCATATATATGACACGTTCGACCTGGTAACACCACAAGCAGCCGAACAACGCCGGTCTTACAGAAAAAGAAAAAGGATCGATCCCATAGAGATCAATCCCAGGAAAAAGAGATATACGATCATTCCAGGGGAATGAAAAGCTCGGGAAGGGGGTGTTGTGGGGTACAAATCACCCCTATTGAAGAACTAATGGAAGTAACCATCTATAATAAATACCATGGTTGCAAAGACTCAAACAGAGGACATTCCTATTTATGTTTTACCGCATGGTAGGAATCCGGTCATCTCCTACCACATTTAGTGGCGTTACTGTATTGCTATGAATAAATACGTTGTATATTTTAACCTGTCACAATTTGTGGTTGTTATCTTTGTGACCCCTAGCACGGGTCTACAACAAATACTCATAGAACTAAATTTATATAAATTTATTCTATATATTTATTTATTAATTTTTTATTTTTTTAAATTTTCCTTTGTTATTATTATTTATTCATATATTTATTTATTCTTTTATTATCATAATTTCTTTTTTATTTATTTTATTTATTTATTCATTTTTCTTCTTTTCCTTTCTTTTTTGTCCTATCTTAAATTTTTATTATTATTTTATTTTATTGAATTTCAAACTTTAGTTTAGGGATTACAAATGTATCCGCATACACATACATGAGAATACACCCATATATCCATACATGTATATATGTATACACATACACAAGGCCTAAATATATGTAAATAAAGTGTATATTATTCCATTCTTGTTTACATTTATGTCCATAATTATAATGTTTTATTTATAAATATGTAACATATAAAAATTAAACACAGGATAAGAGGCATTGAGGTGTTGGGTGGATGGCGCTGGCAAATAAAAGGAAGAAGGAGAGACAAAGGCAAGTAAGTTGGAGGTGGGAGTGTGAGTGTGATGATGTAAGAATCAGAGGATGAAAGAGGAAGACAACTCAAATCTGTTATTCAGAGATGGATGAAATTTAGAGATTAGAATAGCTTCCAAAATTCGAAGCTGACCTATATTGCGGACGGAGTTGAGAATGCGGACACTAATAAAGCGATGTGTGTTGCCACATGATATTAAGTGTTTGTGGAAGGAAGAAATGTGGGTGTTCAGATGCTCTTTAATGCGTTTGTGTAGAGGCCTAACGGTACTACCGATGTAGAACTTTTGACACAGCATTGTAGGTTGTATACTGTATAGGTGCGGAAGCAGAGGCCAGAGTTGGGGATGGGGCAATTAGCTAAAGAGCAGGGGTCCGGGGTGTAGTGGCTTTTTTTGGATAAATGTTGTCGGAGAGAAGTGCCTGTGTGAAGGAGCTGTATGTTAAGGTTCTCACTACGTATGGCCTTGCGGATGGCGGAAGTGATACGGTCGCTAAAGAAGGGGAGCTTAAGGAAACAAGTGTTGGAGAGTGTGTGGTGTCTACGTCTTTTGGTGTTGTTAAGGCTGGATATGGTAGTGAGGGGGAAACCGTTGGTTAATAGGGTCTGGTGGAAGGCTTCGGTGTGTGTTGTTTTATCGGAAGTAGACGAGAATTTGTCCTGTATGCGGGTGATTTCGGTTTGTGCGTAACTAATTTTGGATTTGAGGGGTAGTGCGGATTTGTAGTGGATGAAGAGGTTCCCGCAGGTGGGGTTTCTATAGAAAGTGGTGTGGAGAGATCCGTCGTCATTAATGCTGAGTTTAAAGTCTAGAAGTGAGAGAGAGCCTGAGGTGTTGGGATGTTCGTTGGTGAATTTAATGTGGGGGTCAGTATTATTAAATGTATTAAAGATAGAGGTAGCTTCCTCTCGGGATGAAGTGAGGATCAAAATGTCGTCAACGTATCTCGAAAAGAATATATGGGAATGGCAGGTGCTAAGTGCTTGTTGTTCCAGTCTGCCCATGTAAGAAATAAGAAATATATATATATATATATATATATATATATATATATATATATATATATATATATATATATATATATATATATATATATATATATTTGTTGCGGTATCCGTTCACCGCTACTAATGTTTACAAACATTACGGACTCATACACCTCTTTCCAAGCCACGCTTCTGAAAGTAACAAACAGATCCAGAACAACTTGGCACCAGTACTTTTCCACTGAGGGCATCAGCAGCAGTTGTGGTAAATTTCTACTACTCCTTTGGTCGTTTTCTTTGTTTTACCATCGCCCATGCAGTTCAACTTAAAACATCGCTTGCCCACAATAATCTGGCCGGTATTTATGTTAACACCGTTAACAAACTTTCTAGCTATTTTTGCCCGTGATAAATTCGACCTTGAATTAATTTCTATTGTTTCTTTGCTTCATTGGATCGGCAGCTGTAATGCCGTTTCTCTTAAATACATACGGCAGGTTTTCAACCGAAAAGTCAATGCAGCCGGGGCCTCAAGGAGACTCCCACCTACGACTGGCTTGACCAGTCGTAGAACCAGGAAGCGGAAGAAGACACCAGCAGAAGTAGACGCAATCAAACGGCCCTTTACAGGGCCACTTACAAACTACTCATAATGCGATTCACACTTTGCTGCCTGCTCCATCCACATGATTCCAACCTACCTCTCCAGTCTCCTGCTCCACCTCACTCCTGCACCAGCAGCTTGCTGCGCCTGCTCCAGCTCACCCTTGCACCAGCTTCCTATAGCGCCTGCTTCAGCTCACTTCTGCAGCGCCTGCCCCAACTCACTCCTGTAACAGCTCTCTCTAGCAACGCCTGCTACAGCTCACTCCTGCGCTAGCTTCCCACAGCGCCTACCCCAGCTCACTCATGCTATAGCTCTCTCCAGAGGCTCCAGCTTCTTCCAGCAGCGTCTGCTCTTCGTTCCAACACCAGTTTCTCTAGCTCATTTTCCAATACCTGTCAACATCCTGTCCTTCCCGTTCCTGTCGACTCCCTGATTTCTGCTGATCCATCACGTCAACACGGACTGGACCGTCCTTAAGCACATCCTTACATCCCAAGGACATCCACGTCAAAAAACCGTGTGACGACTTCCCAAGCTGCCCAGGTTTCAGCTGTACTTCCTGTCGACCCAGAATCTCCTGCTTTACAGGATCCAGATATCTTTTCCTGCCAACTGAACATATTCAGTTCCTGGTCCTGTCGATCCAGCATTTCCTGTTATCTAGTTCCACAACTTCATCGTGTCGATCTAGCTGTGCTTGCTTCATAATTCCAGCCACTCATTCTTCCAGTGACGTCAGTCCTCATTTCAGCCTTTCCTGCTTCCAGTGACGTAACTTCAGCTTTCATTCACACGTTATTACCTTTATGGTAAATAAACTTCTTTATTTCTAACTGTTTATCTGCGTTTGTCCTCTCTTATTTGCCATTGTCTTATTTTGCCTGTGTCCACTTTCTTAGTTGTTAGACCGATCACTCCGGTGATCGGACCCTCCCCTAGAAACCCCCTTAGATGGCCACTGTAAGTGTAATATTAACACAGCTTGTCATCGCTAGCTATAAATGATCGTTTATTTCATTAAGTTGAACGCTCTTATGACGTCAAGTCGCCGTAATAAGTGTTAAAATAATCACTGTTTATCTGATTATTCAGCGGTGGTTCTGGATGTCGGGATTGAGTTGTAAAATACTCGTAGCCCGGGGTTTCGAATCGCGCAACCAGTAGTGAATAGTTATATCTCTATGCTGACGAGTCGCGATTAAAAAAGGACGAAACGTATACGTACATAGATAATAAAAAAAAACAAATATTCATTATTTATAGCACTAGAAAAAACCCTAGATGGGCCTTGTAAGTGTAGTACTAACACAGCATGACATCGCTAGCTATAAATGAATAGTTCCTTTCATTAAGTAAAACGCTCTTATGACGTCAAGCCGCCAAGATAAGTGTAAACATTATTACTGTTTATCTGATTATTCAGCGGTGGCCGTGTGGTTCTGGATGTCGGGATTTGAGTTGTAAAATACTAGAAGCCCTGGGTTTCGAATCGCGCAACCAGTAGTGAATAATTATATATCTATGCTGACGAGTCCAGATTTAAAAAAGGACGAAACGTATACGTACATAGATAATAAACAACAACAAAATTATTTGTAGCCCCTAAAAAACCCCTAGATGGGCACTATAAGTGTAGTTTTAACAAAGCATAACGTCGCTAGCTATAAATGTATAGTAAAACGCTATTATGACGTCAAGCCACCGAAATAAGTGTTAAAAATATTACTGTTTATCTGACTATTCAGCGGTGGCCGTGTGGTTCTGTATGTCGGGATTGGAGTTGTAAAATACTCGAAGCCTGAGGTTTCGAATCGCGCGACCAGTAGTGAATAGTTATATTTCTATGCTGACGAGTCCCAATTAAAAAAGGACGGACGAAACGTATACGTACATACATAATAAACAAAACATATATATATATATATATATATATATATATATATATATATATATATATATATATATATAGCATAGATTTATGTAAACACATTAACACAA
>OY744528.1:59139495-59141995 GCA_963556195.1 Sepiola atlantica
TATAAAAAAGTATTCTACAAAAATCTAGTTATTATTTTAAATAATTTAAAATATTTCCTTAACGGCTGTGTCTGTTTGCAACTCTCTGTGGATAATATTATTCTATATTCCATAAATAAATATTATTACGGAATATCGTTATCAGAAATCTATTTTTTTATTTTTTTAATGGACGGGAAAATATCACTCTAATTCGTTAAATGACAGGAGACTTTGTTATTACTAATTTAAAAATCCTGTACAAAATACTTTTTATAAGAATCCAATTGTTTCTATTTTTAGAAATTAAGTCCGTGTCGGCATGCATGTTTTTTTAAAATTATTTTTTCCTTAATTATTTTTCCCCCATTCCTGCCACCCATTGTTTTATTTACTTTAATCTAATTAAAAACTAATTTAATTTAACCTAATTTAATTAATTTAATTAAATAGTGATAGCATCCAGGTTGCTATTTCCTGGTGATACCAGATCAGGCTGCCCTGTGGCTCCCTGAGACGAAATTCACCTACATTGACGTTTTTTTTTTTTTTTTTTTTGTAAAACATAATTATGTTCTACAAAACCAAAAACAAAAACAACAGCCCCTCTCCCTTTCTCCCTCCCCTTTTTTATTTTATTTTTAGAACTTGAAGCATAAATCTTTTACTATAATGACCAGATTCGGCATTAAATAATCCAAAAAGGGTTGATATGCCGTAAAACAAAACTACCAAACCAAAAACGATGATTAAACATTTGAAGATATAAAGAACTTGAAGCATAAAAACTTTTACTATAATGACAAGATTCGGCATTAAATAACCCAAAAAGGGTTGATATGCCGTAAAACAAAACTACCAAACCAAAAACGATGATTAAACATTTGAAGATATAAAGAACTTGAAGCATAAAAACTTTTACTATAATGACCAGATTCGGCATTAAATAACCCAAAAAGGGTTGATATGCCGTAAAACAAAACTACCAAACCAAAAACGATGATTAAACATTTGAAGATATAAAGAACTTGAAGCATAAAAACTTTTACTATAATGACCAGATTCGGCATTAAATAACCCAAAACCAAAAAGGGTTGATATGCCGTAAAACAAAACTACCAAACCAAACTACCAGGTTGCTATTTCTTATTTTTCACTTAAAATTACTTGAAATTCCCAATGCATTTCGTATAATATATCTATTTCTGAGAATAATTGTGATTTATTATTTATTATTCCACTATCTTTTTATATGTAACAAAAATTTCCCCCCTCTTTTCTGCTGAATAAGTATTTACTATAGTTGACTATCAATGGGCCTTATTCCAATAGAATATTCCTACCCTATCACCCCCAACCTAAGTCCCGAGCCTCCGCTAATAATCGAATCAAGACATATCTTAGCATAAGTACGTGTTACTAATTCTCATCCTCTATATTATACACTAATTATTGCCCTAGATTGCCTCAGGGAGGGTCCATCTTTCCTATCTCTGCTGTAAGTTTATACTTCCCCCAATTCCCCTCCTATCCAGGTTTTAGGCTTGATAACAGGTAACGGTTTCTATGCAGACAGCATAGTAGTATTTCCTGCCTAGCGTTCAGTAAATTATCTCTAGATGTCATGATGTGGTTCGACTCCAATGCACATAGGTTACATCTCTTTCTTTTGTTCGGTTTATATTTGTTAGCTCTCCCTAAAATTTACCATTTCAGTTCGAAAGGGTCTTGCCTAGCAATGAGGTTTCTCACAAAACGGCCAACAGAAGTGTTAGGCCTATCTATGTCTTCCCTTTGGCCTACCCTGAAGGAACTCATGTGATTTCTGAATCTATCTTTGAACTCACCCCCGGTGGAACCGATATATGATTTCCTACTACTCTCTGTTATCACATCGCATTTGTAGACAATGCTTGAAACTCTACAGTCCCCCCCGCCAGTGGACAGATGTTAGAAGCTCTGCAGTTACAGTTGTGTGCTGGGCCGTTGCTGGATGTTCTACTACTATGGATATTTATAATGGAGGTTCTCACTGAACAGGTGTTACTGGGATCAACACCAGAAGAGAACATGGCTTCCCTTGTTTTAGTTATCTTAGAATTATTATATCCTATGATGGATGTGGCTATATTTCTACAGGTGGAATAAGACAGTTTTACAGTATTTTTGTTAATGATTCCCCCCAATCTGCTATCCCTTGGAATGTTTTTTCCACTATGCTATAAAAAATCTTTGGGATATTAGTCTTAATATGCTGGCTATAGGGGGTTGAACCATGTAGTGGTCCTTCTCCTATTTTTCTTCTTATCCCCCCCCCCGATTTGGGTAGCTTGTGTGTTCAATTCGTTGCTTCCAACTTCACGAATATTATCATCAACCGGTTCCCTCCCTACCTGGTTTACATTACCGTGGGATACACAAGGTCTCCTATATCTAGCCTTGCCCATTGCCCTATTATATGAAACCATTGACCGAGAGGCGATCAGTCTCCCGTTTAGTCCCCCATTCCCAACTGAAAGAG
>OY744528.1:59151995-59179495 GCA_963556195.1 Sepiola atlantica
GCCGAGTACACGGAGAGCAACATCATACAGCCCGTGCCCGATACATCGGAAGAGCTTCATCTAAGAACGATTTCACTGCTGACAACTGTCGCCAACCGCAAAAAACTAATGGGTCAAACAGGAAATAAAAGTGGAGGCCCTGTGGCGTAACGAGATTACTCCGGAGTGGTCGGAAAAATCCGGATAGTAAATGAGAATTATAACCTAGATGCTAACGAGATGTAGGTGGGGGGGGGGTAGCCATCGTGTGTGGCATTGTAAACATTGTAAACATTGTATTGTTTTTATTTGGAAGTCCACCGACTGAGCGATGCATTAAAATCAATTGCAGCTGTTTGTCACCGTTCGAGAGAAGATTGAGAAAAAAACATCAGAACGAGATTTGCAGTCGAAGGGAGCGGACGTTCCGCGTTTGTTCCCCTCTCAGATTAGGGAGTTGAGTGTATCGGTAAAGCAATATAAAACACCTTTTTTGTTTCGATTCTTCATTTCTGCTGCAAAACCTTTTACATTTAGTAAAGAACACGGGGACAACATTAAAGTGGGACATAAAAATTTCAGTGTAATATATCTGTTGCAGGAGTTTCGCCATACTCGACGTTCTTAGGTGCTGTTATGGGCGAATATAGGAACATCGAGGTTGTAATCCCTGTAGTCTCCGTAACATCATGATAGGGGATTACATCATTAGGGTGAGGCTTGATCGTGCTAGACGTGACACAATTCCGATCTTGCTGAAGTACATGTGTTGTAACTTGGTGGTAATCGTGGAGTGATGACGGTACAAGCGGAGGCATATGGTGAAGTTCTACCCCAAAACAGTCACTTCAGCGAAAACTTCTACTGCTGTTTCGGTCGGGAAGAAGCATGTTGCCACTGAAGCATCAGCAGCTCCAGTCACAGTACTGTTGTGTGTAAAAACTAAAAATCAACAGAAGTGTCCCCAGCTGTGTCTTCCCGAAATTGATTGCTCCAGCAAAGAGCCCCCCCCCCTCCTGCTCTCCGGAAAATAGAAACAGTCCACTAAGACGCCAACATGTCCACCTTCGGTTAACAACCATCAGAAGAATTAGTCGAAAAGAAGTTGAAATCGCAGCCGCCCACTTCAACAACCAAGATGGCTGCATTAAAAAAAACCATCCGCCCCATTCTTTCGAATCTGAAGGATAGTTGAGGAGTGAAGAGGGAGAACGCAACTAGGCATTAAAGTATCCGACTCAATCGAATCAGAAAGGAGCGAAGGTAAACAGAAGACGACAAAAAGGCATTAAAGTATCCGACTCAATCGAATCAGAAAGGAGCGAAGGTAAACAGAAGACGACAAAAAGGCATTAAAGTATCCGACTCAATCGAATCAGAAAGGAGCGAAGGTAAACAGAAGACGACAAAAAGGCATTAAAGTATCCGACTCAATCGAATCAGAAAGGAGCGAAGGTAAACAGAAGACGACAAAAAGGCATTAAAGTATCCGACTCAATCGAATCAGAAAGGAGCGAAGGTAAACAGAAGACGACAAAAAGGCATTAAAGTATCCGACTCAATTGAATCAGAAAGGAGCGAAGGTAAACAGAAGACGACAAAAAGGCATTAAAGTATCCGACTCAATTGAATCAGAAAGGAGCGAAGGTAAACAGAAGACGACAAAAAGGCATTAAAGTATCCGACTCAATCGAATCAGAAAGGAGCGAAGGTAAACAGAAGACGACAAAAAGGCATTAAAGTATCCGACTCAATCGAATCAGAAAGGCGCGGCGAAGGTAAACAGAAGACGACAAAAAGGGCTGATGCTTACACTCCTTCAGTTGTCACCATGACAGAAATTGTCCAGCCTTCTGAAACCCAACCTTCAACCCCAACTATTGCTGATCATCCCTCCATCCGATTGCAACCGTCTCGCTCTCAATATTCAGAAATAAGACAGAGCGGGAGCAGGCAACAAGCGAATCGGCATCTCCTTCTCACCCAAAAAGTATGAAACCTGGAAACTCCTCTTCCTACCTGGGGCCAGATTTGCGAGGCTAACCCACTGCATGTGGCAACGGACTTGAAACTCTAGAAAAGGAGAAACATAAGACCATTGCGGCTTCTGAGCCAGATCCAAAAACTGTAATTGAACACCAAGAAAATATCTGATGTCTCCTTATTGACAACTTCCATGCGACTCAAGCAACCCGGCCACACAAAATGTATGTGGAGAATGGTCGCTCCCGCAGAAGAGGCAATCCCAGACCTGAGGATCGTGAAGGAGTAGCACCCTTCTCTGAAACTTGAAATCATGTGTGAAGGTAGGGCCCCTTTTCATATTCATTCCTCTTTGTATAAGGTTTTAAAACTAACGCCCCCTTTGATATATGAGGTGATTCCTAATTCTTTAACAGCAGTCTTGGACAAGCCTGTGACGTCTGTATCACAGGAGACTTTAAACCAGTGTGCGACACTTAAAAGGTCCAGTGATCATGGCCTTGTTTTCTTGTTAGTTTAAATGGAGGAAGCATGAGGTCTCAAAATCGTGGTGTTCGAATTGCCCCTTGGAGTATATGTAGCGTCAGTCAGAGCAGAGGCAGTCTTCTTTCTCGATTGAGGCAATTTTAATTTTGTACCATGTTTATTCATTCATTTTCAATCCTTTCATAATAGTCTTCATCATTCAACTGACAATCTATCCACCTAATCTACAAGTGGGGAAATACACAATACTTGATACAAACAACACACAATACTTGATACAAACGACACACAATACTTGATACAAACGACACATACTACTCAATATCAAAGATGCATAATACTAAATACAAAAGACTGATAATATTAAATACTAAAGAGCCATAATATTTAATAAAAAACATGATACGTAATACTAAATACAAAAGACTGATAATATTAAATACTAAAGAGCCATAATACTTAATAAAAACAACATGATACGTAATACTAAATACAAAAGACTGATAATATTAAATACTAAAGAGCCATAATACTTAATAAAAAAAACATGATACGTAATACTAAATACAAAAGACTGATAATATTAAATACTAAAGAGCCATAATACTTAATAAAAAAAACATGATACGTAATACTAAATACAAAAGACTGATAATATTAAATACTAAAGAGCCATAATACTTAATAAAAAAAACATGATACGTAATACTAAATACAAAAGACTGATAATATTAAATACTAAAGAGCCATAATACTTAATAAAAAAAAACATGATACGTAATACTAAATACAAAAGACTGATAATATTAAATACTAAAGAGCCATAATACTTAATAAAAAAAACATGATACGTAATACTAAATACGCATAATAGAAAACACAAAAGCCCCATAATATTAGATATAAATGACCCATAATACTTAACACAAAATGCGCATAATAGTTAATAAAAATACATACCATACTATACAACAGACCTATAATATCAAATATAAAATATCCATAAAATACACATAATACTTAATACAAAAGACACATAATAATTTTTTATTGAAATCGATAATTACTGTCTAATAAAACGTTTCAAATCGGAAATATTAATTTCAAGTATTGAAGTCACGCGAGAGTAAAGACTGGTCATCCATGATAAGCCACGAATACCTCTTCTTACTATACTGTGACAAATTAATTTCTCAGACTTTAAACTGCCAATTAGCAAATAATATCCTTATGTATTTGCCACATCACGAGGGCAAAGCTAGACCCGTCAGTACATCATAGTGAGAGGTTATTGGTGTTAACCAAATTGGAAGTTTTAAATCAATGGCAGTAAATAAGTTTTATTTATTTTTTATTCGGGTTCGTGGGGAGTTCATTTTTATATATCAACGTTTTTAAAGTATTATAATCTATGTTGTAATTATCATGGATTTGATTACAGCAAAAGTGTTCTACGCATGTTTGATTTTTAAGGAGAGTGTTGCAAATAAGTAAGTAGAGTGTTGCAAATAAGTAAGGAGAGTGTTGCAAATAAGTAAGTAGAGTGTTGCAAATAAGTAAGTAGAGTGTTGCAAATAAGTAAGTAGAGTGTTGCAAATAAGTAAGTAGAGTGTTGCAAATAAGTAAGGAGAGTGTTGCAAATAAGTAAGTAGAGTGTTGCAAATAAGTAAGGAGAGTGTTGCAAATAAGTAAGTAGAGTGTTGCAAATAAGTAAGTAGAGTGTTGCAAATAAGTAAGTAGAGTGTTGCAAATAAGTAAGGAGAGTGTTGCAAATAAGTAAGTAGAGTGTTGCAAATAAGTAAGTAGAGTGTTGCAAATAAGTAAGGAGAGTGTTGCAAATAAGTAAGTAGAGTGTTGCAAATAAGTAAGGAGAGTGTTGCAAATAAGTAAGTAGAGTGTTGCAAATAAGTAAGTAGAGTGTTGCAAATAAGTAAGTAGAGTGTTGCAAATAAGTAAGGAGAGTGTTGCAAATAAGTAAGTAGAGTGTTGCAAATAAGTAAGTAGAGTGTTGCAAATAAGTAAGGAGAGTGTTGCAAATAAGTAAGTAGAGTGTTGCAAATAAGTAAGTAGAGTGTTGCAAATAAGTAAGTAGAGTGTTGCAAATAAGTAAGTAGAGTGTTGCAAATAAGTAAGTAGAGTGTTGCAAATAAGTAAGGAGAGTGTTGCAAATAAGTAAGTAGAGTGTTGCAAATAAGTAAGGAGAGTGTTGCAAATAAGTAAGTAGAGTGTTGCAAATAAGTAAGTAGAGTGTTGCAAATAAGTAAGTAGAGTGTGCAATATTTACTGTGTTGGTGAATATTTTTAATGGATTGTCTAATTTCTTTGTCTACCATATAGTTGAAAAAGCCTTCAAAGTCACATAATTTGCCCGCGAAATTCTTAGCGTTTCAAACAGCAAGACTGTACGTTTATTTTTGTTCCAAACGGATGAATACATCATTCAACCGGTTCTGTAAATATTCAGTAAAATCCGTTATTCAAAATCAGACGGTAACTTTATTCATCTTATGAAAATAATGAAGTACAAACGTTGGTTCTTCAGTTAATTGATATTTATATTTATTGAATTTAACTTTTAAACTAAATAAAGCTTTAAGGAGGGTGTAGAGATGCGATGCAAACGAACGTAAAATATGTTACTAGCTTGTATAAGCTACTCCCTTCCTTCCCTCGTTCGTTTAGCTTACGCTTTCATTTTCTTTTCTGTACTGAGTGGAAATGGGAGACAGTCAAATCAATAGCTTCGTGCTACGTCCGCTCCCGAAATAAAGAAAAACCTTATTTCATATACAGGTGTTTACTCGACATATTCAACCAAGAAAAATGATTTCCATTCGTTCGAAACGGCCCCTTTAGCGAGCCAGTGTGAAATATCAATTTCTAATAAAAACAAGCAAAATGAGAGTTCAGAAGAGAGTGGTCAGTTAGCCAGGAACAAGACGCCAAGCGCGCACAACATTACGCTACGCCCCCCCCCGCCCACTGGGTTCCAAGGCAAGGGTGCCGCACATTTCATTGTGTGAAAAACGATTTTGTTATATATATATATATATATATATATATATATATATATATATATATATATATATATATATATATATATTTAATGGGAAACAAATAAATGTAGATCGGTAAACCATAGTAATGAGACATTATTTATTGATGATTAAAAATTAAAATCAAATCATCTGAAATAAGAATTAAAAATCTTAGAATTGACATTAATTACTAAGAAAGGAGTCATCATCAGTGATTGCTCACTGGAAATGACAACAAGTGGTATTCCCTGGAGTCTGAGTGACAGCGTATTATTATTGTTATAGTAGTAGTAGTAGTAGTAGTAGTAGTAGTAGTAGTAGTAGGTAACACCATACGAATTTTGGTGCGCTTTTGGTGAGTAGTTTTGTAGCCTATAAATGACAAATTTTGACACAGACAAACATTTTCAAATATAATATAGCTTAACAACATATTGTACTTCTGTAAAAAATAAACTATTTTTGAATCGAGAGATTTTCTATAGACATTCACTTATCGAAACTAACTAGAGCGCACGCATCGAAGGGGTTGCACCTGGGGCTCTGCTTATGGCCAAACAATCTCCTTTATTCTGTACATGACTCTCTTTTGCAATATGACGCGTGTGTGCATACATATGACTACGAATGGACCAACCCTTCGATGAGGAGCCAAAGAAACTCATGGAATAATTACATTTATCTGATATGCGTTGAGGTCGAACGGCAATCATGTTTCAGAGGATCACTTAATGCCATGGGGATTATTTGAACGACCGACCTGCCTCATAAACTGGCCTAGTGGGATGGCTAAGATATTCTCTGAGATCCAGACGCTGTCTCCGCTCGCGCTGCTGCTAAAATAATGTACCTAAACTTTCTAAAGCCGATGCGAATAAACGCGAATTTATGTGCAAGTGTGTCGTTCGCATGGTTTACAGGTTTTATAGAATCAGCCGGGGTATCGGTTTGACTGAACTATATTTAGAAGAAGAGAATGTCCCCAACACCAGATGTAGTTTAAAACTATTTTGAGTTATCGGATTCTTGTGAAAATTTCAGCATTTTTAATGATTACGACTAGCAAAAACTTAACTAGGAATATGACAATGAAAGTACAGAGAAGAAACAGGCTGGAAGGAAATGCATAAACAGCACATGAGCTGCAAGTAGAAATAAGGAGAGAAACCAATTTGTACATTGTGAAAGACAAACAAGTTAAACCAGCTGGACATAGAAGCAAAGGGGGCAAACAAGCCGGACATAGTAGAACAGAGAGCAAACAAACTGTACGTAGAAGTATATAGAGAGAAAACACTAAGAGTAAACAACCTGGAAGGAGACCAATAGAGCGAAATCAGGTTGTACGTAGAAGTATAGAGAGCAAACAGGGTTGATAGAAGTATCGAGAGCAAGTAATCGAAACGCTGTAGTATATAGAACAAAATATGGGTGTAGAAGTACAACTAGAACTAGTAATTTAGATGACTAAAAAGCTGGAGGTAGAAAGACAGCGAGCAACAGGCATGAAGGTGGAAGTACAAAACGAAAGAAAAAGCAGGGCGTAGAAATAGACGTATAGTCAGTATAGAACATAACATCTGGATGTAGAAATACAGACATCTGGATGTAGAAGTACAGACATCTGGATGTAGAAGTACAGACATCTGGATGTAGAAGTACATATATATATATATATATATATATATATATATATATATATATATATATTAGAAAAAACTACCCGCCCTTCGGGCGGCAATTACTAACGCTATAGTCTTCTTTACAAAACCAAAAAATAATATTCATTTGACATTTTGGTAATTTAGAGGAAATTCTATAAAATGATGATTGTTGTAGTGTTATTTGATATATTCCAATATGGATGAAATATATTGTGCATGAACATCGTCAAATTTTGTTTTTTAGGAAAAAAACAACAAAAATAGTATTTAAGATATTCAACGTCGATAAATGTTATATTGTTTCAAATGACACCATACCTGAGAGTTCAACATTCAAAAATATTCGGCCTAACATTCACAGGTAATATGAATTGGAACACATACATTGAAGACATTGCCAAGGCTGCTGCAAAGAAGGTGCCCCCCTCTCTACCGTGCTAGTAAACTCCTTACACCTGGCATTATCCTGTATCTCTACAAAGCCACCATCCGCCCATGTATAGATTATCGTTGTCACATCTGGGCTGATGCATCATCCACTAGTCCCCCCTATAAGACAAGGTCCAAAAAAGAGTTACCAACTTAATAGGCCTGTCACTATCCACCAAGCTCCAGCCCCTTTCCCATCGCCGCAATGTTGCATCCTTGTGCTTGTTTTACAAATACTTCAATGGATTATGCTCTGATGAACTGGCTACTCTGGTGCCCCCTCGACGTAAATTTACTAGACTAACTCGACAATCAGCTAAATCCCATCCATTCACTGTGGAGGTCCCCAGATGCCGGAGAGCCTTCTACTCCAGCAGCTTCTTTACTCGTGCTGCCGGCCTCTGGAACTCCCTCCCTGCTCCCTGTTCCCCCGACATTACTGACATGCAGAGGTTTAAAACTAATGTAAACAGACATCTCGCTGCACAGCTCCCAACTTAGGATGACACCCTAAACCTACTCCCTAATTCTCAGTAGCCATTACGTCTACAGTGGCGTCTTGCCTTGTTTGGGGTGAACTATCTTAAAAAAAAAACTTAGCGAAGAGAATTTGATACGCTGAAACCGTACAGAATGTTTTTGTATTTTTAATAACACAAATATTTGCGTGCGTGTACGGTAACCCACAAATATTGCCTCAGTCCAGAAGGATTGCTTCTTTACTTTAATGTTTACATTTATTTACAAAATATAAGTTTTGCCTCCTTCAAAACATTGGATTCGTTAAAATTTCTTAGAAAACAAAACAAAAAAAAAACACTTGCTGAAATTCTTTTGCATTATTAATGTATTTAGTGATTTAAAAAGTACTTAATTCTTTTGTTTGCGACTGTCTTTAGTTATTTAAAAAGTGTTTATATTTTTATTTACATAACACGTAATACTAAATTGATTTTACGCAAGATTTTACAGAATTTGAACCGAATCTAAATACACTTACTTATCAAAAAATAATCATCGCAAACTACATAAACAATCGATGGAATTCTTTCTTCGGAAAAACAAAATTATGATACACAAAATTATCATATGGTTTTAATTAATACAAAATATAATCTTTCTTCTTCTTCTTCTTCTCATTTCAAATTTATGAAAAAAATTGCTCTTTTAGCGCCCTAGAGTGGCAGCATCGGAAGCATTCCCCGGTAGGGGCGCCTCAAGCGATTAACAATTAACTAACCCGTTCTTAACGGGTGAACCTCCTAGAACTGCACAGGACAAACCCTGACCAATACGGTACCGGTCGAAAAGGTGTAGCATCCATCCGAACAGATACTACACTTTGATCTCTTTATTTGCACAAAATATAGAAGAATGTACATTCAAGACAAATTCAGCACAAGGTCATCAAAAGTGTGGGAAAATGAGATTTGTTGGGCTTTCCGTGGTCTAAAGTAATACAATTGAATAACCTACTTCATGCTATGATCATCTACATCACCACAATACCATACTTGCTCTAGGTGTATTTCTACAGAATTTGAACCAAACAGCTGTTGATCGATAGCATCAACATGCCAGTGTTGCAGATTATTTACATGTTTGTATAAATAAAAATAATCATATATATAAAAGCTCTATTTGATATTGAGCACTCTCTAAAGCCTAGTTGAAATTCTTTGGATTTTTATCCTGTGGATGTTTACTTTACCTGGATTCGACGGTTGCGTTTCGATCCTGGCTTGAGGCACTAACTGGTCTAGCCGAACTCAGTTACAGCGAACGTCATAACCAAACGGCCACACGACATTACCACATCAATAAAGGGAATTTTAGTTCACTGTATGTGGAGCAGGGGCATATAGAAAGACTGCCTGGAGACTTCCGTTCTGTTTGTTTTTATACGAGCTCTCATTAGTTTTTACATAAACCATTCATAACGATATATAATCTGAAATTATATTACCCAAGAAGAGTAGTTGGATAAGTCTATTTTATTTTGACCAAAAGGGCCACGACATTATCGTGGGGTGCACGTTCGCACTTGACACTCATAAAAAAAGAAATACCTTATTTTATTTTATAAATAAATGACACATTTAAAACAGAAAATAGAAATTTTCATAAGTAGTCCAGGGATTGGAGCAGGAGTGTACCTTAATTTACTTAAACCCCTAAATCAATGCTGAGTAAATATTTCGATCAAACCCCCAAATCAATGCTGAGTAAATATTTTGATTAAACCCCCAAATCAATGCTGAGTATATATTTCGATTAAACCCCCAAAATCAATGCTAAGTAAATATTTCGATTAAACCCCAAAATCAATGCTGAGTAAATATTTCGATTAAACCCCAAAATCAATGCTGAGTATATATTTCGATTAAACTCCCAAATCAATACTGAGTAAATATTTTGATTAAACCCCCAAATCAATGCTGAGTATATATTTCGATTAAACTCCCAAATCAATACTGAGTAAATATTTCGATTAAACCCCAAAATCAATGCTGAGTAAATATTTCGATTAAACCCCCAAATCAATGCTAAGTAAATATTTTGATTAAACCCCAAAATCAATGCTGAGTAAATATTTTGATTAAACCCCAAAATCAATGCTGAGTATATATTTCGATTAAACTCCCAAATCAATACTGAGTAAATATTTCGATTAAACCCCAAAATCAATACTGAGTAAATATTTCGATTAAACCCCAAAATCAATGCTAAGTAAATATTTTGATTAAACCCCAAAATCAATGCTGAGTAAATATTTTGATTAAATCCCAAAATCAATGCTGAGTATATATTTCGATTAAACTCCCAAATCAATACTGAGTAAATATTTTGATTAAACCCCAAAATCAATGCTGAGTATATATTTCGATTAAACCCCCAAAATCAATGCTAAGTAAATATTTTGATTAAACCCCAAAATCAATGCTGAGTAAATATTTTGATTAAATCCCAAAATCAATGCTGAGTATATATTTCGATTAAACTCCCAAATCAATACTGAGTAAATATTTTGATTAAACCCCAAAATCAATGCTGAGTAAATATTTCGATTAAACCCCCAAATCAATGCTGAGTATATATTTCGATTAAACCCCCAAAATCAATGCTAAGTAAATATTTCGATTAAACCCCAAAATCAATGCTGAGTAAATATTTCGATTAAACCCCAAAATCAATGCTGAGTATATATTTCGATTAAACTCCCAAATCAATACTGAGTAAATATTTTGATTAAACCCCAAAATCAATGCTGATTAAATATTTTGATTAAACCCCCAAATCAATGCTGAGTATATATTTCGATTAAACCCCCAAAATCAATGTTAAGTAAATATTTCGATTAAACCCCAAAATCAATGCTGAGTAAATATTTCGATTAAACCCCAAATCAATGCTGAGTATATATTTCGATTAAACTCCCAAATCAATACTGAGTAAATATTTCGATTAAACCCCAAAATCAATGCTGAGTAAATATTTCGATTAAACCCCAAAATCAATGCTGAGTAAATATTTCGATTAAACCCCCAAATCAATACTGAGTAAATATTTCGATTAAACCCCAAAATCAATGCTGAGTAAATATTTCGCTTAAACACCAAAAATTGAATTTAAAAATTAAACTATATTTGAAAAAAAAATGTAAAAACTAAGAATAAAAAGATATTGGTTCCTTTATTTGATTCGGGACAAGGACACGTCGTCTTGCCAGTATAACTGTGTATAAGCAACAGTTAAGAGTCGTAAGGACGACGAAACAGCTGTTTGTGGATTATCTATATATTATCTACTCTATAAAATTAAGCTAATAGGAAGTGAAGCCCAAATAGAAATCCGTCTGACGTATCGATATTTCACTCAGACTAGCCGATTTTTTAAAATTAGTTTTAGTGGCACGAATATATTTTATTTCAGTCCATTTTATAAAATACTTATTCCCGCTAAGTGAGCTGTAAAGGTGAGGCTATGCTTTTATCGTGCCGGGGTCGGACAACACGAAATGAAACGATTCCGTTATATTTACTTTACCCTTTTAAAATAATATTTACCAAATTAATCCACAATTTGCTAAATGAATAAAAAATATAGTTTATTAATTAAACTTTAAAAAATTAATTTACTTTTGCCAGTAGATGCAGTAATGCTCACTTTTTGCGGACCTACTTCAGCTTATTATTTACAAATGGCTGCCTAAATCAGATTCGTACTTTTTCAAATACTTATCTTCGTTTAAATTGCTACACATTTCTACGCTATTTGTACAAGCACACTTAGAGTATAATCTCAATTAAATACTAATTTCTTCACTTAAAAGAGTTTTCTTTTATTCATTTATTTTAGTGAGAACACGTTTTATTTTCTCTTTATTTCCATCCAAAAAATACACTTTATTCTGCTCCATCTTCTTCGTCTCCCCCCAGAAAAGAACGCCGTCGGTGCATTACCGAAGCGTCCATTTTGAAGGAAATCGGGTATTTCTTCATGTGCACAACTGAAAAATTAAGATTCTACAGGCAATCAACAACCGGTTTTTAAACTGCATGAACATTAAAACCGAGGTCTTCAAAAATGTCAACAGAAAAGAAAATTTCTGCTAGCCGAATGGTCTAGGAACGGAAACGCACTAATAACCCCATAAAACTAATGATCTCCACATCATAAAATAAAAAAGTATATATAACATAGCCACCCACCGCAAGACCTTTCTAGAATTAATGTATATACAACATAACACCCTTTAGATATATTGTACCACAACCGCAACCACACCCCCCTACTAACCCCAATACAACCTAAACTCATATTACCCATAACCCCATCGACCACAATATAACATAAATCAGTAGATACCCCATCACTTTTAAAATATCTAACATGATAAATACATATATCTTTCTAATTAAACGCAAAAAAATAAAACTATCACACCCGATTAAATTAAAAGTATTATAGATGGCTAAGACTTAACTCCCTCCGTCTCATACAGCCCCTACAATAGACTCATAAACATTATTAGATAAAGCAAACAGAATTACCTAAATACATAAACCTAACACGAATGCATATTGCAATGATAGTTCAGACATTAGATATTCCTTAGACACACCCTTTTAGTGATCAAGATATACCCTCCGTCAACATCCAGCCACTACATAGCAATTAATCCACTCAAATACAGACACCCCATAAATATGTTTAAAAAATACAAAACTATTATTAATAAACAAATAAAAAATAAATAAATATAAAACTTAATAAATCCCACCCTAATCAATAAACTTCTCCACACAGTTACTCCTAAAAATAAACACACACTTTAAGCAGTAAAACAGACAACATCTATCATCGATAATTAAACTTGATTATTTTAATAAATCTTGATTACGATTAAGACCCATATATTATATTTAACCCTGACCCGATGCTTCTTTCAAAGGGGAAGCTTCAGCAATGCACCGTTTTAAACTGTGAATTCAAACTCTATCCCCTTTTGTTTTCTTTGTCTAGACGCTGAAGACCTCTTATAGAATATAGACAAACATTAAAATACCATTTTAAAAATACAACCCTAAAAAATACAAAACTATAAATAAATAAATAAATAAATAAATAATAAATAAAAGAAAACTCAATAAATCCCACCAAATATATAACTCTGACCTCGGTACTTTCTTTAAAAGAGACGCTTCAGTAATGCACCGTTTTTCACGGTGAACCTAAACAGCATTTCCCCCTGTTGTTTTAAATTTGAGGATGCTGACGATTCTTCTATGACTTTTTTAAAAATTAAAAAAGTTAGTCCATCTGGATAAAACTGCGGTACGACTCTGAACTATGTAACGTATAGTTTTTAAAATAAAAATTTGTAATATACATTATATATATATATATATATATATTTATATATATATATATATATATTTGTGTGTGTGTGTGTTTCATGTCACATCAACTCCTTTTTGTGTTATTGAATACCGAATCACACTACGTGAAATAAACTTTTACGTCATATTTACTCTTTTTCAGTTTATTTATATCCCAAAGACAATACCTATCTGTTTTACGACAATACCTATCCGTTTTAAGGTTTGACGCCATGTCAACATCTTTTTAAGTTTATTTAATGAAAACACAAAACTATCTGTTTGTTTTACGGCATCTCAACCCGTTCATGCTTATTTAATGCCAAAACATATCATCTATTGGAAGCAATCACCCAAATAAAAATAAGAAAAACAATAATATAACCACTAGAAATAGTAATAGCTCGAATAATAATAGCAATCACCCAAATAAAAATAAGAAAAACAATAATATAACCACTAGAAATAGTAATAGCTCGAATAATAATAACAATTACCCAAATAAAAATAAGAAAAACAATAATATAACCACTAGAAATAGTAATAGCTCGAATAATAATAGCAATCACCCAAATAAAAATAAGAAAAACAATAATATAACCACTAGAAATAGTAATAGCTCGAATAATAATAACAATTACCCAAATAAAAATAAGAAAAACAATAATATAACCACTAGAAATAGTAATAGCTCGAATAATAATAGTAATCACCCAAATAAAAATAAGAAAAACAATAATATAACCACTAGAAATAGTAATAGCTCGAATAATAATAACAATTACCCAAATAAAAATAAGAAAAACAATAATATAACCACTAGAAATAGTAATAGCTCGAATAATAATAGTAATCACCCAAATAAAAATAAGAAAAACAATAATATAACCACTAGAAATAGTAATAGCTCGAATAATAATAACAATTACCCAAATAAAAATAAGAAAAACAATAATATAACCACTAGAAATAGTAATAGCTCGAATAATAATAGTAATCACCCAAATAAAAATAAGAAAAACAATAATATAACCACTAGAAATAGTAATAGCTCGAATAATAATAGTAATCACCCAAATAAAAATAAGAAAAACAATAATATAACCACTAGAAATAGTAATAGCTCGAATAATAATAGTAATCACCCAAATAAAAATAAGAAAAACAATAATATAACCACTAGAAATAGTAATAGCTCGAATAATAATAACAATTACCCAAATAAAAATAAGAAAAACAATAATATAACCACTAGAAATAGTAATAGCTCGAATAATAATAGTAATCACCCAAATAAAAATAAGAAAAACAATAATATAACCACTAGAAATAGTAATAGCTCGAATAATAATAACAATTACCCAAATAAAAATAAGAAAAACAATAATATAACCACTAGAAATAGTAATAGCTCGAATAATAATAGTAATCACCCAAATAAAAATAAGAAAAACAATAATATAACCACTAGAAATAGTAATAGCTCGAATAATAATAGTAATCACCCAAATAAAAATAAGAAAAACAATAATATAACCACTAGAAATAGTAATAGCTCGAATAATAATAGTAATCACCCAAATAAAAATAAGAAAGTTCATAATGAAGAGGAAAACTGTAACTGTAGAGCTCGTGCACCTTTTCCATTAAAAATAACTGCTTAACGGTATCGTTCACCCAGCCACAATATTTGCACATGAAAACCCGAATAATAATAGGAGAAACCTCCCTGATTTAAAACACTATATAATTACCACAATAACAAAAAAAACTTCGATTGAAAGCATCACTAACGAACCATTACTGATAGCCTAAAGAAAGTGTTCGTTCGCCAATAATTAGACGAGATTACGATGGGCTAATGCATGCAGATATTTAAATGACTTGTGTAGATTATGCTTGATCGAGAAACTAGAAATTTAAATTTTTAAAGATTCCCCAAAATTACTAAATTGTAGAAGCGAAATAGCAATTAACTGTAGTCATGGAAAAAAACCTAACAAATTTATCTAAAATAGCGACTGGCAGCAAAATAAGAAATAAATTAATTTTTACACTGGTAGGAATAAGGTCATCTATTTATTTGACTTACTTTAAAATTGGGTGCGTAAAACGATCCTTACAGAAAAGGGGCGTCAAGCATTTGTTTGAGAGGAGTACAGCCATTCGCCTGAGAGGAAGTTATAGTAACAACAAATCTGATAGGTAAGTTAACTAGAGTAAACACTACTTAGATATGAAAATAACTGTAAAAAAAAGAATTCCACGCACGAAGCGCTTGATGATTTCCTTCGGGAATAAAACATGGATATCTCTGTGTAGCTTACTTGCCATAGATATATTTTCATACTATATATATATATATATATATATATATATATATATATATATATATATATATATATAAAATAAATATTTGTTTTTATCTACATACGTATACGTTTCATTTTTACGGCAATCGTCAGTGTAAAGAATAGTATTCATAGCGGTCAGCGGAATGAACTCCGGAACACAAATCGTGTTTCAAACTCAAATTTCGACGTCTTAACCAACACGACCGTTATAAACAATCCGGTAAATCAGCGAGAGATTAATTCAAAGTGTTAAACTACTGAAAGGAACATGCATTGAAGCCACGATGACGGCTGTGTTAATAGTACTCACTACAGAACCCATCCTAGATTTGTGGGCGACAAATAATTATAAATATTTGTTTTTGTCTATATACGTATACGTTTCATCCTTACGGGAATCGTCACTGTAGAGAAGATTATTCATACCGGTCGCCGGACTCGGACTATATATCTTGTGTAACATTGTGCTTTTAGTATAGGAGAAATAGTCGGAGTGCTGAATTATGTATGTAAGAAAATATAGTTTTATTTAAAAGAGCACTATACATTAGTTTGATCATCTATCGATACCTACGGTTTCTATGAAATACTGAAACTAAGTACTAAATATAAGTAAATATTTAAAGTTCTATTGCATAATAAATTTTAATACAATTACATAATATTGTAAATTAACAACTTTAACAAAATCTTCGTAAAAGTAGATAAGACTAGGAACTATTATACAATTACAAATCAAGAATTTAATAAATTAATGACAGACAAACATTAAGAAAAATTATTAAGATAAATACTAATAAATACAGAGAGTAAACAAATCCCATATGAAGTTAAGAGTAGCGATAGAGTAAGCGAAGGAAGAAGACGAAAGGACCGTAAAAGTGATTCCAACAACTAGCCACTAATGAACCCAATAAGGCTGGAAATAGGACAAAAAGCAAAACAATTCCCCATAAAGCTTACAAGGACATAAAAAGGAGTTAGAATTAAATCAATGTGTCAACATTGCTGACACAATCGATTTATTCAATAATATCGAAAATAAAAATAAATGTACTTTCCATACAATTCGATAGTGTATATTTTTATCTATCAATTACGGCCATTTTCAAGATTACCTTAGAATTTACAATAGCTTGACATGTACAAAGATAAAATCCATATCATTACTTAGTGTAAAATAGTAGTAATAATAATGATCAATGAAGAAAAGCCGGAATAACGAATTCTTTTGATCTGTCAATTAGAGCCTTAGATTCTGCATCAGACCTTCTGTAAACTCTGACAAATAGATTTGAAAATAGGGATATTTGTTCATATAGAGATGATGGATTAGCTATAATAAAAAACTGACACAAAAGCAAAGCTAGAAACTGTAAAAAGTCATATATAAGGACATTAGAAATGACGTCCAAACGTGAGGGGTTAGCAAATATAAAATCAACAAACTGCCTCGATATCAATAAACATACATATTGATTATTTATTTAAATAATGGCAATCCAATACACGTATATGCAACATCAAACGTCCCGCATCCATTATAAATATATTCCTAGTACTATCAAGTGCAGACTGAGCAATAACTCAACGAATGAAAAGGTATTGAAGAAATTAAAAAAAAAACTTTTAAAAAATAGTAGTAGCTATGTACTATGTATACATTGAATTTAAATATAAGAAACCCGATACCCAAAAGCATAAAAATAGAAGAAATAGAATGTTATTTGGTTCACCCCACTATATAATCGGATGCTAAAAACAATCTAAAAAATACATTTCTAAATCTTCTTGATAAAAAACTTCCCGTAACTAACCCTCTACATGTTTACATATAAAATAAATTGAAATTTAGTTACAGTTGTTATGAAAACTTAACACCTATTATTAAAGCTCACAATATTAAAATATTGAATGAGAAAAATAAAAATGTAAGCAAGAAGAAGAAGAAGAAGAAGAAGAAGAAGAAGAAGAACAAGAACAAGAACAAGAACATCAACAACAACAACAACAACAACAATAATAATAATAATAATAATAATAATAATAATAATAATAATAATAATAATAATAATAACAACAATAACAATAACAATAACAATAATAATAATAATAATAATAATAATAATAATAATAATAATAATAGACATCTATATATGTATACGCTTGTACCTTCCGCGGTTTGTGCTACGCCATGAGTAATACATAGGTATTACAATAAGTTAGAACAGCTACAGCCGGCATTATAGTTAAACTGTTGCTATATATTCCTCAAAGTAAATTTATATTTTCAATTTATATATACGGAAAAATCCTAGTTAACAGACTGTATGTTTGTTTAGCTAATTAATATATTATTTAAAACTCATTTTAATGAATATATTATTGTAATATTGATTTCTAATTATTTGCTTTGTTTTAATAATAATAATAATAATAATAATAATAATAATAATAATAATAATAATAATAATAATAATAATAATAATAATAATAACATATATATATATATATATATATATATATATATATTGGTGAAGTTTAAAGAAAAGCAATGACACCCACTTTAACTAAAGAAAGTAGATCATAATAAGATAAATTATCTACAAAATGATAAATTTATTTTCGAATGGTGCAAACAGTTGGTTCTATTTATCTTCCTCCCACAAGGTAAGATGTGACACAATGTCGGAAAAGTGGGAAATAAGCCCCGTCGGCATTCTCCGGTAGGGGCGCCTTAGGCGAACAGCTGGTGTTTGGTAAAATTAGTTAACCATTTAAAACCGCACAGGCTTTAGGCTACTGTTACCTTTGCTGTTGCTATTATTTTGATTATTATTATTATTATTAGTCAAAACGAAATAAATTGAATATTTTTTTTTAATTCAGTACATATTTCGATGAAATCTGTTGTTTTCGTCTGTTTTAATTATTTCGACATTAATTCGTTGTTTACCTTCTCACAACCGAAGCAAATTCAATTTTCAGTTGTCTACGACGTAAACAGGATTCATGTTCGACGGAACCACTATTTTACGAAAAGAAAACAACAACAAAAAAGAGAGATTGCTTTCACTCATTTTGTAAGTTTGGGGCGCGTTTAAAAATAAATGTTTCCTTCGGTTTAGGAACAGAAGTGAAACATAATACTTGACCTTTTTACCTTTAATTTTAGTTATAATTTACTTTACCTAACCTTAACTGACAGCTTAAAGGCTTCAAAATCACTTTTACATAGTGTTAAACATTTTGTTATATTAATCCCTATATTAAAAAAAAAACTATCAGAAAATATCGCGTGTCTGTGTGTGTGTTTATCGCCTATATTTAATTTTGATAAATACATATTACATTTTTAATCGAATATTTATTGAAATCAAAAATAAAATAAAGGTATACTAAAACGAATGAAAACAGATTCTATTTTAAAAAAACTTGTGAACGTAATTTTGAATTATCCATCTGGCAATATGTCTCCACATGGGCAACGTCGGTCCAGTTACAACTTTGCTAGATATTTCTGAATAATTTCTGTATAAATTCATATTTTACCATAAACGAAGGAAATAAAGTAAGTAAAACAAAATGGCTTCTATAGAAATAGTAATAATTAAGATGGAAATAAGAAAAGCAGAACTGAGGAAAAATCTAAATGTGAAATAAGGGTGAATTGTCCTCTTCAAAATTATTGTTTATCAAGAAACAATCTATCAAACCACAATACACACACACACACACTATATATATATATATATATATATATATATATATATATATATGTGTGTGTGTGTGTGTGTGTGTGTGTGTGTGTGTGTGTATGATGAAACTATGACAATAATATTTTAACATGATGGAAATGAAAATGGAAAAACCAAAATTATTTATCAACGATTCGTCTTTATTTCGGAATGATTGATTTGAATACATATATATATATATATATATATATATATATATATATATATATATATATATATATATATATAACCGGATTAACAAAAAAACGTATTATATAAGGGAAATCGCATTAGAATTTAAAATATATATACAATAACAAAAGTACAAAAACATAAATATAGTGCAGCACTATTAAAAAATTTGGGGGAATTTAAAGGTAGCGGACGGTTTCTGGTAGTTGAATAGGATGTGCTAGGATATATAGATTTCTAGACGATTCGTGTAGATTATACACGAACAAGATACTAGAGATTTTAAAGTTTAAATATTAAAAAAATCTACTTAACTAAAAAAGCGAAATTGCTACAAACTGTATACATAGAATAAACCTACATTTGGGATAGCTACTAAATCAAATACCATTATGAAATCTAAAAATTATGAAAGAAAATAGGTGGGAGTGGTTTATAGAAGCAATAAAAATCATTATCGTTAAACTTAGGATTTGAGGATAATGAGGGAAAATAAATTTTATATATAAGTAATAAAAAAATGTAGCTAGTAATTGCGACAAGGGTCCGTTTGCCAAATAGAAAAATAAATCCGGTTAGTATTTTAATACGGCCGCGAGGAAGGGATAAAAAACGAGCGGATACCTTAAATGCGATCGACGGAGTTTATTTTCATAAAAACATACATTCATGCTTTTTTAGTACCTGTGATATAACTTTAGTAAAGGTGTTTTTTTTGTTTACACGAAATAATACATTTGCACTGGGATTTCTAATTAAGTGATGGGTTATCGTGATCGTTAATTAATAAATACTAAACATTTCATTAAAATTGGTTAATTTCCTGGATTTTTATGAATTTTTAAGTGAAGAGAAGGGGTCAAAATGCCCATAGTCTGACTGTTCGACATATCTCGTTTGTTACTTTATAGCATGACGTCATTTTGCAGTTAACTGGCCTTAGTTTACTATATTACGTATGCCACGGTCTAGTCTCCTAAAGTAGGGACTCTTTGAACGGGTGACAAAATTTGCTGTGATCGAGTCTGTCGGTATTCCCTGGTAGGCACGCCTGAGACAACCGGTGATAAACCAATCCTAATCCTAAAGGAAGAGGTTATGCCTCAGAAGATTATATCCTAAACCGAGCAGAATTATCATTCCGATTCAAGGTCTGCGTCCTCAACATGCCAGCTTCTTGTGCCAGGCATAAACAAATACTACACTTTGAAAAAATAATTTGCAAACAAAAAATATGTTCATTTTGCTCTAAAAGTGTGAGAATGTGTGTGTGTGTGTGTGTGTCTGTGGCCATGTTCTATCTATCCTACTTTTAATTCGACGCATTTTGACCCATTCATACAAGCATTGTTCTTTCAGTCTTATACCATTTGCCAATCACTTCCCTTCAACAATTACTGCAATACCACATTTACTCTATGGACAATGGTTTCAAATGAATGTTATTTACAAACACACTACACTGTGATCGTTTCGATAAATGTCGTGGGCCAAGTAGATGCGTGTTTTACGTAAGCAATATGTGGCAAAAGCTCGTTAAAAGTGGGTACAACCAGCTCCCCGCGGGGGGCACTCTAGCAGGTGCAGAATAGACGAGAACGGACCTTGCTTTTATTCCCCAGTAGCGCACCTCAGGCGATCTGTAATTAACAAAACCTTTTCCCGAAGTAAGAGATAATGCATGGGAGGGTGTAACTTCTAGGACCGAGACGAACGATTTCTACAAAAAGGGTCCGGTGCTATTCAAATTTCAAACGGTCACGATAGTAAACAAGTCGTCAATATTAAAAAATATAAAATAGTCGGCATATGTTTACTTCGTGCTCGAATGGTTTTGAAGCCTTCAGTTTAAAATATCAATTAGAAAGTAATTATTGTCTTGTATTAAAGTTTAAAGTCAAGTATTATGGTTCATGTTGTGCTCCAAAATAAAATGAACGCATTCATGTCGTATCCAAGAACCAAAATGTGCCCCTCAGTCAAAATAAGATTCCTTTTTAAAAAGCGTATTAAGTGTAATTTGAACAAATGTGTCCAATTTCTTTTCCTGAAAAGGAAAAAAGGTCTGAAAAGAAACGTATTCGGTTAATTATACTATCGGCATCGTTGGAATATCTCGCCCACTTCGCTTCATATTTTCGATGGAAAAGCGATTCTTAGTCTGAAATGGTATGTAATGTCTAGAAACAATATTTATTTACCACAATTTCTTATTCTTTAATAATCGATTTTTACGTTTTAACCTGTTTATATTTACTTTTAAATTATTTAAGTTCTGTTAAAATTGTGTGTGTGTGTGTGTGGGGTGTGTGTGTGTGTGTGTGTGTGTGTGTGCGTGCAAAAATAATATCCAGTCTTTTTTTGTACATTTTTGGGGTGTAATAAAAAGAAATTAAAGTAAAAATAGTTTTGGTACAGAAAACAAAAACACACACAAAAAGAAACATGTCCGCCAACGCGTTAAAGTTTCAAGATTAAAAAAACAAACAATTTCCGACAAACAAACAATTTTATCAAAAATTTGGACGAAATGAGCAAAATATTCTAACGGTACCCATTGAACAACAACAAAAACAAACGGAAAATATTGAAAGTTGAAATAAGAATTTTAAAGTTAAAAAAAAAAAACGCATTAAAATGTGTCCACGTTTATTTTTGTCAAGAAAATGAAGGTGGTTTCAAACGATTTTGTAAATGTATATTTAGATTTAATTAATATATTTATTTAAAGCAGCCTAGAGACGCAACAAACGTTCTAAAATATAGAACTACTAAACACGTTTGGAGTTTAAATAGTTTAACGCCAAAGTGGGTGGACATATTTTATTATTGAGAGAAGAAACATAAGAGGAAAAGGTAAAGTTTCTACGAATACGATTTTGAAAAGGACAAGAGGCAGAAGTGGGCGTGCGGGGGTGGAGCGGTATGTGAGATGCACGAGGTAATGGATACTAATTGTGGAGAGTAAGAAGGGAAGGGTCGGAGCCGATATTGAAACGTTTTTGCCCATTTATGGTGTTGACAGAGAGAGAGAGAGAGATGGACGTTTCTTTTACCGTCATCACCGCCGCAGTCGTGCAGGCAACTGCCGCTTCGCGCATTTTGCCTTGAAGGGAGGGGCGGATAAAACTACTCGGAAGAAAAGCGGAGTTTGCGCGTCTGCTATGCCGAGAGGAGGAGGAGGAGGAGGTCGGTACAGGTTGAAAAAGAACTTGAGAGGAATCAAAATAATACAAAAATGAAATAAATTTAAAGCTGAAATAAAAAAAGAAAGTTTGTTTTTTGAGAGAATTAAAAAAAAATCCTCTGGAGAGAAAAAAGAAATCCATTGAAAATAAAAAGTTCTATAAATAAAACAGAACTAATATTCCGATACTTTTTATGTTTAGAAATAGAACTAAAGTACTCTTAAATTATAGCCGAAAAACAAACAAATAAACAAAATTTAAAAGGAAAATTAAAAAATAAAATTAAAAATACATATAAAAATGAATAAAACAAATAAACGCTCGTGTAAAGTGCTTTATGCCAGACTTGTTTTTTTTCAAGCAAAAAAAAAACAAACAACAAAATAATACAATAACGAACAAAAAGGAATAAAATAAAAAAATATATTTTTAAATGCAATAATAAAAAATAAAAATACTTTTTAAATGCAATAAATCAAAGTAATAAAATAATAAAAATCAATCGAAAGAAAAATAATTTTTTAAAATATCGAAACTGAACTAAACTTAAATTGGTTAATTCGTCCTTTCGCAGCCAAAATGGCGGACAATGAATTGTCTGCCATTTTCCGACTTCACAAATGAGTAAGTAAACTCAAATAAATTGTTTTGGACTAATTCAAATTTAAATTAAATAATTTTAAAGGAAATACAGTTGGGAAATTAGTACAAAACAATTTATTTGGGTTTACTCAGTCATTTGTGAGGTCGGAAAAAATCAGAAAAATGCAGCCGATTCATTTTCCGCCATTTTTGCTGCGAAACGACGAATTAACCCTTAAATTAAGGCAAAAAATACAGAAAATAAATAAAAGTTATAAATGACAAAAAGTCGATTTACGAGTTTATCAGCGCCTTTGTAATGGTGCCTTATGCCAGACTTGATTATGTTCAACATTGTGTTTATCTACTACACCAAATACGACAAAAAGAAAGGAAGAAATTAATTTTATTAAATCTACAAACTTGAACTTTGGTAGGAATGATCCCCTACCATGTCAACTGTATTCTAAAGAGGTCGTGTTTTTCGACACCCCAGAACTTTTTCTTCATCTCTTTTAAAAAATATTATTAACGATATTAAAACTACAAATAAATGGCATAATATGACAGAGTCTCACAGTCTGTGCAAAGTTCAATCATTTGAAGAACCTTTTAAAACGGGAGTAATTATTACTATTGACGGCGACCAAAAATTACTTGAACGTTTTAAATACCGTTGGGAAATTAGTCAAAACTAATTTATTTTGCTTTACCTGTCACCTAGTTGCGTTAAAAAAGGAATACTATCTAATAAAAGTTATAAGCCTTTACAGGTCGCGTAAATATCGATTCTGAGTAAAGTAATCATTTTTCTTTAGTCAGTTATGAACGTGAACAAAATGTCTACTTTACTGAAAATCGGTATATATATGTTCGTTCAATGCATCACCAGTAACAGCTCAATATTGGATGTATTCATCTGACCATGTTAAAAGGTATCCAAGGTGTAGATTTGGGTCGGTGATATCTAGCATCATCAAGTGGTATGATTCTTGGTTACGAAGATTAAAATAAAATAAAATAGCAGAAGCAATAATAAAGTTGTCGTAAGTTTAAAAAAATGTAAACTTAATTCAACTTAATATTCATAGATGTCAAGAAAAAAATTAATATTGAAAAAAGGTTAAAGTTTTATTATTATTATGATTAAATTTGTTTTAGTACTTTAAAATAATTTTAATACGTTCTGTTATTTTATGAACCCGTCAGAATTCATCGGTAGGGGAGCCTCAGGCGACTGGCACCCTCCTCCCAAAAGAAAAGGTAATGCATAGGAGAGTAAATTCTTGCTTAAAGTGAGTTTGCAAAGTCAGTTAACCCCATCACCCCCCTCTCTCTCTCTCTCTCTCTCTCCCTCTCACTCTCTTTCCGTCTCCAGCGACGAGTGAAATTACTACTATTTTCTCGCTGTCTTTCTTCAGCGAAATTGATTATCCGCTGGTTAATAAACGCAGAGACGGAACTTTCCTTCCGGAAGTGAGAGAAATGGAGAACGTATTAAATGAGAGCGGGCGGTAAAAAAAAAAAAACATACAGAGCGAGAGAGAGTTAATGAGTTACGTAATTGCAAATATACGGTTCAGTAGAAGAATTAAAAAGGATTTTGTTTTCCAACATTACCTAATCGTTGAAGTCAGGAATATTTTAACATGTATTTTGTGTTAATAAAACCCGCAGCTTAACAGAACCGGATATTATCCAAAACTGACAATGATTCTTTCATTCCCGGCTAGTTTTTCATTAATATGCGAATGCTCGTTTCGACATTAAATCATCACACAGCGAAAGAGAAATGAACCTAGGCGACAGAGTATATAAGATCAAGGTGGAATATCTGTTTCATCTTACGTTATTGTGACTTGATAATCAATCGCCACCACTTTAATTTCTGGCTCGCCTTTTTGACAAGGTAGTCCGATTTGATAGATAATCAACGCCAACCCCTGAGAAATGGTGCCTCATCGGTCGCGCCACCTGACGGCCGTACCACACAATGTCTCGAGTAACTCCCCGAGATCAGATTACATTACTAGGCTTGTCTTGTAACAAGTCGTTTGTTGCAGTTTGGGCAAGCTTAGCTCCTACTAATGTCGTTTCTTTGTCCACCCATGAACTTGGTCAGCTGACCCCACTGATGTTTCCGTCTACTGCGTCTGGCTGCAACTAGCGCCTCTGTTCCTGACGCCCAGTTATTTCGACTCGCTTCTCTCGACGATGTTCGATTCAAGCCATTGACTCAAACAGCCCATAAACAAAGCACAGCAACCGATGTCCTTGACAAAACACTGCCATTTCTTTTCGTCCATCCCAGGATGAGCACTATCCTTTTCAGGACAAACCACTCTCTATGAATAGTGCGCGTCTAGCTGTACTTACTAACAACAATTTAATCCGTTACCCGTCCTTCTCAGGACAACTTCATTTACAGTCAACCTTCGCACAACGTTAACACCTCACCAGCATCGATTGGTGAACACGACAAGACCTACCGAGCTGTTTTTCTACCCTCACTGATGACGACCAGCGTTGGAGAAGTGACCCAAGCATGCACTCAACACATACAACTCCGTAACACCAGCAGCTGATCTAATCCATTAATAAACCGTTTATTTATAGTTTACAAATGTAACTCCTGTGTTTGTCATCTTTCTTTGCCATTGCCGTAATTGGCCTTATGTTTCGCTAACAAGTTGTAAGACCGATCATCATCATCGGCAACACTATTAAACTACATGAATTTAAAAGTGAGTTTTAACCACAGGAAAAGTGTTGGTGTTCAGAAGCCTTTTGAAAACGGGTTTTACCGATAACGACAAGTTTAAATAAAAACTGCGGCGAAGATTATTTTCTAAACTAAACTTGAGCAGCCGACAATATGTATGAATTATTATTGAATTTGATTGTCGTGGCAACATATTACATCATTTTTTGTTTGTTATTTTATTTTTATTTTATTTTCTCCCTTTTCTCTTCTTTATATTTCTTTTTAATTTTAATTCTTTTTCATCATTTCTAGATTTTTTTTTTCGTTTCTCGAATAAATTATGAGGGATTCTTTTTTAAATTAATATTTTCGTTTAATGACATACAATTACTAAAATAATATAAAAAAGTAATACTACTCATTTGTGGTGGTATTTTGGAATGATGAGATATAATTTTGTTGTACATCGTTTTTACTTTAATGATTAGTGTCTTCGTTAACGTTGATGCTTATAATATGTACGCAGATGTTTATAATATGTACGCGTATGTTTATAATGTTATGCAAATGTTATAATATATACGCGAGTGTTTATAATATGTACGCGGATGTTTATAATATGTACGCGGATGTTTATAATATTACGCAGATGTTTATATGTACGTGGATGTTTCTGATAAACTGATGATTTTGACGTTTATTTTATTAATGAATATGGGGCGTGACAGACGAACTCGTCCCGTAGGGCGTGACATAAACGTAGTTAAACGCGCTGCATTTGGATTATGTTTTCATTTCAAAGTTTTTTTTTTTAATTAATACGTTTAAATCTAGTTAATAATTTTAAAAAGTGCATAATTTACGGTCATCAATAATGAAGTTATATATGCATGTGTTTAACCGCCCCCCCACTTTTTAGAAGAGCCCCCCCCCTTTTATAACTGTCCCGCCGGTCCTGTACTTATATTCGATGTTTATTGGTTTTCATTCAACCAGCAACAACACTAACCCCGACGGGCACACCCATTCATGCGTAACGGAAGCGAATCGATAATGCAAAAGAAAACCGGATCCTTTCTATATACGCACTCATTCAATCTACGCGTTTAGTGATGAAAATACTATTTTAAGCTTAAACGTTACAGACAAATGAAGCTATGATCGGGCGGGCATAGCCGCTTATAGATATGAGTGGTCGCATCTAAACATGCTATTTTAACTTGAAGCGTGACAGACCGACGGACAAGAGCATTCTTAAAGAAAACGGTTAGGCGGATAATCT
>OY744528.1:59184495-59191995 GCA_963556195.1 Sepiola atlantica
CGATAGAGCGACTTGAGAGAAACATGCGAAAATTAAGCATGCCTAGATCTCAATCGCCTAGACGTCGTAATCGTTCGTCGTCCCCACACCATCGCCACTCAAATAAGCCAGGATTGAGTTACTACCACAGTCGCTATGGCAACCAAGCACATAAGTGTAAACAACCTTGTTCGTTCCCTAACCAGGGAAACTAAATTCTGGGGACCCGAGCACGACACGGTCTCCACTAGGTTCTCATGATAACCGTGCATATTTCATTAGGGACTCAATATCCGTTGCTTGGTTGATACTGGGACCTCTTGCAGTATTTGGCCACTGAAACTACTAGCTAAAAAGCCACCAGTGTTGCCCATTTCACTACAAGCCGTAAATCACTCCCCTATTCCCACGTACGGTCAAATTTCTCGTTTTTTGGACTTGGAATTGCGCAGAGACTTTACGTGAGTCTTTACAGTCGCGGATTTACCCTACCCCATTCTGGGCGCGGACTTTCTGCACCACTTTAATCTATTAGTGGACATGCGCAGACGACGGCTGATAGATGCTAATACGGAACTTTCCGTACCGGATTTTAAATCAAACACCCCTATCTGTCAGCCCGGTATTCTTTATTGCCGCAACCGATGACCCATACCAGACCCTAGTCCACTCCTACCCAGAGTTAACGAATCTTAATTTTGTTGTGAGTAATCCAACTCACTCAACAAAACATTATATTGAGACCACAGGAGCTCCTGTGTTCTCACGCCCTCGTCGCTTACCTGCAGAGAAACTAAAAGCGGCGAAGGCGGAATTTAACCATATGCTGCAACTGGGAATTATACGCCCCCCGTCCAGTCCTTGGGCTTCCCCTTTGCATATGGTCCCGAAGCGCTCCGGAGATTGGCGTCCGACTGGGGACTATCGACAACTCAATGCCATGACGGTACCTGATCGTTACCCAATCCCACATATACAGGACTTTGCTTCGTCTCTGCACGGTTGTAAGACCTTCTCCAAACTGGACTTAGTAAAGGCTTACCATCAGATTCCACTGAATCCAGCCGATATACCCAAAACGGCGGTAACAACTCCTTTTGGAGCGTTTTAATTCCTGACTATGCTTTTCGGTTTGCGAAACGCGGCTAGTACCTTTCAACGCTTCATGGACGAAGTAGTGCGAGATCTTGACTTCGTCTATAATTACATAGACGACATACTTGTGGCAAGTGCCTCACCTGAGGAACATGTCACCCATCTCCGCCTACTGTTCGAACGGTTTCAGTAATACCAGGTGAGTATTAACCCTGGTAAATGTGTTTTCGGTGCTTCGTCACTAGTTTTCCTGGGCCACATTATCAGCCCTGAAGGCATATCTCCCTTGCCTGAAAAGGTTAAAGCTCTACAAGACCTTCAACCACACACTTACCTTCGCCAACTAAGGCACTTTCTGGGTCTGTTAAATTATTACAGATACTCTTCAGCCGAACTTGTCTATGGACTACCTCTATCGTTGCCGGGTCAGATGCTGACCCCGATAGATTTAACGGCAACAGATACAGCTCTGTATATAAACAGACTGCGAGCTTACTTTAATGAGCTCCCACCTACGCACCCTAGGCAACAGACCATTAAATCTTCGGTCACTAAAGACATTTCCTCGTGGACTCATATTTTTGTGCGAAAGCCCCTCTTACTCCTCCTTATTCTGGTCCTTATCGCGTGCTTTCACGCACTGATAAACTTTTCACCCTTGACATTGGTGGCAAAAAAGACACCGTATCCATCGACAGGGTGAAAAGAGCTTTTCTTAACGCAGAAACACCTGAGCCCCATATTCCCCCCTACTGTGCTTCAGACAACTGCAAATACACATTTACTTTTAGAAACCCCTAAAGAAAATTATGTCACCACCACACGTAGTGGTCGACGAGTACATTGGCCCCAAAAACTGTCTAAAACTGTCTATATATAGAATGAGCCTTGTACTCTATTTTTCAAAACATACTTCTCAAATTAAGGATCCACACTTCTCCAAAATTACTTTTTTTCAAAGAGAAGACGAACTCTTAAATAAAAAAAAAAAATTTTTTATTAATATACAAACATTTCCTGAAAATACTTCTTGCAGAAAAGACTTTTCTCTGCAAAGCAAAAAAAAAAAAAAAATTTTTTTAAAAACATTTGTTAATTGACACATTTTGTATTTTTGTTATTTCCCACTGCTACACTTCCTTTTATTTCCTGTCGGCTTTCAGCCTAAGCAGGGGGTTATGTAGCACACCACCAATAGGGATTACTTTTGAATGCCTAATCACTGTCCCTGTGAGCTGGCTTGTCCAATCAAATCACAGGGCGCAGTAATATCGTTAGTTCCCTAAGGGACTACTTATGTCCCCTTAGGGTTCGAGGAAAAAGATCAGACGACTTCCTGGCACCAGCTTGGACACATCGCAGAGAGCACCAGCGAGGAACGAGGAAACGCTCTCTCTCCGCCGCCGTCGCCACTTGACGACTACTACCATCTTCACCTGAAGAAATACACGGGCGGCCCTAAGAACTCTTCTATTCTTCCTCTTCCTCAGACGGGCACTGTCCCACTCTCTTCTACCTATACCAAACGGTATAGGTAACCTTGAGTTAATAAACCCCTTTTTGTTATAGTTACAGAAATACTTTTCGTTGTTCCGTTTCTTTACGAGAAGATAAAAGGATAACCCCTTTCATCCACTCAAAATACATACAAAAGCTCTCCTCGTCATAGAGAAAGAAAATTCAACGTCCGATTTTGTTGACGTCCTTTGAAGAAATTGAAATCGGATGTGTGTAAGCCTGGGTTTGGCGCTAATTTGAATATAAGATAGGCTGCACATCTTTAAGAAAACGTTTTGTGAAAGTTATTTATGTTTCGGAATTTTTTAGATGAGGGTTGACAATTTGTAAAATTTTGAATATTCGGACTACTGTTCTCATCTTGGGTGTTTTTATCACAACGTTTCGACCTTCTTCAGGTGTACCGTGTCGAACTCGGGAATCTGGACAGAATTTCGAACGGAACCCTTTATTAAATCCACGCGACTAGCATGCACTTGTTCCATCTGCTATGACTGGGAAGAAGTTTTCAGTAATTCGCAATTCTTCGTATCGCCCGCACTGAGGATTGAACCTTCAACCTTCAGATGACTGTCACTTAGAACTGAATTGTACTTAGTACTATATCCAGATTCCCGAGTTCGACATAAATATTCCAAAGTTCGACAAAGTACACCTGAAAAAGGTCGGAGGTTACATCGGCCGAAACGTTGTGATAAAAACATCCAAGATGAGAACAGTAGTCAGAATATTCCAAATTCTACAAAGTTATTTATATAAATTATCTTCACAAAACGTTTTCTTAAAAATGTGAAACTTATCTATCTATTCTATCTCTCTCTCTCTCATATATATATATATATATATATATATATATATATATATATATATATGGGGTACGGAAAATTAAGTAACAGAAAATTCGGCAGTTTTGGCAAGGTAGTAAAATTAGGCAATTATGGAATAAATATCGATTGAAAATAGATTTTAGGATCGTTCTCCCACCTAAAAAATAATATTTAAAGATAAATATAGTTTAGAAAATGTACTTTTGCTTTAAATCAAATAAATTTTCCATTGCGAAATTCTCCTAAATTCATACACATACACATGCACACACGCACACCCATATATATATATATATATATATACATATATATATATACATATATATATATACATATATATATACATATATATATATACATATATATATATACATATATATATATATACATATATATATATATATACATATATATATATATATACATATATATATATATACATATATATATATATATACATATATACATATATATATATACATATATATATATACATATATATATACATATATATATATACATATATATATATATACATATATATATATACATATATATATACACATATATATATATATACACATATATATATATATACACATATATATATACACATATATATATATACATATATATATATATACATATATATATATATACATATATATATATATACATATATATATATACATATATATATATACATATATATATATACATATATATATATACATATATATATATACATATATATATATACATACACATATATATATACATATATATATATATACACATATATATACATATATATATATACATATATATATATATACACATATATATACATATATATATATACATATATATATATATATACACATATATATACATATATATATATACATATATATATATATACATATATATATATAAAGATGCCTGTTAACTAACTGTGCCAGAAAAATAAAAGAATTAAAAAAAGGTTTTGACTGTAATTCAATTTCTAACCGAACTTCGTGCAACTTACTTTCTCTCTGCCTTTCTCTCAAAAAGTTTTGACTGTAATTCAATTTCCAACCGAATTCGTGAAACCCACTTTCTCTCTCCAATCCAAATCACTTCCCCTTCCTTCCCAGCTGCTCTCTTCATTTATATCAGCTGATATCCACATATGCAAATCAGACACCACCATAAACACGTGCACCGATGAAGAGACGCCGTTTTTAATTTGCATACACTACATGCGAAGCACCATATTCTTTTTCCTGGCGGTGAGAGTTCCTCTTTATTGTCACACACCGCCCTGATCGTATGATCACACAAGTGTCAGATGATGGCTGGTCGCTTTATCATAGTACTTCTCCGTAGTGGGACAGTTATTTTATTCTCTCTTACACAAGATGTACCAGGACATGAATTGGCAATGGAATAAGGCAGCTCAACCAAGAAACGTCTGTCCTCTCCCTCACTTTCAGATGCAGAACCACTACTACCTGTATCGGAATCTGGGTCTCTCCATTCAGTACTCTCTGATGATGTGTCATCATTGTCGTCCACTACCGTTGCTAAACTGAGACGTGGGCGCACGTCTCCTACATGTCGAGGCGTGCCATTGACGACCATCGACTGTAGACTTATCACTCCAGTGACACGACCTGGTCTGAATTTCGACGTGCAACGTCCTTGTGGATTTTTCACCCAAACTGTATCCCCCTTTTTATAAAGTGAAGAGATCCCATGGTGATTCGGATGGGGCACAACATTGACTCCTTTCACTCTGATCTTGTATGAGTACAACAAATTGGCAGGTGCTGATGATGCGGACACATCATCCTTGATGGTAACGTTGTACCAATACACAGCCTCCATAACAGGGCAGCTCTTTTGTGCAGCAATCCGCTTCTCTGTTCTATGACACCTTTTTATAATACCATTTCCTGATGGCCGGTATGCACAGCGTGGTCGGAAGTTTACACCCCACTCGTTCATGAACTGCCTGAAACGTTGACTGCAGAAGGAAGTGTCATTATCAGCCAGAATCTCGTTAAAAAAACACTGATTCTAATTGCCGGATCACATGTGCAGTGTTTTGCCGTTGTAGTGGCCGCCAGATTGAAAACCGTGTGGGTCCACAATCGATCAGTGTAAAAAATGGCAACCCTTGAATGTGTGATGTCCATTCATAGCCGATTCCATACGTCCTGCACACCAAGTCCTCCCTTTTTCCATTGCACTGGAGCTGGGTCTATTGTCTGACATTCCTCACAATTCCGAATAACTGCCTTTACTGCCGCTTTAGACACAGACGGGTTGATTCTACGCACAAAATATAATGTTTGCCTGATTCCAGGATGCCCACTATGTCGATGAATTTCGTCCAGCTGTTATGAGTTCAGGTTCCCTGTGGCAAAAGCACACACTGGCTGTGTTGGTTCAATCTTTCTCTTCACATCATTGAGCCAACAACTCTTCTAAAGTCATATCGTCCAACCTAGAGGAGGACCGCAACAGCCTTTTTACAGGGTTGGGAAGCCTACGTACAAACACACACACCACCACATTATATGGTATTCCTCCAAATAACACTGACAGCTTCCGCAGATCTGCCAAATACACGTCTACAGTCTCACCCGGAACCAATACACGTTCCTCGAACTTCTCATACGCTGTAAATTTATCATCGGCAAAGGCAGTAAATAGAGCTCCCTTAATTCGTGCTGCATCGGATTTTTCTTCTTGAGTTAGTTGCTGGTAAACTGCGAATGCTCCCCCAGTTAGTCGAAGAGGGATGACATTTTCAAGCTGCTTCACTCCAGACAAGTCACACACTAATTCCACCTTCTCAATCCATTCAACGACTGCCCCAGTCCCATCAAACTCAGGAATTATCTTTAGGTGAAAACGACTGTCCATTTTAAGTCGAAATAGCTTGTTAACTAACTGTGCCAGAAAAATAAAAGAATTTAAAATAAAGTTTTGACTGTAATTGAATTTTCAACCGAATTCGTGCAACCCACTTTCTTACTGCCCTTCTCTCTCCAATCTAAATCGTTTCTCCTTCCTTCCCAGCTGTCCTCTTCATTTATATCAGCTGATATCCACATATGCAAATCAGACACCCCCATAAACACCTGCACCTATTAAGAGAAGCCCTTTTTAAATCTGCAGACAGGACATGCGAAGCACCACTCTTTTTCCTGACGGTGAGTGTTCCTATTTATTGTCATAACCTGGTTCAATTTTTAATGTGGTGTTCAGTTTCTAAGTTTAGTGTAAAATGATCACTCGACTTGATTTTTCTATCTGTCATTAGCTAAAATAATCTCAATTCCAAACACTTTTTCGGAATTTCTAGCCGGGGAATAAGTTTTCGTTAGACCCACATACAAAACTGAACACTCCTTTAAAGATGGAACAGATACATTTTAGCGAATTTGTTTTTATGATCATTTAATATAAAAATCCTCAGATGTTTTTTTCTTAAAAAAGAAAATGAAGTAAACATTTTTCTTGCAAAATATAAACTCGAGGGAAACCATTGTAATCATATATTACACTTACATAACGAATCGAACAAACGGTTAGCACATTTATTTTTATAAATTGCCATTTGGCGTTTACTTCATTCTTATCTGAATATTTATTAAAAAAATATTTAAATAACAAGATTTTACAGAGTGGGGAAATCATCAACCAGTTTGGCTAAAACACACACTGAAATCCTCCCTCTTCATAAATATTAAATAAGCTGGGTTTTAAAAAAGGATTTTTGAATCTAAGTATGAGGAATTTACTGGAGTCAGAAACAAAAACTTTAGAGAGCCCCTTCTTTCTGTAAACTTGGGGTGGGGGTAGTAGTCATTTAATGTATATGATTTCATTTGGTACACTGTTTAGTTTCAGATGGTATTGTTTGTTAAAATTATGTTAAACTTGTGTGAAAGTTTTTTTTTAATGCCAAAAAAGTAAAAATCTAAATGTATCAAGAATAAAACTAATTAAAAGACTGGCATACTATTTTGAAGATACTTTTTTTAAGATTAATTTATAAACAAAATATATCGATAAAAAACGTTCG